>OU342609.1:3377083-4052500 GCA_910589645.1 Tinea semifulvella
TGCCAGCCTTCCTGTCTCCAGACCTTTCTGTCAGCCGCTTTGACAACTCCTTGGCCAAGCGCCTCGCTGACGGTCCCCATGGGCCCATCGTCTCGACCCCAAACGGCGCAAATTCGTAACCGATACCAAGGTTAGCGTATTTGCGCAATTTGAGGTTCTCCGCAGAAAAAGTCGCACTTCCCGCGCCTGACGAGGTCGTCTGGATGTGAGATGGAGCTAATGTACTCGTATCTACACACGTCGCATCCCACACCAGAGACCTGCCAAGTTTCCACGGCCCAACAGTCATTCCGTTGGGTCTCTTGCCATCGCTCCGCACAATCCCAGATGGTTCTAATATTGCGGGTACACCAGCAGTGACAAGAGCCCTTCGGATGATGTCGTTGAGAGCCGCGTGACGAGGAATGCGGCCAGCACTTCTAGTGGTATGTATAATAATATCTGGTATAATACTTTGTATTTAGCCGAAACCTCAAGGACGAAGGGGAGAATACAGAATATAAATTGAATAATTGCTAAAGTTGTAGCATAGAAGGCTAAATAAACAAAAACTTGAAACAGCTGCTCCTTTGTACAATGGCGGTTGCAAAAATGTTCACATTGTAGTAATAAATATAATATTAAAATTATTCTTTCAAACAACTAAGAAATAGACCGCTTTGGAGTCCACGGGTCTTCGCGTATAAAAAGCGCTGGCAGGCTGGCTAAATTAATTAATTGAGCGTGTTGTACCGGCTATATTATGGTGAGTGCTCCGAAGAGCTCTATAACCTAATTCCTTCCTCTCCATTCCGCAATCGAACCGCACGCACAGGTCAGAATATACACATACCGTAGTCACCATCCCTTCGCGTACCTATAAATTTGTTGACTCATACATCTGTCGCACAATAAAGGTGTGCAATGCTCTTCCAGCCTCTGTGTTTCCACTTTCCTATAACCTGGAGTGCTTCAACCGAAGTGTGAAAAGGCATCTAGTCAAGCCGGCATAGTGTTAGGGACTGATGTCGGACATGAGTGCGCCATGCGCGCCACTTACCATCAGGTGGGAGCAAGGTCACATGTCGTGCTAGTATAAAAAATAAAATAAAAAAACATAAAACGGGCTCTTGCCACCATTGAGGTTACAGTCATTCTGGAACCCACTGGAATAGTACGCGATGATGGCATGATACCTGATGGTATGACGCTGATCCTCTCGGAGCAGGGACGGGCGTTAGTGTGGGATGCCTATTGTGGAGATGCAGCTGAAAGCGCATTCTGGCAAACGGCGCAAATATTTTTTTTTTTAATACTAGCACGACACCTGACCTTGCCCCCACCTAATGGTAAATGGGGAGCGAGATCCATGAATGTTAGCAACTGGAATCAGACACTCATGACTGACATCAATCCCTAACACTATGCCGGCTTCACTGGACATGACGGCAATTTCGAGCCTGATCCCGAAATGTGTGGCTACACTTTACTGGGTTTATCGGCACGAATGGTGGATACTTTCCCGCCCCGGCGGACCGGACTAATTACCACTATCAGTCTGTCTACCACCTATTAATCTATAATCAAATACTACGCGTTTGTACCGTGCTGCAGAGACTTTAGGCCCGTGGGTACCGCTCGTCTAATTTATTTATTTACAAAATCCTACGTATATTACGAGTACATCCCATCGATGTATATAGATAGGCCCTCACTGATATAAAAACGTCCCCGTAAAACCAATCGAAGCCATGTAGCTGCACCGACAGTCGCGAGATAGCAAGCGTCGAGAGCGCCTAATATTAATATTTATATCGAGTAAAACTAGTCTTTTTGTATGGATTGTGGTATAATTTCCGATTAATAAAGCATGTGGCATTATCCTTGCTTGAGAATTGCCCCCCAAAGTTGGTAGGTACACAAAGCAACCGGCACGTTTTTAAGAGTGCGTTTTGTATTGAATAGGCTTATCTATATACATCGATGGTACATCCAAATAATACATATTTTACGTGACAAGTTATGAATCAATTATAATGGCTCCAAGTACTTGAAGACAATCTATTTGATTTCTACATCTGATGATGCGAAAACGTCAGAGCTCTCATTAGACTGATCGATCTTGTTCAATAAAATGATTGCACGGGGGACGGGGGCGAATAGTCGATGGCCGCGCGCGCATGTACTTGTCAGGTTCAAACAGAGAGATAAGTTTATTGTCTGCTCTGGTGACAAAAAGGCTGGTTTTTTCCTCGCTCAGAGAATCAGCATAGCGATTCAGCGAAGAAATGCGGCCAGCGTTATTGCCACCATGCCGCGCGGACACGATTATATATTTAAAATAGGTTTTGTATGTTTTAGTTTATTTCTACTAAGAAATTAAACTAAATAAATGTTTAGATTTTATGAGCAGTGCCGGCTGGGTTGTAAGAACGCGTTCCTTAACATCCTATAAAGGTGGGTTCAAAAGCAAGTACCAATGAGTAATACACTTTTCTTGCGTACATTTGTCATTACGTCAACTCAACAAACGAAAACAAAACTATTTACAAAACAAATTCTAAATCTATTAAAAATCAATATTAAAAAAAAAAAAAAAACGGTGTAATAAGGAGTTTCCTTGAACCAAAAATAAAAACTTAATGAAGAAATAAACGGAATATATTAAGTAAGTTCTTTTAAATAGGACTGTATGTTTTCAATTCGACTTTTTTTGTAATGTTGTTACGTTAATTACCCTTGTCATTATTCTAAGTTACGCTATCTATCCGTCAATTATGAATAGATTTTAATGATTCTTCTTTTTCTGAGTTCTTCGCGCCATTTTGCGTGGACATGTCAAGTGCAAGTTTTTGTTTTGTAAATTAATTTACTGCGGATATTATTGGTCAAAAGTGGTGTTGTTTTGTTTAATAATGTGCTACAATGTGAATAATTATGGAAAACGATAAATTGGACTTTAAATATGGGGCACAAGTTGCAGTTTATTTTTTTGCGGTTTTCCCGCGCTGTCAACTACCATATTTTACCCGACTGGTTTGAGCTATGGTGGCGCGAGTGACTCCAAGAAAAGGATCAAATTCTGCAGCATCTGGAATTTGATGATGACCTCATTAACTCATTAAAAAGAAAGATATATTACGTCAGACTTGGCTGTATGGGCTAGACCCTTTGCCTTCCCTATCATCTTATTCATCATACATCGGGAGAAGAGAACCAAAAAAAAAAAGATTCTTCTTTTTACCTAAAGTCATTTCTATATATAATAGATAGATAAATTATTTACAGAAAATAATACATTTTACAGTACATATGCGACCTTAATGTCTGAAAACATTTTCTAACAGCTAATCTTTGGGAGTTGTGAGCAGGAATTGTAAGGTGCATGACCGCTAATATTTGAGATAAAGGTTAAAAAACTTATAACTAAAAAAAGAACGATATCAAATCTATAATATAAATACATAGATTGCGTAGGTAACACATACATATACTGGTTACATACTATAATATACATACATAGCTGGGCATTAACTCGTTAATTAACGAAGTTAACATTTTGATTAACGGGTTAACTTTTAAAAATGTTAACGGACACGTTAACTTCCGTTAATATGCAGAAGTCCGTTAATCGTTAATCCAATGCCACTATCAAGACAAGTGCCGGGCGCGGCGGCGCGTGAGACAAAAACAAAACTAGATATATTTTGCCGGCGCGTGCGAGTAAGAAAACTGCGAAGTACTAGCGCCAGTGCTTAGAGTGTTGTGTTTGTTGTTATTATAAATTACTGTCAGTGATAATTTGCGTGTTAATAAAGAAGAGTGCAGTGTAATTAGTTAGATAGAAAAGTGTACTGTGCAGTGTAGTAATTAAAACTATATCATGGAAGACATGGAATCGGATTTCAGCGGTCCTGATGAGAATCCTTGGCCACATTTGACTGAGTATGTGGAATTTGTATCCAGATCGGGCTGGCAAATACTTTTTGCTTGTAAGCGTTGCTTGCCGAATGACACCAAAATAAAAGTTCATGTATCAAGCCTGAATAAATTGAAACAACATGTAAGAAGGGTACATGAGTCACAATATGTACAGTTTGAAGAGATTGTTAAGGCGGGCTCTAACCGAGGCAAGACAAAAAAGAGAACTCATTCTGACAATATTATATATTAACCTGTTAACTTCCAGTACCTAAACCAACAGGTTTTATAAGTTCACTAACGCAACAATATAAAAATGCAATTTTACACATATTAACGGATTAACGATTAACATTAACTTCCGTTAATTCTTCCGAAATGTAACGCTTTAACGTTTAACGAAGCTAACTTTTTTTGTAGCGGATTAACGATTAACGAAGTTAACTATTTGATTAACGGTGCCCAGCTATGTATACATACAATAATATACCGATTTAGTCTAGTTATTTAGACTCGTCTTGCCTTTTGTTTTACGCTTCACTCCGTAGCCACGGCTCAGACTTAGCTGTTAAGGCTCGCAGGGCCAACAGTGAAAGAGAGACGATTTATAGGGTGTTATAGTCGGTAGGCGACTTGGGGTCTCCTTAGGAGGCCTCACGGTGATTCGGGCATGTGACCTCCCGCGGTGGCCCTTCAGGCTGGGGTCGTATCGTCAGGCAATATTACGATCTCTCTCTAAAAAAAATATGCTTTTTCTGATATATAATTAGTTTTTCATTTGTCTTGAAAATGGTATTAGGGGGTGCTTCCCCGAGGCATGGGAAAAGTGGTGTTGTAAATCTATGACAAATGTACATAAGAATAGTGTATGTAATGGTACTTTCCGGGGTTTGAACCGCGAACCTATTTATTTGTATTGGAAAGCGTTCTCACAACCGTTTTGATGACGCTTATGATACTTTACTAAATTTAAATAAAGATTAAGTTTAAATATTTGCAAGAGTTTAAAATGCACTTTCTATATGCACGCCATGTTTGTTATAAATAATTCGATGACTTATTTTTGGGAGGTCGATAAGACGGAAATCAGGTTCTACGAGTAAGGCTGGGTTGCACCAAAATGAAGTCTCTGTTATTGTTACGATTAATGTTAAAAATAGCGTCGATTGTAAATAGGTAGTAGTCAGACTGATGGTGGTGATTTGCCCAGTCTGCCGGGGCGGGTAAATATCCACCGTTCGTGCCGATAAACCTAGTAAAGTGTATCCAGACGTTTAGGGATCAGGCTCGAATTGCTGCCATGCCCATTGAAGCCGGCAGTGTTAGGGACTGATGTCAGTCATGAGTGTCTGATTCCAGCTGCGAACACATTCATGGACCTAGCGAGCCACTTACTATTAAGTGGGCGCAATTTCGTGCTAGTATATATAAAAAAAATAACTATAAGGTGACAGCTTACCTTTAAAATAAAACGGTACATTCGACCCATGCCTCAATCGAGTGCCTTCAGGTTTGACAATTTGATTTTAGTTTGGTTTGATTTTAAAATAAGTGCTATTAATAAAAAAAACCCCTAAAGGGATACGGTCGTGTTGACACTTAACTCTTTTTAAACTTTAATCGTTACCTACAATTACATAGTTAATTTTGGTGCAACTCAGCCTAAATGTGGGTCCGCTCGTGCCATGATAACGCGCTTGTTAGAAAGTTGGGTTTCTCCAATGTTTTAAGTTAATGTAAATTTATTCCTATAGTATCATGTCGGAGTTCAATTCTCAAGGCTAAAGGTGCTATTGGATTTATTATGTCACTTTTTATTGGAAATCACAAACATTCTACGAATATTTTTTTTATACTGAACACTTTTTTTGTTTTTTTTTTTTACATTACAGCCCCTAGACCACCGCGTCCTAGACCTCCACTGTTGGAGATGGGCCTTCCAGAACATATATCTGGAGAATTAGGCCTACACACGCCACGCTGGCAAGACGGGTTAGATGTCAATTTTTAATCCACAGCCCATTACATTACACAGACATTACAGCAGCTATAATCCTTGGTGTATTTATTTTATAATTGTGTATGTCTTAGTTTATAATATGACAATGCTTATTTACAGCAGCTATAATTTTAAGATTATAATTATGTATATTTGGGTTGTAATGTGCTGCTCCAAATACAAGCTATTTCCCAGAAAATAAGCTTTTCGTTATATTAATTAATTTTTTGACATTAGGTCAGTCAAATTAGAATTTATCGAGGAATTAATTTCCAGCAAGCTGGAAATCATTTTGATACCTTCATTTGGTCCTAAATGCGTGTAATCCGAGTTTGCCCCATCCCAGGAGGTGTGCATAACTTTTGGGAGCCAAATAACCTCGAATATTTTCCTCTTTTTTCAGTTTTTTGCTTGTAGCTCGAAAACGGTACGTCGCGTCGGACGGAAAATGTCATTTCATACAATATTAAGAGGGTTAAATTCTGCGTCGAATGAACATCTAAAACTTCAAATTCGGTTCAGTGGTATAGCAGAAATCAAAAGTTAGAAACCGGGAAAATTTCTCATTTAGGTGCAAACTTACATTTTGCGACTTTCCAAGGCCACATATCTTTGAAACAGATATTCCTATTGAAAACCCCATAGTATAAAAGTGTTAGAAAATATAATATCACGTTATATAGACACCTCAATTATCAAATTCAGTCATTTTGAAAGACTAAATTTGGCATCAATTCAAAATCGGTTTTTTTCTAAGTCCTTTTAAGTTGCACATTTTCCTTAAATATGAGGTGTGAGGCCTACATTTAATGCATTGTGAGGGCTAAGAACATTACAATGCAAATTTCTAAGATATACACAATCAGAAAACTTATATAAATATACACACTCTGAGTAGAGATTCGAAGTAGTATGAATGAAAAACATTTTTAATTATAGAAAAGTTGTATATTGCCATTAAGCAATTAATCTTTAATTAGTAACTATTATTAATATTAATTAATGAAATAATAGAAACATTTAAAAATGACATGACATTTGAAAAAAATATATATGAAAACATGATATAGAATTCAATAGTTATGCAGCAGAAAATAGGGCAGCATTCATACTCGCATTTTCTTAGATGTCGATGGCCCTTCATCTACGAAACTCTCCAGCTGCGGTGACATGTCGAGCCCCTCTTCATCGAGATCATCTTCAAAGGGACTGTCCTCACCTATTTCTGCTTCTACGTCGATCGGCATGTGGGACACACACTCATCCTCGAAAGGTGCTGAATTCGAGCAGGACTGGCCGTGGCAGTTGAGGCAAATTGTTGAGCATTTTACACCTACTTTTCGGCAGCTACACCTCCCTTTACACCCCTTCGTACATGCGCAGGACACTGTGTTGAGGATTTCAGCTGGAGCTGGATCCTTGGTGTTTATGGTGTGGAAAATTGGACATATCTGTCCTATATACAAATCGGGTAGCAAGAAAAGGGTGGAGAACTACCGTCCGATTTCCATCCAGTCTGCGATACCCAAACTACTGGAAAAATTGGTGCACGGTCACATCTACCCAGTGGTCGTCAATAACATTACTACCCACCAACATGGGTTTGTACGGGATAAATCGACAGTGACAAATCTTACGGAGTTTTCCAACTTTATCTTCCAAAGCGTTGATAAAAACCAGCAAATTGACGTCATCTATACCGACTTCCAGAAAGCTTTTGACAAGGTCGACCATCTGTTACTATTGCAAAAGCTAGCCTTCAATGGCATAAAGGGTAACCTATTAAGATGGTTCATATCCTACCTTACCAACAGGCGTCAATTTGTTATAATTAATGGATATATGTCGGAACCCACAGTTGTAACATCAGGCGTGGTCCAAGGATCCACATTAGGGCCCTTACAATATGTGCTTTTTATTAATGATATAACCAATTGCTTCCACTATTGCAAGTTTCTAATGTTTGCAGACGACTTAAAAGTATACAGTACAATAGAATCTCAACTAGACTGTGAGAGGGTGCAACAAGACCTGGACCGACTCAATGACTATTGCCTGACCAACAAAACCTACCTAGCTTATGACAAATGCCAGCAAATCACATTTACTAAAAAACAAAACATAATTTCGCACACATATCATATAGGTGATGGTAACAATTTAAAATTGGTAAGTGTGGTTCGTGATCTGGGCGTTTACTTTGACAGCAAGGTATTGTTTGACTCACACGTGGAGCATATTTGTACGAAGGCTTATCAGATGTCCGGTTTTGTATTTCGCACGTCAAAAGCTTTTAAAAAAACATCCACATGTAGGATCCTCTATTGTGCACTCGTCAGGTCGCAGCTGGAGTATGCATCCTCTGTGTAAGAAAAAATTGAGATGGTGCAAAAGAAATTCTTAAGAGGACTTAATCGCAGATACGGAACCGGATATCTGTCCTACGACAAACTATGTACACATTACAGACTGACGACACTCTCAGACCGTAGACTTACAACTGACATGACACTATTGTATAATATTTGTCGAGGCCTACTCAGTTGTCCAAACCTGACAGAAGGTATTTATTATAATGCCCCCTCGAGACAGACTCGCTCCTGCGATCTCTTCCATGTCTGCCGCGTGCGTACAATATCTGGCATGCGCGCACCTGTACGTAGGATGTGCGACACGTACAACAGGCGTGTATCGGACGTGGATATATTCAGTAACTCCCGCGCCGCCTTCAAAGCCAAAATCAAGAAGCTGCTACTTTCGGTTTAGCTCGCAAAGTGTGAGCAGTTTGCTTCGGAGTTCGCCTAACAGTTTTAATGAATTCAAATACAATGCAGTTGTTTTCTTTATACCTGGCCAAGGTGATATTTTCCGAATTTTGTATCGCACAAAGAGTGCACTATTGTTCACAGTGAGAAATATTCTGGTGGCGGGTATAATTTTAATTGCTTCTACTCTGTTGCTATCTTTTATGTTCTTATGTTGCCTGTCTCTGTCCTTTCTCTTCGAATAAATAAATAAATAAATAAATAAATGGTGGGAAGCAGGCCAAGGTCCGTATTCTTCCAACCCCAGCTGAGAGAATCCTTTGGTCTATCATACCAGCCCTGGATTTGGTGGTAGACCCGCAGAATATGTAGGGCAGCGGCTGCGTTTGTTGGTGGTAGAGAGGCGAAATTGAAAGTTGGCTTTATGAGGGATTTTGAGAATATCTCGTGGCGGATTTTGTCCAAAGAGGTCTCATTAGCCTGAGGTGAATATAAGGCTGCCAGGAATAGTTGACCTGCTGAAATAAGGTACTCAGGATTAGCATCTGCATGGTGGAAAACCTTGACAGCCTCTTGTAAAGCCGTGTATATAGGTCTTGGAAAGTCGCAAAATGTAAGTTTGCACCTAAATGAGAAATTTTCCCGGTTTCTAACTTTTGATTTCGGCTATACCACTGAACCGAAATTGAAGTTTTAGACGTTCATTCGCCGCAGAATTTAACCCTCTTAATATTGACTGAAATGATATTTTCCGTCCGACGTACCGTTTTCGAGCTACAAGCAAAAAACTGAAAAAAGAGGAAAAAAATCGACGTTATTTGGCTCCCAAAAGTTATGCACACCTCCTGGGATGGGGCAAACTCGGTTACATGCATTTAGGACCGAATAAAGGTATTAAAATGATTTCCAGCTTGCTGGAAATTAATTCCTCAAAACGCTTTTTTTGGGTCTAATTTGACTGACCTAGTAAAAGCGCAGAATACATTATATTTATTGTCCTTAGATGCCTACTTACAAAATAAATAAAATAAAATAAAAAATAATGACAATTTATTAACAATTCCACATGTTGGTATTAGTGGAATCGGGACCGACGACGGTTTAACGTGCTCTCCGAAACACGGAGATCAATCTATGATCACGTAAGAAAAGTGTATTTCTCATTGGTACATGCCGGGGGGGTTGACCATGATAGTCTTTGCATTTGGCAAAAAGAAGCACGTGGCCACAAAATACGACAAAAGGATAGTTAAGGTAAAAATAAAATCCAAGATAACATTGTTGACAAGGAGCGTCTTCGACAAATGAATCATCAGATAATCAAAAAAACTCAATGTTTTCTCATATAACATATAGTCTAAGATACGTGGAAAGCGACCTTCACCGCTTGGTTATCAGGATATAACCTACTTTTTATAAGAAATAAATAAATATTTGTTACAAAATATTTTCTCAACAAATTCTAGCATAATATTTTTGAGGTCGTAGTGTGTGGTAAATAAATTTGAATTTTATTTACGTATTATTATTATTTTTGCTGTTTGTATTTAACTTTTTAATTAATGTGTATACCTACTAACATAGTTCTAAGTTAAAATGTTACTAACAATTATGGAATTAGTTCTGAAATAAATAATTTGTTATTATTATTATTAATATGGTGTACAAATTTTATTAAAATATAATTAAACAAACAGGAAGGCTGGCAATTATTTCTGCCAACGTATTAGCTTAGCTATACAGAGGGGAAATGTTGCCAGTCTTCTTGGGACTGAAGGGTCGTCTCTAGAGGACATTTTTTACTTATAGTTTATTTTTTATTAGGTTTAGTTTATATTTATTTTAATTTTTACTTTTAAGTAGTTAGTTTTAATTTATATTGTAATAAAACTATGAGTATTTAAAAAAAAAAATTAACAATAATATAAAAGATCATAAAGACATAATAATAGAATTTACATATGTGTCAAGTTTTTAAGTACCTGTTCGTTTATTGTAAAAGACATGTAATAACAAGACAGTAAATTGTCTCTTAGTTTTCGTCTAAATGACATTCAGGTAACAATTTTAGTTCATCAGGTAGATTTAGGTATGAGAGTAATGCAGTAGAAATGAGGTCGGACATGCGGCGTCACTTTGGCGGACCGCATACGTAACGCCGAAATACGGAAAGTGGTCGGTATAAAAGAAAGCATAGGCACAATAAAAAGGAAATGCATGCTACGATGGTTCGGGCATGTTAAAAGGATGAGCGAAGATAATGCGAAAGTTGTGGGTAAAAGAGGCCCTAGCAGACCACGATTCACATAACACGATCAAATAAGTAAAACACTGGTCTTCGTAACAAAAGGGCACGTATGAAGAGGTTGATTAATGTCGACGAAGCGAAAGAGGAATGTCGTGATCGTGTCAGGTGGCGCTCAATTATCTCTGCCTGCCCGCAAGGGATCTGTCGTCGTGAAGATGTGTATGTATGTATGTATGTATGTAGGTAGTATTTAGTTCATTATATAATAAAGTACACCCACAAAGGCAACGACGATTGCCTAAAGAAATTTGATCAAGGATTTTTTATTTTATTTGGTTCATATAAAAACATTATGTATACCTAATTACACTAGCTGAGCGACTAGTGTCGCTTATAAGGGTCAAATATCGAGAAGTCATGTCAAACTTAGTGACACTGCAGGAATCGAACCCTATTGTCCAAATCTTCGAGTCCGAGTATTTAAGAGTACTTTAAAAAAAATGCAATTTTATTATTTAACAAAATCGGCCTGAAGACTCCTTTCAGGGGTTTTAGATAATCCTTGTGACAGTAGCCAGTTCAAAAATTCGACCATGTATAGTATTTTGTTGGACTTTATTCGGATAACAGATCGGTGAAAGTCGCTCTTTTACGTAACTTGCACTAATAGCAAATGCCAGAAGTAGAACTGCGTTCTCTACCAAGAGTGTAGTGTAAATGTATTTTCATTATGCATTGCGTGTTATAGTTAAGCCAAATACAAGCTTTGTACAAAATAAGACGCAGTGCACTTGAAAATACAGAACGGTCCAAATCGGTTTAATATCTTGTGATTTTCTAGAAAAATGTTTGCTTATCGAAACTCGGCGCTTAGGAAAATATTTACAAGAATCTCGAGGCAGACTGGTGATAAATTGGTGTCGTAGTAGCATGTTGCGTAAATAACATCAGACCAAGCTGGAGGTGAATCGTTAAGGGATCTATAAGTGTAAACCATTATAGTACGGTAAACCATTAGATCCGTAGAAGAGCAACATCACTGATTGGTTAACTGTATGATATCTACTTTTATTAATAAAATAGGCTAACAAAAGAGGCGATGATGGGTTGCCTTACGAAATAGCTCAGAAAAACCAGGGATCAACTAACCATTTTACCTAACATCCACTAGCAAATATCTAACATTGATAGATTACAGTTTTTAAAAAATCATGTCTACTGTGCAATGCATGGAGTTAATGACCGACAGACAGTGGGGTCGTCCAGGCCCGGATAGCTAATGAGCCTGGGTTGTACATTTTCCCGTTTACCCTGGCCGGAACTCAGCAGGCTACCACCCGCCGGTAATTCATGCACTTTTTATGTTTGGCGTCGTTACTTGTGAACAGCGCCCGTGTGGCTCACGAACCAATAAAGAGCACTTCTCTAGGAAGTGGTCTCCCGTTGGGGGGGCCGTGCGAAAGATGGAGCGATGTTCTCGAGATGCTTGAAGTGTCAGTTGTCGGCCCGAAAGAACATACGTCTAGTCAGGCCGACGACAAACTCTTTAATAGTAGGCATCTCCGGAAATCGAGCTACGAGTATGTGGAGCCAATATCAACCCGTGCATCTATAATAGCGCTATCTATTGTAGACTAGAGTTAGAATTGAGCCAATGTCAACCTTATGATTTGTGTTTTTAAGGCTTTAATTGTGTGCATCTATGATTGAGTAGCGACACTATTTCTTAATGACAACTTCTAGTATGTTTCGTACATTTTAATTAAAAACTTAAACAAATAATATTTAATTTAAATTTACATGACTTAGTTATTTTTTTCTGATGACTATTATAATTAAGGCTCTCATCCGATTCCGGCTTGACGTCGACTTCTCAGACATCCTGTATTTCAACACTTAATAACAAATAATAATTTAAACAACAAATAAAATCGACACCAACCCTACTTCGGTTCTTGAGACTTTGCCAGTGAGTTAACAACGGAGAAAAAATAGCCGTGTCAAATGTTGTGTAACAAATTTATAACAAAACATGTAAGTACACATAGCTATTTTTGCCAAATTTAATCGCTTCTATGAATATAGAATTCTTTCTGTGGTCTAGCGGTTTAAGTCCGTGGATTAAGACTCGGAGGTACCGGCTGCAATTCCTGGTCAGGACACAATAAATTATTTAATTTATTTGTGATATTTCTCGAGTTTGGTACGCTAGAGACATCGACGAGCTTGCCACTTGTCATGATGGCCCTATAGTAAAGTTGGCTAAATGTGAATCCGCTTCAATAAATAAAAGCGTGGTATCTGACTACCCCGGAAGGGATTCGGTCGTGATAACACTTTACTTTTATAAATTATCTTGATGTGGGTAAAAAAATTCTTACGAAGGTTCTCGTACATTAAAATAGCACTAAGCAGGTCTGCCGTCAATACATTTGTGGATCGATTTTCCAAGACGGCATTAGTAGAATCATACAGTATTTGATTGGGTAGGGAGAGGAGCAGAATGGTGGACCGTCTTTTTGCGCAATAAAAAAGGAGACCTCTTGTGTAAACCAGTCGGTCGCAAGCCTTACGCATCATTCGTCACCTCTCGTTAGACACGCGATGGACCTAGCACCCGCACTGTGAATCCATACTAAGAAAGGAGGCATCGCACTAATTATGGGAAAAACTCACCTCTAACCCGAATTGCACACACATATAACAAAATCTTTTCTGATATTGATCTCTTTGTTGGTTCAAAGAGATCGTTTAAACATTCGGTCGCCTTATCGCTGCGTTTACAATAGTTCATCATAAAATAAATAAATAGTGATATAATTTATATTTATACTAAATTTAAGTATGTCTATTCAGTTACTTTCTTTTTGCATTGCTTTGAGTTTATTATCTGGTTATGTATTTGTTGATAAAGGTCATTTTTCTGTTTTTTTTTTTGTTACATTCATTCATCTTTTGTGGAAATCTTTAATTGGCTGTACTCATTATCACTACTTTAAAAAATATATGTATTTAAAGCTGTTGATTTTCCGAATAAATAAATAAAAAAAAAAAAAAAAAAAGACATCATCCATTTTGGGCTATTTTTGTACTACTTGTGCAGTGTAAAATGTTATATTTACTATAGTCGTATATAACTGTAAATACAAATTAGCACAAATCCCCATACAAGATGAATGATGTCCTTTGCCTTTTAAAATATTTTATCATCATCACAGCCCCTAGAACATAAAGAGTCCTGGACCTCCACTATTGGAGATGGGCCTTCCAGAAATTTCTGGAGAACTTGGCCTACACTCGCCACGCCTGGCCAGACGGGTTGGCGAGGATCTCATGTCTATTTTTAATGACAATTTATTAACGATTCCACAAGTTGGTATTAGTGGAATCGAGACCGACGGCTTAACGTGCTCTCCTCACACGGGAACGGTGGTGCTGTAAATCTATGACTGCAGTACGTAAGAAAAGTGTATTTCTCATTGATACATGCCGGGTAGGTTGGAACCGACCTTGTAAATTTTAAGGAACGTGTTCTTACAACCGAGTCACCACCGCGCCTTCAGACAGATTTCAATACAAAGAACAAATACCCTATAACTCCTGAAAGATCAGTCGTATATTACATTTATACCTATACTTATATGTGAAGATTGTTAAAAGGTATTTGAAAGTATGACGACTCGTAAGTCGTCGACCCAATGTGTTGAGGGGAATTGCGCGAAAGGTATGCTAAGGTGATAACTCTTCGGCTTAATGACAGAAGTAATGTCTTTTAGGTGGACGAAGGGAGACACACTAAATAAAAATAAATAAAAACTATTTATATACTTTAACGGATTAAAATAATAGAATAAAAATAAAGGAATGGGAATGAATCCCATCTCAACGCTCGGAGATTTACTCGAAAAATTGTTACTGTATGGCAATTAAAATATTTAATCATTTGCCATCTGATTTAAAAGCATTAAATGTAAGGGATTTAAAAAAAAAATATTTAAGCTATTGGTACTAAAGTTTGGTATTCAAATAAAGAATTTCTTAGTGATGTACTTGAGTAGGAAAATTTAATTATTATCATTACCTATTCTTTGACATAATATAAATAATTGACATGTAATTTATTTTCCATTTTTTTTTAAAATGTATTTAGGTGTGTTGAAACTATTGACTATCTCCTGCTGATGGTCGTGACCCCCTCCACGGATCACCTTGTCCCGGACGATGCCGCGCCATCCGGGTCTGTTCACGGCTGCATGTAGGGCATCGTGCATCTGAGTTTTTAGTGAGGTGCGGATCTGGTCAGACCAGCGTATGGGGCTTCGGCCACGTGGTCTTTTGCCTTCGACTTTCCCTGTGATTACAAGCCTTTCCAGGCTATCTATATAACTGTAAATATTTTCATGCTGCATGACGGCGGAAAACTGTACTACTAGTAGCCACATATGTACCGTATTCTAAAAAATAAATGTTTGGATTTTGAATCTTTAGCTTATTATTGTGATAGGAGTGGAGGTCACAGTTGTGCGTCCATTACAGCCCCTAGAACACCCAAACCTCCACTGTTGATGGGCCTTCAAGAGTTTCCTGGAGAATTTCGCCTACACTCGACACGCTGGCCAGACAGACGGCTTGGCGAGGATATGATGTCATATATTTTTTTTGTTGGTATTAGTGGAACCGGGACCGACGGCTTAACGTGCTCTCCGAGGCACGGGAACGGTGGTGTTGTAAATCTATGACAAATGTACGTAAGAAAAGTGTATTTCTCATTGATACATGCCGGGTAGGTTTGAACGGACCTTGTAAATTTTAAGGAACGCGTTCTTACAACCGAGCCACCACCGCGACAATTTTTTTTTAATGATAATTTATTAACGATTCCACAAGTTGGTATAAGTGGAACCGACGGCTTAACGCGCTCTCAATCTTGGTCTTAGTCTTGCTTTTAGCAACACTAAATACGTCTTCCTGTCTCCAGAATACCAAATGTAACCTTTGATGTTCGGTAAATATGTTGACCCAATTTTGTAATTTCAACGCCCGCATACACGTACACGTTCTGTTGCAACTTGTAGTGCCAATAATGTTGTGTTTACAGAGATAAATCCTATTTGATCATACAGTGACTTAAAACTTTACTATAGATCGGCTCTGCCCAGCTAGCATGGCCTTTCTTGAATCTTGCATTAACGGGCTCTCAAATCTAGTTTTTAACGCAAAAACCTGTAAAAATCGCGAGTCCCGGCTAGTGTTGCCCAATCATGGTCTTGATCTTGCAGTCTTTATTATTATTAAAAAAATTATAATTAACTTAAAAATATGTACAAAGGCGAACTTAAAGCCATTTCGGCTTTTTCTACCAGCTAACCTTTGGGAGAGTGAGACGGTATAATATGTGCGGTGCAATTTTAACCTTATTTTAATAAACTACATAAATACTATACCTACATCTAATACGGTTTATTTGATACTAAATAAAAGATAATATAAAAAAAACGCTACGCACAGTCGCAAGAACGCTAGCCGCATTTCCTTGCTGAATAACTATGCTGATTCTCTGGGCGAAGAAAGAACTTGTCCCCAGAGCAGATAATAAGATAAGGGGTGAAGTTTTTTAAAAATGTTTTAGAGCTTTGACCCCACGGGCCTTAAGTCTCCAAAGCAAACGGCACAAACACGTAGTCTTTGATTATAGATACGTATTTGCGCCGCTTGCCGGACTCTGCGCTTTCGGCGGCGGCTCCCGCTTTTAGCGCTGTTGCCCTAAGGTGTGACAAAGCCAATGTGTCGACATTATACTATTTAGGACGGGTCTGTCAAAAGTCAAAGATACGAGTATAAGGTTGCCATTTCGCAAAACAAATAGTTTGTGACAATTTGAAGCGCTATGCCGCATGCTTGCTATATTGTCGCCCAAACAAAATCAGACACTTTTGACAATTCAACCTTGATATATAACGGCATTTTTAAACATATATAACATATAAAAAGAAGTAGCATTAAGTACTTGTAGCATAAAATTAAATTTCTTAGTAAACTATCTTGCTCATGTCAACTAATGTTTATCTAATTTTCACAAAAATATATTTAAATTTATTTCAACAAAATAACAATAATAACTAAAAAAAAAAACATAAAACTAAATATATAAAATCATCAAACATTCATTCACATTCAATCATTCATTCGTTCTTTCAA
Organism: Tinea semifulvella; assembly: GCA_910589645.1. NCBI lineage: Eukaryota > Metazoa > Arthropoda > Insecta > Lepidoptera > Tineidae > Tinea > Tinea semifulvella. The sequence goes on from OU342609.1 coordinate 3,394,194, forward strand.
ACATACCTGCTCCATCCTCACATCCTATCCATCTCACTCGCTTTCTGGTTCCTCTGATCCTTAAGCTTATAGTCCTTATTACAGAAATTTGTATTTTTGTTTTTAGCCAGCCTGCAACTTGTGAGAATGGCTTCTGCCATTTTTCAGAAAGCCGTGAAGCGGTCTTTTTGACAAAAGCCGCGTACTCAGCACCTAATGAGCCATCACACGAGATAACCAACGGCGTAAATGAAGCTCTGAGATCTTCTGCTGCCCTGTCGTATTTACGGTGTTTCTCGTGTGAATGGGTTTGGAAGATGCTTCCCCAGGTACGGGTTCCGTATGAGGTTGCGTCAGCATTAACAATGCGAACATCAAAAAACGCTTTCCTCGCTGGTTCCCATACTCCGTGAAGCATTAAGTCTCCCACAAGTGCGGGAGATATGCATGTTTATCTAATACATCATGCATATGTTTAGCAAATTAATATGCACCAGACGCTGGTTAATAGAAATTTCAAGAAATTTTACATAAATAACTGATTTTATAACCTGTCGAACTACCTAGTCTTCACTTTCTAGCCTCGTAACTTTTCGATTTCTATCAATTTGTTAGACATATGTTACCACGAATTATGCCTCTTTATCATAAATATAAAGTGGCAATTTTGCAGAACAGACCAACGATGGGGTATACAGGTTTGATAGTGGAGACCGTGTGTATAAGACGACCCCAGTCAGATAAACATATAACCTAAAAAAGATCGTAGGTAGCGACTGAATGAGGGTGGCAGCAGATCGTGTGAAATGGCGATCCTTCAGGGAGGCATAGGATTTATAGGATCCAGCAGAGATATGCAGAAATAGACCTATCGAAATTTCTACAACTAGTGACGACCACACATACAAAAGCCGTCTTCGGTTCTACTAATAACAACTAGTGGAATCGTTAATAATTTGTCATTAAAAATTGTCATCAGACCCTCGCCAACCCATCTAGCCAGCTAATTAACCACAACAATATGGAAGCCGTAAGTGGAGGTCTAGGACTCTGTGTTCTAGGGGCTGTGATAGGTGATAGATAAAGATCAAATAAAGAAGAGGACGATAAAGAATAAGGGAAAACTATGTGACATTTCGTACAGAGAGGTCATGAAGGTAGTTGACAATAGAGAGAACAGCAATAGTAGAGCGTTTAAAGCTAACGATATTGAAATATGGATTCATTAAAAGATGCCCAAGTATCTATGAGTATAGTCGTGTATATCATTATTTATATATTAATAAATCTTAACAAGACCTCTTCACAGCCACTTTTCAATTTAAATACTATAATTTAAGGCGTCTTCATCATTAGGTAGGTGCCTGCTATTAGCTTCTAGTATAACACTCTCCAGGCATTATATAGTTATTTTAAAACCTGTATTAATTAATGTAATGATCACAATATTGTGAATGTATATTAACTTAACCAAATTTCGGTGGAAATCGTAACGAATAAGGAAATGGTGTCTGCCAACTGCCAACGATTAATGATGAAAGCAATGGTCAAAATAATTGGCTTGAATTACTTAAATAAGTAAAGACTTGAAATTAAATTAAAAAGAATTAAAAATAGATTTTAACAAATGACATAGCTATTTAAGTTGTATTAATTAGTTGGCTAAATTATTTTAGAATTTTGTGACCCTACAAGCAAGCAGCGTTTTCCTTAAAATCCATTTGAACCGAAACAAGTTTTTAATCAGATGTCCCACTAACCCCGTTCCGGAAGATGGGAACGAGTAAAATATTATATGAATCATATTCAAGGATAAGTGGTTTGGAAGTGCACACCCGGTTTCGAAGCCCGAGGTGATCAATTACGAGGTGAAAACTCTAGTAAATGACAAGTCTTGTTTTGCGGTAATATTCTCGGAACTAATGATGCTATTGAGGTCTGCAGTCTTTCCCAAAACATGTACAGAGAACGCAATGAGGAATTATACAATGTTTTACAAATCATTCATCATTACAACCTAGATAGAAACGAATATCCAAAATGAATAAGGAAACAGCTCAAGCGCTTATAAATTAAAGGCCAAAACCTCAAATGCCAAATTAAATTAGAGAGTCTACGATTTGTATAAAATTATAATAAATACATTTGAAATCGTAAACTAAAGGAGCTATATTTCAAATATTCTATAACAAGTTATAAATTACATACATTTCCTAACTGCGTTAAACTATGCAACTACATTAGATTCAAATTGTTCAAGGAGACCTCAATATGCGCAAATACGCCAACCGACGAATTTGCGCCGTTTGTGGTCGAGACGATGCATGGGCCGAGGAAAGGTATGGCGACAGGAAAGCTGGCAATTATTTTTGCCAACGTATTAGCCTCGCTATACAGAGGGGAAGTTGCCAGTTTTCTTTTTTTCTGATAGGACGTGACTTGAGGACAAATTTTATTTATAGTTAGTTTATTTTTATTTAAGTAGTTTGTAATTATTATTTTGTTAAAAAAATGTTCGATTAAATGCTAAAACATGATCAATTGTTCAATTTCGATTTCATAAAATAGGAGGATCATTACAGCAACTAAAACACTAGAGACCTGACCTCCACTGCTGGAGAGGACCGGAATACATTTCTGAAGAATTTGTCATTTAAGCCAGAAGCCCCAGACGGATTCTCTAGATTATATACAGAATAAAATATTCTTTAATTTGTATACCTACAAAGTAATGTAACTTGAGAAAATAATCACATCATTCACATAGCTAATAACTTTGAAATACTATTATTATTAGATAATTATATAAAACACGTTTTACGTATGTTACTTGTTACCATATAATCTTTTCCGGATGGTCGGACCTATCTATACGAAAAGTTGCATCTTGTGTAGGTTGATAACGAAATTGACAAGGGGGTCAGGTAATCACACCATACACATTTTCATTCATTCATTTATTACAGCCCCTAGACACAGCGTCCTAGAACTCTGTTGGAGATGTCCTTCCAGAACATACATCTGGAGAATTTGTCCTACAGTCACCGCGTTGGCCAGACGAGATGGCGAGGATATGATGTCAATTTTTAATGACAATTTATTAACGATTCCACAAGTGGAACCGGGACCGACGGCTTAACGTGCTCTCCGAGGCACGGGAACGATGGTGTTGTAGATACTCGTATGACAAATAATGTATTTAAGAAAATAGAATTTCTCATTGGTACATACCGAGAGGGTTTGGATTTTAAGGAAAGCCTTCATACAACCGAGCCACCATCTTACTACCCATACACATAACTAATTTATTTTTCCACATATTAATTAATAGATTTTAAGTTAAAAACGACCTATTTACAGACACGATTTTAATTTAGTTTCAACATTCTTAATTTAATTATTTTAGATTGTTAATTGACACGGCCGTTTTACAGCCACGAATATGTATTAAGTTGACATACCAATTTAAATAACAATTATTATTTAGATCGTAAGATGACCGGCTCCTTTACAGCCACGAATTTATATTTATTGACATACAAATTGTAGTTATAATACTTTAGTCTGTAAGTTGACACGGCCACTTTACAGCCACGAATTAATTTCAAGCCAAAACTGTTTTATGGCAACAGTCTTTTAGTTAAAAATTATAGTATAGCTGATATGATGGGTTCACCCATATTAGCTGCTGGGTGTTGTTGAGTTATTTTGTTTAAAATATTGTACAAACAAAAAATGTATTGACAATAAATGTATTGTATAATTGTATTTATGAGAAGTCTTAAAAATCAAGTAATATTGGATAATTATCAATACACGTTTTAGATTATATTGTTAATTGTTTCCATTAAATCTTTTACGAATAGTTGTGGACTCATCAATATGAGAAGTCGCATCTTGTGTAGGTTGACCACGACATTGACCCCCTTGTTGATCGGCCAATGATCTTTACGGCAGGCTTCTTTGTTTACATATCCTGTGACTTGTCGTGGTTTTGTTTATTCTGCGACAATGTCGCTTCTTGTCATTGTCCCTTTTGTTTGCATTTTATTTATCTAGCCTCTCTTGTTTGTTAACTGATTTTGTTTGAATATCTAATTTAGCAACATTATAATCCCTTTTCTAAGTAACCTTCCATTTTTTATTTGTATGTTTCACTGGAAAGTAATATAATAATCTAAAGCTACTCATTATTTAAACTAATTTCAATATTATTGCTCATCACGGGCAAAGAGATTGTCCTCTAATGTCTAAATGTCGTACAAAAGGTTGAAGACATAACACGGACAGTACAAGGCTATTTCTGAGACAGAACTAGGTTAGAATTTAGAGTAAGTAGTTCACACATTATTTATAGAAATGTAACGTTTGTTATCATGATACATGAGTACAAGAATTCTCCTGGTTTTGCAACGAATTCTATTATAGGTTTATGGTGTCAAATGAATGGTGAAGTCATATTTTAATTAGTTAATAATTTATCGTTATTATTTGTGCTGATGTCTTAGCGGTTTCTAATGTTGTGCTCTTGCAATCATTGATGACATTCCTGTTGCAAGCTATTACGAGGTGCGTCAGAGTTGTCGTAATGTACGTGCAGGTGGTTGCATAAAGCTTGCATATCATGTCAGCAGCAACCTAAGCAATTTCCTGAAATATGGGATCTACAGTGACGCAGTCGGACGCCCGCGCTTTCAGCGGCGCCTGCGCCGGACCCATTTTAGGACATGACTAACGGAAATTCGACTCCTCTCTCTCTGACCCGTTCGCTCTCGCAGCGCGACTCGTGCGTTCGTCTCACTCGCACTAAAAGCTCTATGAAATCTTTTAATAGTGTCCACGGCCACGATCTACTTTCAACGGCGGGAAACTGAGCAATATTTGAATTTTAATTTGAAAAATCGCGCGTTCATTTATTTAAACTCAATTGTCTATTTTTAAATAATATAATCAAATATTTAATCGTGTTGATTTTAATAATTATGAGGTATATTTTAGGTTTGATTAGTGTCATCTTTTGTGAATGTTTAGGTAAATTGACACGACTTTTCTAACCCTGAAGACTAAAAATAGCAGAGGCAGAAAAATAATTTTGATACTTTATTAGAATTGCAATCAGTGGATTCTAATAAATCTCTGGGTTTCAATTGAGAACCAAATACAGAATAAGGTAAATAAAACGTGACTCACAGACGATAAGGTTATTTTGTCGATACTCGCGAAAACTCAATACTGTTTTTACACACACCAACGTCGGTTATTTGCTACATGACACAGTTTACTTCACAATTTTCCGAGCAATTTCGCGTATTCCAAATAGACCAGTATTTTTTGAGAAACTGACCTTTTTTTGTTGTTTCTCCCAGGCCGGGTCTAGGAGGCCCTCGCGTTCCCATTCCTCCTCCTGCTCCATGTAGGCGTCAGCGCCGTACGACCCGTCATAGTTGTTCATAATCCCGTTCTCCATCATCATGGCCATCGCACTGACCGTCGGATATTAATGTTCGTTCGACCTGTTACCGCGAACTCGCGCGTGCTGTTTCTCGCGCTCTGCAAACGAGCAGCCGGCCGCACGCCCGCTGCAAGGAGACTGGCGCTCGGGCGCTGCTGTACCTGCGGCAGCGTTTGGAAGCTCCGATTGCGCTCGAACCGGAATGCTTATTGGTCGTCATCGTCACAGATAGCCGTTCTTTTTCTTCCGTTTTAAACCTGATTCGGTATTGCTATTATACGTACTGTGTTATTCTGTGCCAATCTTGTGTTTAGTTAAACGATAACACGCAATGTATTGTAAAAATATAAACCCAGGGTTCATTAGGAACACGCGTCAATGTAAAGATATGTCAACTGTTCTCCAACTGCGCTCGACCCGGAACACGTTTGGCCATCACAGATGCAAAGTTATGTCAACTTCTTTTAGAAACGTAAGTTTGGTTTCTGATTAATAGTCAGTTACGCAAATCTGTATTTATGTCTGTGCTGGCTCAGTGTAACTATAGTATGTAGATAACGAAATATAAACTGTAGATTAATTTAAATTAAGTGGAAGATCACACAAACATCTCCTGCAGTCAAATAGATCAAATATAAAATAATAATATTAAATAAATTATTGTGTTTAGACCAGGAATCGAACCGGATAGGTACCTACGGTGTTAAACGCTAGAACATGGAGGCATAACTTTGTAGTCTTCTAAAATACCTACATAGGTACTTAAAGGTGAAATAATACAACTTTATTTTATTTAATATCTGCTGTCAGACTCCAAAGACATTACTTATAAAACAAGACGGGATAAGAAGCCACACGGTATGAGAATCAAAGCTAGACCAATTGGTACAAAATCAATTCGTGTATAACAATGTATTTTTTTTATACTAGCACGACATGTGACCTTGCTCCCACCTGATGGTAATTGGCGCGCGAGGTTATGTTAGTAACTGGAATCAGACAAAAAATAAACCTAACATAATAAAAAATATGTATAAATTTTTTAATTTTATATTTTATAAATTTGTTAGTTTTTGTTAAATTTATTTTTTTCTTTTAAAAGTAATAGGTACATATTTCTAATTTCTTCTTTTTATATTGGTGAATGCTGTGACACATAATTGGTACATATATTAGATAAGTTATAATTATACTATGTTATGTGTGTGATAATATATGTACTGCTGTGTGTACTATATAAATAAATAAATAAACAAAAATAACCTTGAAAATATTTCGTCCCTACCTTATGTAACCCCCCCTAATGTCCGCATCCATTGTACCCCTGTGACGCTGTGTTTCATGCCCCTGGCCTTAGAATGTAGATCAGAGCGCCTGATTATTTAGCAACATCTATTTTAAACAAGTTATATAAGTGGTTTTTTTTCATATTTAGTAGGTGTCTAGGAACTTTTGAAAATATACTATTAGACGAGTATCCATAACATATAGTACAAAATCAGAAGTAGAGCGACCTCTATCGATAGGTTATCCGAATGACATACAATTTTAATATGTTGGTTGCCTAACTATAGTCAAGGCTATACCTATAGTGTGAATTATTCAAGGAGGTTTGAGTTTTGCATAATCTTGGTCTTGTTCTTACTAACCCTAGGTTTGGAATTAGTCTTGCGCAAGAGTCTCACAAGACTCTTTCTCATACACATTTTACTAATTTTACTAACAATGGTATTTATTTTTTTGAGCTGACGATTTTAATTGGTAATGGTTACATGTCTGTCTTTTTTAGGGTTCGTAAATAAAAATATCATACCTTTATATTATATATTATTCCGAGCTTTTTTGACCCTGTTTTGGTGATGCTCTCAATATAGTTAAGGTCTGAGCGTGGGACTTCTTGGCCGTTAGCGCGCATGCCTGGGTCTTGTTGGCATTAAACTGGACAAGATTATGGACACCCCACAAATATATTTTGTGAAGTCCAGTTCTTCCGTCATAATACGCCGTGATTCCTCTAGTTGGCTACCTCCTTTGCTCGGGGACTTAGATACCTCCCGTGGGCCGTGCTGTCATCTGCATAACAATGAATCTTGCCCAGAGACAACATATCATTGATATGCAGAAGAAAGAGTGTTGGTGATAACACCGAGCCCTGCAGTACGCCAGCGTTCACTGACATGAGATCGGACGCATTCCCGTCCACGAATGTGTCTGCTGTCTCCGAAACTGCTCATGCAGGAAGCCAGCTATCCAGTCCACCAGCCGTGGGGGCAGACCATATGCCAGCAACTTGGAAAGCAGAGCCTTGTGCCAAACCCTATCGAAGGCCTTGGAGATGTCCAGACTGAGATTTCAAGTCATCTACTATATATATATATACTTAAAATAGATCCAAAACTACCTCTGTTTCAATGTGGCCCTTTTTTCTCTTTTTTTTCGCCAGGAAAACTGCCTCCGTGGTCTGGGGGTTAAGTCCGTGGATTTACACTCGGAGGTACCGGGTTCGATTCCTGGTCGGGACACAAAAATATTAATTAATGTATTTAATTAATATTTAATTTATTTGTGATATTTCTCGAGTTTAGTACGCTGGAGACATCGACGAGCTTGCCACTTGTCGTGATTGGCCTATAGTAAAGTTGGCTAAATGTGAATCCGCTTATTTATAAGCGTGGTTTCTGACCACCCCGACAGGGACACGGTCGTGATGATACTTTACTTTTTCGTCAGTAAATCCCTACCGGATACCAATCCTTGCACCGACTAAACCTGACAGCGTTTCTCCCTCCCCACCGGCGCTGTCCGTATATTATATCCGCTTTCGCAGGTCAGCACATCTCCTTTACTTTCTATACAATATTATTTACAACCCTATAGCTCCCTGTTATCTTAAAACACACTTTAAATTTCTTTGTGATCGCACGACGGCCTTCTTCGTTCTTCTCATATCAACCAACTCAAAATCTCACCCCACACTTCCAGCAGATATTCAGATTCATTTACCTTATCGTCTGCTCGCCAGTGGAATAAACTTCAAGCTCAGCTTTTTTCAAGACAAGCTCCTTCCATTCACATCTTTAAAAAACTACTTAATACTTTATTTTTAATTAATTTTAACTCCACAAATTTCTACTTCCTAATAATTTTATCTCATATATGTATATCTACTATAATAAGTATATATTGATGAGTATTTATGTTGTCTATGTATACATACTATTTATGTAGTTTATTGGTTAGAATTGCACCCCACATATTTATACTGTCTCACTTTCCCAAAGGTTAGCTGGTAGAAAAAGCCGAATTGGCTTTGCACATACTTTTAGGTAAAGTGCAATAAAGTAATTATTTAATTAGTGTTGCCCAATCTTGGTCTTATAGTCTAAGTCTTAGACCTTAGACCAAGAGAAAGACCTCCATCATGTTAGCAAGACCAATACCAAGACTAGGGTTTGTTTTATTTTTTATTTATTTCATGCGGTAAGTCTTGTTTCAAGCGGTGTTATTATTATATAAATATCACAAAGGCAAGCTTACAATATTCATTCAAATTCAAATATTTTATTGATCAAAAAAAGCCTAATATAAAATAGCTTAAAAATAGTAGTAGTTACATAAAATAACAAATAAAAAAACAAAATACAACACTACTTTAAAATAAAAATGAAGTAATGTAGGGGGCAGGCAGGTGCTTTAACTAATAATGTGCCCTGGGCTCCAAAACATGGGATCTGTGCTATGGAGACCCAGTGCTTTCTCATCTTTAATGGTGATCTTTATTTTCTTTATTTTTTCATCTATTTTAATTTTATATGCATAAAAGCTTGTGCAAGTGGGAGAGGAGAAGGTATGGGAAGAAAGAGAAGGGTTTATATAATAATATATAATACATACATACACATATTATACATACATACACATATACTTACATAAAATACACATAGAATATTTTCACGCTGCATGACGGCAGGATACGCCGGAAAACTACTACTACTAGCCACATTATGTACCGTATTCTAGAAAATAAATGTTTTGATTTTTGATTTTGATTTTAGAATATACTTATAACAGATACACCTTATAGAGTAGTGCGCTCCAAGGATACTCGGTTCTAAACGAAACTATTGTACTACAAGTACCTTTAGCAAATCTTCCGTAGTGAGGTAGGATTGTAACTTTAACCATTAAAAAATTATATGTTTGCATGCATTTTTTGTAAATTTGTATAGCTTAAGAGTTTCGTTGACTTTATCATATATAAAAGGACCAAGAAAAATAGACTGTGTCTGACTAAATTTTGTTTTGTATGTTTTTGATTTAAAGGCAGTAACTTTTCTTTTGTGAACAGTAATATTAAGAATATTGTTAGTTTTAATTGTGTATTGTTTTATACATAGTGCTTGTACGTATAGTTATCTTACGGTAAGGAAACTACACAGTTTGTAAAGCTCGCTGGTGTACTTCTTGAAGTACATGACTTTAAGTACCGCTCTCTGGGCCCTCTCCAGCTGCAGTAGATGTGTTTTGCAGGTTCCACCCCAGGATGTGCAGCAGTAGGTAAGAATAGATTGACACATGGAGTAATAAACTGTCTTGAGTAAGTTTTGGTCAGCTATGTATCTCAATGTCTTAAATACGAAAATTAGTTTTCTTACTCTATTTGATAATAATTTTATTTGTGGCTTCCATGAAAGGTTCATATCAATTATTACTCCAAGATATTTAATTTGGTCTACTTTTAATATTTCCATGCATGTGCAGTTAGAAGTTGTCATATATTAGTTCTCCTTGAAAGTAAAAAATGCCATTTGACATTATGGCAGATAGGTACTTGCAACGAGAATCACAAATATGTGGTAGGCGGGCTGATGGTGGTAATTTGCCCAGTCCGCCGGGGCGTGGAAGTATCCACCGTTCGTGCCGATAAACCTAGTAAAGTCTATTCACATGTTTCGGGATCATGCCCAGTCAAGCCATCATAGTGTTAGGGAATGATGTCAATCATGAGTGTGTGATTTCTAACTTTTATGGACCTCGCACGCCATTTACCATCAGGTGGGCGCAGGGTCACATGTCTTGCTAGTATATAAAAAAAAAAAGATGAGATATTTAAAACATACTGTCAATGTATGTACACTTGCCAACTATGGGTCAGCTTCCATAGGAAATCATACAGTGCCATGAGGGTACAGTACAATGATGTGTTCCGTATCCTCATGCGCCGACCGAGGTACTGCAGTGCATCGGGCATGTTCGCTGAGGTGGGGGTACCAGACTTCCTCGCGGTGCTCCGAAACCGTGTCACGTCTTTCTGGGAGCGGCTACGCTCTTCAACAAATCGCATTCTGAGAGCGGTTTGCGACGAGATCCCCAGTAAAATACACTCACATTGGCTGTCTGTTCAGCAGAGCCCGAACCGTAAATGAACTTTAGTCGATGTTTGGCAAATATTTTGTTTTTTTTTTTAAATGTATTTTTATATTTTATAATTATAATTGCAATACTTTCACTGTTAATTTTATTTGATATGGGTGTATACCTGAAATAAAACTTCATTTATTTATTTATAACACATCGCTAATTACTACGTATATTGTACTATAAGGCGTTGGCCCTTGGGCGTTGGGCACTATATACGTCATAGTGACGTGTCTCGCGTTTCAGAAAACATAGTCGCGTCATTTTTACGTGTAAATCTATTTTGTAAGTTGTTAAAAATAGTATTTATTTTCTGATGTAATAGAAACGTTCCCAGTTTTAAAATCCTAAATATTTTGTACAATAATAGATTTATTTAAAGACTTTTCACATCTCATTAGCGATTTGCCGAGTGAGTCTTTTGCATTAGTGTGGAATTCCTAGATATTGGAGATGAGCTTTCCAGAAATTTCCGAGGAATTTGGCCTATGTTCGCTACGCTGGCCGGACTTGTTGACGAGGGTCTGATGTTAATTTTTAAAGTAAATAACTAAAGTATCATCACGACCGTATCCCTTTCTAGATGGTCAGAAATCAAGATTTGATTTGAAAAACAAGAAAAGAAGCGGATTCACATTTATCCAACTTTACTATAAGCCAATATGACAAGTCGCAAGCTCGTCGATGTCTCTAGCGTACTAAAGTCGAGAATTGTAACAATGAATTATTATGTCCCGACCAGGAATCGAACCCTGTACCTCCACGTCTAACCACGGACTTAAACACTAGACCACGATGGTAGTTTTTAATAATTGTAAAATATACATTTTTAACATCAAAATAATAACGATTTTACAAGTTGGTATTAGTTTAACCGGGACTGACGGCTTAACCTTACCGAGTCACGGAAACGGCGTTGAATAGAAGACAATTTTCTAAGCGTTCTATCGATTTGTTTATTTATTTAAAAAAATTTGCACTATGTATGCACTATGTACAAAGGCGGACCTAATGCCGCTAGACATTCTTACTCGGCCAACCTTAGGGACATTACGAACATTGTATGTGGAAGGTTTGCGCAAATTAAAGAACATAACAGGGGGAAATTAAAATACTACTAAAACTAAACTATGATGTGTGATGGGGCTAATGTGTTTACACATGTCGCATCCCACACTAGGGACCTGTCAAGTTTCCACGGCCCAACGGTCATGCCGTCGGGTCATTGCCATCGCTCCGTGCAATCCCAGAGGGTTCTAGGATCGCGGTTACTCCAGCAGTGACAAAGCCCTTTGGATGATCAAGTTCGAAGCAGCGTGACGAGGAATGCGGCCAGCACTTCTAGCGCAAGACACACCGACACTGGTGTGGATGGACAGTCCGGGCTCCGAGACAAAGGCAAACCGCCATAGTCAGTGTATTTCAATTAAGGTGTATACCAACCGATGCTGAGGGAAAAGCCATCCTAGTGGAAACGGCCATGAGGCGAGCCTGCTCTCTCAGTTTGCGGAGCAGCTCGTCCCACAGTCGTTAAAATGCCTGACCAGGCATCTCTGGCATCTGACAAGTACGACGACTTAACGGAACCTAAGGATGGGTTTGTGATATTCCCGTAGAGCTCGACAGTACTATGTACAAACGACAGAAACGCTGGCAGTGCTACACTAGAAATTTTGCGAGAGGGATTAACAGAATCCTCGATTTTGATAATCTAACGTTCACGCTTAAGTATTGAAATACGATTGCTGGTTTCTTAAAAATATAGGATTTAAAAATAAAATACATTTTTTTATTCACCACATAAAATTTATTGAATATTCATCATTGCTCATGCAACATAACAGAGATATAATATATTAATATATTTTGAAAGGATCCACAATTATTAACATATAGCAACATACACAATTACAGGAAGTTTTAATAATGGAATAGAAAACTTATTTGATCATCCAAAAGAATTCTTAAATTATTTTGGTGTTTCTCTACATTATTCTATGACAGGTTGAGGATTTAAGATGAAGGTTATATTTTTTGACAAGTGCCCATGAAATACTGTTACTTCAAAATACTAATAGATAGTGGCAATAAATATAATTAATTACAAATTTTCTCAGCACTCAAACTGCGAAAATAAGGAATCCATATGTCGGAAGTGACCAAAATTTTTGGCTTTACGATACAACTTGTTAGTTTTAAAAAATATAGCATTTTTTTTTGTTATAAGTTTTTAAGGAAAGGTTATTTGTTTCTATCAGTAGAATCACATATTTTTTTAAAGCAAAAACTGTAACGCACGGTATGAAGGAATCATTTAATTAAGGAACGAAGACTTTTAATGCGACCGCTATTAAAGTTGATATTCGTATAACATTTTGAAATATTCAAACGGTAACACTGAAAGTAAATCCGGTTCGAAGGACCATTATAGGGCCAAGGCCTTCGTAAGTTAACGGAGTTGTTTAAGAATGGACTGTATTTAAATTAAATTATATTTCATTTTAGTTTCTATCAAAGTAAGAGCATACGAAATCAAGCCGTATAACCATAAATGCTACGCTACACCCAAAAGATCATTCAGAGCCCTGCGAGTCCAGTACAACAATGCATTCAGGGTGCTGCTGGGGCTGCTACGCTATGTGGATGGCTTCCACGGAAGATGTATGCAGCGATGCTCTGCAGGTTGCCCTCCAGTACCAACAGCATCCTGTTATTGCTGATAGGGTTGACTCCCGCTATGTATGCAACAGTGGGTTAAAGCCCACAAGCGAATTTATTTTTTGCAGGGATCCATGGGTGTTGCTTGACGGATGTCTGGCAATTATACAGACACTTGCACGAAGTGGCACATGCCAGACATTTGGGTCTAAGATACATTATTATTATTTTGTATTGGTAAGCTCGGCATTGACGGTCAGTTTTTCGCGTCAAACCAGACGTAATACTGTGGCTTACATCCACAGTTTTATGCCAACTATATTTCCCCACTCACTGGCGTCAAACCGGCTCTTCAGTTTTCGACCGGCCGACTGTTTGAAGGACGTGTACTACCTAATTGTGTCGAGAAAAAAAATAGGCGGGAAGTTTTAACTTCTTATTGGCGGGACATTTATATATATTTTTTACTTTTTACTAATTAGACGATTTTTAATAATTGATCAATTTATTAATTTCGATAGTAATTATGAAAACAATCCATTATAGCGGGCGCTGCGAGCGAACTGACGCGATTGGATTGCAGATCACACACTCACGGTGAGTTTGGATGTAGGTTTGGTTGGATGTGGGTGGGGATTACGGTAGTCACGGAAAAATTCGTGGCGCGTCGTCAGTTAAAACTCTGGAGTTGGGTTTCGACACTCACGATCAAATTTTGGATGTAATTCACACTTTTACGTCTGGTTTGACGCCTAAACTGACCGTCAATTTCCTACCTTACTAACGTAGTATTAAGCCATTGAATTGTTACTAACACTATGGACAATTTTTATTATTTAATTTACTTGTATAATTTAGGGCACTTATCACAATGTTTATTTAAAACAAAATTTTCCATTCGCATCAAATTTAAGTAGATATATATCCAAAACCTTTGAGCAAAACAGTAGGTACAATTGGACGTAGGATCCAATCCACATTAAGTAAAATTTTAGTTATATGCCATTAAATTTGGAATTTAGATTAGTCAACTGCCTCCGTGGTCTAGCGGTTAAGTCCGTGGATTTAGACTCGGAGGTACCGGGTTCAATTCCTGGTCGAGACACAAAAATATTTATTAATGTAAATTTAATTAATATTTAATTTATTTGTAATATTTCTCGAGTTTGGTACGCTGGAGACATCGACGAGCTTGCCACTTGTCATGATTGGCGTATAGTAAAGTTGGCTAAATGTGAATCCGCTTATTTATAAGGATGGTTTCTGACCACTCCGAAAGGGAAACGGTCGTGATGATACTTTACTTCTTTTTTAGATTAGTCCATCGATATATCGATGGAATAGTCCAACATTTAATCCATTTAGAATATGTAAAAAACGGTATTTTATATAGATTGTTTTTGATATAAGATATATCATCCTAAAAACCTGATTAAAATTCCTAATTAAATTTAAAAAAAAAATGTGGATTGGATCATTTTTACGTAACTGCGTCCAATTTATAAAACAACTAAATACAACAAATAGAAGAATGTTTATCAATTAACTAATCACCAGTTGAAATGTCAGTGTCAAATCTTGACTCGCCATACACAATGCCAGGTACAAACACTAAAGCGCCCTGTAAACGATTAAACATGTTTGACAAACGTGTTTGTCAAACTTAATGTTTTCTCTAAACAACGGCGATCAAACCAACCATCAAACAAATTTTAGCATTTTGATTCTGTCAGAATAAAATAGTACGAAGAATATGTTTTTTTTTACTTCTTCCTCCGTAATGTTTTGGCGAAATCTCTTCATTTATTTTGTCGTTTTTTTATTGTTGCGGTTATTTTGATTTTGTCCATGTATCTATCTAATCGTTTGATTTTATTTTTTTACAATATCGGCATATATATGAATTGAATATGAAGTAAATTATTTACATTACGTAAGAAAAGTATTATTCATTAGTACATGCCAGGATTCGAACCGTCCTTTTCAAAATTTTTATGAAAGCGTTCTTGAAAGAACGAAAATGAAAGCAACCGAGCCACCGCCAAAATAATACTTTAGTTTAATTATGCTCATTGGTTTAGTACTATAGAACGTCCGTGCATGACAACGAATGACATTTTGTTTGACAAACACGGCTGTATACGTTCAAACGTGTTTGTCAAATACGACTTCAATTCAAACTTTCATCAAACGCATCAAACTAGTAGTTTATTTGTACACAAAAAACACTTTAATAAGGGCCGCACACTATCAAATTGTTTGAAAAACATGTAAAGTTTGTCAAACTTGTTTGATCGTTTATAAGAGCCTTTATACGCATGTGAGTAGAGTTAATGCAGTCGAAATAAGGTTGGTGACAGAACCCTTGGGCTTGTTTTTTTCTGTTTAGTTTTTATATCAAGTTAATTTTTACTCAGTTTGGTTTATTGTTTTTATATATATATATGTATATTATTATTTAGTTTTAGAAACGAATAATACTTATAACAGATAGAAGGCAAGAGGAAAGTTGACATGTATTTGAAGATATCTTCACTAAACAATCATTCATTAGACAATCTACGGATAAACACATAATTTTTAACATTCATATTTTTTTTAACAATTTTTCGATAAATTATTTTCAATACCAACGATTTACCCCCAGTTTCTTAAAGCATAAATACACAAACATTAATTATTTTTTTGTTATAAGTCAGGTGATTCGTATAGTGCGTTCGGAAAGCTCTCCAGTTTTTTGTATATTTTTATCCCGATCAGCTATTCGTGTGGGTATAATGTGCAAAACGAACAGATCTCAAATCGTTTGTTTAGGTCGTAAACTAAATTAATCGCAATGCTATCTCGCGTTTGTGTGTGATCTGTCAAAATATTATAGATGATATAGATGTATATATTTTGTTTAATAATGTAAATAATTATGGAATTTCCATGAATTTGACTCTATGTATGGGAGAGAAGTTGTAGTTTATTTTTTGCGATTTTTACGTGCTGTGAACCCCCATAATATACCCGTCGTGTATATGAAATTCTGCAACACTTGGAATTTGATGATTCCCAACTCAGTTACGAACTTTGTTATGAATAAACTAGTACGTGTTTACGAAATGTCTTTAAAAAAACACACAAGATATTTTTTTCCTTCGAAATTATTAGCTATACGAACGCACTTTGAGCAAATCACGCGTTATATAAAAAATGGGGGTAGTAATAGATTATATTATATTTTATATTCTTTTGTAATTATTAAAATGTTATAAATATTTGTTATTCAGTCCCACTTACAATATCATTTACAAATGCCAACGTGAGTTTTGAGCGGCGACTTTGATATGCGCAGATTTCTAGTTCCAAGGTGGTAGTTTAAAAAAAAAAAAACCTTTCGGGATCAGGCTCGAATTGCCGTCATGCCCAGTCAAGCCGGCATAGTTTTAGAGACTAATGTCAGCCATGAATATCTGATTCCAGTATATATATATATGCATGGACCTCGAGCGCCCTTACCATTTGGCGTGCGTCCAGAGTTCACATGTCGTGCTGGTATAAAAATATATATATTACAGATTTGTTTCAAGTAATTTGACAGTCTGCTGGAGTAAGGATGATTAAAACAATCAATAATCAACAAACTTTTAATATTCACAATGTGATTGGTAGTTAGTTTGTCACTTTGGTTTTTTCAGCTAATGACATTCTCCTTAGAGGTTAAACAAGATAATATGCCTAACTGCAACCGGCCGTCAAAGGTAGATTAATATTGTAAAACATACACTTTCCTGTTAAAAAAAAAAAATGGTTGGTAATGATTTATTTACTATGATCTATAAAAATCAATTTAAAACGTAACAAAGTATAACATTGGATTTCCATAATAACGAAAAACCATGGCGCATCGCAAACTTTTCGCATTCATTGATGCCGGCAGAAGATGCCGTTTTTCTAGCATCGATGTCAAAAATATCCAACACCTCTAGACTTCACTAGCGCCAGAAATCAAAACTCATGCCGATATGTGTAGTTTCGAGATATTCCCGAATTCAGCCAAAATTTTAATATACTGGTTATTGTTTAACAATTACTGCTCTTCAAATGGTCATTGTAGTTTGTAACTGAAATAATCACAGAAATGATTGTCCATATTACTAAAAGAGGGGCGGAGATCATCATCAACCTATGCCACTGCTGAGACTTTCCTAATTTACAAAATAATAATGCAATGCGGTCAAATATTACGACATCTAACGTCTAAATGATAATACTTTAAAAAAAAAAAAAAACACAGCACTGTATGTAATTAATATTAACCTTATAGCTAATGCTTTAAAGATTGGAGACAGACAGTGGGGTCGTTCAGGCCCGGATGGCTAAATGGCCCGGGTTGAGGATTTCATTTCATTTCCCTGTTTTTTCCGGAAGAAGAGGACAAATTTCTAAGCATTCCATGGATTCACCGTGCGGGTGCCGGGTCCATCATGTGTGGGTAAGAGATGAGAAGAATGCTGTCTCGGGCTTGCGACCGACAATAGGCTGGTTTAAGAAAAGGAGGCCTCCTTTTTTTTCTATTGCGCAATAATACGCTCACCATCCACCATTCTGCTCCTCTCCCTACCCAACCAAATACTGTATGATTCCGTTAATGCCGTCTTGGAAGCTCGTTCCATAAATGTATCTCCTGCAGACCTGCTTAGGCCCAATTCTTTCAGTAAGTGATGCAAAGATTTTGCTGGAACTCCTCTCGCACCAACTTCCACTGCGTAAAGCTGAGTCTTGAACCCGTTCCTGATCATTTCTTCTGTGAGATCATAATATTTATTCGACTTCATGTTGTGGTCTTTTGGAATATTTGATTCCCACGGAACGGTAAGTTCAATAAGGATAACTTTTTTCAAGTTCCGAGAAAACACTAAGATGTCTGGCCTATAGGCTGATACAGCTAGTTCATCTGGAATCCTATAATGGTGGTTATTAGCGCGTAATTTATGCACTTTTGGTGCAGGGTGCCGTTATTGGTGTAACAGCATCTCTAGGAAGTGGTCTCCTAGTGGGGCCGAGCGCAAGACGGAGCGATATTCTGGAGATGCTTAAAGTGTCCGTCGTCGGCCCAATAAAACATTACGTCAGGCCGACGACTAATTTCTTAATATGTTCTGCTGACTTTGTTCTTGTCCCTGTTGGTCTTGGCCAGAAGATGGTGCCAGCTGGCGCAGGCCAACAGGGACAAGATCCAAAGTCAGCTGAACATATCGCTGAGAGTGGTCTCCCGAGCGCCATGGTTCGTGCGTGATTCCGTCATAGCTCGAGATCTGGAGATGCCTACTAATGAGGAATTTGTCGTTGCTGGCGCAGCTTAGGTGAGACGGGAGCAGATGAACATCTTGTAGATCCGGACATTCAACCAGCTGCAATTCATAACAGGACGTAATATGGCTCGGGTCGCCTTCGCCTGATTGACAGCTTAGCCGGCCATTTCACCCACTGTTAATATACAGCACGGCCGGAGTCCACTCGATATTCTGCGCTATGAAGATTATAATTGTGTGCAGCAGTTATCTCTCTTGACCTCGTCTTTATTTTAGGCACAGCAGGGGCTATTAAGAGTTAACGATAAAATTTAAAAAACGGTTCAAGTATACATTCGCCGTCGGATTATGAATAAGAGAAACATGGAAAACATCAACTTGACCTACGCTATTTCCATCTAATAGTGAAAATAAAAACAAACTGATTTAAGTTACACATCTTCAAATATTTAGAAAGGAAGAGCATATTGAAGATCATGATAAGGAGAAAATTCTCCGCCCCAATAATAATTGTATATGTAAATATTCTTAATGGTAACATAAAGATAATCGTAACAGCACATTGCTATGACGTCATCTTTAATATAAAAATAGAGAAGATTGTGATGAACACGTCTAGATGTAAAAATATAAAGGTTTCATAGAATAACAACAAGGACTACTCGAGAAGTGTACAAATGTTCTCGCACCACTACAGAAGAATATACGTAACAATACTTTAGAAGGCGTCAACATTTACAAGGTTCTATGCCAGTCACTTCGTAATTTATCTAATACACTGATATGCCTCACAGCGCCAATTCATATCCCATAGTCGAAGCTTTCCCATTCAGAGAATCTCGAGTCTTGTTTCTTGAGTCTCTCCTGACAGGCCTCGATGTATCCTTCTTGAATTCTATACATGCCGGAGTTCGCTTGGTCCATCAGTGTTTCCAAAATCCTCTCGTTCTTGATAGCTTTAGAAGGCAGAACAACTTTGATCAGCTCTTGCGGGGATATTCTATGCAGTTTGAGATCCCTAGCTAATCTTTCCATTATGCACTTAAATTCATTCTTAGCATCAGTCTTTGTCGCGGATTTGTTTTTGATTTTGTTCCTGGCCCAGTTGAGCATGGCTTCGAATTTCCTGATCTCGGTGACTTCGAGACTGCGACACATGATCATTTGAACCATCGACTCTGAGAGGTTCATGAACTCCGGGGACTGGAACAGAGCAAAGGCTCTCTGTTCGACGAATACTAAAATCATGTTGACCAACTCCGACGCCGAAGTATATCTCCAGAAGTAGTTTTCTAGAGAAATCAGCATGATGCAAACCTGAAATGAATATAATCCTTGATAAGTGTTATTAGAATTATAATAGGAAATTCTTTCTGTATTTTTAGCAGTTCTTTTGCAATCCAATCCAATTCAATGTAGTCCACAAGTGTAATTATTGTTTGCTGCTGTCAAACGTAGGGATGCTTCGACACGTCTCTAAGCTGAAATAGACCTGCCAAACTCAAGGTACTTTTTGGCTAATATACCTTTATAATTGTATATTGTATACACATTGTAAGAGACATCCATTTCTTGTATAAGATAATAAATTGTAAGATTAGCTTGCCGTATTTATTAAGTAAAATAAACTTGAATTGTAGTAGGAAAAGGAATAGATCCAAACTGTTATTTGCTATCAGATATGCTGGAACAAAATACTTGGAAAACTCCTTCGTGCTAAGATCATGCCTAAACTACAATGAAAATTTCGGTGATATTGATTTGTTCAGTGTTAGTGTTGTTAGGTTAAAAAAATAAATTAACATTAAATTATCTAAATGAATCATAATTGGAATGCTTGGAGAACTTTTTTTTTTTTTTATTACTTCTTTTTTTGACCGCCTCCGTGGTCTAGTGAACTCTAGTGGTAACAAACGTTGCCGTGAACTACATTGTATAATTTGTCTCGGTCTGGGTGTTTATATGTATAATATATTATACATGTATAGTATGTATATTTACAAAAAAAAAAAGTATAATATGTAGTTTATCAACCCCATCTAGTTTCCGTAACACAAGCCTCGTAGCTTACCATGGAAACTAGATGGCGCTGTGTGGCCTGTCTGGAAATATTTATTTATTTTCCCCCCAACGGGAGACCACTTCCTAGAGAAGTACTCCTGGAGGAGAGCTGAAGCAGTCGAACTTAGCCCCCTGGGTTCGTGAGCCACACGGGCGCTGTTATACTAGTAACGGCGCCCAGCACTAAACGTGCATGAATTACCGGCGGGTGGTTACCCGCTGAGATCCTGCCGGGGAAAACGGGGGACTGTCCCCATCCCCAACCCACGCCCATTACGCATCCGGGCCTGGACGACCCCACTGTCTGTGTCACTGTCTGTGTTATTTATTTTCCAATATTTTATTATATACCTATATATTATTTAGTTATATTTGTTATATAGGTATTGTTTTTAAGCTTATCCCTATTAATAATATTTACGTGGAAACTTTGCTGGATTGTCTTAACTTTTAGAATTGTTGTAATTATGTTTTAAGATCTGTATGTTTCCTGAATAAATAAAAATAAAATAAAATAATAATTAACCTGTACCTATTTCTTATTAATAATTAGCTAAATTACTTCTTTTAGTTCAAAAACACATTTTTAAACAAGACAAAATTATATTAATTTTCGAGACACTAAAATATACATAATATTAAAGAGATAGACTTATGGATGTCAAAAGTGCTAGAGCGTGTAATAGTTCTAACAAAATAAATAATTAGAATACAGGAACGCAATCTTTAATGTTGCCAGAAATAAAAAATCTTACAGGAAATATTAAAAATGGTAACATTTATTTATTTGACCGCCTCCGTGGTCTAGTGGTAACAAACGTTGCCGTGAACTCGGGAGGTCGTGGGTTCGATTCCCACCGGGGGCAAGTTGTACATTGTATAATTTGTCTTGGTCTGGGTGTTTATATGTATAATATGTATATATTTACAAAAATTAATAATAATAAAATGTAGTTTATCAAGCATCTAGTTTCCGTAACACAAGCCTCGTAGCTTACCACAGAAATTAGATGGCGCTGTGTGACCTGTCCGGAAATATTTATTATTATTTATGCCTTGGAGGGTTTAGAACTAGATTTCAAGGATACCTTGAAGAAACCCGTTTGACAGCTGGAAGGAATGGTTAAGTAAAGGTGCCATTGATGAAACGACTTAAAATAGAAGTGTTAAGTAGTATTAAAGTCCAAAACCTACCACTTCGATTCTCAAAAACTGCTTAGCGTGATGGAAGCAAGCTTGAAGTAGTTCTGGCAAGTCGTAATGTTCTGCAGCACAAATTAGACCAGGTATAGAAGCACATGTCAACGGACAGCTTCCTGTGTGCAAGTAGTCCAGAAGAATCCGGAACGTCTCGGGATCAAATTCTATGATGGAGAACTAGAAAGAAAGAAACAGATTGTAAATCAAAATCAAAATAATTTATTCCATTGGTTTTCTCAAAACAACTTAGACACAGTCAGAACTAATTAAATCAATACAATTTTCAAAACATATGTACTAATCAAAGTGGTAATAATGGTTGGACCGTAAACAGGCAAAAATCCAAATTTATGTATGCTATGCACAACATTATTGCTACAAGCAAGTAAAACTAACTAATTTAGAAACTACTTAAATAAGATCGTGGCTGTAAAGAGGTCGTGTCAGTTTACATTCTAAATACTTAATAATTTAGATGTATAGAAATTATATACATATGTAAGATAATTTATAAATGTATAAAACAAAATAATAATAATAAAACAATAAAAAAATAAAAAAGACGTCATCTTATAATCTAAATACTAATAATGATATGTCAATTAAACATAAATTCATAGCTGTAAATGGGCCGTGTCATCTTATATTCTAATAGCATTAATGTTAATTAATATTCGTGGCTGTAAAATGGCCGTGTCACCTTACAATCTAAATAAAACATTCTATGTCAAGTAAATAAAATTAAATTTAAATTCGTGGCTGTAGGAGCTATAAGTGCTGATGAAGGTTAATACTGGTACATATCGCATCGGTTTTAGTTGCATAATTATATAATTTTCAACGTTTACTTAAGCTATTATTATGGTGTCTCTGGTTCAGCTGGATATGTTTATTCCATCCATACAATTGCTGTTCTAGCATAATTTATTTAATGATGCTCTTTAGTCAGTATATCTTATCCAGTGTCAAGCTAGTCGATGTCTTATTGTCTTTGGCTGTTATATTTTTATTTTAAATATTGTGCTTTCTTTCTTTATTTATTTAGCAAATTCTTAATTTTATGTCGTGATCATTAATATTACAGCCCCTAGAACACAGAGTCCTAAACTTACACTTTCAGAACATATTTCTGTTCTATTTCTGTATCTTCAGTTTTTTCTCTCAAAAATTCAGTATCTGAATTCAGAGCTAAAATGCTGCCAGTGTATTGGGCACAATGCCACAGGACAGCGATTTGGAGGAGTATTTTTTTAATGTAATTTAGTTTTTAGTTTATTAAATTTTATATGATTACATCTGAAGAAATCTAGAGTATTTTACCTCAGTTTGAGCAAGTTTGGCGCGGTCAACTTTTTGTGCGTCTGCGCAGACTGACAGTCTTGGCACAGCGAGAGCAGCGTTCTTATCCTTATCTTTGTCTTTGCCTTCTTTATCTGAAAAATGAAACCATAAAGTATTATTTAGATTTAATTTTTAACCGACTTCAAGGACTTTTTTGAAGTCGGTTAAAATGTTTTATTTTTGTATGTTTCTTACGCTAATTAATTTTAATGTTTATTTTTTTGTTTGGTAGATCATACTTCAGAGGTAGGTCGGTCATACAAAATTTCATCGAAATTGGTTCAGCGCTTTTTGAGTAAATCAACTAAAACAAATATATATACATATTGTTTGTTTCGAATTCCTTTGCGGTTGTTGCTACAAATCTGTGGAACAATCTTCCTATTACCATAAGGCAGGCATCTACCAGATCATCATTTAAAAAACTGGTCTACCCACATTTTCTAAATAGCTCCAAACAAAATTTGTAAGTTGTATATGTATGTTTATTATTGTGTATGTATTAGTATTTAATATATTTATATATATAGGCGCGGTGGTGGCTCGGTTGTAAGAACGCGTTCCTCAAATCCTACAAAGGACGGTTCAAATGCCCCCCGGTATGTACCAATGAGAAATACACTTTTCTTACGTACATTTGTCATAGATTTACAACATCACCGTTCCCGTGTGAGGAGAGCACGTTAAGCCGTCGGTTCTGGTGCCACTAATGCCAACTTGTGGAATCGTTACAAAATGTTATTTTATAATAGACATCATATCCTCGCCAAGCTGTCTGGCCAGCGTGGCGAGAGTAGACCAAATTCTCCAGATATATGTTCTGGAAGGCTCATCTCCAGCAGTGGAGGTCTAGGACACTGTGTTCTAGGGGGTGTAATAAAATGAATATTTATATTTGTAATTAGATTATATATAAGTAAGTTTATTATATAAGTATTTATATCCAATTGATGTGTCACTTATACTTTCCTTGCACCTACAGTTGTTCTAATTAGTCCCAAAGGTTTGTCTGTCAGAAAATGTCTACGGGCATTAAGTCCGCCTTTTGTACTATGTGCATTAAAGTTTTGAAATAAATAAATACATACATACATATCTTCACGCCAGATCCCTTGCGGGGTAGGCAGATACAATTGAGCGCCACTTGACACGATCACGACATACCTCTTTCGCTTCATTGACATTCATCAACCTCTTCATACATGCCCTTTTCTTACGAAGGCTTTTTAATTCTCCTTGAGCTAATGTTTTATTTATTTGATCTTGATACGTGTGTCTTGGTCTGCCAGGGCCTCTTTTACCCACAACTTTCGCATTATATACCTGGTTCGTCAATCTTTCTTCGCTCATCCTTTCAACATGCCCGAACCATCGTAGCATCCTTTTCCTTATTTTTGTGCCTATGCTTTCTTTTATACCTACCATTTTTCGTATTTCGACGTTACGTATGTGGTCCGCCAAAGTGACGCCGCATAACCGCGCAGCGACCTCATTTCTACTGCATTAACCCTACTCTCATGCATATTCTGACATATCCACGTATCGCTTCCATACATAATAAATAAATACCAATAACATGAACTCATGTTACCATACAGTCGCTTGCTTTATCTTAAGTTCAGGCGGTGGGGTCTATATCTCACAAGTTATTTTTCAAATTTGTAGTATACAAGGCGGTCAACTTTTGTACATCCATTGATCGCCTTGTAGTTCAGGGAAAAGTCGATGGCAAGAGGATGCGTGGTAGGTCTCCGATGAGATGGACTGACCAGGTTAAAGCAGCAATGAATCACCCCCTACATGAGTGCTCCAGGAAGGCTGCAGTTCGAGACGAGTGGCGACGGCTTGTTAAGCGAACTCAGAAGAAAAAGTATACAAGGCAAACGGAGTCGAATTAAATTTGTCTCCGTCTGAACATTTGGTTTCATTTCACAAACCATACATCTAAACCTTGATGTCATTCATCATTACAGCCCCTAGAGCACAGCGTCCTAGACCTCCACTGTTGGAGATGGGCCTTCCAGAACATATATCTGGAGAATTTGGCCTACACTCGTCATGCTGGCCAGACGGGTTGGCGATGATCTGATGACATTTTTTTACCATTCCACAAGTTGGTATTAGTGGAACCTGCAGCTCTATTCTGTTACATAAGCGCAAACGTTATATATATAGGAATCTGTTAACTATATATTTATCACGCTATTAAAGTTGATATTTGCACGGCCGCTGTCCCAGCCAAGTCGGCATAGTGTTGAAGACTGATATAATATATATATATATATATTTCCATAGATTATCTTGTAACAACTTGGATATTGTCAGCACTAAAATAATATAAAACAAAAACATAAAAAAAATATAAACAAACATAAGTTAGGTAATCATGGTTGGACCGTAACAGGTAAATAATCCAGATTTATGTGTGTTATAATAGCATTATTGTCATAAGCAAGGTAATTGTAACCTAATAACTACTTAATATAAGATCGTGGCTGTAAATAGGCCGTGTCAACTAAATGGACATAGACTCATGGACCATGGATTCATGGACCTTGCACGCTATTTACTATCAGGTGGGCTACTTGTCGTGCTAGTATAAAAAATATATATCTGAAGGTGGTTTTGGTCTTGCAAAAAAGCAAGATCTAGACCAAGATTGGGCAAGGCTATTTATAAGATAAAAGCGATATTTACTAGAACAATCTTGTGAGCTGGCCCATTTCTTCTTGTCGTCGGCGTTAAGTTGTGAGTGCTGTTTTCTTATAGACCTCCCCCAGCCAGCAGTTATGGTACCGAGGCGAGAAAAGGCTCGCTTCACCATTGGAGAACTTGGCACGCTTTTAGGTCTGAAATTCAAAGACAAAATATTTATTATTATTATTAATAAAGATTATTACAGACATTTGTCGAGTGACTAAGGACACGCGTCATTAAATTAACAATTTAAATTTATTGTACTCCTGCTAGGTATAGCAGTTTACTCTAAAGTATCATCACGACCGTTTCCCTTTCGGGGAGGTCAGAAACCACGCTTATAAAGAAGCGGATTCACATTTAGCCAACTTTGTCGATGTCTCCAGAAATATCACAAATAAATTAAATATTAATTAAATGTATTCATTTACATTAATAAACATTATTGTGTACCGACCAGGAATCCAACCCGGTACCTCCGAGTCTAAATCCACGAACTTAACCGCTAGACCACGGAGATTTTACGTTTACTCTAAATTCATAGAATGTTAAAGGATATATAAATAAATTTATATTTTAGATACTCATGACTGACATCAGTCCCTAACACTATGTCGGCTTGACTGGGCATGACGGCCATTCGAGCCTGATCCCGAAACGTGTGGATAAACTCTACAGGGTTTATCGGCACGAACGGTGGATACTTCCCCGCCCCCAGACTGGGCAAATTACAACCATCAGTCCGCCTACCACCAATTTGTTGTTCTCGTTGAAAGTATGTGCCATTTGCAATGATGTCAAATGCCAATTTGACTTTCAAGGAGAACTAAAATTGTAAGCTTGCCATGCTGACATTTATATAAAAACTAGTGGACCCACGGATTGTCGTGAGCGTGGTCTGCTTTATGATGATTGTACTTAAAAAAAATCCCTATCGATATTTATTTTTAAATTGGAAAATAAAATATGTTTGAATCTAAACCTTGATAACAAATCCCTGTCAAAATCTAAATTAAATTTGGGATTAAAATAGTAAATTACAACTTGATAAAATATTTCAATGGAAAACTCAATAAACATCAAAAAGTACAGTGGGGATTGTCGAGGGCGTGGTATGCTTTGTGTAAGTTGTGCTTACAAAAAAAACCTCAAATATCAATTATTTATATAATAATAACTCCGATTGAAACAAGACTTACTGATGAAAAAAGAACAAGAGGAAGAATCCCCAAACGATGATCAAATCAAACATCCCAAGCTATCCACTGCTCTGAGGACCGCAATCACTGGAAACGGCTGGTGGATAGACTACGACAGAGTCATGATCTTCAACAGTGGGGTACCGACTAAGGAAAAACTTTACAAAAAGAGAAAAAAACAAGTTGAATTGCTGACAAACCTGGGTGACTCAATATCTGGCACTTGTAGGAAGTTGCTACTCTTCTGCCTCGGAGTAGGGGACAGTAAAGTGGGGGCCGGGCGAGACAGTAACTCTGCTACTGGTACTTGAGGAGATCCGAATCCGGTCTGAATACCATATAGCATCTCTTGGAAAACCCTGTAAAATGGAATACAATAATAATAAAATAAAAAACTCGTCTGCGTAATTTTATTTTGGTGAGGGAAATAAATTTATTAGCAAAAACTAATTATAAATAAAACTAAAATAAAAATACCTATGAAATTAAAACTATTCTACAAAATAAACTAAGGGCTTACCACCAGGGAGGGTACCTAAAACGCTCGCCGCATTTCCTCGTTGAAATATTCTGTTTTAGGTAGTTATGGCATTTGGGATCGCCACACTCTTAAAAATTCGTTTACCCAGCTCTTTTATGAATTTGTAGGTATCAAGAGATTATACCTCCATTGTTTCAACCCCAAATGCCACAAAGTTATAATTTTGTTTAATGCTATTATGCATATTTGATGTGCTTTTTTCATAATTCGGCTGTATAAGCAGCCGCTCCGGCCTTTTTTGATGTAGAGGAAATGTGGCAAGCGGCAAAGGTATCCACACAGGTGGCATCTCAAACAAAACATCTTCCCTCACTCCATGGTACAAGAGACATACCATCCGGCCTTTTACCATCACTACGTGAAAGTCCTGATGGTTCAAGGACGGACGGGATATTAGCTGACCATAAACTTCTCTTTATAAACTCATTTAAGGCTTGGTTCATTTAAGTTTCATCAACTTGAGAACCACACTTGCATATATGAGGTTGACATATTTTTGAACCAAGGCGTAATGAAACTGTTATTCTTCAACTGTCCTTATCCAGGAGTGTATATATATTATGTATATTAATAAATAGATAATATCAGGGCCGGTAACTGAATCGTTCCTTAGTACAAAAAAAATATGTATGGGAATGTGGCTATTTGATGTGATGATATTCCACTAAGGAAGGATTCCGTTGATGAAATACTTAAAGAGAATGATTCATTTGCTGGGAAATAATTAAGTAGAGCTTCCAGAAACCGGCTGTATGAGATGTAAAATAACGTGTAACTACAAATTTTAATAAAAAAAACCTTATTTAAATATAAATCGTATCCGCGCGGCATGGTGGCAAGAACGCTGGCCGCATTTCCTCGCTGAATCGCTATGCTGATTCTCTGGGCGAGGAAAGAATTGTCACCAGAGCAGACAATTAGACGAGGAGTGATGTTTTTTAAAAATGTTTTAGTTCTTGGACCCCATGAGCCTAAAGTCTCTTGCCATCATCGCGGACTAATCCAGTGGGAGCTGGAACCTCAATGGTGGCAAGAGCCCGTTATGGTTTATGGTTTCATTTAGGGACCAAATAAACAAATTGGCAGCTCGGATGTATGAACATAACGCAACAGTGTTTGCGTACTAGAGTGAGTCTTAATTAATATTTTTTTATCGACGGTTCTTACCTGCTCCTAACTCCAAGAATAGCTCTGACTCCAATAAATTTGGTCTTTTGTTTAGACTGTCCCACCATGAACACTACGTCGAAGAGCTGAGCATTCTGAGCAGCATTTAAGTCGTTGTTCAAAAACAGACGTGTGAAGTCCTTGGCAAGTTGATCATAGTCTTCGAATTGATCTCGAACGGAATCTAGGAGAGGCGATGATGGACGCATGTGTCCTATTGGACGCCAGGAACCTGGAATTAAAATTTAAATGCTTAATCAATAAGGTATATTTGGAGAAAGATTTCTTGGAATTAAATGCAGTTAATGAACGAAATAAAAGTGTCGATTTATCGTGTGTAGGCGGTGACCCAGGACACGAGTCACCAATTATAATAGTTTAGTTTATTAGCGTTTTTATTAAATTAGGCAAAAAAGGCGGGTGCGGGCTTCACAACTTGTCGATTCAGCGAGTCGACTAACACTAATGGCGGTCTTCGGCGGCTCTCGGTCGTCTTCGTGAGTATGAGGGAAAAGGGTATAGCGAAACGGATAGGAGAAATAGCGAGAAGGGAATAGGGGAATGGAACATTCTAGATTATTATTATTATTATTAAATTGGTAAGCGTGTATGCAAGTGACACTTCGATTGCATTAAGCGGTAAATTTGAATTACATCCTACGAATTTATAGGTTTGGCCAAACCAGTAGGATATAGAAGTATGCTGTTTTAACTAAAATTATTTGGCATATATATCCAACATATCTTTGTCTAATTAAAGAACCAACTTCCGTGTTTTACCCAAACAAATATTGAATGGTAAAGGAACTACAAAACACACATTAAATCATTTACTAATCAAATTGTATGCCACTATTCATAGAAACTGGTGTATTCAAACAACAACAGATGGACTTTCTCGTAAACTCGAATGTGTAGGCAATACAATGACGTATGTTTATTTATTTATTTATATAGTACATAATGCAGTACATTTATTATCACACACATAACATAGTATATAACTTATCTAATATATGTACCAATTAGGTGTCACAGCATTCACCAATATAAAAATAAGAAGAAATTTAAAAAAATATTTTTGTTAAAAAAAAAAAAATACTAACACAATTTACAAAATATAACATAAACATATGACTTATAAAATAAAATAATTATTTTTTTCTTTTTTAATAGAACTATAAAGGAAACTACTTTAAAAAACGAAAACAAAACACTTATAAATAAATTATGTATATGTTTACAGGGAGACGCTCCTGATTTATTTCAATTCGTTTGTATTTATAAAATTAACTTGTGCAAGATATTAGGAATAAAAAAAAAAATGAATTATCTTAAATAGGGTGTTCGCTCTTTATCGATACATTAATTTTGAACGGGGATTTTTTGTAAAGTACAACAATATACATCCCGCGCCCACAGCAATCCCCACTGTACTTTTCGTTTTTTATTGACTAATGGATTGGAATATTTTATCAAGTGGTAATCTGCTAAGCTGCTGGTCTTCTGCTAACAGCTTACTTATTGGTCCACTTTGCTGCTTAGTCTTCTACTAGCAGGAGTAGAATCATTTAAAATAATTAAATTAATGACGTTTCATAAATGCCTGTAATAGGTTTACGTGAATAAAGATATTTTGACTTTGACTCTCTGTAGTGGATTGTTTCTGGCCTTTGGCAAGGAATAATTTGCTGTGGACGGCGAGCAAACTAAATTAATATTTATGAACTACTCAGTGTGGGTAGTATATTGTTATTTTTATTACAAATATATGTAAATGTTTCATAATTGCATGCTGTGTGCACACGCCGTGGTTTGTGCCAAATTCTGTAATTGCGAGAGATCTGGAGATGCCCCTACTATCGAGGCATTTGTTGTCCGCCTAGCTAAATATGTATGTGGTATGTTTTACCGGACTGACAACGGATCGTACAAGCATCTTCAGGATATCGCTCCTACTTTCGCACGGCCCCTGGAGGGGAGGCCACTACCTAGGTAGGCGCTCTTCGAGAAGAACTAAAGTAGACAAATCTAGGAGACTAGATTCGTGAGCCACAAGGGCGGTGTTGTAGTAGGAACAGCGCCCAGCACCAAAGGTGCGTTGAATCACCGGCGGGTAGTTAGCCCGGGAAAACGGCAGATTATCCCATCCCCAACCCTTGCCCATTGAACATTCGGGCCTGGATGACTCTGCTGTCTGTCTTGTTGGCTGTGTGCACATGTTTTTGGAGATAGTACTGGAACTGCATTGTAAAGATTTGAAATTTAAATATGTTTTGTACTCATTTCTGTTGTGTGTACCTACCTAATAATAATTTCAAAAAAATAAAGCCATAAATACCAACTTTCTGCTATTTTACTGTTAAGCTCTTGGAGAATCAATACAAAAAAAATTAAAAAATTACATACCTCTTCTATAGGGTTTGGGAATTTGTCCAGTTTCTGCGTGGTTTTGTAAGTTAGCCACTATATCTTCCAGCATCTGACTTCTAGTTCTTTCTTGCATCCTCGCGAACTTCGGGGCGGAGTATGACGCACGTTCACCATTTACAATCTTAGTAAGAAGCCATTCCCTGCAATCAGAAATTAAAATACGTCATTTTACACGTTTTACCGTTATACCATCTTATTGCGCTCTGATATTTACCGTATAGATAAGGTTAGTTTTTCATCATAGCCACACACACAGACTAATAATAATAATAATAAAATTCTTTATTGCACATAAATTATCAAAATAAAAATATGTACATGGGCGAGCATAATACCATGAAGGTATTCTCTACCAGCTAACCTTTGGGGGAGTGATAGATTTATATGATGGTGTCTGAGATTTTTTAAGTTAATGTAAATATATTAGAATTAAATATACATATAACATAAATTCGACCTACACCTACTAAGTGTTATTAAACATATTAAAATCCTCAACTGTAAACACTTTTAAAAACAAACTGGACAAGTGACTAGTGACAATAGAAATAGACTTTGGTGATAATTGACAATTTTATAAACTTTACACCAGTGCTTGATATAGGCATATCAGCAATGCGCTGCTCGCCTATTAATAAATAATAATAATAATTATAAGTCCCAGACACCTACTGCATCTGAAGATGGGTAGAAGACCATATTTCTGGAGAATTCGGCCTATACTCTTTTGATCAGACGGGTTTGGCGAGGGTACACATTTCCGGAGAATTTTCTCATGATTATCAACGATTCCACAAGTCGGTATTAGTGAAACCGGGACCGGCAGCTTAAAGTGCCCTTTGAGCCGAACGAACGGGAACTGAAGAAGACAGAAGACAAATTTCTAAGCATTCCATGGATTCACCGTGCGGGTGCCGTGTCCATCGTGTGTTGGTAAGAGATAGGAAGAATTGTGTCTCGGGCTTGCGACCGACAATAGGCTGGTTTAAGAAAAGGAGGCCCCCTTTTTTTCTTTTATTGCGCGATAATACGCTCACCATCCACCATTCTACTTCTCTCCCTACCCAACCAAATACTGTATGATTCCGTTAATGCCGTCTTGGAAGCTCGTTACATAAATGTATTGACGGCAGAACTGCTTAGGCCCAATCCTTTCAGTAAGTGATGCAAAGATTTTGCTGGAACTCCTCTGGCACCAATTTCCACTGCGTAAAGCTGAGTCTTGAACCCGTTCCTGATCATTTCTTCTGTGAGATCATAATAAGATGTCTGGCCTATAGGCTGATACAGCTAGTTCATCTGGGATCCTATAATGGTGTTCAAATGTATCCATGAGAATTTTCCAGTCTGATGCGGCGCCAAGGATCGAGGTGGGCTTGCATTTAGTTTTCGTGCTTTGCCCTTCCTTTACAAATGTGGTCAAAGTTTTATTTGTAGCAAATGTACGTAGGAAGAGTGTATTTGTCATTGGTATACGAGTATTGGGTTAGAACCAATCTGAAACTCTCGAATCACTGCAGCTTCGCCGTGACGTTGCTTCTCTGAGCGTGTTCTACAAGCTAATACCACGGTAAGTGTTCTGAAAAACTCTTATGGAGTTTTTATCTTCTTATCCCTTTTTCTCTATTCCGCAACCGAACCACACGCACAGGCCAAAATATGCATCTACATACCATACCCACTATCCCTACGCGTACTCATAAATTTAGAGACTTTTACATCTGTCGCACGCTAAAGATGTGGAATACTCTCCCAGCCAGTGTGTTTCCTCACTCCTATAACCTGGAGTCCTTCGAGCGAAGTTTGAAAAAGCATCTTGTTAGGCCGGCATAGTGGTAGAGACTGATGCCGGTCCTTAGTGACTAGCGTCAGTTGCTCCCATTCTTTGACCTCGCGTACCGCTTACCATCAGATGGGCGCGATGTCACATGTCGTGTTCAGTATTAAAAAAAAAAATCTCCCACCGCTGTAGGTTAGTAGACATTATTTTCCTAGTGCGGGTGGGAATTTAACTGTAAGGGTGTTGTTTTAATTAATTTTCTATGAACCACAAGCACAGGTCAGAATAAGCACCCACACATTTCGCACAATAAAGATGTGGAATGCTCTTCCAGCCTCTGTGTTTGCACTTTCCTGTAACCTGGTATCCTTCAAGAGAAGTGTGATAAAGCATCTAGTCAAGCCGTCATAATGTTGAAGACTGTTGTCAGTGATAAGTGTCTGATTCCAGTAGCTAACTTTCATGGACCTTGCGCGCCACTACCATCAGGGAACAAGGTTACATGTTGTGCTAGAATTAAGCAGGGTCAAAAACCTTTTTTTTAAATTATGCATTTTAATAACGATAATATATTGTCATTTGGGACTATAATGACATATATAATTTATTACTGCCATCGGCATAGTTTATCTGCCTCCTGATTAGGTTTAAAGTAGGTATATTTAATATATCCATAATTTAATTTTAATTAATTTTAATAATATTGTATTTTATTTGTAAACATGACAATATCCGAGTGTTACCTGTGAACCAAATAATAAATTAGCTATTTTCAATGAATTTGCTGATCTATTAAAGAATAATAACTATGCATCATTTATATAAATTTATATAATAATAATTTCTGGCATATGTCCGCTGCGGCTACGAGTTACATAGTCCATTCGATCAGTCCAATTTTTCACTACTTTGCGACAAATCGACATTGCACATGACGGACGGTCGAACATTTCTTTGTCTTATTGATGGTTTTAAATCGAGAAGAGTAAAATTAGTGCGAAAACGATCAATAACAGCACGAATTGCTTGCTCACAAGGCCGATTATGTTGACCGTAAAATGGACGAATTGCTCTATGAACTTCACGAACAGATTAAAAAATATATTTTTTATAACTTCCTCCGTGGTCTAGCGGTTAAGTCCGTGGATTTAGACTAGGAGGTACCGGGTTCGATTCCTGGCCGGGACACAAAAATATTGATCGATGTAAACAAATACATTTGATTAATATTTAATTATTTGTGATATTTCTCGAGTTTGGTACGCTGGAGACATCGACGAGCTTGCCACTTGTCATGATTGACCTATAGTAAAGTTGGCTAAATGTGAATCCGCTTATTTATAAGCGTGGTTTCTGACCACCCCGAAAGGGAAACGGTCGTGATGATACTTTATACTTTACTTCTATTTTTTTTCATCCGACAACCATCGAAACTTCTCATACAGCTAAAAAAAAAAAACAAAAAAAAAAGCTAGAAGTGTGTAGCTTAGATTACCTGAACATTGCTCCCTTGTCAAAGACGCTCTGTTCCCAAAGATAAGGTTTGTAGGCGCCCACCTCGTCCCGTGTCACAACCGAGACCTCGTAGCGCGTGGGACGTCGCTTGATCCGGGCTGACACCCGGACTGAGGAAATTCAATTACACAAATCATATTATTACAGAATAATAACACAATAATGCTTCTTTTATAGAATTATCTCATGTCATGTTGGCTTTGTATGCTGCGAATAAAACAAATGAAAATAATATTGGAGCATAAAACTCTGAATACCTCACTCTTGTACATATTCAACTTTTTTATTTATAAACTCTTTATTAAATAAAATTAAATATATTTTATTTCAGGCATTTAAAAAACCCATAATTAATTTAAACAATAATTCTCATTTTAATCTAAACTATCTAAATAAATTAATAATTAACGAGGTCAAACGACCTTATGTCAAAAATAGCCAGGGCAGGGCATGCTCTAATAATTCAGGCATGTCGAAATGATGATTGAAGAAAGATTGACGAATACGAAGCTTGTGGGTAAAAGAGGCCCTGGCAGACCAAATAAATAAAAAGTGCATTAAAAAGCCTTAAAAACAAAAAGAGGTTGATGCAAATGATGACGAAGCGAAAGAGGTATTCGTATTTCGAGAACGTCACATGTGGTGCTTAATGCCTATACCTAAACGCAAGTGATCTAATGTGAAGATATGTTTTCACAACATCACAAAGCAATACGTTCATTTATTACAGCTTACACGGATGGAAATAAGCTTTCTTGGATATGTTTCTGGAGAATTTTGCCCACTCTTGCGATGGTAACTAGATAGGTGGTTGGGTTAGGTTAGGTATTTCTAATATCGTAAATGTAACTGTGTTTATACGATTTATTGTCAGCTTATTTACCCAAAATTTAAGTATGAATGAAACGGCTCTAAATTGGTTAGGGAGAAACGAGTAGCTTCAAACAAGCAGACACGGCCATTTTACAGCCACGAATTTATATTTAAGGACATAAATGTTATTAAATTATAAGCTGACACAGCCTTTTTACAGCCACGAATTAAATTTTAAGTATCTAGTTATAAATAAGTACAAAATCCTCGCTTATGGCAACACTGTTTTATTTATTATAAATTGTATTGCTGCTAGATTCGGTCTTATATTGTATTAAAATATATGTATTGACAATATCCAAGTGTTGTGTACTAACCTAAGGAAATAAATGATTTGATTTGATTTGAATATCATTACCCGATGTACTTACCGTTTCCTTTGCAGTTTCAGGGAGTCAATACTCTTAAAGGAAAGCAGCATGGAGACGTGGTACATAATATTTGATGGACGAATACTGTAAAAGGATTTTATTGCAATAAATGCATTTGATGACCTAATATTTGATCGGCAAAGTTGGTTTCCAAGAGCCAGACAATTCACCTAAGTCTACAAAAAAATATGTTTGGCGTTACTTACCCAAAATAAATGTATGTAGGAAATGGCTCTTAATGCAGGCTGGAGAGAAGCTGGTATTATCAGCTTCGAGAAACACAACGCATACAATATCATTGCCGATGTGACGTTTCCTCTGGAGCTTCTGAGGGTCATGTCTCTCGTAGGGAAGCAGCGTGGAGACGTGAAACATGATCTCAATGCCTCGCCAGTTAGTGTATACAGAGTACAGACCAGTCAAGTCATGAACTGTGTCCAGACCACCTTTGTATTTGTCGAAGCCTGAATGAAAAAAAAAGAATTACTAGCATAGGCAACAGTGCTAACACCACACATGTACTTGTAATTTAAACTGAATCAGAAGTTACATGCTGCACCTATTATAGGCGACCACATAATAAATAACATATAGGTAAAATAAATAACATTAATAAATATCGTCATAATTTTGAAAATGCAACCATGAGAAAGAGTATCCTACACAGCATAGGGATCATGTTTCTATCCAACCAAATAATATTTAAAATAATAATCACTGGAATCTGATAATCTTCTGGTCTTTTGCTAATAGCTACTCGTAGCTCTTTGGGCCGCTTTACTGCCGGATAAAATCGTTCAAATAATAATAAACATTAATAATGATCATTTGACTTAGGTTTTAGAGTATGACCCTGCCGATAATGCCGTCTTGAAAGTTAAATACAATAACGACTTCTATAACGAATTTATGACAAATAAACATAGGGAGTTGGGATTTTTCTTTATTGCTTAGAAAACTTTTAGGGACTGATGTGGGTCGTCAGTGGCAGGTGTAAGTTGCTCCTATTCTTCTATTAGAACAGAAGTCCTAGACCTCCACTTAGATATTGCTGGTAAATTTACCCTACACTGGGCAGACCAGTGGCAAGGTTTCTGATGTCAATTTATTAATGTGCTTTAAAAAATGCTGTATGTGCGAGCGAGAAGGATGCAAAATGACCGAACGCTTAACGTTCTCTCCTTACACGAAAACGGGGGTGTTATAAATCTATGACAAATGTACGTAAGTAAAGTTTCTTATTGGTAAATGCCGGGATTCCATCGCATTAGGGTTTTAAAAACATATCCTTACAACTGGACCACAACCACACTTCATTACAGCGTCCTAGACTACACTGCTGGAGATGGGCCTTTCAGAACATATATCTGGAGAATTTGGCCTACACTCGCCACGCTGACCAGACGGCTTGGCGAGAATATGATGTCAATTTTAAATGACCAATTTATTAAAGATTCCACAAGTTGGTATTATTGGAATCGGGACCGACGGCTTAACGTGCTCTCCGAGGTACGAGAATGGTGGTGTTGTAAATCTATGACAAATGTACGTAAGAATAGTGTATTTCTCATTGGTACATTCCGGGTGGGTTTGAACCGACTTTTGTAGAATTTAAGGAACGCGTTCTTACAACCGAGCCACCAACGCGCCTGTCAACCACACTTGCAAATAGAAAAATAATACTAAAATATTACCTTTAAGCCTGACTTTGTCTCCTAACACTTGAAGAAACTCGTCGAAAAGTGGTGAATTTTCATTGTTGTCCAAAATATCTTCTTCTGAATACTGGCCTTCTTTGACGTATATTATACCTACTTTCAGCTCAGATTTGATGAATACCTAAAAAAAAAATAACCATCTTATTTATTAGACAAACATATTTATTTATTTAAAACTTTATTGTACAAAGTACAAAGTCGGACTTAATGCCGCTAGGCATTCTCTGACAGTCAAACCTTTAGGATATTTAGACAGTATAGATGGTAGGTGCAATATTAAGTAAGTCCATATACATATATCAATATATACATACAAATATTTACTTACTATTACATAACACGTACATATATATATACATACACATAATAAATATACAAATAAACCACTTAAACGACGAGGGAAGTAATATAGAAATAATGATGTTGTTGCTGCAAATGAAAAAGGGAAAAAAAAAAATTAAAAAATAGAGAAGTTGAAACACAAAGAAGAACAAGAAGAACGAACACAACATTTTTGAAGTAAGTTCTTTTTCACGGTGGTTCAGCGAGCTATTGCTCTCCATAGCTCGCACTTTGGTTATGAGCGAATATCAACGTTTCGAATTCTATCCATCTGAGAAATACCAAGCATAGCTCATAGCTTTTAAAATCAGCAAGCTGAAGTGGCAATAGGCCGGACACATTTGCCGCAGAACCGGCTGATGGGTCAAACCACGTACAGGACGACGCAGAGGTGGAGGCATGGCCTACATCCAGCAGTGGAGAGACACAGGCTGATTATGTTGATGATGACAAGTGTTATAAAAGTAAATATAAAATTATACAAGGTTCAAATATAATCAGCTATAATTATGATTCATCTTCACTATACTTATTATTTTAATGAACGGTGTTTGTTTGATGTTATAAGTAATTTGCTATAAAATTAAGCAATAAGGACCCAATTTATTCCTCCTTGGAAGCGATTCCCGAAGATTGTTCCGGTTATACCAAAAAGTAGTTCCAATAAATAGGGATGGATAATTAACTTGCCCTTTTTACTAAACGTAACAACAAAGTACATCAATTAATAAAATTTCGTTAAAATTAAGTAAAGTATCATCACGACCGTATCTCTTCCGAGAGAAATAAAATAAATAAATTATTGTGGCGCTTTCGACATGCGTGTCGGTTCGAAATATTTAAATGAAAAGCGACAGATCTTCATAGAAATCTGTCAGTTTAATTCGAGCAAATCGAATCATGTCGAAGGCGCGAGAATCGGGGTCCTGTAATTGAACTCGGTAGAGTAATAAAAAATATATATATGTATATTAATATCGACTTGACAGTACTCATTTACTTTTAGTTAAACAAAAATATTTAATTCAAATAAAATAATTACAAAATATATAATAAAATTATTATTATTACTAGGGATAGGGATAAAAGTCCCGTCCGCGTGGAATAAAAATAAAATAATAACTTGGATCACAATTATTTGCTATGTAATATTATTTTAGAGGATCTGTGCAAATAATCAGCAGGTATTAAAATTTCAAGAATTAGAGGAACTGACGTCGTCTATAAACAATTTCTAATATAAATTTTAGTATGATTACCTCCTGTAGCATGTAGTATGAGAGCACCTGTAGTACTCAGCATCTTTGTACCTATAAAATATTGTCTATAATATTATAGGTACTGTATGTATGGTTTCAATTCCCGGCTGGTAAATTTTCATTTAAACAAGTTGAAAAAGTTTTTTGGAGAATACAAAATTCCATTTATCCCCTAGATTGGAACTTAAAGTTGGGCCAAATGGAAAATATATTTTGCTAAGAAGCTATCTATAAGCTATTCTCTAGAGATCCGCATTCATTATTTTACATTGACCTAGTATAATATAAGAATTGGGCCTTCGATACAAGTATTTTTTGTTTGTTTGTGTCCTATTCTTCCGATGGATTTTAAATAAGGGAAGGCAAAGAATCTAGCTCATACAGCCAAATCTGACGTAATATATCTTTATTTCTTATGAGTTAATGAGGTTATTATCAAATTCTAGATGTTGCCGAATTTGATGCTTTTTTTTGAGTCACTAGCGACGTTATAGCCCAAACACGTCGGGAGTTCACAGCGCGGGAAAACTGCATAAAATAAATTGCAACTTTGCCTCATATTTAAATTGCAGTTTATAATTTTCCATAATTATTCACATTGCAGCACATTATTAAACATAACAACACCACTTATAACCAATAATATCTACAGTGAATTAATTTACAAAACAAAAACTTGCACTTGACATGTGCGCGCCAAATAGGCGAAGGACTTCCCCAAGTTTTTTTTTTGATAATATGCGTTGTTGCGGCCTAGCACATCCCTAGTCCTAAATCTTTAGCTAACATCAAAGTTATAATTATACGTATATATGCGTTTGACATTGACAGTATCCGAGCGAATAACGAATTTAATAGAGTCTGGCTCATGAAAGTAGATAATCGAATTATTTGGAAAATTTTAAATAACGACACTATTTAATTTTTTAATACCTATGGCTGTTGTATACATTTGCTTTGAATTGTTTTATTGTTAAAAACTATTAAAAGTGTAGTCCAAAATATATTGTTTTTCACGATGTCCAAATTCCAAGAAAACCAACAATAAAAAGATGCTGAATTCAACCAAAAACAAGATTGTTTACGTGTGGTGTTGAATTTCTTGGATTATTTTAATACTTGCAACAAATAAACTTCTCATTGAAAGCATTTCACTTATTATTATTACTTGGTAAAATATATAAATTGAAGCTATAAAATTATATTATCTTTTATATGGCAACTTGGTGCATACTATAGCCCTGGTCTGAATGTAATGCATTGGGTTTTGTCTAACTTGTTTTGTAAATTTATTAATATCGAACCAACAATGGAGATAACATGCTGATGATGTTTTCCATGATGCGCTGGGTGATGATGATATTTTTCTAAAAAATAAATACAAAAATGTATAGTGCATTACCTTTACCATTGCTAAAAGAAATAAAATTACTTTTTTAAAATTTATGACAAAGACCTTCAGTCACTGTCACTGATGACGCCGCTCCAAAGTGAGGCGAAATATTTGGCAATAAAATTTTATAGCTTCAATTTATATATTTTACCAAGTAAGAAACACATCTAACACACTTTATTTGTTGCAGATAATACTTATTATTAATAACCCGAACATTGACATTATTGTTTAACCATCTTTAGGGATATCATGCTAATATTTTTTTAATTTGCCGCGCTTTTACGTTATCTACTTTCGTAAGCCAGACTCTACTATTTGACATCGATACTTTCCGTTAAGGATTCCTTTGTATAACGTTTAATGTTAAAACAGGACTTCTTAAATTATAGGTGTTTAAAAATCTACTTGTTGCTCACTTTTTAAATAAACAAAATAATTTGTCATGCTAACTACAAGTACCTATGCATTATAATATTTATTTATTTCCTTAATTTTTATCGTGAATGATTGTACCTATGTAATATGAAACGAGTACCTATCTATTAGTGTGTTTATATATTCATACATAATATATATATATGTTTATTATATATATTATTTTAATTATATATCATGTAAGTATTTATGTAGTAGTATTTAATTATTCTTAAGTAATTGTATTTATCTTAATGCACCCGCAATCCTCTGCCACACTCCCAAAGGTTAGCTGTTATAAAATGCCGGAAGGCATTAAGTTCGCCCTTGTACACTACTTTTTAAGTTATTATGTGCAATAAAGCAAGCTAGCTCGAGAGCTAAGATGAGAAGAATTAAGTCAATGTTTCTCATCTTAGCTCTCGAGTCTCGACGCAAGACGTATTTTTTTTAGAAAAACACAACCTATTTTGTTGTTTATTAATTGGTCTAAAGAGCGGTTGTAAGAACGCTAGCCTTCAATCCTAAAGAACGCAGTTTGAACCCCGAGAAATACACTTTCTTGGGTACATTTGTCATATCTAAATCTTTATTTATTAAATAAATGATCTAACAGATGAAATTATGACGAACGGGTCCAAGACTCAGCTTTAAGCAGTGCAAGTTGGTGCGAGAGGTATTCCAGCAGAATCTTTGCACTACTCACTGAAAGAATTAGGCCTAAGCAGGTAAGCTGTCAATACATTTATGAAAGAGCTTCCAACAGTATTTGGTTGGGTAGGGAGAGGTGGATGGTAAGCGTCTTGTTACGTAATAAAATAAAAAAGAAGGCCACCTTTATAAACCAGCCTATTGTCGGTCGCAAGCAACTACACGTACAATTTTTCTTATCTCTCTTTCGCACACACGACGGACCCGGGACCTGCACGGTGATTCCATGGAATGCTTAGAAATTTGTCTTCTTGCCTTTATCATTGCTCAGTGCGGTTTCACTAATACCAACTTGTGGAATCATTAATAAATTGTAATCAGATCCTCGCCAACCTGTCTACAGCGAGTGTAGGCCATATTATCCTGATATATGTTCTGGAAGGCCAATCTCCAGCAGTGGAGGTCTAAAATACGTGCTTCAGGGGCTGTGAGCATGATAAATTGGTCTATGTTGGGAAACTAGCTGAGTCCTATCCATTTTCCTTTATCTAATCCAACCAAAACCACGA
Organism: Tinea semifulvella; assembly: GCA_910589645.1. Classification (NCBI taxonomy): domain Eukaryota; kingdom Metazoa; phylum Arthropoda; class Insecta; order Lepidoptera; family Tineidae; genus Tinea; species Tinea semifulvella. The sequence goes on from OU342609.1 coordinate 3,436,528, forward strand.
TAACGCGGCAACGCCATCTAACGGTGACGCCCGGAACTAAAAAGTGACAGTATGAAGAATTAGCCGCGTTAGCTCTCGTTATTTTATCAATTTAAATTAGTTAAAACAAGAAATAAGTGTAAAAGCTGTTCTAATCCAGTGCTCCGTGAATCCCTAAATATCCGTAAGTACCTAGATCTTATCCACAGCTAGTGAAATCTACGAACCAGCGATATTTATTATTATTTTATGTACTATTCCACACAGTCTAAACTTGGTTTTTTGAAATTAAAATTTTCTTGGGTATGGCAAGAGATCTCAGTTGTGAGATGGGACGTGTGTAGACACGTTAACTTCATCTTACATCCAGGTTACCTCCAGGCGCTGGAACCACGGCGGTTTCTACTGAGAACCTTAAGTTGCGAAAATACGCCAACCTTGGTACCAGTGTTGCCCAAAGCAAGACCAAGACCAAGATTGCAAGTCCAAGACCAAGATTGGGCAACACTACTTGGTACAGGTTACGAATTTGCGCATTTGGGATCGAGACGATGGGCCAAGCCCCTGGTCTTGTTGTCAAGCGGAAGACGGAAAGGTCTGTAGAGGGCAGACAATTATTTCTGCCAACGTATTAGACTCGCTATAAAGAGGGGCAATGTTGCCAGTCTTCTTGGGACTATGGGACTTCACTTAAGGACATTTTTTTTGTTTATTAGGTTTAGATTATAGTTATTTAATTTTATATAAATAGTTTGTAATTTTAGTTTGTTTATAATTTTATTTAATAATAAAAACAAATCGAATCTTATTTCTAATAATTAACTGTTAATTTGTAGACGACTGATTAAAGTATACATAAGTGTATATAATGGGCGGTAATGGAAAAAAAAACCAAATAATTCGCATAAGTTCTTTAAATCCAAATAAATTTAAAGCTATTACGAAAATATCTCGACAAATTTCATAGCAAATTGTCAGTCAGTGAATGAATTAACTTTTCAACTCTCGCATTATTTACAAAAGTCGAGATGGCTCCTACAAAAATAGATTTACAAAACATTTCGCGCTGCAACTAGGGTTGCCAGATGGTCAGAATTGCCTCGATATACAAGGGCAGTGCCGGTGTAAAAAGACAAAAGCTTTTTAAAGGCAACAAATGACATATTTATCGGCAATTTCTGTAGATCTACCACACCTAGTGAAATATGGAAATGTTAAGTAAAAAGTAAAGTTCATGAATACCTTCATAATTCTTCCGGCGATTCGTCGCAAGTCTTTGAGTAGTCATATGTTTTTATATAGCTGACCCAGCGAACTTCGTACCGCCTAACAGTCATTGAATGGTCAAGCATGATATACATTACTGAACGTATATACATACATTGTTTGACAGGTACGAAACCCACGATTATTTATAGTTATTGTGCTATTCGGGACAGAGACAAATTCAACAAATCAAAAACCGTGAAAATCTGTCCAGCCGTTCTCGAGTTATAAGTGTTCTAACAGACCTGACTTGTTTTATAATATACTATGTCAGAAACCTTTCCTGATGTTCACACAACATATTCCCAAAGTTTCATCCCGATCGGTCCAGTAGTTTTGCAATGCATAGGGAACACACACACAGACATTCACCTTTATATATATAGATTGTTAAATTCGATTCTTTCGGAGCATTCAACTCGGACAAGTGTGCATTAGCAAACAAAACGGTAACAGGAGGTCGACGATCGCGCAAACGTTGACTTACATAATTGTTTTTCTCTCTTTTTCGTCTTTCAACTGTGAGTCAGATCATTTAATAATGTTTGGTCTATTGGACATATTTTTTTACTTTAAAAAAAGTTTTTATTCCACAAACCCTTCTACCAATGACACCTGAAGCCTGAAAATATAATTTGCTCTTTTGACAATTACACACGGTATTTTAAAAGCATTAAACCCTTTTTAACTAAATGTTATTTTTTAAATAATTAAATCTGGCAACTTTAGCTGCAAGTAATGAGTTCTGAAACAAACTCCATCGGTACAACACGACAATCCACTCCCGTTCCGCGGATATTCCAAAAAAAAATAGCAAGTTTTCGGATTGGCTATGATGGATCAACTCCAAAGTAAAGTATCATCACGACCGTTTCAGGTTGGAAACCACGCTTATAAAAAAGCCGATTCACATTATCCAACTCGTCTCTTGCGTACCATAAACATCATTATTTATTTATTTCAAAACTTTAATGCACAAAGTACAAAAGGCGGACTTAATACCCGTATATCTGACAGACAAACCTTTGGGACTAATTAGAACAACTGTAAGTGCAATGAGAGTATAAGTGACACATCAATTGGATATAAATACTTATGTAATAAACTTACTTATATATAATCTAATTATAAATATAAATATACTTATTATTTTGTTGCCAGTCTTCTTGGGACTATCTCGGATGGGACGTCTCTAGAGGACATTTTTTATTTATACACACACATCTTCACGCCAGATCCCTTGCGGGGTAGGCAGAGACAATTGAGCGCCACTTGACACGATCACGACATACCTCTTTCGCTTCATCGACGTTCATCAACCTCTTCATACATGCCCTTTTGTTACGAAGGCTTTTTAATGCACCTTCAGTCAGTGTTTTATTTATTTGATCGTGATATGTGAGTCTCGGTCTGCCAGGGCCTCTTTCACCCTCAACTTTCGCATTATATATCTGGTTCGTCAATCTTTCTTTGCTCATTCTTTCAACATGCCCGAACCATCGTAGCATGCCTTTTCTTATTTTTGTCCCTATGCTTTCCTTTATACCAACCCTTTTCCGTATTTCGACGTTACGTATGCGGTCCGCCAATGTGACGCCGCATATCCGGCGCAGCGACCTCATTTCTACGGCATTAACCCTACTGTCATGCGTATTCTGACGTATCCACGACTCGCTTCCATACATCAGTGTTGGTACCAACATGGCATTGTGTATGGCGAGCCGAGCTTTGTCACTGACATTTCGACTGCCGATCAGTGACCCCAGGGCACCGTTAACACTATTTCCCGCGTTCACTCTTCTTTCAACGTCCCTATCGTACTTCCCATCCGCAGTGAAAACACTGCCCAGATATATAATTTCATTTACTTGTTCTAGAGTTTCATCATCAATCTTTATCGTCAAGGTTGTCATCCTTCTTCTTTCAAACACTAGTACCTTAGTTTTTCTCGCATTCAAACGGAGTCCTTTTTCTGCACATCCCTCCTTCATTCTTGTGACTAGTGATTGCAGTTGTTGTTCGGACGATGCCATAAGAACAGCATCATCTGCATAAAGCAGGCAGTTCACCACTAGATCACTCATCTTTATCCCACAGTCACTCTCTCTCACTCTTTTTAGGCATTTGTCGAGATATAGAGTGAATAATCTAGGAGAAAGCACACAACCCTGTTTGACGCCCATTTGGGATTCAAAGTAAGGCGACATACCCCCCTCCACCCGCACACAAGCTTTGCAGCCCTTGTACAGGGACTGTATAGCTTGTAGCAGTTTGTCATTCACTCCATACTCCGGCAATATGTCCCAAAGCTTCTTTCTTACAACTCTATCAAAAGCCTTCTCCAAATCCACAAAAGCACAGAAAACCTTTTGGTTTAAGGCCAAAAACTTCTCTGTGACACTGCGGAGCGAAAAGACTTGGTCAGTGCATCCTCTTCCAGGTCTAAAGCCTCCTTGTGCCTCCCATAAAAGACCCTCAGTCTTCTCTTGCAGGCGTTTCGTGAGAATCTTGCCATACATCTTGCTCGCCAAACTGATCAAACTAATTGCTCGGTAGTTAGCACAGTCTAATCTAGATCCTTTACCTTTGTACAAAGGAACGATGACTGATTGCCGCCAGTCCTCCGGTACTCTTCCCTCCTGCCAGCAAAGGTTGCACAGAAGATGGAAAGCGTTCCAGACCGGTATACCACCGTATTTGATCATTTCAGCGAGCACCTGATCTTTTCCCGCTGCTTTGCCACATTTCAGGCTTCTAATTGCCGATTGCAATTCTTGCACACTTATTTCCTCCTTAAAAGTGGACGTTGTAATTGTGGGTGGCTCTGGAGGTAAAGTACCCGTCGTAACGTCGTTAGGAGTCCCACTATCATACATCTCGCTAAAATATTCACTCCATCGCTGCAACACCTCATTTGTGTTTTTCATCAATTTTTATTTATAGTTTAGTTTATTTTTAATTTTATTATTTAGGTAGCTTTTAATTTATATTAAATGTACTATAATTAATTTCGAATAAAAGATATATTGTTAAATAATAATATACTAATACATACACAATAATAAACATACATATACAACTTACAAATTTTGTAAGTGTTATACTATATATATTTTGTAAATGTTGCACTAGCTATTTAGAAAATGTGAGTAGACCAGTTTTTTAAATGATGATCTGGTAGATGCCTGCCTTATGGTAATAGGTAGATTGTTTCACAGATTTGTAGCAACAACCGCAAAGGAATTCGAAACAAATCCGGAATGATGAGATGGAATGGAAAGAAGTGAGTTGTGAGAAGATCGGAGAGATTTATCATAAAAAGAAGAGAGATAAGCGAATTTGTTATTGCGTCCTTGAGCTATTTCGGTGTCGCAGGCTCATTTAAAACAGAGCAAAGTGGTAGACGTTCTGATGGTGGTAATTTGCCCAGTCTGCCAGGGCGGGGAAGTATCCACTGTTCTTGCCGATAAACCCAGTAAAGTGTATCCACACGTTTCGGGATTAGGTTCGAATTGTCGTCATGCCCAGTCAAGCCGGCATAGTGTTAGGGACTGATATCAGTCATGAGTGTCTGATTCCAGTTGCTAACATTGATAGACCTTTGGCGCCATTTACCATCAGATGGGGGCAATATATAGAGGTAATCTATGATAAATGTACGTAAGAAAAGTATTTCTCATTAGTAAATTCCGGGCTTCGAACCAGTTGTGGAAACGAAAAGTTGGTGAAGCTGTTGTGGAAACGTCTAAGAATACGGATGATCAACCTACTCGTACAAAACTAGATCGCTTTTAAAAAAACTTTATTGTAAGAGGCATCATAGAGTTGGCTATATGTAATTGTGCGTTAAAGTGACCACGTCAGCCAAGATTCTGGCCAAGTCTCCAAAGTTGTCCAAATCTGGAGAGAGGAGAGGCTGGCAATTATTTCTGCCAACGTATTAGCCTCGCTATGTAGAGGGGAAATGTTTCTAGTCTTCTTGGGACTATCCCTCATAAGACGTCTCTTGAGGACATTTTTTATTTATACTTTAATTTTTATTAGGTTTAGGTTATAGTTATTGAATTTTATTTAAGTAAACTTTTTAAACTTTCGCGCATATTCACAATAGTTTTTAGAATTTTAACGGGTCTTTACGCGATTTACCTTAGAGACATATTTCTCCCGACGTTTCAGCCAAGTTGCATTGGCCGTGGTCACGGGTCGACTGAAGCTATGCGGTGTAGTCTCGTACATACTGGGCGGTAGATGTAAACCTACCCACTTATCACTTTTAAAGTTTTTAGAAATCACGACACACGACACTTACAATATCCTTGGCGACACCGGGCGATTTTTCCCGGCGTCGAAACCTATTGATTACTGGATTCCACGATGAAGATAGCTTATAACCCCCCTCTCGATTGAAATTTTTGTGTTCCTTTATTTCGATCACTTCACGTACTATTCTAGGGTAATAGTGACGATCGGTGAAAAGTATCTTTGGGTCATGCAGCTCAATCCAATGGTTTGTGCCACTATTCTGTTCTGTTCTGCTATTGCTGACTTGTTTAATTGGCAGTTTTTTACAGCTGCTATATGTTCCTTGACCCTCTCGGCTATTGTGCGCTTAGTTTGGCCAATATATAAACTCCCACAGCTGCAGTCCACTTTATACACGCCAGGCGTTTGGGAAGGAATGACATCCTTAAATCCTGGTAAATCGCGTAAAGACCCGTTAAAATTTATTTAAGTAGTTTTTAACTATTAATTTACATTTTGTAAATATTTCTTTTTAAATAAATATTTTAACTAGTATATGAATAAATAGTTTTTTGTCTCAACACGCTGTTTTGTATTATGTATTTTTTTTATTGCTTGGAAGCGAAATATAGGTGCTTTATGTAAATTATACAAATTTATTATATTCTCGTGACATATTTCATCGTGTCGATGCCAAATGACGTGAAATTGGGCAGATAAAAAGTTTAAATGGCTTTATTTGTTTGTGTATAATTCGTTTTGCGTTGATAGCTACACGTACTTTTTTATACTAGCACGGCATGTGACCTTGCGCCCACCTGATGGTAAGTGGGGAGCGAGATCCATTAATGTTAGCAACTGGAATCAGACATTAATTTGTGAATTCTTTACTATATCGGCACGAACGGTGGATACTTTTCCGCCCCTGCAGACTTGATCACACTCTCTTGTGGTGTGGTCAGAAACCACGGGTTTTAAAACTGATTCACGGTTATGGAACTTTAATAGGTCCAAAAGGGCAAGTCGATGTTTCTTCAAATAAAAATATTTTTTTATTAACAAAAAATATTTTTTTATTAACAAAAAATATTTTTTTATTAACAAAAAATATTTTTTTATTAACAAAAAATATTATCATTACGACCGTATACTTTCCGGGTTAGTCAGAAACCACGCACTTTACTATAGGCCCATCATGACAAGTGGCAAGCTCGTCGATGTCTTTAGCGTACCAACCTCTAGAAATTTCGAATATTATACAAACTAACGTTTTCTTTTTTATATTAATCCTTGGTACGTGTCCTTTCTTTTGTCGACAATTTTAGCCTAACTTCCATAGACTTTTTTTCATTCTTATTTATAAATAGCTCTGGTTTGCTATAAATACGTCCATAACTACAAAGTCAGGAAATAGAACCTCAAAATTACTTATATATAAAGTTAGCTAATAGCTCCAAACGTCATACAAGTGTGATAACTTGAAGGTAAAAGTTGTGGCACTTCCAATTGACGAGACTATAATTTGTAGAGAAAAGTCGTGTAAAATTCATGACACTTTGTAACACCAGAATAACTGTGTACAAGTTTATCCCAAACCAGTGACTTGTATATACGGACTGGGAAATTAATAAACTATATACATACAATATGCCAATTCGTTGTCGTAGAAATCTACGAATTCTTTGTCTGCTTTTCTCTATACTGAATAAGCCTGCGACACCGAAATACCTCAAGAGCAAATTTGATTTTCTCTTTTCTCTTCATGACAGATCATCATGACATGATCATCGCATAACTCTACCCTTGCTATTCCCTCTCATCACACTAGTCTTATGTCCGACTCCTTTGCAGTTGTTGCTGCAAATCTGTGGAACAACCTACCCTTAGATATCCGACAAGCGCCAAATAGAACATTGTTTAAAAATATGGTTTTCACACACTTCTTAAATAGATCCCAACAACTGTAAGTATGTATATATTGTATTTATGTATATATTAAGTATTATAAGTATATTAGTGTTTAGTATATTAATATTATTTACTAGTAAGTAGTTTAGTTTTAGTAGTATTTTAATTTTTGCCTTATATTATTTTCTATAATTTTGCGCGAACCTTCCACATACAATGTTCGTAATGACGTAATGAAGATTGACCGAGTAAGAATGTCTAGCGGTATTAGGTCCGCCTTTGTACATAGTGAAAAAAGTTTTAATAAATAAAAAAAAGGACAGTAGGGGCAGGTAACTTTTTTAAAATACTATGTAACCTTGCGCCCATTTGATGGAAAATGGCGCGCAATTTCTATGAATGTCAGCAACTGCAATCAGACATTCACCCTAACATGTGCCGACTTGACTGGACATAACGGCAATTTGAGCCTGTGGCCTAATTCTGGCGCTTTCAACTTACGTGTCGGTTCAAAATATTCGAATGAAAAGCCACAGATCTCCATAGAAAACTGTCAGTTTCATTCGAGCAAATCGCGGACATGCATGTCAAAAGCGCAAAAATCGGGGCCATGATCCCAAAACGTGTGGATACACTTTACTGGGTTTATCGGCACGAACGGTGGATACTTCTCCACCCCGGCAGACTGGGCAAACACCATCAGAACGCCTACCATCTATTAGTTGTTCTCGTTGAAAGTATGTGCCATTTGCAATGATGTCAAATGCCATTTTTTACATTCAAGGAGAACTAGTTATATGAATATATATGGATGCAAACTCAAAATGAATGTTGTATTATGAGACCTTAGAGTTTCCATTCTTACAAGGTGGATATTTGAATAGCAATGATAACATAGACAATGATATAAGGATGGGCCAATAATACTTTTAATGATGCCGAAACGTTTAGGGCCAAATCATATTTTACATTAGTCATGCGACATATTTGTCATCATCACAACCCCTAGAACATATTTTTGGTGAATATTTAAAAAAAATAAAATAAATAAATCACAGCCCCTAAAACATATTTTAGGTGAATATTGCCTGGCGAGGTTCTGTTGTCAAATAAAGACATTAGACATAAGCGGCTCATTCTCTGCTAACAGCTTGCTCTTTGGACCACTTTGCTGTTTAGTCTGCACTCAGTAGAATCATTCAAAATAATTTAAAAAATGACGTGTCACAAATGCCTGTAATAGGTTTACGTGAATAAAGATATTTTGACTTGGACATTCCATTCCAAGTAGTATTAGTGTAACCGGAAAGATGGGCTGTCCACCGTACGAGAACCGTGGTGATTGAAATCTATGTTTTTTTTCATTACAGCCCCTAGAACACAGCGTCCTAGACCTCCACTGGTGAAGATGGGCCTTCCATAACATATATCTGAAGAATTCGGCCTACACTCGCCACGCTGGCGAGGAAATCTATTGAAATAAATGTTTTAACTTTATGTCAAATGTACGTTAGAAAACACGCCACCTTTTTGGATTTTAAGAAAAGCATTCTTACAACCTGAATTCCACAGTTATCTACGTCTACGCAACTTATTACAGTGGTATAACATTACATAACAATAGATAATCGATCAAAAGGATTAGTATTACTCATAGCTAATAATTTCGGAGAAGGTGGATTTTTGAAGCGTCGCTACAGTAACATCAAAAGTTTTTACCAAATTATAGATTTTTAGTTATTTATTGCCGTAGTTTAAGGCAATAACTTATAATAACCGTTACTAATATTTTACGGTTGTAGTTAAAGCTTGAGCTAAGTATGGGCAAATATTTTTATTAGTTACGAATTATATTAATGGCAGGTCCTCATATTATTAGGTTTACGTTTGAATGGCATTGTTAGCGACAAAATGGCTTCTTTAATCAGGGCCTTCTTTAGTTCTTTATTAATACCTATTGTTCGCGTTCCATTATGAGATTTAATTATTTAAATGAGGATTTAGTTTTTGATTCGTAAACGATGTTTTAAATTAGACTCACATTTAAGAAATGCATTGTTACATCGGATGCAGGCGCAGGTAAAGGCGCGGACGCATCTAACTTTAGTATATTAAAACGCGCATCATTGTCTCTACATCTTGCTTAAGCTAGTACTAGCAGGTAGCGCGCGTCTAGCTTATCTAGAACATTTTGTCTTTATATACAACTCTTTGATTCCACTTGTTTCGACCACACCAATAACGGGTGTAGACTTATCGGTACCTCGTAACTAGCGGATGAGCTAAACTATTTTAAATCTAGATGCTAGAACACACGGGAGACTAGAGTAGTTTTTATCTAGTGTTGTTTTTTTTGTCTATTTTATTATATATGTAATTAGAAGTACTTAGTAGACATTGAAAGAAGAAGGATGACAACCGTGATAATAAATATTGATGATGAAACTCTAGAACAAGTAAATTAAATTATACATCTGGACAGTGCTTTTACTCGGATGGAAAGCATGATAGGGGTGTTGAAAGAAGAGTGAACGCGGGACATTGTGTTAACGGTGCCCTAGGGTCATTGATCGGCAGTCGAAATGTCAGCGACGAAGCTCGGCTCGCCATACACAATGCCATGCTGGTACCAACACTGATGTATGGAAGCGAGACGTGAATATGTCAGAATAGGCATAAAAGTAGGGTTAATACAGTAGAAATGAGGACGCAACGTTTGATATGCGGCGTCACTTTGGAGGACCGCATGCGTAACGTCGAAATACGGAAAAGGGTAGGTATAAAGAAAGTATAAGGACAAAAATAAGGAAAGGCATGCTACGATGGTTCAGGCATGTCCAAAGGATGAGCGAAGAAAGACTGATGAACCAGGTATATAATGCGAAAGTCGTGGGTAAAAGAGGCCCTGGTAGACCGAGACTCACATATCACGATCAAATAAATAAAACACTGGCCGAAGGTGCATTTAAAAGCCTTCGTAACAAAAGGGCATGTATGAAAAGGTTCATGAATGTCGACGGAACGAAAAAGGTATGTCGTGATCGAGTCAAGTGGCGCTCGATTGCCTCTGAGTACCCCGCAAGGGATCTGGCGTCAAGATATGTATGTATTTATCAAATTTTTCCGAATGCTTTTTCATCTATCAATATGAAAGGTCTATTAAATTTAAAATGAATATTTATGTTGCTCGACTGATACACCAGAGATTTAAGCGTCCTCTGTCAAATACTAAGCACTATAAGTATCAATATTGCCACTATCGGTAGTAGACTATTGAGCGGCATCACTACCTAAAATTAGTCTATTACTTTCACACCACCACAAGTATCCACAAAAAATACTTCTTCGGTAGGAAAGGACGTAAACACCGTTTTTCGAAATCACCGTTCCACAGAAATACTACTTCAGTATTACTAAAAATATTATATCTATTTTTTTTCAATTTCAGAACAAACATATTTCCTAGTTTTTTTATTGCATATTCCTTTTGAACTTTGTTGTTGAGGATTACGAACGTGCATTTTAGCTTTATTCAGCTTTATTCTTTTTGATGTTTGATATTTCTATCAGTTCTGTCGCTGCTCACACAAATAATTGATAAAAAGGGAGCGACTTATTTATCACAAATAAAAGTACTAATGTCGGATAAAAAGACACCCTTTTTGTAATTAGGCTAAATATTAGTTATTACTTAGATATATACATATATACCTACTAGTTATATTACATTATTAGTTACTACACTGAACTGCCTTATGTGGTCTAGCGGTTAATTCCGTGGATTTAGACTCAAAGGTACTGACTGGGTTCGATTTCTGACACAATCATATTTAATAATTTAAATAAATCAATGTAATTATTCTTAAATGATTTGTGATATTTCTCGAGTTTGGTATGCTGTAGACATCGACGAGCTTGCTACTTGTCATGATTGGCCTATAGTAAAGTTGTCTAAATGTTATAAGCGTGGTTTCTGACCACCACGAAAGGGAAACGGTCGTGATGACACTTTATTTTTACTTTTATTACACGTCAAACGTTAATTGTTAACAATTACTACTATAAATTAAGAAGACACGTCTGACATCATTAATTTTGGGCAATTTTTGTACTACTTGAGCTGTGTACAGGGTGCGCCAGAGAAACTTACTTATTTGAAAAAACTCCCGAGCGGTGAGTTGGGTGGGTAGAGGGGTGAGGGGGGACGCTATTGGAGGGCGAAGTCCCCAAGTTTGTTTCTTCCTCTAGTCAGTTGTTATCATGCTCTGACCTAGAGAACAGCAGGCATACGCCGTCGAGAGCTTCTTTTCTAATCGAAGTGATCGAGGATTTTTTTCTTCCAAGCCTCGAAGAAATAAACGCTAAGGGTGTGTGGCTTCAGCAAGATGGAGCCACAGCACGAGGCTCAATGAATTTGTTGCGACAACATTTCCCCGACCGGCTTATCTCTCTCAGAGGCGATCTCACATGGCCGGCTCGCTCTCCAGATTTGGCTCCATGCGATTTCTTTTTATGGGGTTATTTGAAATCCCTGGTTTATGTCGATCGGCCACGGACAATAGCTCACCTTAAAAACAACATTCGCGACGCCATTGCCAACATACCGATTGATATGCTGCAAAGAGTGGACACTAACTTCAGAAATCGACTTAATCAGTGTATGCGCGCAATGGGGGTCGCCATTTAACCGATGTCACTTTCAAGTCTGTATTTAAAAAAAGGGATATTGTACTCTAAAATAAAATAAAAATTAAAACAATAACTGAAGTTTTTTAATGACCTTTCAAATAAGTAAGTTTCTCTGGCGCACCCTGTACAATGATAACAAATTGTAAATAGTAGTGTCGATATTTTTATTGATAAGACTAATGCGTTTTTTACTATATATTACTGTGCAATTAAGTTATCTGGAAAATAATTATATAGATTTCTTATCAATCAAGCCTTAAAACTAGCTAAAGCAGTCATGGTGATATTTTAATAATTTTGCACGCCTAAAATACATAAACAATTATTAATTAAATTGTAATCTTGTTAGAATAATTCATCTAAAAATGCATACTCGTATATGAATACAATTTAGCCTAAATCCCCTCAAAGATGAATCCTTTGGGTCAGGATAAAGGATCAATTAAGAAATGACCCATCTAGGTATATCTTATTGGCACATCAGGGCTCGAACCTTAGATTGGAGGTAAAGGTTCTAGTTATAATTGACAGTTTGCAATACTGAACTGCATAAGCTGCAATGACACAGCTTGACGTCATGTGTTATTTTTTTCCTTGGCACAAACGTCGGTAAGAATAAGTGTTATTGTCGGACGAGTCCTTATATATTTGTCTATGGATCTTATATATTTAATACGAATGCATCACATTACATATTCACGAGTTATTTCGAAATACATGATTTAACTTTCAGCAAGTTCACGAAAATAAAGTTACAGACAGACTTTGACTTTTATATATGAACTGGGCAAACACCAATAATTAATATATTTTTCTACCGACCAAAAGGTTTTCGATACGCTTTATATGTATTATATATATATATATAATGCGGTGGTGGCTCGGTTGTAAGAACGCGTTCCTTACATCCTACAAAGGTCGGTTCAAATCCACCCGACATGTACCAATGAGAAATACACTTTTCTTACGTACATTTGTCATAGATTTACAACACCACCGTTCCCGTGCCTCGGAGAGCACGTTAAGCCGTCGGTCCCGGTTTCACTAATACCAAATTGTGAAATCGTTAATAAATTGTCATAATAAATTGACATCATATCCTCGCCAAGCCGTCTGGCCATCGTGGCGAGTGTAGGCCAAATTCTCCAGTTATATGTTCTGGAAGGCCCATCTCCAGCAGTGGAGGTCTAGGACGCTGTGTTCTAGGGGCTGTAATGAATGAAAAAATATATATTTTTATTTAAAAACTTTATTGCACAATAGTACAAAAGGCGAAGCTTAATGCCGTTAGGTATTTTCTGACAGTCGACCTTTGGGACAAGATCAAAAATAAATCTAGGAGTAGGTGCAAAAATAATTACAAAAAGAGAAAAAGTTAACTTGACGTAACCTAATATAGCCGGTGCCTCCACCACTGCAACTTCGGGGACAGAACATCGAGTGGACTCCGACCGTCAAATACCTGGGCTGCATCATTAACAGGACGTTGACAATGGGTGAAATGGCCTGCCACGCCGTCAATCAAGCGAAGGCGGCCCGAGCCATGTTACGTCCTGTTATGAATTCCAGCTTGCCGCTCAGGTTGAAGGTCCGAATCTACAAGATGTTCATCCGTTCCCGTCTCACCTATGCTGCGCCAGCCTTGCACCACCTTCTGGCCCAGACCAACAGGGACAAGATCCAAAGTCAGCAGAACATATCGCTCAGAGTGGTTTCCCGAGCGCCATGGTTCGTGCGTAATTCCATGATAGCTCGAGATTTGGAGATGCCTACTATTGAGGAGTTTGTCACTGGCCACTGCCACTCACGAGCAGCGGAGACTGTGAAAGAATCTGAATATCTGGTGAAACATACCCATTGCCCAGTCCGAAATTAATAATATATTGAATATTTAAGGTCTTTATTAGTGTGGACACAAATAGTTCGGCGTTTTTGGCTCTGTAGCGATGCACCTGGTATTCTAGAGTAAGCTAGTTGGTGATTTACCCCAGACGAGTATTAGTAACTGTATGTATGTTTCGGTATATACTTACATTTATACATTAAGATTTATTCTTCAAATATATATTTGGAACCATTCTAATTGTTGCGATAAACAAAGTATTTTCTTTCTTTCTCTTTAATTCTATCTATTGGTAATTTAACAAAGTATAAATAAATAATTATTGAATGACCGGTACCAAGGTACACAAGTCAACGATATACCGGAGTGGTATGAACTGTCAGGAAGTTTACTGTTTGTTGGATCTTGTCATCGCGCATCCTCAACCCCAAAGTGTATTAACATGTAGTTAGCGGTGTGAGCTAAGTTTAAGACTGGGATCTATAAAACGTGATTGGACTTTGCCTGGTATATACTTCGTTTATATATATATATATAAATATATATAAATATATATATATATATATTTAAAGTATATATTTTTTAAACTTAAGCACATTCATAACAGTTTTTATAATTTTAACGGGTCTTTACGCGATTTACCTTAGCGACATATTTTTACCGAGTCGACCAGTGACCACGGCCAATGCAACTTCGCTGAAACGTCGGGAGAAATATGTCTCTAAGGTAAATCGCGTAAAGACCCGTTAAAATTATAAAAACTATTAAGAAAGAATACATTACGACAGATATTGCTGTAAAGGCTAGATGCCTTTGCCTTGCCTATTATTTCACTATTGGGAGAATGGAAACTAAACTAAACTAAAAAAAAAATAGTAGGTGGTAGGCAGACTGATAGTGGTAATTTGTCCATTCTGCTGGAGCGGGGAAGTATCCACTGTTCGTGCCGATAAACCCAGTAAAGTGATACACATTTCGGGATCAGGCTCGAATTGCCGTCATGTCCAGTCAAGCCGGTATAGTGTTAAGGACTGATGTCAGTCATGAGTATCTGATTACAGTTGCTAACATTCATGGATCTCGCTCCCAACTTACCATCAGGTACAAAACCAGTGACTAGTTTGATCTTGTCTATTTTCCATTAGTGTGATTACCTCAGCGGTAGTCGATGGGATCTCCCCTCTCGTTACCTGCGACTAACGTGGCTCATCAATGTTTCACGGTTCTAAGGAGGCATCGTTTGCTCGTAATTGGGAAACGAAAAAACAATCGCAGACGAGAAAAGGTTTTACTGCTAATTTACTTGCGGGACTTAGGGTTGGCCCCATAAGAATCATATTCAAATTAAATTCAAAATATTTATTTTTGCCAAGGAGTTGTCAAAGCGGCTGACAGAAAGGTCTGTAGACAGGAAGGCTGACAATTATTTCTGCCAACGTATTAGCCTCGCTATACAGAGGGGAAATGTTGCCAGTCTCCTTGGGACTATCTCGGATGGGACGTCTCTGGAGGACATTTTTTATTTATAGTTCAGTTTATTTTTAATTTTATTATTTATGTAGCTTTTAATTTATATTTAATGTACTATAATTAACTTCGAATATAATTAAATATTTATTTCCATATGGTTCACATGTAACACTCGGATATTGTCAATTTTTTACAATATTAATAAAATAATAAATTAAAAGATTAAATTAAATTATGGATAGACCGAAATAAGTAAGTGACATTGTTGCCATAAACAAGTACTGTAGTTTAACCTAAATTCGAGGTATTATAGCCGTGTCAACTTATAATCCAAATAATTATAATATAATGTATAATTATAATAAATTTAAATTAATTTCGTGGCTGTATAAAGGCCGTGTCAACTTATAATCTAAATAATTATAATTTAATGTCAAATTATAAAAAAAATACAATAATAATTTCGTGGCTGTATAAAGGCCATGTCAACTTACAATCTAAATAATTATAATTTAATGTCAAATTATAAAAAAAATACAATAACAATTTCGTGGCTGTATAAAGGCCGTGTCAACTTACAATCTAAATAATTATAATTTAATGTCAAATTATAAAAAATAACATACGAGTTTATATCTGATTAGTAATAGGCTTCTAGGTGAGTGCCTCGAGGCCCGTTTAATAAAAACTGTAAAAAAATATAATTCCCCGTGAATAAGGTGCCTGCATGTAAACCCGTTCTTGTGACTTATCTACCGTAGTTTCGGTACAAAAACTTCAGTTGGGCTTAAAAAGTCTTTTGATGACAGTAAGAAATATCGTTTGGAAACAAACAAAGAATATTTCGACTTGATTAATCTGATTTTCATACAAAATGTATGAGTTATTTTTTCTTGCGATATCTGACATTTCTAGTACGCAAACTTTAGTTGGTCCAGTAGAGACTTTTGATCCTTTTAAGAAACATGATTCAGAAAAGTATCATCACGACCGTTTCTTTACTATAGGCCAATCATGACAAGTGGCAAGCTCGTCGATATCTCCAGCGTACCAAACTCGAGAAATATCACAAATAAATTAAATATTAATTAAATGTATTTATTTACATTAATAAATATTTTTGTGTCCCGACCAGGAATCGAACCCGGTACCTCCGGACTTAAACCCACGGACTTAACCGCTAGACCACGGAGGCAGTAACTAACTAATAAAACAGGATTCATGGGCATCTAAAAAAGTTTTTGTGTAAAATTACATTTTATTTACTGACTTTACATTTTTTCCAAAATCTGTTGATGTTGATTCATAAATTCAGGAAATGAAACACGGAAAAATGTTGTCTAGGAGACTACCACATCCACGGACTTAACTGCTAGACCACGGAGGCAGTTAGTCGAATTCGACATAAAATCTCGCTGAGAGATTGATGCCTTCGTATAATAAAATAAATTAACAGTTGGCAACCCTAGTTGAACCAGGCGTTTCGCAAATAAATAAGGCAAGACGTCTGTTCTGCTCAGTTTACGGTTCTGAGTTTTTACTTTAAAACATTAAAGATTCAACAACCTTCGTTTTACAGGAATTTGTTTTTAGTACGTGGAATATTTGCTTTTAGCCCCGACACGGCGCGGAAAATCTGAAATATAATTAGACGTAGTAGATTTACGAAAGAAAATAAAACTTTAAAGAAAGAAAGAAAAAAGATTATTTGTCAAAAATAATAATAATAATACAACAACAAGATAGTGTGGTGACAAATAGGGAATCAGCTCAGCAATAAGCTGCAACACTCGGTCACAGCGCTGATTTTCAGCTGATCCCTCACAATGATATACCTAAATATAAATAACATAATAAATAAATATAAAACAACCAAAAATATTCTACAACGTATATAATATGTGTGTAGCATCGATCTTTCGAGATGTTGCTCAACAAGATGGACCGGTTACTTAACGCATGTATCCGGTTCATCTACTGTTTACGTAAATACGATCACGTCACTGAATATCGTGCTAAGTTGAAGTGGCTACCTATTCGATGTCGCAGAAATCTCAGAGTTCTTTGTATGCTTTTTTCAGTTTTAAACGAGCCTGCGACACCGCGGACGTTTTTGCCTATCTCTCATCTTTCCATGATAAAATTCTTCGCTCCTCTCACAACTCACTTTCAGTCCCCTCTCATCATTCCGGATTTGGCACATACTTTCTACGAGAACAACAAATAGGCGGACTAATGGTGGTAATTTGCCCAGTCTGCCACCGTTCGTGCCGATAAACTCTGTAGAGTGTATCCACACTTTTCGAGATCAGGCTCAAATTGCCGTCATGCCTACTCAAGTCGGCATAGTGTGTCTGATTCCAGTTACTAACATTCATGAACCTTGCGCCGCACTTACCATCAGGTGGAAGCAAGTGTCGCGCGAGTGTATAAAAAAAAACCCCTACAACTATAACAAATAACACATTGCTACCTACCTGGTCTAGTTTAAGCAGTTCCTCAGGTGTATCGGGCAGCTGGCCTAGCATCAGTGGAGGGTTGATGTTGACCTCCTTGCCCAGAGACCTGACCACCTCCTCTCTGTTGTAGCGGTCGGCAAACACACACGACGCGGGAATCAAGCCGTGGACCGTATAGCTGATCGCTCTCACCAGAATTCTGGAACAAAATTATACACATATAATAGGAAACATCGACACTTTAGCTTTATTACACCTTAGTGGAACAACGTAAAATGCAAGAGCCGCAGCTGAAAGCACAGTCTAGCTAGTGTTACCCTAAGCAAAACGAAGCCCAAGACTAGCCAAGTCTTGGGCTTGGTACATACATACAGAAAAAAAAAAAAATCTTTTATTTACTTTCCAATACATATAACCTATTAAATAGCTCGCCAACTGTAACCACAGTTTGTTGGCGGAGACAATTACTCTCGAAGCTTAATAATAAATATTTATAGTAGGTACATAAAAAAGATGCGCGGGCGCGAACCACTCTCCCCCCGCGCGAACAACCCGTCCGCCTACAGGTACCATTAATTAAAGTCTATCTCTTTCTTAGGATTAACACTCATTTCTTCCGAAGATTATTTTAAATTTTGAAACTAAAACTCAATATGCAATAAACGAACGACTGCAGGCAGGAGGCGAGGCGAGGGCGCGCAGGGACGCGGAGCGCATACATGGCTTACAGTCAGCCAAATCCCTTGCGGGGTAGGCAGAGATAATTGAGCGCCACTTGTCACGATCTCGACATACTTCTTTCGCTTCTTCGACACTCATCACCCTCTTTATACATGCCCTTTGTTTCGATGGCTTTTTATTGCACCTTCGGCTATTGTTTTATATTTGATCGTGGTAGATGAGTCTTGGTCTGCTAGGGCATATTTTATCCACAACTTTCGCATTATATATCTGATTCGTCAATCTCTCTTCACTCATCTATTCGACATGCCCGAACCATCGGAGCATGCCTTTCTTTAGTTTTGTCCCTATGCTTTCTTTAGTCTTGGTCTTGTTCTTGCACTCCAAATCTTGGTCTTGACTTTTTTTCTGATTGTGAGACAACTCATTTCAAACTAAAATGTTTTTAACGCTTTCTTGAATGTCTGTCAGAGTGGAGTTTCGTAATTGATTTTAAACTAACTTCCTAAGTGAAATTTGGACTATAGCTCGGAAATAGACTACAGTGTATGAAAATTAGTTTTTTTTATTTTCTACACTTCATGTGCTTGCTAAACCACCATGGATATGCGAGTGGTATTTTTGGCACAGAGCTTACTTTGGCAGAAACTTCCCGAAAGAAACTGTAGTGTTTGTATAATAATACAGGCAACACTGTCTCGGTCACACTTATAGCAACACTGGAACGTCACTTCAGGCAGAAGGCGGGAACGGGTGTGGAGAACAGAAAAGTGCGTATGAGTGTGTTGGCGAGCCAGTGAAAGTAAATTATTCAAGTCAATATTACAGGAACCTAACGAGCCGCCTGTAAAACAATACCGAATAGCGGCCTTACAATTATTAACGCGAAAAATATATTTGTCAATTGCATAGGTAACATCGGGAAATTATCTATTTACTAAAATCATTAATAGCTTATTTCCTTTATTTATTACAGCCCCTAGATAAACGAATTACAATATTAAATAATTTAATAACTTGAAAATGGCGCATGACATTATGACAAACAACTGACAGCGCTCAGAGCAATCTATCTTGATATTGTGAGCAGTCTAAACGCCAAAAATGATGTCATTTGTGACGTCACATAGCTTTGGCAAAACAGTTTAAGCGCGTCTCGGAACACCTTTAAGCGTGCTTAGGTTACTATTATCGTGTCTCGGAAAATGTCGTTAGTGTAGACATGCTATAAAATGCTATATAAGTCCGTGGATTTAGACTCGGAGGTACCGGGTTCGATTCCTGGTCGGGACACAAAAGTATTTATTAATGTAAATAGATACATTTAATTAATATTTAATTTATTTGTGATATTTCTCGAGTTTGGTACGCTGGAGACATCGACGAGCTTGCCACTTGTCATGATTGGCCTATAGTAAAGTTGGCTAAATGTGAATCCGCTTATTGATAAGCGTGGTTTCTGACCACCCCGAAAGGGAAAACGGTCGTGATGATACTATACTATACTATATGCTATAAAATAATGTCATCCGTTTCAGCGAAGTCAAACAGATCAATCGTCTTTTTACTGTGTCTAGCCCAAATCCCTATGTTGTACGTTTTACCTTTAGTTTGTGTGAATGTCAACATTGAATGAAAACCACGAAAAATTCATCCGTCGACGTTTTTAATTAAATTCTCTATTTCGCCGAGTTTCAGTTTGTCTATGACAAGAATTCATGAAAATGTCATTTATACAGAATTATCAAAGGTTTGGTCAGGTTTTTGTATGATATGACATCATTCATTTTGGGCTATTTTTGTACTTCTTGTGCTCTAGAGAATACAATCCAGAGCATGTTTTTTTTTTTTTTAAATGCACCGTGATTACGCTTTAAAAATCCCGTAATTCCGGAGTTTTTTTATTAGATATATTATATATTAAAAGTAGTAAAGTATCATCACGACCGTTTCCCTTTCGGGGTGGTCAGAAACCACGCTTATAAATAAGCGGATTCACATTTAGCCAACTTTACTATAGTCCAATCATGACAAGTGGTAAGCTCGTCGATGTCTCCAGCGTATCAAACTCGAGAAATATCACAAATAAATTAAATGTATTTATTTACATTAATAAATATTATTGTGTCCCAATAATCCTAGGAATCGAACCCAGTACCTCCGAGTACTGTAGAATAAGTAATTTAATAAAATACATTATCATAAAACACGTTGTGTATATCTTTAAAATATTCGCCGAGAAGTAACTCCAATTTCTTCACACACAGACCCTACATACGCGACTCGCAATAACTCCTTGTTACGATAAAGCTTGCCCACCTTATTAAGACACGACCTCGACTCACGACTGAATAATGTCGCATCGTTAAATTACAAATGTAAAATAAGATGTTCGATATTTCGTTAATTAAGTCGTTTGATTTGAATATTCGCGGTAACGCCTTTGTGCGCCGGCGTACTTCGTGTCGATGACGTTCCATCGTCTCAACGCCCTCTAGTAGTAACTAGTGGATTATGCTTGGTGCACTTCCGTTAATGACGTTTCCGCCAAAAACAACGCTCTCTGTCAGAGAGTCGAAGCGCGGTCGCCGGTCGAAGCATATCGTTACTCCCAAAATTAATTCGTAATTATTCACTGTGATTGTACCCTGGACCTACAATAATTTCGGCTGTGATCCTTATTATCACCATCGATACCCGTCATAACCACAAGATCCGGAACAAAGGTTAGTTGCTGCTAATTTCATTTCTTTCGCTCAATTTTGGAGTATTTTCGTCAGCGCCTATTCGTTTCCCGTTCATAAGAATTTAGAGAATGATGTCGCTTAAATAAATACTAAAAGTAAAGAATCATCACAATCGTATCCCTTTGCGGAGTGGTCACCACGTTTGTAAACAATCAGATTCTTTACCCAACTTTACTATATGCCTATTATGAGAAGTGGTAGTTCTTTCTCCAGCGTACTAGACTCGAGAAATATCACAAATAAATTATTGTTTTCTAGACCAGGAACGAACCCGGTACGGTAGGTAGTGGTTTAATTTACTTGTCATTATTCTATGGTATTTGTCTTCTAAAAAAGCCCATTACCCATTTGACAGTTGTAGTTGACAATTTATATTAGTATTAGTAAATAAGTAGTAGGTATAGTAAAAATAAAATGTTTGAATAATATGTTAATTTGACATAGATATTAAATGTAAAACTAATTTGTATTAAAAGGAATAATAATAATATAATATAATTTTGTTTAGTTAAAATATTAAATATTGTATGCCTAATGTGGGCAGATTGTTTCAACAATAATGTATATGAAGATAATGTTTCTGAAATTTTACATGATTTTGAATTTGAATTTAACAGCTGTAAGGAACGGTTGCATCGAGGAGCCGTTGAGAAAGCGTCTTGTTGCTAAGGGATAAAATAATAAAGATCGTAGCTAGACAATACTGCACAGTATGAGTGCGCTTTAAAAGCTGGCAAAGTCGGCAGAAAAGCCTACTTATTGTAATTTACAGCGTAAGACAACAAATTTACAACTTGGAACCAAAATTACAGAACAATTCTCAGTCATCATCGTCTTCATAAAAGCCTGTGTATCTGCGCTGCTGGATGTAGCCCTTTCCAAAAGTTCACCACTGCAGACTTGTACACAAAGTCCTTTGTACATCTCACCTAACCCCCACCAGCGACCTTCTTTAGATCATTTTTTTTTACTAGCACGACATGTGGCCTTTCCCTCAATTTATGAATGTCCAACTGGAATCAGACACTCAAGACAAGACAAGTTTCCACCCCCTGTATTGACCAGCACTGACAAAGTATGTGCAAAGGGGGTGCGGTTTAGGCGGGAGGGGCTTAGCTTAGCTTGTGTAGCTGATCGGCATACACAACTTAGCTTCGCATATTTTAGTTAGCTTAGTTTGCAGTCTGCACACAAGTATGAACAATTGCGTCAGCTATGCGAGCTAAATTAAACTAACTTAGCTTAGTTCTTGGTCTGTAATTCCCTTTATGAATAGGCCGGGTGGCTTTTCTTGGACCTTGCGTACCGCTTACCGTCAGATAAGGTGTAACATGATGTATAACAATAGTTAAAAAAAGCAAAATGGATAAGGAAGAACTTATTTAAAGTTGCAGATTTCGGATAGCTGATGAGTTACAGAATTACCCCGCAAACTCTTACAAAGGGTTCCCTGTACCAGCAAGTTGATCGGTGGAGTTTTTCAATTAATGTCTCCCTTTGCCGACTTTCGCATAAATAAGTCCCGTTCAGGTGCAAAATACGGACATGACACAAAATTTACGTCGAAACTTGTAACATTGAAAACTTTCCAAATACCTATTTGCGTATTTTACTCTGTAACTAGTGATTTTGAATGCGAGACATACCAATGTACTAGTGTTTAAAAGAAGAAGTATGACAACCGAGCCGATAGAGACTAATGATGAAACTGTTGAACAAGTAAATTAAATTATATATCTAAACAGTGTTCTCACTGCAGATGGGAAGTATAATATGGATGTTGAAAGAATAGTGAATGCAGGAAACAGTGTTAACAGTGACAACGCTCGAATCGCTACACACAATGCTGGTACCTACACTTATGGATGGAAGCAAGACGTGGATATTTCAGAATTCGCAAGAGAGTAGAGTCGTCACTTTGACGGACCGCTTACGTAATAACGAAATACGCAAAAGGGTAGCTATGAAAGAAAGCATAGTGACAAAAATAAGGAAAGGTATGCTCCGATGGGCATATTGAAAGGATGAGTGAAGAGAGATTGACAAATCAGATATATAATGCTAAGTTGTGGGTAAAAGAAACATATAATAAATATTATTGTACCCGATCAGAAATCGAAAGTACCCTCGAGTCTAAATCCACGGACTTAACCGCTAGATCACGGAGGTAGTTAAAAAAATCGCGATTTCTGACATAATAGTACTTAACACTCAGTTCGTCCAATACAGTACGTCCATTATGTTCTTAAATGAACTATCGTTTCGCTGCAAAGAAAAGTGGATATTTGATGTAATTAAAAATTGACAAACCGAAAATAATTTTTAAGTTTTGACGTCGACAATATCATTATTTATATTTTTTAAAATAATCCATATTCGTATCCTGTAATTCACCCGTATTTATCTCTTATGATGAAGCGTCAAGTTTAGATGGTGCAACCGGCCTGTAGTCGACGGTATTAGTGTTAAATTGAGCATATAAACAACATTGTGATGCCGACCTTCTAGTCAGGGGCGGCTATTTGGCTTAGGGTTAATGGCAGGCGGTCACGCGAGAACATAAGCCATCGACTTTCAATTGAGAACCTCATCACTTCTGTACACTCACCAACAGAACTAAGACTTTATTCTTCTATTGATTTCCCTACACGCAATGGACCCGGTTCCGCAAGAATTTCCAAGAAATTCGTCATCTATATTCTCGAAAAAGTTTAATACATTATTAACTAAACTACTTTTATTAATTTATTATTTTGTGTCGTCGTCGTGAGAATAAAAAAAAAACAATCTTTACCTTCTGTCCGTTTTACTCTGAAAAAGTATTTTAATTCCGTTTCTATTCATCAGCATGAATGGAAACATTCAGCTACGAAAATTTAATCCGTTACATATCACGTCAAAGGACCGAAAAACTCCAGGTTTTTGCATTTGGTATTTGCAATCATACACGACAGATTCTATAATAACACCAGGGGATTAAACCTGAAAAAAAATAATTTTCGTTCAGATATGTAAAAAACTTTTTTGTTATCAATTTTATTGTAACGGTACGCTTACCAATCGAACAAAAATACTTTTCCTATGTACATACATTTGTCATAGATTTACAACGTCACCGTTCCCGATTCCACTAATACCAACTTGTGGAAATATTAATAATTTGTCATTTAAATTGGCATCAGACACTCGCCTACCCGTCTGGACAGTGTAGGCCAAATTAATCTAGATATATTTATTTCAAAACTTTAATGCACAAAGTACAAAAGGCGGACTTAATGCCCGTAGACATTTTCTGACAGACAAACCTTTGGGACTAATTAGAACAACTGTAGGTGCAATGAAAGTATAAGTGACACATCAATTAGATATAAATACTTATATAATAAACTTACTTATATATAATCTACTTATATATATAAATATACTAAATACTAATACATACACAAAAATAAACATACATGTACAACTTACAAATTTTGTTTGGAGCTATTTAGAAAATGGGAGTAGACCAGTTTTTTAAGGAGACCTGCATCACCGAATCAATTTATAGTGCCTCGCGCACTCCGCAGCCTAGGGAAGCTTCTCGAGACGACACCACATCTAGATGTTTTTGCTGATCATCTGCATATTCTGTACAAGGCTTTCTTTAAATTTTGTAAATAATTAATTATTTATAACTTAAAATATTTGGAATAATTTTTATTTTGTATTTTCTTCATTTTAGTTTTTAGTTATATTTTTATTTATTAATAAGTTTATTTTTATTAATAATAAATAAATATTTTCAGACAGGTCACACAGCGCCATCTAGTTTCCGTGGTAAGCTACAAGGCTTGTGTTACGGAAACTAGATGGTTGATAAACTACATATTATACTTTTTTTTTGTAAATATATACATATAAACACCCAGACCGATACAAATTATATAATGTACAACTTGCCCCCGGTGGGAATCGAACCCACGACCTCCCGAGTTCACATTAGTATTTTTATTTTTAGTATTTATTAATAGTAATTTATGTTTTAAGATGTAAGTTTTTAGTTTAATTTTTTTTTTTTTTTTTAATTCATTGTACCTTATTTCCCTCGAATAAAGGATATAATTCTTCATTATAATAATATAATTTGGATTGAATTATTATTGTAATTTTTTGTATTAATTTTATCACGATGTCGAATTGATTTATTTATTTATATATACTTACTCACTTTTTATTCTAATTTTTATTGTTTTGTATTAACTCTATTATTTCATTTATTTTATTGATGTTGAATTTTGATTTTATTTTATTATTATTATTTCTTTCTTTTTATATTAATTTTATACTGTATATAACTGTTGTTAACTTGCAAGCTTTATAAATATTATTATTTGTATAGAAAATTAAAAAAATATATAGGCATAATGACAATCCATTTTTAATGAAAATGTATGTATTGATTATAAGATTGACTGCATGGTAAATTGGGCTTTACTGTTAAGCCATGTAATGTTTTATTAATAAATAAATAATAATAATAAATAAATAATACTCTTAAATTACTCAATTAGTCTATTAATCATGCGTTTTTCACAAGTTGGCTACATTATTCCCAACTATGTTATTGCTAAAATAAAGGTTCGCCTTCGCCAACCCATCTGGGCAGTATGGCGAGTGCAGGCTGAAGTCAGATATGGAATCCACGCTATAATATTTACATAAGTAGAATCGAACAGACCCAGAGAAAATTTATCCGATTTCTTAGTTATAAATTTAAATTACCCAAACTGGGGCCGCTGCAGAATCAGCCGCACGCCTTAAGCGCAACAAATACGCGGAGATCATCATCAATCACCATTTCATTCCATTTGCAGTTGAAACGATGGGCCCGTGGTCCGAGGAGGCTCTTGTGTTCTCCCGCGAGCTTGGTAAGAAACTCCACTTGGCTACGGGTGACCCTTTGAGTAGAGAATATCTTGTTCAAAGGGGCAGCCTCGCTGTTCAGCGGGGCAACGCAGCGAGTGTCCTCGGCACACTACGCCCATCGAATAGTCGTAATTTTATTTATTAATTTTTAGTTTTTATAATTTAGTTCTTAATTTATTTTATTTTTTAATCTTTGTACTTTACTCCGAATAAATTGATTGTCCCAAACTTACTTATGAACAAGCGATGTATAAAATATCACGTTCTCCCTCTTTGTATTAGACGCGATGTTCCTGACTCTTCTAATTAAGATTGCCAGAGGTACCATTAAGTGTCCAGAATTGTTAAATGGTCATTAAAAAAAAACGTGGTATCTGACTACTTCGAAAGCGATACGGTCATGATGATACTATACTATACTATATTTATTTATTGTATTAGCTGTAAGTTAATCAAATAAGAAAAAAAGTTTTCAGAAATATGTTCTGAAAAAGTCCATGTTGCAGTGGAGGTGTAGGTGGCCAAAAAAAATGTAATGTAATTGCGTAATTAAGTATATTTGTGTCATTCAAATATTAGTATGATAAATGTTTTTTTTTTTTTTTTGTTGATGACTGTACTTTGTAGATAAGCTAAAGTGTTATTACCAAACTACACTTCCAGTTGGTGGGTTTGAGCTGGAATTGAACAACCCAGTTACATATTCGTACTAATGTAATTCTAATGATCATTGTTGGCTGTACATTCACGTACATATGTCATAATTTACATACATACATATCTTCACGCGGTAGGCAGTTTCGCTTCATCGACATTCATTAACCTCTTCATACATGCCCTTTTGTTCGAAGGCTTTTTAATTCTCCTTCAGCCAGTGTTTTATTTATTTGATCGTGATACGTGTGTCTTGGTCTGCCAGGGCATCTTTTACCCACAACTTTCGCATTATATACCTGGTTCGTCAATCTTTCTTCGCTCATCCTTTCAACATGCCCGAACCATCGTAGCATGCTTTAATATGTCATAATTTACTGATGTTTTAATACAGTTTCATTTGCAGTAAATTTCAGTTCAGTTCAAACCCCGGTACCAATGTACCGGTATGTACCAATGAGTAAAACACTTTTCTTTCGTACATTTATCATAGATTTACACCACCGTTCCCCTGCCTCGGAGAGCACAGCTGTCGGTCCTGGTACCACTAATAATAACTTGTGGAATTGTTAATAAATTGTCATTAAAATTTAAGTTAGACCTTTGCTCCCGTCTCTAACTAAAAATCTGAAAAGATACTTAAAAATAACTTGGGTTAAAATGCGAAGGTTTTGTAATGTAGTTTCGACTAAGCGTAGTTGAAGTCTAAATCTTTTGCCGCCAAACCAACCCACTGGGGGGATAGGGTATGTCACTCACAAAAGGCGAATTCTTCAAAACGAAGGTACCAGAATTCCTTTGACATTTCTCTCTTGCTCTAAAAATTCACAACTGGTATTCAATTTAGGTAGGGGTGCTATTCATTCGGGAGATAATGTTTTTTTTTTGTAAAATATATAGGTACTCAGTAATGGCGAATGGTTAAAAAAAAATATTTTAAATATTAAGGTCGCAGGTTTGAGTTCCGCCGTGTACGATAATTAGATTACCAACACCAATGTTCCTGTGCCTCGGAGAGTGGTAAAGTTGTTAGATCTCATCTAAAGCTTGCGTTGTTCCCGGTTTCAAAAATAAATTGACATTTTTGCACTTTTGCCTACACTAACCACGCTGGCCTTTTTGGCAAGGGTCTAACTTAAATTTTAATGACAATTTATTAACGATTCCACAAGTTGGTATTAGTGGAATCGGGACTGATGCATCTCCGAGGCATAGCCCTTTCAGCACGGCAAAAAATATTTTGGATATTGATAATTTTAAGATCCTTGAGGTCTAAAATATCTTATATAAATAGTGAAAAAATCCACCCCTAAGGAATTCTACAAAACCTCCTTTGCATATACGTGAGTTGTCGTTTTTTAATGTGCTAGCGCACTATTGTACGTTTGGTAATACAATGGAATTTAATAGAGATAATTACTAATTAGCTAGATGACTGCACGAACTCCTAGTATCGAGTCAAATAGAATTTGGCGACGCGGCTAGATTTATTTTGTAATAACGCACGCTTGGCATCGTCCGTGCTGAAAGGGATAGGAGTGGTGGTGTTGTAAATCTGTGAAAAATATTTATTTATATTAAATATACATCATTGGCACATGCCGGGGTTCCAACCCACCTTATTAGGATGTTAAGAAAAGCGTTCTTACAACCGAGCTGCTACCCGCTCTACAACCAATATATGATTTTGTTAATTTATTGGAATCTATTATAATACAAAACTTTTTATGTCAAAATATATCGGCTAAAATATATTTATTGAGTAAAAATGTTGTTAATAAAGATTTATTTTTATTTGTTTATATTTGATATCAAAACGAATTATGGGCAACTCTATGGTTATTATAGCAAAGACTAGCCTATCTTTAACAAATGGCCGCCCTAAATTTAGCACAAAATGCAGTCAGAGAAGAGCAGTCGTTATTATAGGAATTTAATATTTAACTCCAGTTTATTTGCTGCTATGTGGCCGTGTATTGTTGGCTTTATTTAATTAAATTTCCCGCTGCGTCGTGTCTCGGCTTGTTATCAATAGAAAGGGTGTGTAATAAGAGTCTAAAGACACAGCTACACGGGCACTTTATAAAGGAAATAAAGACACTAGGCTGCATAACAGATGCGCAAATGTTAGAGTTCTTTGTCTGCTTTTTTCGGTTTTAAACGAGCCTGCGACACTGCGATACCTCAAGGACAATTTTCTTTCCACGACAAATTTCTTCGCTCCTCTCACAACACACTTCTTTCAGTCTCATCATTCCGGATTTCTTTCAAATTATTTTGTCGTTGTCGCCACTAATTTATGGAATGATCTTCCTGTAAACATAAGACAAGCAACTACCAGATCTTTGTTAAAAAACTCGTATATCTACAAAGAAAAGCTCCTCACAATGTTAGTAAGTGTATATATATGTATAGTATTAAGTATGTGTTAGTATTGAGTATATTGATATTATAGCATATATAACAGTATAATATGTAAGTGTATGATTAAGCTGTTGATTTTTCTTTCTAACATTTCTTTCATTGCACCTATGATAGTTCAAATTTGTCCTCAAGGTTTGGCTGTCAGAAAATGTCTACGGGCATTAAGTCCGCCTTTGTAGTTCATGCAATAAAGTTTTAAATAAATGTTACGTCCATCGTCATCATCACAGCAACACAGAGTCGAAGATTTCTGAAAAATTTGTCCTACACTCGTCATGCTGGCCAGACGGGTTGGCGAGGGTCTGATGTCAATTTTTAAAATGATATTTTTAACGATTCCACAAGTTGGTATTACTGGAACCGGGTCCGACGTCTTAACGTGCACTCCGAGCTACGGGAACGGTGGTTTTGTAAATCTATACTAAATAAAACTGTATTTCACTGGTTTATTCCGAAGTTCAAGCCCACCTTTAAGGAAGGCGTTCTTACAACCGAGCTACCACCGCTCAATTCACATAATATTCATTAAATGTTTTTGCTTGTGTAACAGCACCTTAAGAAGATGTATCTTGGTCGCATTCCGCATGACTAGATTGTTGTAAATGTCGAAATGAGTCACTGTATTAGACTCAATGACAATATGTTGAGTTAATTGACCTGCATATAGATTGGGATATTTAATACAAATTATTGTTTGTATTTTTTTTTTCTTCAATTTCGTAAAAAAGGACTAATCTAAATGCGTTATATTTACAATATTAACTATCATCACAGCTCTTAGAACGCAGTGTCCTAGACCTCCACTGTTGGTGATGGGCCTTCCAGAACATCTTGCTTATTTTTAAGACCAAGACCACTGATATAATAGCAAGACCAAGACCAAGACTAACTCTAGTCTTGGTATTGGTCTTATGCAAGAGTCTTGCAAGACGCAGAAGCAAACGTCATCAAAATATAATATACCCATTAGTTAGCAAGAAAGCTGTGTTACATAAAAGTGCTTTAATCATGACGGCAAAAATATATAATAAAATACCGTTGAGACTACAGGAGCTAGAGTTAAGAGAAATGAAGATAAGTCTTAAATATATACTAATTGACATACTACACAATCAATGACTTTTTTACGGACAAAAATATAATTACATGACATTTTGTTTCACTTATAATTTATTATTATTAAATTCTATATAATATTGTCATTTATATTTTAAATTGTATCTCAATTTTGTTTACAAATATGTTTTAAAATTAAATGCTATCTACAATACTACTCTTTGTACGCCCTATGGGCAGAGAACTGGTGCACCTTTATAACCTATATCTGTTGTTTATAACATTAATCTGTGTGTAATATGAACAAATAAATGATTTGATTTGAAGACTTGCACAGATTTTATTCCAAATTTTGCTAAAAATGTTTTTTTTTCAGTATACAATATTTCGTTTACCACCTATCGAACTAATGCTCTAGAGATGTGGTGTTGGCGGAGAATGCTGGGCATATCATGGACAGAGTTCCGAACAAACAAATCCATACTGAAGGAACTGGGGATCAGACAGCGCCTTTCCTCGACTGTACAATTACGCATTCTCACTTTCTTCGGACACGTGTCACGGCGTGGAGAAACATCCATCGAGCGCTTGGTAGTCCAGGGGAAAGTCGATGGCAAGAGGTTGCGTGGTAGGTCTCCGATGAGATGGACCGATTAGGTGAAGGCTTGTTAAGCGTGCCACTAGCACTCCAATGGCGACCACGACCACTCTGCCAAGAGTGTAGCGACTAAGAAGAACCTATCGAACCCTTATAATAGATGACTTAAAATATGTCCAAAACTACCTCTGAATTCATTTTTGGATACATGTTTATTTATTTATTTATTTAATCAGGATCACCAACAGAGTACACATTGAATCCAATTCTATCAATAGAAGCAAACAGTAAAACAACATTAGTGAATGGTACCCCAGTAACAGGTGACCACAACATGTCAAACTACATTCAATTATGATACATTATATGTTTAAGAAATTTAAATAATAATATTAACAATATTTAAAAACTAAAAATAATGAGAACTATGACTAAAAGTAATACTTACAGTTACAGAGTTAAATGATAAAAGTATGTTGGTCAACAAGATTTATAACTATTTCAAATTTTAAGTAAATCAAACCAATAGTTCTCGGGATACTAGTTTGCGGACAGACACTAAAGTCTCATAAGGTTTTCTTACTACAATGGAGACAAATATATATATTTTCAATCCTGTCCTTAATTAATGTCCTTAAAATCCTACAAAGGTCGGTTCAAACCGCCTCGGCATGTACAACACCATCGTTCCCGTGCCTCGGAGAGCACGTTAAGCCGTCAGTCCCGGTCCCACTAATACCAACTTGTGGAATCGTTAATAAATGGTCATTAAAAAATAACATTAGATCCTCGCCAACCCGTCTGGTCAGCGTGGCGAGTGTAGGTTAAATTCTCCAGATATATATTCTGGAAGGGCCATCTCCAGCAGTGGAGGTCTAGGACGCTGTGTTCTAGGGGCTGTAATGATGAATGATAATATATTTTCAGTCAGACTAAGTGTCTTGCAAGAGTCTTTATTAGAAAGATTAGGAGTGCAAGACCAAGACCAAGATTAGGAGTGCAAGGACTAGACCAAGACCGAGACCAGCTGATCTTATGCAAGACCATGACCAAGATTAGGAGTGCAAGAACTAGACCAAGACCGAGACCAGCTGCTCTTATGCAAGACCAAGACCAAGATTAGGAGTGCAAGAACTAGACCAAGACCGAGACCAGCTGCTCTTATGCAAGACCAAGACCAAGATTAGGAGTGCAAGAACTAGACCAAGACCGAGACCAGCTGCTCTTATGCAAGACCAAGACCAAGATTAGGAGTGCAAGAACTAGACCAAGACCGAGACCAGCTGCTCTTATGCAAGACCAAGACCAAGATTAGGAGTGCAAGAACTAGACCAAGACCGAGACCAGCTGCTCTTATGCAAGACCAAGACCAAGATTAGGAGTGCAAGAACTAGACCAAGACCGAGACCAGCTGATCTTATGCAAGACCAAGACCAAGATTGTGAAAGACAAGTGCAAGAACTAGACTTGGTCTTGCTTTGGGCAACACTATACTAAATCAATGTTTAAGTTAGTGGGAATTTAATAGTGTAAATTTGACACAATTGTATTATCCGAAACGGGGCGCGTTCATGTGAATATTGTAATGCGAGTACCTACGTTTCTGTATGGCAATAATTTCATGTAAATTCCATTTACTGGTAGGTATAGACACGAATTTTACATTAGATTTTCGGGCTTCGCTCTGCTAGGCTTTAGATGATAAGGTATTTTCGAACTGCTGAGCATGGGTCTGAATATATGTAGAAGGTTGAGTGTTACTTAAATTATCCATATATATAAAGAAGAATGTCTGTGTGTATGTATTATTATTATTATTATTAAATTCTTTATTGCACAAAATAAGTGTACAAAGGCGAAGATTAATGCCTACAAGGCATTTTCTAACATCTAACCTTTGGGAGAGTGTGAGATTAAGGGTAGTGCCGATATCAAGTTTAACAATATAGAATATACACACTACATACTAATAGATACTTACACTGTTACATAAATTACACACATACCTATAAATAAACGTATATACACATATATATTATGGCAAATATATATTTTTAGCCTGATGACGACTCCTGTTTGTCTAGAAATAAAGCAGTGACCAAGCGCTTAAAAACGTGGACAGACGGCGCGTGTCTAATAGCGAGAGTAGCTTGTTCCACTGGCGGGCTGCAGACACAGTATACGAATCTGAATATCTGCTAGAGGAGTGGGATGGGATTTTAAGTTGGTTGTTATGTAAAGAGCGAAGTGGAAGGTTGTGAGTATCACACTGTATTCAAAACGGGATTTAAGATATGCAGGCGCATGAGGGTTGTTCAGGATACCATACAGAGACACGAGGAGATGGGTAGATCTTCGAAAGCGGATATTGAGCCATTTCAACTGATTACGAAAATGAGAGATATGATCATATTTACGCAAGCCGTATTTTATTTTATTTATTTAATACTTTATTGTACAAAGACAAAGGCGGGCTTTAATGCCGCAAGACATTTTATCATAGCCAACCATTGGGAAAACTTTAAACTATTTACTGGAAAGTAGGTGCTGAAATATTAAATATAAATATCAAAAGTATTATTTAATAACTAGCCACATACATACAACTTCATATACATACATACATACAAACATACATATAATAAACTAAATACTAATACATAAACCTACACATACATACATACATACATAATAATATACTTACAAATTTTGTTGGGAAATGAAATGCGAATAGACCATTTTTTTAAATAGCGATCTGGTGGTTACTTGCCTGATGTTAGGAGGCAAATTGTTCCACAAATTTGTCGCTACAACGACAAATGAGTTTGAAATGAAACTAGAGTTATGCGAAGGGATCGAAAGAAGAGAGTTGTGAGAGGATCGAAGAGATTTATCATGGAACGAAGAAGAGAGATAGGCAAAGCTGTTCTTGAGGTATTTCGGTGTCGCAGGTTCATTCAGAACAGAAAATAGTAAGCAAAGTACTCTAAGATTCCTGCGACACCGAATTGGCAGCCACTTCAACCTAGCGCGATACTCAGATATATGATCATATTTACGTAAACAATAGATGAACCGGATACATGCGTTAAGTAACCGATCCATCTTGTTAAGCAATACCTCTGAGATATCAACGCTGCACACGTCACCATAGTCGAGAAGAGGAAGGAGAAGGCTTTGGGCTAGGGTTATTTTAGCTTTTATCGGCAGAAAGTTTTTGAGTTTATTGAGAAAGTGCAGTGAAGAAAAAATTTTACGACTCGTGTTTTTCACCTGAGTTGTCCAGCTTAGGTTGGAATCTAGGTAAATACCTAGATTCTTTACTTCGCTACTAAACGGAATTGGAACGTTGTCAAACCGTACCGGGTCGACAGAACTAAGATCAACTTTGCATAGCTGTCGGGAACTCCCTATTACTATTGCTTGACACTTGGTCGGATTGACAACTACTCCAAAGCGTTTCGACCATGAGCTGATATTAAATAGATCTGAGTTAAGCCAAGCTATTGCACTATTAAGGGTGTCGACATCTGTCTGCACATAGAGCTGTAAGTCATCCGCATACAGGTGGTAGTGGCAATGAATAAGTGACGTAATGGCATTAATGAATAAAGAAAACAGCAGTGGGGAAAGAATGCCACCTTGAGGTACGCCCGTGTCCAAGTCGCACCACTCCGATGACACCTGATCAACCTGTACCTGTTGCTGACGACCATGAAGATATTGAGAAAACCATGACAGAGCATCCGGTGAGATTCTAAGACGAGACAATATAGAGATAAGCAAATCAGGATCCACTGTATTAAAGGCATTTGTGAAATCAATGAGTACAAGTACAGTTACTTTAGTTTCATCCATGCCTATTCTGATGTCTTCAGTTACTTTAAGTAAAGCTGAAGTTGTGCTATGACCAGAACGGAAACCAGACTGGTAGGGGTTTAAAAGATCATTAACACCTAGGAATTGGGACAGCTGTTTATGGACAACAGACTCAAGGACTTTAGATAAGAAAGGTAAAATTGATATTGGTCTAAAATGGGTAGGAAGTGTAGGTGAAGAAATTTTCGGAAGTGGGATAATATAAGCTTTGCGCCATTGAGAGGGAAATTGACCAGAAGTAAGGGAAAAATTAATAATATGACATAAAATAGGTAAAAGGAGGTCAATTATGGTAATGATCATAACACGACTTATGGAATCACATCCTACTGCTTTGGAAGTTATTGAGGTTATCGTCTTAAGAACAACATCACTAGAAACCTCTGTCAGGTAAAATGGTTCAACATCATCAGGCATGCACATCTCAGCAATCTCGGCCAAGGTACTAGTTTTTACAACACTGTCCAGCACTGGAGCAGCAGAAAAATGAGCGTTAAGTTGATCAGGTGTCACAGAACCCAGATTGACTTGACCGCGACAGCGCCCCAGCCCTAGTGAATTGAAGAATTGCCATATTTTTGAAGAAGATTTGTTGGTTATGTTTTCAAAGAAGTAGTGACGTTTGGCAATTCTGCATACCTGATTGCAGCGGTTCCTCGCAACCCTATACGCAGACAGATTATCATCACAGCGGTTCCGTCTATACTTTCGGTAAGCACGGTCTCGTCTCTTCATTGCCATTCGTACATCCTCCGTCATCCATGGAGCAGGTGCCCGCTTTAATTTTGTGGGTCGAAGTGGAGCATGAGCATCATACAGCTTAAGCAGCTCGCGATTAAATATGTCTACCATATCTTCAATTTTATTGGCAGTAAGTAAGGAATCCCAATCAATACGAGCTGCGTCTTCCCGCAGTTTAGTCATGTTCATTCGAGAATAATGACGCATCACTACTGTCGGCGGGCGATACCTAGGTGGTCTCACTTTGTACGAGGCGAAGACGAGATCGTGGTGGGAGAAGGGAGCAAGGAGTTGACCGTGGCTGGCAACAACATCAGGACGTGATGTAAATATGAGGTCGAGGAGAGTAGATGTTGTAGCTAGATGATGAGTTGGGCCAGACGGCAGAGGAGATAAGTTAACTGACGAAGTGACATTGAGTAGTTTAGACGACCTGGATTTGCCAACCTGACGGTCATCTAGGAGACAGGTGTTGAAATCGCCCATGATGACGTGATGAGTATAAAGGGGTACCAACTCCTCAAGAACGCTTTCAAAATGAGCGAAGTAGTTTATGGAGGGAGGGCAATACACTACTCCAACCAGCACTCGACTTCCCAAAGACTGTATTTCTATAAATAAATATTCAATAGCGGCCGAATACTGGTTAGGTGAGGAACATATTAATTTGTATGACAGATCCGCGCGTAAATATATGGCTACACCACCTCCATTTGCGCCTGTGCGATCGTTCCTGATAAGAATATAACCTGGAAGAGAGTAAGAAGTAGAAGCAAGAGAAGGTTTAAGCCAAGATTCAGATATAAGAATAGCATCAATTAAATTTGGAGAAGTGAAAGTAGATAAAAGATCGGAATAATGCGCTGGCACGCTTTGAGAATTAATGTGACATAGGTTAAAGTTTTTTTTATATGGGGAAAATTCATTGTCTAATAAGATATCTAAGCTAACTTCGGCATCGTGAACGGAATCTAAACTAACTTCGACATCGTGAAAGGAATCACCAGATGTGCTACTTGAAACGGAATAAAAAGAGTCATCCTCACTATATAAATTCATATTTTAAGTTGTAAGTAAAGTATATAAATAATATATATATCTAAATATATTGCAAATAATTATATTAAACTAATAGATAAAAACTAATCTTACTGCATATCCTGCCGGTTGGCGATGATTTATCAGATTTATCGTTAAAACAATACTAAAGTGACATTAAACATAAAGCATTGGCATTGATATGAATTTTATCAAATTAAATACTAAAACTACAATGTAAGACAAAACAAAAACAAGTTATAAAATGAAACAAATTCTGAACGGACAGTAAGAATCTATGCCAATACT
Organism: Tinea semifulvella; assembly: GCA_910589645.1. Taxonomy (NCBI): domain Eukaryota; kingdom Metazoa; phylum Arthropoda; class Insecta; order Lepidoptera; family Tineidae; genus Tinea; species Tinea semifulvella. The sequence continues at coordinate 3,473,419 of OU342609.1, forward strand.
TAATTTAAAAATAAAAACAATAGTTTTGCGTTCAAAACCGTCACCGAACTGTTCAATCACGCTGTACACTGCGGGTTCACTAATAATCTAAACTAAAAACAAATAATCACGCAATGTACCTACAAAATAAATGTAAACAAGCACTTTTTAGTCCGTACCGAACGCGGCCCTGTTATTTAAAATTCCTCATTAATTACAATTTACATTGGTCTGGGTTAGGTTATCTTTGGTGAAATATGTGCTGCATTGCATTATTAATTGATTGTTCATTATGCGGGCTATTTGTTACAGACAAACATAGTTGCCCATTACACCCTAATGTTGTGTTTGCCACCTAAAGCTTGTGTACTGCATGTGTTGACAATAGGTACATAAAAAAATATTAAATAAAATATCACACAAATATAGTGTACCATTATCCTGCATATACCCTCTCCACATCAGCACCCATCACCTCACATGATGGAACCCGAAAACATCATTAAAATTTACCATTTAAGTTTATTCTTTAAACATGCATTATCTAGGCAAAAGGAGAACTTAACAAAGTGACAGTATGATGCTGATACAGAAAGTGATGTGATGTAAAACAATAACAATACCAAACCAAACTAAGATACACTTGACCGTCTCAGAAAAGGGTTTCTACCAGACTAAACAATGATTATGTGTATAAATGTAAATAAAAAGGAAAATCATTCTAGTACAAGTTTAATATAGCCGGCCACACTCCAAACCAGTTAGTTATACAGAGTTAGATCAATTTGCAGTAGATGTAAAGTCATCAGTATAATTTGTACCACTTGCGACAGGTTGATCCAATACTTATAAATCTTTATTTAACCAACTTTACCAAACTTATCATGCCATCATGTGCATGCTAGTTATTGTCTTAGTGCCTGATTTAAGAAAAGTCACAGTTAAATACAGTGTTCTCAACCAGGAATCAAATACAGCAACTCCGTCTAATCTAACAACACTGAAAGTACTTACATTAACAAACCTAAGGTGGCAATACAACGCAAAGATAACACCATTCAAATGTAAATTAAGGACACAGACCACAACATTTAGCTAATAACTTTCTAGACACACTATCTTCTGGCTGCTGCTCTCCTAACCCTCTCCTTTGGAACCTGCTGAGATAGAACCTGATGAGTAGATGAAGGGGCCGGGTCAGTTTTATTACAGGCAGCCATCAAGTCATTTAGATCTGAACGATGCAGAATCTTATGTTTTGCACCATCGGGGAGTTTCACCACAATGGTGCCATCCTGCGTCCAGCAATCACGAACACCAAAGGTTCTTCGTGCCTCCACAAATAATAGCTGTCTAGCTTTAATAAGGAATTCCGAGCAACTAAAAGGAGAACCCTTAAACTTAGTTTTATTGGTCCAGACTGTTTGTCTCATGCGATAATCCCAAAATCGAACAAGGATAGACCGCGTAGCAGCCTCGTTACTCCTTCCAATGCGGTAGCAAGCTCGAAAGGACTGTAGATTGATATCTGTAATGCTGAGTCTTTCACGCAACACCTCCGCCACTGTTAGGAACACATTTTCATCTTGTTTTTCTGGGATGCCTTTCAACAACAAGCAATTGCTTCGATCCCTGGTCTCCATCTGGTCCACAGCAGCCTGAAGCTGGGATATCTGCTGCCTCAGGAGTGACAGCATCTCAACCGAAAATGTTTTAAATTTTTGGAACTCCCGAGCCAGCTCCTCAACTTTAGGACTTTCATGGTGAGGGTTGTCCTTCATGTCTGAAAGCTGTTGCTCAAACTCGGCCATTCTCTTCGCCAGTTTTTCCTCCAATTGTTGTTGATGTTGCTCGATTCTCTCTGTCATTGTGATTTCGTATTGTCACTTGAAGTTCGATATTTACCGACAGGATAAGTGCAGACTTTTACAAATATATTATTGCATGTAAATTAGATGAAGATAATCACCAAATATAACATAACTTTTTACTATTATTACTATTTTAACTTTTTATTTGTAATCACTATTAAATTTTTACGTCTTGTCTTGCACACCTACCCTCCAAAAAAAAAAGTATGTATGCATTTATCTCTTATTTACTTGACCGATCGGGATGATACTTTGGGAATATGTTGTGTGAACATCGGCGAAGGTTTCTGAAGGTTACTACTGTTGTCCGATAGGTGGCGCATCAGCGCTGATTTGTGGGGCATGCCGACTGAGGGTATCGAGCGGGAGCCTAAAACTCCCTTATTATATATATAGTTACTCAGTCGTTGCTCTTGAGACTCCTGCGCTTGACTGTCGTCGAATACAGAAATAAAGCCAAGTCAAACCATTTACCGCTCAACGGTTAATCGACATCTCCCAGTGAGTGTGAGTAGTATTATTATTAATAAAGACATTCATTGACTGTCAAGCGGTACGTCACGGTTACGTTACACGGTAAAATTAGCCGGGTCAGCTGGTACGTAATAAAATAATCAAATTCTATTATATTGAACAATAATATATGTGTGTTTCAGACAGTAGCCATCCACACAAACTTGAAGATTTAATTCTGCATAGTCTTAAATTTAAAAAAGTGGATTTAATACGGATAATATATCGTCATGATCGTAGAACATTGACGGATCTGCTATATTTAAAATTTTCATGGCGGCCATTCAAAGTTATTTCAACTGTTTTTTTGTCACTTCTTTTTTAAGTTAATACTAGTCTCATAATAAGTGCAAACCTTTTAGATTTCATTTTGGAGCCCTTTCTAACATTTGCACTATAAATTACAGACCACAAACAATATAAAACTATTTATTTATGCGTGGGAAAATATACAGCCTTTGCAATATTATGTATACAAAAAATATCTAATCTCAAAGCCTTACAAATTTTCACTGTTAGTTATAATAATTTCTGTTATTTGCTATCGAAATAATGCAAAATTATGGGTATTTTTTTAAATCCGACATTGTTCTACGATCATGACGATATGTAGAAGTCTTCTATGCATCTAAGCTACGAATCTTAGTTGATAGCGGTTGTCAGAATTTTTGCATTTTGATTTTTCAAGACCAACGTTTTATTATGCAATGGATAGGTATTTTTATTTGTTTTTTTTAATTTTAATTTTTATTATATATTAATAGCTAAGTATTTCTATCTAATTGATGTGTCACTTATACTTTCCTTGCACCTACAGTTGTTCTAATTAGTCCCAAAGGTTTGGCTGTCAGAGAATGTCTACGGGCATTAAGTCCGCCTTTTGTACTTTGTGCATTAAAGTTTTGAAATGAATAAATAAATAAATAATAATTTATAGTGTTTATTTTTTTTATATTACAACTTTTTTTTTGTTTACTAAATATGTAATAGTATTTAATATGTTTTTTATAATCGCTTAAATTATTACTTTGTTTGGCTTGTACAGATGGACTGATCTTAGTAATACAGACAGTACCGCCGGGATTAGGGTTCAATCATACATCTATTTATTTGTTGCAATAAACGCTTTTCTTATTATTATTAAGACACGTCTTTCGTAGTAATTTAAAACTAAGTTTATAACTAATTATAAAATAGAAGTTATATATAAGAGAGATTCCGAATTAGTTAGCTTTTACGTAACGTTCTTAGTTAGCGATGTTTAGATAAACTTCTAACATTTTAGTTTCATGCCACCGTTCTAGCGGTTAAGTCCGTGGATATAGACGCGGTGGTACCGGGTTCGATTCCTGGTCGAGACAATTTTTATTTTTATACTATCACGTCATGGTGACTTGCGCCCACCTGATGGTAAGTAGCGCGTGATTCATTAGCAACTGGAATCAGACACCCATGACTGACATCAGTCCCTAACACTATGCCGGCTTGCCTGGGCATGACGCAATAAAGTTTTAAATAAAACATATAAAAAATACCTAGGCTCCAGTATCTCCAACAGCGGCTCTTATGAGACAGAAGTTCTCAGAAGAATATCTATCTCTGTCTCGTTTTATTTGTTGTGTAATTTGTAGGTATTTTTCTCTTTATGTCTGTTATATAAATAACAACACATAAATATAGTTAAATGTACATATTATTTCTTTATTTTTTATTGTTATGTATGTTAATTATTATTATGTATATTTAAGTATTTGTTTTTCTAATGCATCCGCTATCGTCTACCACACTCCCGAAGGATAGATAGTATAAAATGGCGAGAAACATTAAGTTCAACCTTGTCAGTCAGTCAGTCAGTGGAGTCGTCCAGGCCCTGATGGCTAATGGGCTTGGGTTGGGGATGGGGAAATTCCCCCGTTTTCCCCGACAGGATCTCAGCGGGTAACCACCCGCTGGTAATTCATGCACTTTCGGTGCTGGGCGCCGTTACTAGTGTAACAGCGCCCGTGTGGCTCACGAACCCAGGGGGTCTAGGTTCGACTACTTCAGCTCTCCTCCAGAAGCACTTCTCTAGGAAGCGGTCTCCCGTTGGGGGGCCGAGCGCGAGATGGAGCGATATTCTGGAGATGCTTGAAGTGTCCGTTGTCGGCCCGATAAAACATACAGCGCGTAAAGTACGGGAGATAAGCAGCTGCCCTGTGGAACCCCAGCCAGAATAGGCTTTTCCACAGATGTGAGATCCTCCACAGCGACGTGGAATCGTCGTCCCTCCAGGAACGACGCCAGGATCCTTACTGCCATTTTTGGGACTGAAGTGTTGAGGAGTTTGTACAAGAGACCGTCGTGCCAGACTCTGTCAAACGCCTTCTCGATATCAAGAAAGACGCCGACAGAGCGACGGCCCTCGTTCTTCTCAACCGCCAGGTGGTGCAGCACCCGGGTCAGTTGGAGCGTGGTGCTATGTCCCTCTCGAAAGCCGAATTGTTCATCACGCAGTTCGATGTAACGTTTCAGCCTCCGGAGGAACAAGCGCTCAAACAACTTTGCCGGGTGTGGCAGCAAGGTTATGGGCCTATAGCTTGAGGCGTGGCGTCGGTCTTTTCCCGGTTTGGGGATGACAATCAACCTTGTACGCAACTGTTAAGTTTTTAAGTGCAATAAAGAATTTATAAATAATACCAATTATTATTTCTTTACTAAATGCTAAAAATGACAAGAGCCAGTTTAAAGGAGTATTTAGGGATCAAAATATCACTCAGAACCAAAGCAAGACTAATCCGCAGTTTGATATTCCCTATATTACATTATTCGACTGAAACCTGCAGCCCTATTATGTTCCTTAAGCGCAAGCGTTATTAGTGGATTTCATTATTTACGTCAGAGCATGCGTCATTATTACACTATATTATTAAATTGACAGCGACCGTGCATATATCAACTTAAATATAATAGAATTCGTTAACTATTTATATATTATATATTAACTGAACCTATTATACAACCCTTGCGCTTAACTGCGCCTAACAGAATAGTGCTACTGGACTCTCAGAGCCATTGATCGTCGATGCCTTTGAAATGTAGTGCTGGAGGTGTATGCTACGCATTTCTTGGAGAACACGAAGAACTAGTGTATCAATACTCAAACAGCTATCTACTCTCCAGTACTCTACTAGGCTGTCTTTTATCTGCCTACCAGTTCTTGAGTATTTTGAAGATATAGCCCGTAAAAGATCTGGTAACTTGGAAGGCTTGTCATCACAGAAACATCCTAACAGAACCGAACTTTTTAGGATTTTTAAGGGAAGCGTAGTAACAACCGTACCACCACCGTTGTTGTCAAAGTTAACTAAACTTAATTCCCAAACTGTTATAATTTTAAGAATTATTTTTGTAAATGTTAAGTTTGTACACCACATGTATTTATTTATATATAGTACACACAGCAGTACATATATTATCACACACATAACATAGTATAATTATAACTTATCTAATATATGTACCAATTAGGTGTCACAGCATTTACCAATATAAAAAGAAGAAGAAAATATAAACATATTACTGTTAAAATAAAAAAAACAATAAATTTAACAAAAACTAACAAATTTACAAAATAAAATAAAAATATGACTTCTAAAATAAAATTATACATTTTTCTCTTTTTTAATAGAACTAATAAGGAAACCAACTATGTATCAAACAACCACGAATAAATGATTTTGATTTGATTTGAAACAATCATTGGTCCCGCTGCTTGATCATATATACAAAATGAACACAAACAGATAGAGGATCGGGCGAATTATGATCCAGCAAACATTTGCACGGAACCGGCCGGGGGCAGCTTCCTAACGTTGCGAATAAACTTTTACTAGTGTTCAGGTTTAACTTGTACTCTATGCCAAACTAAACTACTATTGACTATACGAGTAATTCATTAAACTTGTTAAATTTCCTCTTTATAATGGGGTGTATCACTAACTTTTTATCACGATAGATCATGAGCTCTCCTGTTCCAAAAGTGCGGGCAGATTTTCCCGCCACGGCTCCCTTAACGATATCATTAAAAGGGCTCTAGCCACCATCGAGGTTCCGGCTTTTCTAGAGCCTGTTGGAGTTATCCGAAACGATGGCAAGAGACTCGATGGTATGACGTTGGTCCCCTGGGAACGGGGACGTGCTCTGGTGTGGGACGCCAAGTGCGTCGACACCCTCGCCGCGTCGCATCTCAGGGGGACAGCGCGGAAATGCAGCCAGCGTTCTTGCAACCATTCCACGCAGCCGGGACTTATATCCCTATCCTTAGTATTAATATTAATTTTATTTTATATTTTGTAAATATTTTTTTCGAATAAATGCTTTTAGAATTCATTTGTGGAATATAAACAAAACTCACGATAGATGGTACCTAATATAACTGTCAGTTGCATAGAAAACTTGTATTTTATTACGAAATTTATTATTTTCTGGATATTATGCCGAAGTGAGCAGGTTTTAGGTGTACAAATCGAGATTTCTAAGCGAAAAATGTTGATCTTAAAATTGCCGTTCTACTCGTATTAATAAAACCTTTTTTCTTTTTAAAGACGGTGTGTGCGCTTTTTAATTCGTCTTTTAAGGTTGGTAACGTTAATATATACATTTTTCTGTTAAAAACATATAAAACTACGAAATCATTAAATAAATGATGCAATATAGGTGTAAAATAAGGACCATTTCCGCTAGCGACATCTACAAAAAGCTTTGCCTGATACACCCCATTATCATTATAAATTCTTCTTTATTATGCATCCGAACCACACGCATGAACAAAAATATGCATCCCCATACCGCCACTGTTAAGATTGGTTAGTAAGGGTATATCTGATATCAATTTCTTAAGGATTCTACTCACGGGAACAGTTCAATAGAATTAAGCGTTAGTGTAAGTTAGAAAGTATTATGTGTTAGTTTAAGTTTGATAGGATTAAGCGTTAGTGTAAGTTAGCAAGTATTATGTGTTAGTTTAAGTTTGATAGGATTAAGCGTTAGTGTAAGTTAGCAAGTATTATGTGTTAGTTTAAGATTGATAGGATTAAGCGTTAGTGTAAGAAAGCAAGTATTATGTGTTAGTTTTAGTTTGATAGGATTAAGCGTTCGTTTATGTTTAGCTTTACGCATTATTTATTTATTTATTTTTATACACTTTACATGGAGTCAGAAACACTTAATATTATTTACAAACATTCATAAAAATTAAAGAAAAAGCCGCAAACTATATTAGGAATCAATTAAATACATTTCAATGTTGTCATCCTTAATTAAATCTATAATTTGTTGCCAAAGAAATGTATTATACAAAGTTAAATTGAAAAAAAAAAAATAGAATTGATAAAAAATATATGTTATTTTATCGATTTTCATAGAAGTACCAACATGCTTTGCTGATCTTGCAAAGATCGTCTGCGAAAACGTCAATTATTATAATTAGTCAATTAGTATAAGTTTGATGGGATTAAGCGTTAGTGTAAGTTTAATAGGATTATGCATTAGTTTAAGTTAGATAGCATTAAGCGTTGGTCACTGTAGTTAAATATGATTATGTGTTAGTGTAAGTTTGATAAGATTAAGCGATAGTGTAAGTTAGATAGACAGTTTATTATATTAGTATAAAGAAGTTGATTCACTTACCTAAACTGATCTCTCGAATTGAGGGTCTCCTGCTTAATAGACAGAATGACAGGTCCCAGGTCTTCGTCGTTGGTGAAGTAATTCCAATGCTCAGTCGCATAGAAGTACTTCTCGTAGGTTTCCTGCTCAACTGACGTCAGTTCGAAGCCGCCAGCTCGGTCCCATTGCTCTTCTATGGCGGTTTTCTTCTTTGGCGTACTACCGCCGTTGTCGCTGCTGTCTTCAGCCGCTTCGTCCAGTGAGCCTGATCTTCGATGGCGATCTGTGGAGACAATAATATTTATTTATTATATTTTATGAGTTGGGATTTATAGCAAAGTGTGCTCCGTAAAATACTGGTCATAATGAAAAAAATAAAATACTAATCGGGTATACTAGGTATACATATTATTATTATTTACATTGTAAGGTGACACGGCCCGTATACAGCCACGAACTAGTATTAATGTTTGATATTTATTATTATTGTTAGATTGTAAGCTGACTCGGTCCTTTTACAGCCACGAATTTTCATTTAGTTGACACGGCCTATTTACAGCCACGATCTTATATTAAGTAGTTATTAAGTTACAGTTACCTTGCTTATGACAATAATGCTATTATAACACACATAAATCTGGGTTGTTTACCCGTTACGGTCCAACCATGATTACCTAACTAATGTTTGTTTATTTATATTTTATGTTTTTGTTTTATATTAAATTAAAGTTGTTAAAAGATAACCTAAGGAAATAAATAATTTTATTTTGATTTTAATACGGTTGCAAAGTAAATAAAACCATGATTATTATATAATAAAAGATACAAATAAACCGTTTCTTGTATTTCATTAGGGCTCCGTCAAATATTTCGTTTTCGTATAGGATTCCGGCGCATAAAAATAGAATTTGTAAAAAATACTTTTGTTCATTATTTAAAAAAACATATTCATTACTCGTAAATTCATTATAAAATACCACAAAATGTCTACTAAAACGTAAAGAATGTGAATGACGAAACAGAATTTTGGCAGTTTGCCGCTAGAGACAATATTGTTTACCATTATTCATTCATCTAATTTTATTTTTTTGTCACGCAGACATCCGTCAGAAAACCAAAGTTACCGACATAGCCTTCAAAATTAGTAAGTTCAAGTGGCAATGGGCCGGACACGTCTGTCGCAGAACCGATGACCGATAGAGGAGACGAGTTCTGGAGTGGAGACTACGTACAGGAAAACGCAGAGTGGGAAGATCCCCTACGAGATGAACGGATGACCTGAAAAATGTCGCTGGTGGGGGCTGGATAAGGGTGGAAAAAGATCGTGTGAAATTCAAGCCTTGGGGGAAGCCTACATTCAGCAATGGAGAGACGTAGGCTGATGATGAAAGAGGGAGAACCCATTGCTCGATAAGGTGTCCATCTCTTGAGTTAGTGGTTCGTAGCATTTTTTATAGTGAAACATTTTTTTTCATTTCGGCAACCATAAAAATAAATATTATCAGATCAACACAATCTAGTCAAGAGTGGCTTTCTGTACTGATAAACGTCTTTTAGTTGTCAATAGAATAATTCGGATAACTGTTGGGTGAAGGTCGCTCTTCTACGGATCTTGTACTATAAGTGAATAATATTAGTTATAATATTTGTTACTTGTTGACATGTAAGCGTAGGGGAATAGTCTGACAATGGAACAGGGTAGCTGTCAACGATAGGATATCTGTTCTCACACACAGCGCCTGTCATACCAAATCCCGGACTTACGTTGTCTCTATATTAGGGTTACCATCCGACCGAGATTTCCTGGATTTATCCTAACGTTAGCGTCCTGGGAAGTTTTTAATATATTTTATTTTAGTATATTAATGTTCAAGTTACGAGTTATAATTAGACTATAGTATTTAAGATGTGATTTAATTACAGGCAAAAAAACAACAACTATATAATCAATAATAAACTACAATTAGGAATAATATTTTAGCAGATTCTACTTATTTGATAATATAATACTGGTAGTTTGTTTTTAAATCCACGAACACTTTTATTAAAATAAAATTTCATACTGAGAAAAACAAAAAAGTTTTGCGCATATGTAATGGTGCATGTAGGAAGAAGAAAAAAAACAATTCTAAGGCGATTTATGATTATATTAGATTTGATGATGAATGATACCATTTTTTTTTGTTTTTGTTTTATACTAGCACGACATGTGACCTTGGGCCTACCTGATGGTAAGTGGTGCGCAAGGTCCATGAATGGTAGTAACTGAAGTCAGACACTCATGACTATGTTCTCCCTAACACTATGCCGGTGTGACTAGATGCTTTTTCACAGTTCGCTTGAGGGACTACAAGTTATAGGAAAGTGGAAACACAAAAGCTGGATGAGCATTTCACATCTTTATTATTCCACATCAAATTTATATGTACGCGAAGGGATGGTGACTACGGTATGTGGGTGCATATTCTGACCTGTGCGTGTGGTTCGGTTGCGGAATGGAGAGGGAAGAATTAGGTTATAGAGTTGTTCCGAGTATTCACCATAGTATAGCCGGTAAAACACGCTCAGACAAGCCACATTAAGACCGCGTGGGACTGTATGGGATCTAATAAAGCAAAATTTTCTTTCCCACTTGTGAATTGTAACTTATGTAAAATAAACATCTCAAAACTAAACACATTTATTTATTTTTATAAAAATGTAAATTAGCCCGTTTATTTTATCTGTCCATGCAACATGTCTGTGTGCCGAGATCGCGAGGCACGGCTTGACCATTTTTTTATTCAACGTCATTCATTCAATTGCTGCGGCGCGGGCGCTTGCAGTGAGTCTGGCCTATCCGTCGGACAGTGGGTTATAAAAATAATCTATTAGTGCGGAGGGCATTGCAATATTTAATTACGTGAGCTAATTTATTGTCTCAATAAAAAAAAATCTCGTTTCTGTGGTATCGTCAAAATGTGTGTATAATGTATTTTAGACAATAAACGTTTTTATTTATTTTAAATAGTACTTGTAGGGACTAACGTCGATCGTAGTAGCTGGCGTTACTTATTTATTTATTTATTTATTCGAAGAGAAAGGACAGAGACAGGCAACATAAGAACATAAAAGATAGCAACAGAGTAGAAGCAATTAAAATTATACCCGCACCAGAATATTTCTCACTGTGAACAATAGTGCACTCTTTGTGCGATACAAAATTCGGAAAATATCACCTTGGCCAGGTATAAAGAAAACAACTGCATTGTGTTTGAATGCATTAAAACTGTTAGGCGAACTCCGAAGCAAACTACCCACACTTTGCGAGCTAAACCGAAAGTAGCAGCTTCTTGATTTTGGCTTTGAAGGCGGCGCGGGGGTTACTGAATATATCCACGTCCGATACACGCCTGTTGTACGTGTCGCACATCCGACGTACAGGTGCGCGCATGCCAGATATTGTACGTACGCGGTAGACATGGAAGAGATCGCAGGAGCGAGTATGTCTCGAGGGGGCATTATAATAAATACCTTCTGTCAGGTTTGGACAACTGAGTAGGCCTCGACAAATATTATACAACAGTGTCATGTCAGTTGTAAGTCTACGGTCTGAGAGTGTCGTCAGTCTGTAATGTGTACATAGTTTGTCGTAGGACAGATATCCGGTTCCGTATCTGCGATTAAGTCCTCTTAAGAATTTCTTTTGCACCATCTCATTTTTTTAACAAGAGGGCATGTATGAAGAGGTTGATGAATGTCGAAGAAGCGAAAGAGGTATGTCGTGATCGTGACAAGTGGCGCTCAATTGTCTCTGCCTACCCCGCAAGGGATTTGGCGTGAAGATATGTATGTATGTATGTCATTTTTTTCTTTGTACACATTTTGAACTTTGAAGTATGGGCTCCACACAGAGGATGCATACTCCAGCTGCGGCCTGACGAGTGCACAATAGCACTTGCTCCTATTCGTGGCTTATCATCAGGTGGATGGTTTCAGTATTAAAAAAACTGTTAAAACGTATTTATATATATATAATATGTTTTAAAATAAGCTTAGGGTTTTCGAGTCCTAGTTTATTAATTCTACGGATGGTAACTCTATTCTCGACAAGCAAGCTCATTGTTTTAATTTGCATACAAGAAAATCTTCACTGCTTATCAGAATTATATTCGAGTTAAATTAATTTAAAGGATGTGTTAAAGATTTTTTAGTTTTTTTTTTGTTTTTTTTTTCTTTTATTTTACTATGTTTTTATTAACTCACGAAAGAATTAGAATTATGTAATGAATTATAAACTAACTTTCCGATGAGCTTAACTTATATCTAACTTATTAATTAAAAGTGCAGCTGTGTTCTGCCATGAGGCGTACAAATATTGTATATATATATGTATATTGTCAAGATACATATAATTGTATTATTACACAACACAAAAACTAAAATAAAATAAAATGTTAATTTACAGTAAAAAAATGTATCTAATTCTGATCGTGGTCAAATTAAAATTAAAATTAATATTTAGATGTCAATTTGGGTCATTTAAAAAATCTTGCACAGAATAATGTGATTTTTCAATTGGAACTTTAGTCAACGTCTTTTTAAACAGACTATGCGGTAAAAGTTTAATGTCGTCGTTAATAATATTAAATATTTTTGGTCCCATACAGATTATACTTTTATACATTAACGCCGTACGTGATCTTGGAGGGCATAATTTATTTTCATATCTTAGTACTCTATTACGGTTATCTTTGCTCAGTGGAAAAAGTTCTAGATTAGATTTTACGAAATTAGCGACTTCTAAAATATAAAGATACGGGAGTGTAAGTATCCCTAGTTTTTTAAAGTTCGGTTTACAACTGTCAGTCAATTTTAGTCTACACATTGCCCGAATGCATCGCTTTTGTATTTTAAAGATAGCTTCTTTGTTAGTCGCATTCCCCCAATAAATGATGCCGTACCGCAGAACGGATGAAACATATCCGTGATATGCCATGAGGGCAGTATCGATGCTACTAATTAGCACCAACCTTCTTAACGGATAAACAAATTTACTTACTCTTGTACTAATATTTTCAATGTGTTCTTTCCAGTTAAGGGTGTAATCAAGAGTCACCCCTAAGAACTTAATGTGATTAACAGACTCTATACACTTCCCCAGGTTGCTTACCGGTAATATTGGGAGCGTGTCTTTTTTGTCTAAAGTGAATTATTTTCGGAAACCAATGGTCAGAAATGATACAAGATGCGTGCAGCAGTTGGTGATTACGTTGCGCAGTCTTTCCTACGTCTTTATATTTTTTGCCTTGCCACCACTGACTGGACTAATTGTCGCGATCGACCGGTTGGCCACCCCTGATATATAGGGTGTTTTTAGCTGCATAAGAAGTTTTGATGGTTGTTGTTTATAGTTTGACAGTTGAGAATGTTAAACTGTGTTGACATTTCTGTTCAGTAAGGTTTGTCAATTCATCATGAATCGGATTGAACCGGAACAACGGTTCCAAATTGTGTAAATTTAATTTAAAAAAAAAACTATTTGCGATGTTCATAGATCACTTCGTATATTTTACAAGCAAGCAATTCGTGCAGTTTTGGTCGTTTTCGCACTAATTTTACTTTTCTCGATTCAAATCCATCAACAAGACAAAGAAAATGTGCCTACCGAAGAAAATATTGCTGCCATAGCTAACTTCGTGTTGAAGAAGACGCCGAAATATTAATTCGTCGCAAAGTAGTGCAAAATTGGACTGATCGAATGGACAATGTAACTCGTAGCCGCGGCGGACATTAGCCCGGAAATCTTACTAAAAAAATAAATGCCATGAAGCATTTCAACGCATATTTTTGTCTTGTTTTAAAGTTCTTAATCTCTTAAAAATGTCTCCCGTACCAAACTCGAGAAATATCACAAATATTAATTAAATGTATTTATTTACATTAATACATATTTTTGTGTCCCGGTACCTCCAAATCTAAATCCACGGATTCAACCGCTAGACGACGGAGGCAGTGTCCATTTTTAAGTCTAACTTAAAAAGGTGGTACTCAGTTCATGAGCCCATTATATACTCGTACATTATAAAAAAGCAATGGATAATGGCTGCTAATTTCGAAAAGTTTCTTCCGATTACAAATTGAATGGGTTTCTGCTCTTCTGACACCCGGATTATTAACCAATGCAATTTTGTTATTTCATTAAGTTTAGTTGAAATCGACAGAAATATGTAATTTGGCAGAGTCAGGGCTTATTAAAATAATCAGGCAATTCTCACACTTTGAGTTTTAATCCCCAGCTATTTGGAATAGCGGCCATCTTTCTTTTGGCTTTAGAATATAATCTCATTGGAACCCTAACTTTTCACGTCACTGAGCATGCTAAATCATATTACCCGGCTCTATTTTCATTTGTCTAACAAAATTTATTTGACGAATTTAAAATGTCTTTATAGGTATATATATGTTTTATTAACTAAGGCTTAACTTGGAGCGAGCTCCAATCAGCAGCATCAGCAGTACGATGTCATATAATCAACAGCACGGACAATACCAAACGTGCGTTATTACAACAAAAAAAACTAGCGGTCGCCAAATTCTGTTGTGCCGCTTCGAAATGATGTCCAGTCAAGCCGGCATAGTGTTAGGGACTGATGTCAGTCATGAGTGTCTGATTCCAGTTGCTAACTTTCATGGACCTTGCGCGCCACTTACCATTAGGAGGGCACAAGGTCACATGTCGTGCTAGTATACTGTTACTGTTGGCGCTGTCTCGCACCCGACCTAGCAGAAACCCACACTTCTTGCGCATTGTGGCATAGAAGCAATCTACTCTCGCCTCCGCAAACATATTTGATGCACTGCAGTAGCGCGGCAGCGCCATCAGTACCCTGAATGCATTATTATACTGCACGCATAGCGCATTATATTGCCTTTGTGTAAAGAAGGCCCACAGGCAGCTCATGTAAAAGGATGTACAGTACGCTCTAAATAAGGTAACCTTGACGTCATGTGAGCAACGAGCAAACCTGCGAGCAATCATATTGGCCCTAACAGCCAATGCGCGCCTCTCCCTCTCAATGTCTGCATCATCTCTGAGTCCAGACGTGACAATATGGCCAAGATATTTAATATAGCTCATAACTCTGTCAATTCACTATGTTTGGACTATAATCGACAAAAAATGGAGTGAGTTCGAAGTGTAGACCACTTACAGGACGATGCAAAGTGAGACGACCCCTGACAGATGAACAGATAGATAGATAAATTATTTATTGCACAATAAACAAAAACACATTAAAATGTATTAAATGCGAACTTAATGTCTAGTGACATTTTCTACCAGCTAACCTTTGGGATAGTGAGCAATGATTGTGGGTGCATTAAATCACTAATTTAAAATCGAGATTAATAATAAAAAATCTTAAACTATTACTAGCAACTAAAGCTAAAATACTTATACACTAATATATAAATATATAATAACACAAGTACGTATAAATACATAATAAATATATATAAAATACATACAATATTATACCAATTTAAAGAGGTTATGTCGACTCGTCTTGCTTTTTGTGAAGGTGTAAGGTAAGTAGATTTTTAAAACACTTGAGTGAGGGTGCCTTTCGAACGTTAAGTGGAAGCCGGTTCCACTGGCGGGCTGCTGATACTGTAAAAGAATCTAAACATCTGCTGAAAGAATGAGTCGGAATTTTTAATTGATTGTTGGAAGAGGTATGAAGCGCACAACTGTGTGTGTCGCATAGAAATTGGAAACGATCTTGCAGGTAAGACAGATGATTTAAAGAAGGTCGCTGGTTGGGTTTGGATAAGGGTGGCAAAAGCGTTCAATTATGAACCTTGTAAAGAGACACAGGCTGATGATAGGCTGGTTGAAAGTCACATGTCGCAAAAAGGTAAATAATGAAAGAAATCTTTTTAAAAATTCGCAATAAACAAATTTTCCTAAGTGGCATTTGACAGAATGTAAAATGGTCCAAATTGTTGAGAACCAAATTATTCGGATAAAATACAGCAAACGTTATATTGACTTATATAAGGAGACCATCACAGCATCGTCATAGAGTAGAGTACTAATTCTCTACTGCTGGAGATAGTTCCTCCAGAACATATAACATACCAGCTGTGCTCGCGACCCTGTCCGCGTGGAATAGTGATTTTCGGCAGCATTTTTAATTATTTTGCAAATAAAACACATACATCACATAAATAAACTATTTACAGTATTGTACTGCAAATACGAGTACGAATAGCTTATTACATTATCTAAGGCCCACTTCCCGCACTCGCCACACTTAAGAAAAATGTATTTTTCATGATAGATCCCGGAGTGTGAACCGCGACCTTTTTGGATTTTAAGGAAAGTGCTTAAAGCGGACCACCTCCAACAATTACACCACACGGTTGAGTAGTGAGTAATTAAGGAAATAAACATACATATCTTCACGCCAGATCCCTTGCGGGGTAGGCAGAGACAATTGAGCGCCATTTGACACGATCACGACATACCTCTTTCGCTTCGTCGACATTCATTAACCTCTTCATACATGCCCTTGGTTACTAATACTTTTTAATGCACCTTCAGTCAGTGTTTTATTTATTTGATCGTGATATGTGAGTCTCGGTCTGCCAGGGCCTCTTTTACCCACAACTTTCGCATTATATATCTGGTTCGTCAATCTTTCATCGCTCATCCTTTCAACATGCCCGAACCATCGTAGCATGCTTTTCCTTATTTTTGTCCCTATGCTTTCCTTCATACCAACCCTTTTCCGTATTTCGACGTTACGTATGCGGTCCGCCAAAGTGACGCCACATATCCGCCGCAACGACCACATTTCTACTGCATTAACCCTACTCTCATGCGTATTCTAACATATCTACGTTTCGCTTCCATACATCAGTGTTGGTACCAACATGGCATTGTGTATGGTGCCGTCGAAATGTCTAAGGAAATAAAGAGTATTAATTAAACGTTGCTCCATCTAGCATGTAATTCTAAAAAGAGCAAATATATTTTTTAGGCTTTAGGTGGTAGAGCCTCTATTTGAATAATAATAATAATTTCTTTATTGTACAAAACCAAAACAAGTGCAGGTACATAGGCGAGCTTAATGCCGTAAATGCATTTTCTACCAACTAACCTTTGTGACTGAGATATGTAATAAGCGGGTGCAGCAGAAGAAAATGATAATTGAAATTATTTATTACTATATAAAACACACATTAATTACAAACATATAGTACTTATACATAAATAAATGTCCTACATAAACAAATAAATATATAACCAAATATAAAATACATACATATACGCATATATAATATTTCTTTATTTTTGTTTGTTTCTTGTCTCATTTTGTTTTCTTATTTTATATTTTTATATTTAATAATAATAATTATTAAATTTAAAAAAAATGTTAATATTTATATACCTATCTCTTAGGTCGACTTTTGTAGCTCACAACCACCTGTTAGAACCTAAATAAATGTACCAAAAGTTAATAAATAAATTATTGATTTTGATTTTGATTTTTGAGAGTTATGGCGACTTATTCTGCTTGTGAAATAAGTATGTGTATAGCTTATCTTTAAATATTTTAAGAGATGAAAATGGTAACTTTTTTTAAAGATAAATTTATTATCCAAAAAACAAAACATAACTGCATGGTGAATAAGGCCGCGTCTAAAAATTGTTGAGACAGCTGTATCCATCGTGATAAATACCTAAGGGCCTTGATTAGGCTGAGTATGAGTTGTGATATTTTTAGGAAAACTTCTCTGCATCATAACTTAATATTTTATTACTGTATAATGAAAATACAAAATACGTAGTTCTTTATATTTATTCAAGATTATAATATACTTAAATATATTTGATTTTTTATAAATTCCACGCAGTTTTGTTAATTTTTGTAATGAATGCATTTAAAAAGTTATTTTCCGTCTGTAGTGGAAAGCTTTATACGAGAATACCAACTTAAATAGCGTTCACAATAACAGTGTTCCGTTATTTAAGGGATTCCATTATGTAACGTTTCCGCTCGACATTAAGTCAATGTAAAGTCTGAAATGTCACAAACATTTATAACTTGTGAATTGTTGAGTAGACGCGACGAAGTTCGAGTATTTAGATATACATATTTCTTATGGCATCTCAAAGTTATTTTGTAATCAAAATTAATTGCTTCTCTCGCGTGTAATTAGCTATCTACGAGTATGTGACTACTGTAGGAGAGTTTTGAAAGACAAAATTACTTAACAATATTAATTTTTGCTATAATATATGACAATGCATGTATTTTTTTATTTTTAATATTATACTATTATTATACGACATGTAACCCTGCGCCCACCTGATGGTAAGTGGCGCGCAAGGTCCATGAATGTTAGGAACTGGAGTCCGACCCTTATGTCCAACATCAGTCCCTAACACAATGCTGGTTTGACTAGATGCCTTTTTACACTTCGCTTGAAGGACTCCAGGTTATAGGAAAGTGGAAACACAGAGGCTGGAAGAGCATTCCACATCTTTATTTTACGACAGATGTATGAGTCACCAAATTTATAGGTACGCGAAGGGATGGTGACTACGGTATGTGGGTGCATATTCTGACCCGATTTATTATTTATGTATGTATGTATATATTTATTTAATATGTAGGATATGTATATTTACTTGTATTGTATTTATGTTTTTTTTTTTTTTTTTTAAAATCACAGCTTATTATATTAAACATATAAACAAAGTAGTTAGTATATTATAGTAGTTATTTATTATTATTATTTTTTAACACAATAGTATTTCTGCACCCGCTTATAATGGCTCCCAAAGGTTAGTTAGTATTTATAGCATTAAGCTTGTACCCACACAATTTTTGATTCTGTACAACAAATAAATATAATAATAAATATTTCCAGACAGGTCACACAGCGCCATCTAGTTTCCGTGGTAAGCTACAAGGCTTGTGTTACGGAAACTAGATGGTTGATAAACTACATAATATACTTTTTTTTTTGTAAATATATACATATTATACATATAAACACCCAGACCGAGACAAATTATACAACGTACAACTTGCCCCCGGGGGGAATCGAACCCACGACCTCCCGAGTTCACGGCAACGTTTGTTACCACTAGACCACGGAGGCGGTCAGTCAAATAATTTATTACTATTATTATGTATGCTATTTACTTTAAACTGAACGTTTTCTAAGAAACTATATGTCGGAAGTGACAATTTTTTTTTGTCTTCTCCATTCTCCGTCACCTTGCGTCGTTTTCCCCAATGCTGAGGGTCGTCACCCCCTTTACAGATCACTTTGTCTCGGACGATGCTGCGCCATCCAGTCTACACACGGCGACATTCAGTGCATTGTGGACTAGGGTGTTAAGTGTGGTGCTTGTGGTTGAAATCCTTTTATTTTTTAATCTGTTTTTATATTTTTTACGCATTTCATTCACATTTAGCCAACTTTACTATACGCCAATCATGACAAGTGGCAAGCTCGTCGATGTCTTCAGGGTACCAAACTTGAGAAATATCACAAAAAAAATATATATT
Source organism: Tinea semifulvella (assembly GCA_910589645.1). Taxonomy (NCBI): domain Eukaryota; kingdom Metazoa; phylum Arthropoda; class Insecta; order Lepidoptera; family Tineidae; genus Tinea; species Tinea semifulvella. The sequence goes on from OU342609.1 coordinate 3,492,998, forward strand.
AATTAAATCTATTCTTATTTACATTAATAAATATTTTTATGTCCCGACCAGGTTACCTCCAAGTCTAAATCCACGGACTTAAACTAGACCACGGAGGCAGTTACATACATACATATATTCACACCAAATCCCTTGCTGGGTAGGCAGAGACAATAGTATTGGTTCAAATAAATTGTATTATTTGACCAGTCGTTTATGTACACCTCTATTTTCAGAAATCACCACTTAATTGTTTGATTGAGCTGCGCTGAGACCCTTCCCTCGGCCATAACTTATGATTAATGGATTATACTATACTTGTCTAATGTAGGTACATTAAGAATATCATCCGACCGTATCCATTGCGGGGTGGACAGAAACTTCTCTTATACTCGTATATTGAAATATTTATTTGTGATTGTATGGTTACAAATGAAGGTGAACAATATATTTTTACATGCAACAATCTACCTTAAGAGGCGTACAAATATTAATTTGGGTCCTAATACTAATTAACAAACTTAGGCTAAAACAAAATATTTATTTACATACATTAATTATATAGGTTCATTACATATGTCAATATTATATAATATAAATTAATGTCAAAATAATACACCTAGATAAGAAAAATGTCAAAATAAAATAATAAAATGTCAAAATAAAATAATAAAATGTCCTACGTGATTCGCTTATAATTATTATATTCGGTCAATGAATAAAAACTATTTTCTAATAACCAGCGAGGTAGTCTTCCACTGAATAATTTATTTGGCAATTCTTTTATACTCAAGGGAAGAATTTATAAAGAAGCGAATTCACATTTAGCAAACTTTACTATAGGCTAGTCATGACAAGTGACAAGCTCGTCGATGTCACTAGCGTACCAAACTACCCGGTATCTCCGAGTCTAAATCCACGGACCTAACCGCTAGACCACGAAGGCAGTTTGTGTGTAGAACCACTTGAAATTTAAATTTCGAAATTTTTTCCTTGTTTCTAACATGGAACGCAAGTCAGTTAAGTAACATATAGAAATAGTCAAAATTGACTACCGAAATTGTGCAAGCACCATCTCGAGCGGGGATGTGTTGAATTTAATTTAAATAAAAAACTGTGGGCTCGATTCAGGATGTTACAGCTGGTGGCTTGAAAACATTGCGCAGTTAGAAACAGTGTACACGATTGGTCGATTGTCATCGATGTCAACAATTAAACATCTTCAGAAGCTCTTTGCAAATAATTTTGACTAAATACCTAAACATTAATGATTCAGTTAAGACAACTGTAGGTATATCTTCAACAAGAACGCTGGCCGCATTTTTTCGCTGAATCGCTATGCTGATTCCATGAGCGAGAAAAGAACCAGCCCTATTGTCACCGGTGCAGAAAATTAGATATAATAATAATAATAATATAATTATTTATTGCACACAAAATATAAAATAATGTACATAGGCGAGCATAATACCGTATGGTATTCTCTACCAGATAACCTTTGGGAGAGTGAGAAAAAAATCGGTGCAGAGTACGAAATAAGAGTAATAATAATAGTTAAAATCAATCATAAATATACCATAGTAAGTATAAATAACATACCAATATATAAATATGTTATACGATATAATAAATACTTAAATTAAATAAATACTAATATAATAATTATCTATGTCAAGATGTGGAAATTGGATGTCATTTTGTTTTTTGAGAAAGTAGGTAATTAATAAATGTTTAAATATATTTAAAGACGGAGCCTGTCTAATAGATAAAGGTAGCCTGTTCCATTGGCGGGCTGCAGAAACAGTAAGAGAATCTGAATATCTACTGGAAGAGTGAAGAGGAATTTGATATGTTTATTTTAAAATGTTTTAGAGCCTAGAGTTATACAGCAAACGGCACAAACACGTAGTCTTTGATAGATGAATATTTATGCCGCTTGCCAGACTCTGCGCTTTCGGCTGCAGCTTCCGCTTTTTGAGCTGCTACCCCAGAGGTGTGACAAAGCCAAAATGTCAAATGTGGCATCCCACATAAGGATCAGCGTCATATCATCAGATCTATTGACATTATCGCTGACTATTCCTGTGGGTTTCAGGATAGCTGGAACCTCAATGGTGGCAAAAGCCCGTTTTTATTGTTTCATTAAGGGAGCCATGACGTGACAATCTGCCAGCGCTTTTTACACTAAATAAATAAAGTATCTTAACAAAATAATACACACATTACCTGCGGCGGATGAGCACAAAGTAACCAAAATTTGAAAGAAAACCAAGTAAGAAGCGTAAGAGAACAAGGTTGTATTACACTCGTTAGCAATGAAATCGTATCGCTAACAAAACTCCATTATTTAATGTTGGAATTGGTGCAAGAGAAATACCAGAAAAATCTATGAACCATTACTGAAATAATTGGGCCTAAACAGGTCTACCATTAATCATTTGAATGGGAGAAAAAACATGGTACTAACTAGTGTTTGAAAGAAGAAGGATGACAAACGCGACGATAAAGATTGACAATGAAACTCTAGAACAAGTAAATGAAATTATATATCTGGGCAGTGTTTTCACTGCGGATAGGAAGTACGATAGGGATGTTGAAAGAAGAGTGAACGCAGGAAATAGTGTTAACTGTGCCCTGGGGTCACTTATCGGCAGTCGAAATGTCAGTGATAAAGCTCTGCTCGCCATACACAATGCCATGTTGGTACCAACACTGATTTATGGAAGCGAGACGTGAATACGTCAGAATACGCATGAGAGTAGGGTTAATGAAGTAGAAATGAGGTCGTTGCGTCGGATATACAGAGTTACTTTGGCGGACCGCATACGTAACGTCGAAATATGGAAAAGGGTAGGTATAAAGGAAAGTATAGGGACAAAAATGAGGAAAGGCATGCTACGATGGTTCGGGCATGTTGAAAGGATGAGCGAAGAAAGATTGACGAACCAGATATATAATGCGAAAGTTGTGGATGAAAAAGGCCCTGTCAGACCGAGACACACATATCACAATCAAATAAATAAAACACTGACTGAAGGCGAATTAAAAAGCCTTCATAACAATAGGGAATGTATGAAGAGGTTGATGAATGTCGACGAAGCGAAAGAGGTATGTCGTGATCGTGTCAAATGGCGCTCAATTGTCTCTGCCTACCCCGCAAGGGACCTGGCGTGAAGATATGTATGTATTTCAGCTAAGAAAATTGTCTTCTCTTGCATTATATTCCACTTAAACTAACTTGTGGAATCGTTATTAAATTGTCATTCTAAAGTGACATCAGATCCTGGCCAGCCAGACGAGTGTAGGCCAAATTCTCCAGATATATTTCTGGATAGCCCATCTCTAACAGTAGAGGTCTAGGACCTGTGTTCTAGGGGTTGTAATTAATGATATAGATAAATTATTTATTGCGCAGAAAATATAACATACGAGTACAATCGAGATTAATGTCTAAAACATTTGTGTAACAACTAACCTTTGGGTGATGTGAGCAGAGATTGTAAGGTGCATGACCGCTAATGTTTGAGATAAAGATATTTATTGTTGTCGGCATGTAAATTTTCGTAGTGAACTCCTTTGCTCTGCAGTGTACTTCTACCCGTATCTACCTACAAAAGTTGTGCGTTTAGGATGTGGTTTATCCAAACACGACTCTTTCCTGTGATTGATGACCTCTCATGGGAGCCAAAATAAAAGGACTGATCTATACCAAATGGATTTCTACTAAACAAAGAGAAATTGGAAATACCTAGGCCGTTTGACTTATTTCTAAATACCGGGCTTTTTGTAAACATGTTAACAAAGACGTGTTAAATGAAATTCAATGTTGCACGTTGGTGAACAACAGGGATGATGATAATAATAATAATAAAGAAAATGGGACAGCATATTTAATAGACATAGCCGTACCTAACACTCATAATCTAATAACTACACATACAGAAAAAAATACTAAATATAGAGACCTTGCAATAGAGCTTAAATCCCAACTCAAATTAGAAAAGGTAACAACTGTACCCATATTAGTATCCACGACCGGAGTAATACCCAAAACATTACATGACAGCCTTAAAACTATTAACGTAGACCAGCACACATACAGACAATTGCAAAAAGCTACAATCCTCAATACTTGCCATATAGTTAGGAAGTTTGGAGTTAAAGAAGCATGATGCTCACTTGGCCGAGACCCGTGAACATGGTTAGATTAACCGGTTAAATACCGAGATCCTTTAAGAATACACATTACATAATAATAAAATTCTTTATTGCACACAATTTACAAATGTAGTAACATGGGCGAACTTAATGCCGAAGTTAACCTTTGTGATGTTAAAAAGTGAGGTAATAGAGTGATTGAGATCGGAAATAATAATAGTATAGATACAACATGAATAAAGATATAAATAAATACTTATATAAAATAGTAATAAAAATAATAATATAATACCACGACCGCCTCCGTGGTCTAGTGGTAACAAACGTTGCCGTGAACTCGGGAGGTCGTGGGTTCGATTCCCACCGGGGGCAAGTTGTACAATGTAAAATTTGTCTCGGTCTGGGTGTTTATATGTATAATATGTATATACTCGTATTTACAAAAAAAAAAAGTATAATATGTAGTTACTATTATCGTGTCTCGGAACGAAGATGAATAAGGCTCGCTTCGTTAAAAATATTATATTGTTTACAGGCCCTTTAATTATACACATTAATAAATATTTTTCTGTCCCGACCAGGAATCGAATCCTATCTCAGAGTCTAAATCCACAGACTTAACCGCTAGATCACGGAGGTCTTTTTCTTCATTGTCATTAGAATTATCCATATCTCTTGTGTATCCCTATTCCTGATCCTATAAAGTATGTATCGAATGGTAAAAAATATTTTAAAAGCATATCTAATGGACGCTGCCAAAGGTAATCATTGTCGACAGACAAAGCCGGGCTGATCCTTATAGGAAGGGGAATATTTTCCCTATAAAATTGCCTTTTTCAATAACAGACACAATACAAATTTTAGGAAAAACTTTTCTATTTTTCACAATACACTGCTTGCCTGTCTTCGCAGTCTAGCGGTTTTTAACGCAGATTTAGAAGCGAAGGTACTGGATTCGATTTTTAGTCGAGAAGTCTAGGACTGCCTCCGTGGTCTAGCGGTTAAGTCCGTGGATTTAGACTCGGAAGTACCGGGTTCGATTCCTGGTCGGAACACAATAATATGTATTAATGTAAATAAATACATTTAATTTATATTTAATTTATTTGTGGTATTTCTCGAGTTTGGTACGCTGGAGACATCGACGAGCTTACCACTTGTCATGATTGGCCTATAGTAAAGTTGGCTAAATGTGAATCCGCTTATTTATGAAGGCCGCGAACCGCGAGTGTGGATGGTTTCGCGGCATCGGCATCGCGGGGCGGTTCCTGTCCGGTGTCGGTTTTTTGGTCCGCAACAAAGGGTTTGCGAAACGCGAATCCGAACGCATCCACATTCGCGGTGTGTTCGCATTTGTGTGCGAGACATAGTGACGAGCGTACCCTCCGCTAATTGTGTACTATCTGTTACATTTTTCTTTGAGGCATATTTCAATCAGTTTGTGGACGTTCTTTTTCTTGGTATCACCGAGTGGAATAACGATCGTGAACTTGTGTTCCTCAAATGTCATCAAGGATCCTTTATTTCTTTTTTATAACACGCTAAAGCACAGAGGAGCTGTGGTGGCTCAGTTGTAAGACCGCTTTCCTTAAACAAAAACATCTAAATTGGTCGGTTTGAACCCCGGCATGTACCAATGAGAAATAGACTTTTCTTACGTACATTTGTCGTTTATTTACAACACCACCGTTCCCGTGCCTCGGAGAGCACGTTAAGCCATCAGTCCCGGTTCCACTTATACCAACTTGTGGAATCGTTAATAAATTGTCGTTGGAAATGTGACGTCAGAACCTCCCCAACCCGTCTGGCCAGCGTGGCGAGTGTAGGCTAAGATAGTAGAATTTTCTGGAAGGCCCATCTCCAACAGTGGAGTTCTAAGACTTTGCTATCTAGCTGCTGTAATGAAAGCACAGAATATCAGAACAGCAGCAACTTTCACGTCCATTTTATTATTATTATTATTAAAAACTTTATTGTTTATTACAAAAGGCGTATGTAATGCCGCTTGGCATTCTCTTACCATCAACCTTCGGGACAAGGAATCGAAGTTTAGGCATGGCAAAATAAAAAACACAATAAATAAATAAAAATAATTAAATCACTTATTAGTATTAGTTAAATTAAATATACGATAAACATCATAAAAATAATAATACTTAAACTACATAATATATATATATATATATATTCTTACATACACTACAGTCAAATGCGCGAACGTAAATGCGAAAGGTTGCGAGTGTAAAGGATATTGCTGAGTTTGACAAATACCTTATTTTTCAGTGTGCTATTTTGTAATAGGACTCTTAAGATAAAGTCTACAAAAAAAACCTGCTTTTATATTAGTTATTTAGTACCTACTTAAAGGTACAATAAAGTAATGCTCTAAACTTCTTAATGGACTATGAAAAGAAATCATAACAAAGACTTTTCAGCACAACCCACACAGCTGTCAAAGTGACATGTGACCCTGGCACTCTATTATTTAGGACATATTTATTCCAGCTTTTAAACCGAGAGACGCCTCGGCATGATATAATATAGTTGTACAATAGGAGTTCTTCGCGCCATTTTGCGTGGACATGTCAAGTGCAAGTTTTTGTTTTGTAAATTAATTTACTGTGGATATTATTGGTCAAAAGTGGTGTTGTTTTGTTTAATAATGTGCTACAATGTGAATAATTATGGAAAACGATAAATTGGACTTTAAATATGGGGCACAAGTTGCAGTTTATTTTTTGCGGTTTTCCCGCGCTGTCAACTCTCATATTTTGTCCGACGTGTTTGAGCAGTTGATGGTTCCGCGAGTGACTCCAAGAAAAGCATCAAATTCTGCAGCATCTCGAATTTGATGATGACCTCATTAATTCATGAAAAAGAAAGATATATTACGTCAGACTTGGCTGTATGGGCTAGACCCTTTGCCTTCCCTATCATCTCATTCATCATCCATTCGGGAGAAGAGAACCAAAAAAAATAAAAAAATAGTTGTACAATTAAAAAACAAAACAAATCACAACGATGTTAATAAAAAATAGAAAATAATATAACAATTAAACTAAACGTCTGGCCAAGGAGTTGTCCAAACGGCTAACGGAAAAGTCTGAAAACAGGAAGGCTGGCAATTATTTCTGCCAACGTATTAGCCTCGCTATACAGAGGGGAAATGTTGCCAGCCTCCTTGGGACTATGCATGAAGGGTCGTCTCTAGAGGACATTATTTACTTATAGTTTTTATTTTTTATTAGGTTTAGTTTATATTTAATTTTTACTCTTTAAGTAGTTTTAATTATATTCATTTAAATAAATAAATATGATCAACTAAACGATATTTACAGCAGCTATTATCTTAACTGACATTTACATTTGTATTTTTATTTTTATAATTGTGTCTGTCTTAGCTTACGAGTATAGTGTGACAATGCCTATCTACAGCAGCTATAATGTTAAGCGTTATTCTGTATTTATAATTTTGTTATTAGGGGTAGGCAGTAGTATGAGCCGGAGCGGCGATGGGGTCCGCAACCCATCACGCATGGCCCAAAAAGCGCGGATTGAGGACAGCTGAGTGCCGACTTGGCACCTGGAATGTCCGGGGAGGGATGAAAGATAAGATGAATGAACTCCTAGATTTGATGGATGAAATGAAGTTGGATGCGATTGGCGTGACCGAGACCAAGCGGAGGGGTAGTGAGGTGCAAGACTTGCCGGGAGGGGGGATCGCGCTTTGGTCGGGAGTAGGAGACAGCGATCGCGGTAGTCAAGGTGTGGGCATCTTACTATCCGGCCGCTTGGCCGACAGCATGTACGAGTACTGCCTGGAAAGCCCAAGAATACTCTGGGTTCGTCTAAAAACTGGACTTAAGAAGTTATTTGTGGCAGTCGTGTACGCACCAGTAAGCTCAGCCCCACAGCAGGAACTAGAGAATTTTTGGAACCAGGTCAGGACAGTTCTAGATTTGGCAGTTGGGAATGAAAACATAATTTTATGTGGCGACTTGAATGGATGGGTGGGGACACGCCGTGCAGATTACGAAACGGTCCTAGGTGATTTTGGAGATAGGAGAGTAAATGATGCAGGTAAGCTTATTCTTGACGTGTGCCTAGAAAAGAATATTTTTGTGTCCAACACAATGTTTGCTCACAAAGATATTCACATGTATACAAGAACGATGAATAGTGAAAAGAGTATGATCGATTTAATAGTAGTCGACGAAAGACTGCGAACACAGATTCTGGATACCAGGGCTTATCGTGGGCCGGAATTGGGAACGGACCACTACCTAGTAATTACTAGGATTAGTGGTCTGTTTACAAAATGGCGCCATCGGCGATCAGGTGGCATTCTGTCAGTAGCAGAAAGAATAAAGAGTGAAAGGTTACAAGATGATAGTGTGAAAGAGGAGTATATGAAACGCGTCAAGGATAAACTTATCAACTTGAAAGATGTGAGTAAAGATGTAGAAGAGTGTTGGAAGTACCTAAAAAATAGTATGGTAGAATCGGCAACAGAGGTATGTGGAGTAGCAAAAAAGCGAGCAACCAAAGGTGACGCGTGGTGGGATGAAGAGGTTAAAGATTCGGTAGAAAGAAAGAAGAAAGCTTGGATAGATTACGTTGCTTCGCTAAATATGAATGAAAGTATGAAAAGAGAAAAGAAGAAGATGTACCATCGCTGCAAGAATGAGACAAAATCTTTGGTTAAGGAGAAGCGTGAAAGATGTAAAGAAATAGGTGAAAACAGGATGACGAGCAATTTTAAGGAGAACTCCAAACTTTTCTGGAGGGAAGTTAGGAAGGCCAAAGGTGGCTTGTCATCTTGTCGCATGAATAGAGTCAAATCAAAGAGCGGTAACATTCTTGCAAACACAAATGAGGTGTTGGAGCGGTGGAGTGAATTTTTTAGCGAGATATATGCTAGTGGAACTCCTAACGACGTTACGACGGGTACATTACCTCCAGACCTACCCACAAACACAACGTCCATATTTAAGGAGGAAATAAGTGTGAAAGAATTGCAATCGGCAATTAAGAGCCTGAAATGTGGCAAAGCTGCGGGAAAAGATCGAGTGCTCGCTGAAATGATTAAATACGGAGGTATACCGGTCTGGAACGCTTTCCACCTGTTGTGCAACCTTTGCTGGCAGGAGGGAAGAGTACCGGAGGACTGGCAGCAATCAGTCATTGTTCCTTTATACAAAGGCAAAGGATCTAGATTGGACTGTGCCAACTACCGAGCTATTAGTTTAATCAGTTTGGCGAGCAAGACGTATGGCAAGATTCTCACGAAACGCCTGCAAGAGAAGACTGAAGGTCTTTTATGGGAGGCACAAGGAGGCTTTAGACCTGGAAGAGGATGCGCTGACCAAGTCTTTTCGCTCCGCAATATCACAGAGAAGTTTTTGGCCTTAAACCAGAAGGTTTTCTGTGCTTTTGTGGATTTAGAGAAGGCTTTTGATAGGATTGAAAGAAAGAAGCTTTGGGACATATTGCCGGAGTATGGAGTGGATGACAAACTGCTACAAGCTATACAGTCCCTGTACAAGGGCTGTAAAGCTTGTGTGCGGGTGGACGGACGTATGTCGCCTTGCTTTGAATCCCAAATGGGCGTCAAACAAGGCTGTGTGCTTTCTGCCAGATTATTTACCCTATATCTCGACAAATGCCTAAAAAGAGTGAGAGAGAGTGACTGTGGGATAAAAATGAGTGATCTAGTGGTGAACTGCCTGCTTTATGCAGACGATGCTGTTCTTATGGCATCGTCCGAACAACAACTGCAATCACTAGTTACAAAAATGAAAGAGGGATGTGCAGAAAAAGGACTCCGTTTGAATGCGAGAAAAACTAAGGTACTAGTGTTTGAAAGAAGAAGAATGACAAACGTGACGATAAAGATTGATGATGAAACTCTAGAACAAGTAAATGAAATTATATATCTGGGCAGTGTTTTCACTGCGGATGGGAAGTATGATAGGGATGTTGAAAGAAGAGTGAACGCGGGAAATAGTGTTAACGGTGCCCTGGGGTCACTAATGGCCAGCCGAAATGTCAGTGACAAAGCTCGACTCGCCATACACAATGCCATGCTGGTACCAACACTTATGTATGGAAGCGAAACGTGGATATGTCAGAATACGCATGAGAGTAGAGTTAATGCAGTAGAAATGAGGTCTTTGCGTCGGATATGCGGCGTCACTTTGACGGACCGCATACGTAATGACGAAATACGCAAAAGGGTAGGTATTAAAGAAAGCATAGGGACAAAAATAAGGAAAGGTATGCTCCGATGGTTCGGACATGTTGAAAGAATGAGTGAAGAGAGATTGACGAACCAGATATATAATGCGAAAGTTGTGGGTAAAAGAGGCCCTGGCAGACCAAGACTTACCTATCACGATCAAATAAATAAAACAATAGCTGAAGGTGCATTAAAAAGCCACCAAAATAAAAGGGCATGTATGAAGAGGTTGATGAATGTCGAAGAAGCGAAAGAGGTATGTCGTGATCGTGTCAAGTGGCGCTCAATTGTCTCTGCCTACCCCGCAAGGGATTTGGCGTGAAGATATGTATGTATGTATGTATGTTATTTTATTGTTTCTCTTTTCAAATGATGGTTATCATGTACTGCTCCAGATTCACCAATATGTACTATAAAATTATATCGTTTTATATCAATATTGTAAAAATTGACGTGTAAAATGCAGAATACATATCTTTTTGTCCTATGCCTACTTGCAAAAATAAACGAATTGAATTGAATTAGGTATATTAACATTAGAAAATAAGACAAAGCACAACGATGGTAACATAAAATAGAAAATAAAGAAATGCTGCAAAATTTGACAGTATTTTTGACCACAGACAAAAAGCTTTGATTGCACCACCCGAAAATAAAGAACATTCGTAGTAAATTCAGTGACGTCATTCTCTGTGAATCCCGCGTCCTTCCCCTCGTTCCGAGACACGATAATAGTAACCTAAGCACGCTTAAAACCGTTCCGACACGTGCATAAACTGTTTTGCCAAAGCTTTGTGACGTCACAAATGACATCATTCCTCGCGCTTAGACTGCTCACGATATCGAGGTAGATCGCTCTGAGCGCTGTCAGTTGTTTGTCATTATGTCGCGCGTCATTTTCAAGTTTATTTAATATTAGGTTTTCTTTAAAATTATTTAATATTGTAATTCATTTATACTGTCGTGTATAAACGTCTGTAACACGGCAAGTTATTTAAAACCAAAATAAGTTAAAAATAGTAAACGTTACACATATAAAGATGAAAAAACCGAGAGAGGTGTATTTGTTAGTATTCATAGTCATAGATTTGGAATCCGCAATTTATCATCTATACATTTAAAAAAAACCATTGTATTATGAATAAAAATGTGATTTAGACGGTTCCGAATTGAAATCAGGCTCTGAGCATCAAATCGTGAAATTTGATTCTGAACGACTGTCAGTATCATATTCACGATTCGGAAATAGTCTTGTCTTTGGTTATTCGACGTCATCAAAAGCACAAAGCGCTTGGAAAAGCTACTCGAACGCCTGTCAAAGCGAAATAAAGCACTTACAGGGACAAGTCAAACACAGGGCTAGTATTATTGTAACAGAGAGAATCCTTAACAATACCGTAATACCCGATCTTAGCTGAACTTAGTCACCATACCTTCGCGTACGTATAAATTTGGGGACTCATACATCTGTCGCACGATAAAGATGTGGAAAAATCTTCCAGCCTCTGTGTTTCCACTTTCCTATAACTTGGACTACTTCAAGCGAAGTGTGAAAAAGCATCTAGTCAAGCCGGCATAGTGTTAGAGACTGATGTCAGTCATGAGTGTCTGACTTCAGTTGTTAACATTCATTGACCTTGCGCGTTACTTACCATCAGGTGGGACCAAGGTCACATGTCCTGCTAGTATATAAAAAAAAAAACATCTTACTATTGTTCTACGGCCAAATATACATATACTGTCTTATTGATTTGCCGAACAATTTTAATAAAATTTGTTAGACTACACGAGTAAAACCTCGTGAAACGGCTAGAATTTTATACTTCAATGGATTGTACTTTTATTTCCAGATTGAATATATTTTTGACATATAAAAAATGGCGGCAGACTGGCGGACATAGAAAAGTCTACCGCCGACGGACGAATGTAAATAGCTTTATCATTCGTTATCGATTTAAATGCAATTAAATGGTCCAGATACAATATAATTGGGAATTTGTTGGGTTTCCTAGTGTGTTTTTATTACATTACTGTTTTTAATGTATATAAGTACCACAGACATTTTTATAGGCAGTTTAGGGCATTTTTGACCCCCCTATAACTTCGTTGTGGATAAAACTAGAAGCCTGAATTTTCAGTAACCAAGCAGGAATTGTATAACCACGGTATATTTCAAATTTCATTAAATTTGAATCAGTAGGTTAAGGATTATAACTAGTCAATGTTTCTTCATTTTGACTGACCGAATCTATCACACATAGAAGCTTCAAATTTGGAATTTATCCGACAAGTCAATCTATTTACCTATTTAAAATATAAAAATATTTTTAATATTAAAATCATATTACATATTTATAAGTACGCGTAGGGATTGTGGGTACTTGGGTGTCTGTCGGGGCGCGTTGTGCTGCATATCTTAATTGTGTAAGTTCTATCTGTTTTGCGATGAATAAACGTATTTCTTTCTTTCCTTGTGCGTGAGATTCAGTTGCGTATTAGAGAAAAACAGCTAGTTGAACGAGCTTGCTGGTTGAAGTCTTGTCTACAATCGTATGTGTCTACGAAACGCCATAGGATGCGATAAGAAGTGACGCGATCGACAAGGCGCCACAGATCCCGCGCCATTGGAGACGCGTGGACGCTAAATTGAATACGTGTCTAGAATGACATCGTCATACAAAAGGGACATCAAGCCGCACCTTGGCGATTGTTTGCTAACGGAAATCTGGGACAGGAAGTAAAAAATGAACGTAATATGTTAAGTATAGGCTTTAGGTTGGGGCTACGTACAATGTATTGTACATAAAGGCGTTGACAATATCCAAAAATAACTTGTGCTGGGGTAGTTATTTTGTAGTGATTGTTCGCACCTGATCCAAAATTATCAAATTAATGTGCGTACGTGGCTTATGCCACTGTGATAGCTCGGTCGGTTCGAACCCCCCCGGCATGTACCAATGAGAAGTACACTTTACTTACGTTCATTTGTCTATGACATTTACATTTACAACACCACCGTTCTCTCGTGCCTCGGAAGGCACGTTAAGCCTTCGATCCCGGTTCCACTAATACCAACTTGTGGAATCGTTAATAAATTGGCGTTAGAAATTGACATTATATCCTCGCCAAGCCGTCTGGCCAGCGTGGCGAGTGTAGGCCAAATTCTCCAGATATATGTTCTGGAAGGCCCATCTCCAGCAGTGGAGGCCTAGGGGCTGTAATGATGATTATACCATAGGCCTGGACCAAACGCGAACAAAAGGCGTCAGGACTGTATTTTTTAAATATATAATAGTCAGATGGGTCACGGAAAGTATGCCAAGTACCTTTTCACAGCTTCACAAACACCTATCCTGGCCAGAATATTCGCCAAATTAAAATCACATATAATACACACGTAGTTCGTAGTTTGCACATCTGTCTGCAGCAGAACCCGGTAGTAAACACCACTTTTTACTGGGGTATCTAGTGCGCTTATAATGAAAGCTATTTTCTGCAAATCCACAAGTGGGTACTTCTCATTGCGAATGTATTTTAATAAATATTTTAATTTTAAAGTAACGTGGCGCCATCTAGTGGCAGAATACTTAGTTATTGAAATATAGGGAATTTTAGTTTCTCATAATTAACCGATTTAACAATTACAAATGTAAGTTAAATAGTGGCGTGAATGATGTTAAAAGTAACCGTAAACATTTAACTAGACAGACCAAGAAACCAAACGGTATGAGAATCAAAGCTAGACCAATCAGAACGGAATGAATTAGTGAACTCGTATGAAAATACAAGTTTTATATGTAACTGACAGTTCTATTAGGTACCGTCTATCATGCGCCATCTAACCTGATAAAAAGTTAGTGATACACCCCATTGTATATATAACAATAATAGGAAAAAATAAATAATAAAATAAAACTAACAAACTATAAATTAATCAATAGTTAGACTCTACACGGATTAGCTGAACACTATTCCCTACTCGAAGTGCTCATTTGTCATTGGAGAATTTGGGCTACACTCGCCACGCTGGCCAGATAAATTGGCGAGGATCTGATGTAATTTTTTGATGACAATTTATTAACGATTCCACAAGGTAGTATTAATGGAACTGGGACTGATGGCTGAACATGATCTCCGACACGCGGGAACGGTGGTGTTATAAATCTATGACAAATAAATGTACGTAAGAAAAGCACAGCGATGCTGATTTGCTGCGCGAAAAAACTGCCAGCCCTCTTGTCACATACAGCGTTAACCGGCCATTTTAAATAACTTCTTAGCGCTTGACCCCCACACGGTCCCATTGTCTCAACACCAAAAGCCACAAACACGTAGTCATTACATTAACCTTATTGTATAAAGTTTTTTTTATTGTACGAAAAACGAATGCATCTTATTATGCACATCTAACAAATAAAAAAAATAAAAAATCATACATTTAGGAATAGTTATCACACATCCAGGCGACCTCGTCAAGCGCGGCGGTTTTTGCTGAGAACCTCAAGCTGCGCAAATACGCCAACCTCAGTACAGGTTACGAATTGCGCCGTTTGGGGTCGAGACGATGGGCTCATGGGGACACTCAGCCAAGCGTCTGGCCAAGGAGTTGTCCAAACGCCTAACGGAATAGTCTGGAGACAGGAAGGCTGGCAATTATTTCTGCCAACGTATTAGCTTAGCTATACAGAGGGAAAATGTTGCCAGTATTCTTGGGACTATCACTGAAGGGTCGTCTCTAGAGGTCATTTTTTACTTATAGTTTATTTTTTATTAGGTTTAGTTTATATTTATTTTAATTTTTACTTTAAAGTAGTTTTAATTTATATTGTAATTATTTTATACTGTTTGTATATATTATTCAAATTCAAAAATTCTTTATTGCACTAAAAAATATTGTACATAGGCGGGCTTAATGACTAAGCATTTTCTAACAACCAACCTTTGGGAGTGTGGAGAGGTAACAACGAAGGGTGCAATTTATTATAATAGACTTACATACTAATATTACATATACTGAATAAATATATACATAAATACCTACATATCTATATATATTATAATTAAGTTAAATTAATACACACATGGTTAAAGTAACAGTTGATTTAGAATAATAATAATGATAAGGATTAAATACATAACATAAGTGATTAATATAATGAACTAGGAGACACTATTCTGCTTATTTAGAAAAAAGATGGTGAGTAATTTAATATATTACTTCAATAAACAGTTTTAACTTATAAGAATAGTTATAGAAATGGACTTCGGCAGCTAATCAAGTATTCTGCTGTCAGTCAGTCTTTATTTAAACCACTATCGGGTAATGTTCTGAACAAGGCGGATACTCTGAAGTCCTGAATATCCAAATTTTCGGTGATATTTATAAAGCTCTAATTTTAACAAACAGTTTAGAGCAACAATTTGAAATTTGAATTAATTTTATATAGGTAGACCTAATCTAGTTTTTAAACTTTAAAAAAAAAAAAACGGAGAGTCCTTCGCGCCATTTTGCGCGGATATGTTAAGTGCAAGTTTTATAAATTTTGTTTGCTATGTAAATTAATTTATTGTGAATATTGTTGTTCAAAAGTGGTGTTGTTTTGTTTAATAATAATAATATATTCAATTTAACAGATAATTACAATCCATTTTTGTTAGTATACCTATCTATCACTATGTTAGTAACAATGGCTTACATTAAAGTTAGTAAACTAAAATTTTATGTTAGTGCCTTATTAATACTTATTTGTACACGTGTCAATTTGTGTGAATCTTAATAAAGTGAATCTTAATAAAGTGATACTGTATTGGACAGTCCATCATAATGTTTTTTTTTTAATACTTGCACGACATGTGGCCTTGGGCCCACCTGTATGCCTAGTGTGTCAGTGAAGTTTCTTAAACGCAACTATTTTTTAGTAGAGTTTTTTTACTGAATTTTCGATGTTCATTGCCTGTTATTATAGCCAAACTTGCAATAACACGCAATGTAAAATAAGAAAACGTAACTACAGCAGTTACGTTTTCCGAAACTTCCATGTTACACTAAGTACACTGATGGTAAGTGGCGCGCAAGGTCCATGAATGTTAGCAACTGAAGTCAGACACTCATGACTGACATCAGTCCGTAACACTATGCCGGCTTGACAAAATGCTTTTTCACACTTCGCTTGAAGGACTCCAAGTTATAGCAAAGTGGTAACACAGAGCCTGAAAGAGCATTCCACATCTTTATCGTACGACAGAGAGTACGACAGATGTGAATAATTATGGAAAACGATAAATTGAACTTTAAATATGGGGCACAAGTTGCAGTTTATTTTGTGCAGTTTTCCCGCGATGTGAACATTCATAGACGTATTTAGGCTATAAAGCTGCGAGTGACTCCAAGAAAAGCATCAAAGCAACATCTGGAATTTGATGATAACCTCATAAAAATAAAGTCATATTACGTCAAACTTTGCTGTATGGGCCCTTTGCCTTCCTCCTTTGTTTGCACACGGACATAATGTTCTTTAAAAAAAGCAAATAAGGAAAGTATCATCACAATCGTACCCTTGCTCAGAAACGATGCGTCAAAGAATCGGATTATTCACATTTAGCGAACTTTACTATAAGCCCATCATGTGGCAAGTGGCAAGTATGTATGTCTCTAGCATACCATCCTCGAGAAATAAATTATTGTTTCCGACCAGGAATCGAACCCGGTACCTTCGAGTCTTCTTCCACGGACTTAACCGCTAGACCACGGAGGCAGTTGGGTAGGTAGGGAAAGTTGCCATTAAAAAAAAAACTAAATAATTATCAACTACACTTAAGTTTACTTTAAGACGTGTAGATTTGTAAATATGACATTTATGCAAATAAATAAATTATTTTGTTTATTGTTTATTAATTATCCGTAGGAACCTTGTTTCTGGGAACACTTGGATTTGTCAAAGTTTACCATTTTTTATATGCAATGTAATTAATACAATGATACAGAAAAATAGCCGGATGCGAGAAAGCAAGGAACAGTCTGCTACTATATAGTCGTACATTGATTATATAAACTAAGGTTGGATGCAGCTGTAAAGGGGCATTGTACTTATCAAAAACATTGTCTTATTATTAAAATATTATTATTATTATTAAAAAAAAAAAAATCAAACAAGGTTGGTTGTTAGAAAATGCCTGGCCATTAAGCCCCGCCTATGTACAATTTTAGTGCAATAAAGTATTTAAAATTAAAATAAAATAAATGTAATACTCGTATACTGCGTAGAATTTATTAAAGAGCAATTATTTTTATATTATAATCTAGAATAAAAATAAAGAAATACGTATTTTTTTTTTAATTATTCAGTAAGTAAGTCCAAAGTTACGGTGCAGAGAAGTTTTCCAAAAAATATCGCCACTCATACAGAGCCTATTCAAGTAGGTACCGAGAGGTCGACTTAGGTAATTCTTTTTCTCTGTATTTCGTCTCTCAGCTGTGGACGAGATCAATTAATAATAACGCTCTCCAGCCTAACCAGTTTACGGATTCCATTATATAATGTTTGCGCTTAAGTAATGGAATACGACTGCTGAACATATACAGTATGAAGAAGACAATTTTTTAAGCATTCCATGGATACACCGTGCGGGTGCCGGGTCCATCGTGTGTGGGTAAGGGATGAGAAGAATGGTGTCTGAAAAGGAGGCCTCCCTTTTTATTTTATTGCGCGATAATACGCTCACCATCCACCATTCTACTTCTCTCCCTACCCAACCAAATACTGTATGATTCCGTTAATGCCGTCTTGGAAGCTCGTTCCATAAATGTATTGACGGCAGACCTGCTTAAAGCTAAATCTGGATTCTGTAAATTGCAGCATTACCTATTAATCTTAACTCTACGAAACCAAAGCCGAGAGCACTGAATTATTGGAATCCCAATTAATATCGTACCGTATGTATTTTGGGAAATTTTGTCAAATTTGGTAAAACGTTTTCAATAATTCTTTATATAATATGTGTCTAAATTACGTGTATAACGATTCAACTGTATTTATTTAATTGTTAGTAAATAACGTTCTTTTCAATAACAAATTCAAATTTCTTTATTTGCAAGTAACAAGATATAGTTTTTGAATAATTAATAAATGTGCATCACTGTGCTCTGCTTTTAAAGCGTACAAATATATTCATTATATAATCTTAAAAAAATGCCTCCGTTGTCTAGCAGTTAAGTCCGTGGATTTAGACTCGGAGGTGCCGGGTTCGATTCCTGGTTGGGTCACGATAATTGTTATTAATTTATTAGATAAAATTTAATTATTATTTAATTTATTTCTGATATTTCTCTAGTTTGGTACCCTAGACACATCGACAAGCTTGCCACTTGTCATGATTGGCATATAGTAAATTTGGCTAAATGTGAATTCGCTTCTTTATAAGCGTGGTTTCTGACCACCTTGGAAGGGAAACGGTCGTGATGATACTTTACTTTACTTTTAATCTTTAGTTATATAATTATTTCAACACTTAAAAAAAACAAATTAAAATATATAAGGAAATAGACATGTCATAATGTAGTATCATGTAGTATATTATGTATAATAATGTGTATTATTAGTATTTAGTATATTGATATTATGATATATATGAAGATATATGATGTAAGTATATATTAATCTCATTAAATTAACTTTTATAATTATAGTATTATTATTATTTCTATGATTGCACCTATAATTGTTCAAGTTTGTCCCTAAGGTTTGGCTGTCAGAGAATGTCTTCGGGCATTAGGTCCGCCTTTGTACTCTGTACAATAAAGTTTTTTAAATAAATAAATAAAAAATAAATAAATAATTTCGTGCGGAAATAATAAGTCAACAAACAGCATGTCCGTATGCAACATTGGGATAACACTTTAGCAATAGTGTAGGTAACTGTAACATTTCTTTATATATAGTTTAGTTTATATTTTTAATTTAGTTTATAATAATATACATATTTTTAATAGCTTAATTTTTATTATTGTATATTAATTAAATATGTTCGGTAACTATTATAAAATAACATAGGTACAATATAATTCAATTGAACACAAACGTGCCAGTGGCTTTTTTTCAGTACTTACAGAAAATGCCATAATCCTGCTACGTTAGGAATAATTATGGAAAAAATATAAAAAAACAAAAATAATTGACGTAACAGTATATCCGTCAAGCATTCCTATGTAACAAAACACTAACCGAATTAATTTATACACGTACCCCATGAAATAGAAACTCATCAAATTAAAATTGTCCCCAAAACCTATAGGTAGGTAAGACATCGACATACATATCGAAATGTCCGACTTAATAATGAATTGCCACGATGGTTTTCAGCAGACGAATGGTATATAATTGGCTGTATGGGCTAAACCCTTTGCCTTCCCTATCACCTTATTCGTCGTCCATCAAGAAAACACAAACAAAACTGCATCTTTTGATGATACTGTCACACTAATCCAACAAAATGCACTATATATTTAAATACCTATATAATTTTTATAATATAGAAAAAAGTAAAGTAAAGTATCATCACGACCGTTTCACTTTCGGGGTGGTCAGAAACCACGCTTATAAATAAGCGGATTCACATTTAGCCAACTTTACTATAGGCCAATCATGATAAGTGGCAAGCTCGTCGATGTCTCCAGCGTACCAAACTCGAGAAATATCACAAATAAATTAAATGTTAATTAAAATGTATTCATTTACATTAAGAAATATTTTTGTGTCCCGACCAGGAATCGAACCCGGTACCTCCGAGTCTAAATACACGCACTTAACCGCTAGACCACGGAGGCAGTTATAATATAATATAATTTTAATCAGTCACATGCGATGGTTCTTTATTTTATTTATACTATATTTATATTATGTATATTTATATTATCTTTATTGCACTTAAAAACTTAACAGTTATGTGCAAGTTAGTTATTTTACGGGTATACTTGCTACCCTTTGGGAGTGTGGTAATAGATCTTGGGCGCATTATAAATAAAAATAAATACATAATAATATTTTACGTACTACTAAACAAATACCAATAACAATATATAAATAAATACTTCGTTACAGTCCATCAGCGTTTTCAGTGATTGCGGTCCTCGGCCTGACTAGACCATCGTTTTTCGGGGTTCTTCCTCTTGTTCTTTTTCCTTTACTAAAAGTTTTACCAGATTGTCAGCACCTCTTCTAGCAATGTGGCCAAAAACATTAATTATTAAATACATTTTTATTTTTTTTATTTTTTTTATTAATACCCTTTTAGCTAATATATGTACGTCTTTGTCCGAAAGAGGTAGCGGTGATAGATTGAGCAGTTGATTTTGCCTTTTATTCCGTGAGTGATAAAATACCTTTTTGGCAATTCCGTGATGAGTTCCATTATTTATTTCTCGTGTAAAGGGCCGGTGATATTGGAAAGGACTTTAATTTCCTGTTGTGAATTAAATGGCGGTTCTTTGGTGAGGGACTGGTGTAGGTATAAAAAAATAGAATCTTGATAATAGTAGAATTGAAAAGTGGTAAATGCATTTATAAATAACTGCTAAGATGCTAGTCTTCTGCGAACAGCTTACTCATTTATTGTTTAGTTCTCTAAAAAGTAATTCAGTTACAAGTTGGGCGAAGTATTCATTTTGAATTCTTGGTTTGGAAAAAAATACTTCTTCTTCGTCCAAGCTGAAGCAATTGGTTTAGGATTTAAGGTTACAGATTACAAAGCACTTTTCACGATTACATAGGAAAGCAAAGAGAACAAGAAAATTTAAGTTGGAAAAACAAAGAACAATCATGAGTCTCTGATTCCAGTTGCTAACATTCATGGACCTTGCACGCCACTTACCATCAGGTGGGCGTAAGTTCACATGTCGTGCTAGTATAAAAAAATATAAAAAAGCTTAGAGTCCTATACCTCCACTGTTGGATATGAATTTATTTAATTCCAGATTTTTTGGAGAATTTGGTCTACACTCGCCACGCTGGCCAGACAGGTCGGTGAGTTAAAACGCTGATTGTCAATGCAAAGGGCATGCTAGAAAGGCATCAAGGAGAAAGGAAGGACATAAGAAAGAAAGGAATAAACAAAGAATACGTTTAAGAACGTAACATTAAAAACATTTTTTTTTTTTTAATTTATTTTTGTTATCGTGGAAAAGGTCCTAATTCATTAAAAAACACTTTCCCAGAGAATATTGGCACACTAAACTACTTTTTCCTTAACCTTAATTAAACCCGTAAAAAACAACTTTATTTCTTGATTTATGAAAAGGTTTTATCAATTGAAGGTTCCTTTTATTGCACCTGCCGTAAAAAAAGTCAAACTCCAATCTTTATTGGACTGTAATTTACGATGAACCAAAATTTATTTTCTAATTTTATTATTTACATTAAGTTAGTAAAATCGTCATTTTCGTCTACATAATGAAGATTGTTCAGCTAGTTGTGGAAATAGCTATCCTTAGTATTTCTCTGATGATGTTTAAAATTGATATATTCGTCAGAGAAGTAAGAGATTTTTTATTCAAAAAATCTTCACCCGTAGCCACCATCCCTACGCGTACATATACATTTAAGTATGGAATACTCTTCCAGCCTGTATGCTCAATAGCTAGCTTATCATTGACCTTGCTAACAATTTCAGTATGTCAGTTAGACCTAGTTCTTAGCTACTAGTGGTAGTATTCTTGTACCGTATCCTTCCCTTTTTCTATTTCTTTCCCAAACGAGCAATTTTTTTTTACTATTGAGAAGTTTCTCGTCGTGTTTATTTGTCGACAACGGACACTTTAGGCATTTTCAGGATTTTGATCCGACTTGCAACACAGTCCCCAACAACTAACCACGTCCTAGAGAAGTGAACCTGGAGAATACTTCATATTCGAACCTAGAACCCCTTGATCGTGAGCCAGACGGACGCTGTTATATCAAAAATGAATTACTGACTCATTAGCCATCCAGGCCTGGAGGACTTTTTTTTTTATACTAGCACGACATGTGACCTTTGGCCCACCTGATAGTAAGTGGCACGCAAGGTCCATGAATGTTAACAACTGATATCAGACACTCATAACTGCCATCAGTCCCTAACACTATGCCGGCTTTACTAGATGCTTTTTCACACTTCGCTTGAAGGACTCCAAGTTATAGGAAAGTGGAAACACAGAGGCTGGTAGAGCATTCCACATCTTTATCGTACGACAGATGTATGAGTCGCCAAATTTATACGTACGCGAAGGGATGGTGACTACGGTATGTGGGTGCATATTTTGACCTGTGCGTGTGGTTCGGTTGCGGAATGGAGCGGGAGGGATTAGGTTATAGAGTTCTTCGGTGCACTCACCATAGTATAGCCGGTAGAACACGCTCAGAGAAGCCACATCTCGGCGGAGCTGCAGGGATTCGAGAGTTCCAGATTAGTGACTTTACTGTCTGTGTCTCTTTTTCTTACTTTATTTATTTCTCTCTTTCCTTATTTTTGTATTTTTCTTTATTTAAGTCTTTATAAATAAAAAAGGTAGCTGGAGCGGTAAATTTTAACTATTTAAATTATTGAAAAATTGAATCAAGTCATACCGATTTTGGCTGTAAGGCCGTGACCGACTTACGAAGTGATCAGCAAATATTTATATGAAGAAAATGTCATGAAATTTTAATTAATCTATTTCCGTTGCCACAATAAGGTCGAGTCGATAAATATCAGAATAAATAATCGACAATAGCTTTTATCCACCAACTTAAGTACGACATGTTGATACCGCTTCAGCTATTGGACTAGATAATTGGCTTTTTACATGAGCGCAGCAGTCGTGTCCTTGTGGATGGGGATGCAACTGAGGTCATTGCAGTGAACGCCGGTGTACCGCAGGGCTCTGTTGTCACCAACACTCTTCTTTCTGCATATCAATGATAGACGACAGCACGGCTCACTGGCGATATCTAAGTCTTTGCTTTGGGAATGAATTAAGAAAAATCAAGGAACTAACTAAAATTTATTTGTGTCCAAGTATCTTGTCCAAGTGAATGCCAACAAGGCCCAGATTTGCCAAGAAGTTCACCTTCTCTCCTCCCCCCATTTTTCAGGGCACCACGCTGGATTTATAGCCCCTTCCAACAGTGGAATGGCCACCGAAACTACATTGAGAGCATTTCCAAAACAACGGCATAAAAGCTCAGTATAGGTACTAAACAAGGTGAAGCACAAACGCGATCATGCGTGGAATACTGTTCTCACCTTTAGTTTGGTCAAGTATCTTACAGATGCTCTCAATGTCCTGCAGAGGCGAGCTATTCAAATTGTAAACGATGCCACTATATCTGGAGCTCTCAAATCTCTGCAGTTTCGGCGAGATGTGACTTCTGCGTTTTGTTGGCTATATCAATTCCTTTCGCTCCATTGCACAACCACACGCCAGGTCAGAATAAGTATCACACACCGTAGTCACAATCCCAACGCGCACTTACTTTGTGGACTTATACATATTTCGCACGATAAAGATGTGGAAGCCTTCAAGCCAAGTGTGAAAAGCATCTAGTTAGGAATTCCAGTTCTTATAATATTATGGACCTTGCGCGCCACTTACTATCAGGTGGGCGCAGGTTCAAATGTCGTGCTAGAATAAATAAATAAATGATGTCGCGTCCATGAATGGGAGAAACTGACACCATGACAGTCATAGATGATCCATCAATTCGATCATTAGTCCTTACCTGTTTAGCTGACTAAACATAAATAAAAATAAAAATAAACTGTAAAAAATAAAATAAACCAAATTGTTTGTTTTGTTATGATTTTTATTTTTAAGATTTGTCATTTACTGTTTATTATTGTGTAGGCTTATTTTTAGTATTTTATAGTTATATGTATGTATTTATTTATTCTTATATGTATTATTAGTATCTAGTTTATAATAATAAGTTTGCACCCATACATAGTTTTTCCACACTAACCTTTGGGGTTGGTTGTTAGAAAATGCCTGGCCATTAAGCCCGCCTATGTACAATTTTAGTGCAAAAATAAATAATCCACAACGTTGGTTAAGACACCTAGCCATCTGCCTCCTCTAGGCACAGTCGCGTGACCTGACGTGAATGCCATCTTCCCTATGCCATTATTGCCTTAGGGTATTACACCGGCCACTGAGATTCCTATCTTTATACTACCACTGAAATTTATATATTGTTGGGTTTATATATTTGCTGTGAGCTTGGACTTGGGTGATAGGACCTCTGTATTTAGCGTCCATGCTCTGACACTACCATTATGCCGGCTTAATAAGTCTCATTTTTACGCATCTTTTGATACCCTTACCAACTCCAATATTCAATGAAGTCAAATACTTATTTCAATTTTATTCACTCATATTCTTCAAAGGAATAAATTACGATTTTTCGCACATCATTCAACATTTGGGCCAATCATGCAATATTTGTTGGTATTTGTACAGTAAGAGGTATGTCGTGATCGTGTCAAGTGGCGCTCAATTGTCTCTGCCTACCCCGTAAGGGATCTGGCGTGAAGATATGTATGTATGTACAGTAAGAAAAAGGTAGACTAAATAACCTTAATTTTCTACTTATAAGCTTCTATGTATAACTGTTAGTCGGTAATAGCTTGGTTGTAAGAACGCTTTACTTAGAATCCTTCAAAGATCGGTTCTATCTCCCCTAATATACAATCAAGGAATTTAATTTCCAACACACCTAAGGTTCAATATCGTATAGCAAACTGTCACCATAAGAGCTAGCTAGAGCACGACGTCACTTTGACATATATTAATAAGTGACAAATAATAGTGTAGGCATCACGACCGTTTCCCTTTCGGGATGGTCAGAAACCACGCTTATAAAGAAGCGGGTTTACATTTAGCCAACTTTACTATAGGCCAATCATGACAAGTGGCAAGCTCGTCGACTTACCAAACTCGAGAAATATTTAAATATAAATAATAAATAAATATTTCCAGACAGGTCACACAGCGCCATCTAATTTCCGTGGTGAGCTACGAGGCTTGTGTTACGGAAACTAGATGGTTGATAAACTACATATTATACTTTTTTATTTGTAAATATACACATATTATACATATAAACACCCAGACCGAGACAAATTATACAATGTACCCCCGGTGGGAATCGAACCCACGACCTTCCGAGTTCACGGCAACGTTTGTTACCACTAGTTGTTCTTGTTATCACAAATAAATTAAATATAATTACATTAAATTAATATTTTTTTTTGTGTCGAGACCAGGAATCGAATCCGGTACCTCCGAGTCTAAATACACGAACTTAACCGCTAGACCACGGAGGCAGTTAAAAGCGTTAAAACCTGTTAAAAAAATCGATAAATGCCTATTTTATTAAATAAAATGTTCCGTACTGACGTTTATACAGTTGGACAATGCCTTGTTACTATTTCGTGTATTTCACTCCCCTATCCACCCCTATCATTGGGGTGTTCGTACCCATGTCAAGGACCTATCTATGTCAAAACTTCTCAATGACACTCAGCAGATCGGAATCTATCTTGTAGTAAATATTTAAAAAATAAGAAAAAGTTTTGGAAAAACTATTTTGGAATTATAGGTAATATAATATTATATCAAGTAGAAACGTGAGTTTTGTTGTCATTTTGCATCTCTCTCGCACAATACAGCATTTTTAAAGATTACCCAAGTTTGACTATACTTTTAAGAAATGTAGTCTATTCCATCGCGACTCCCATACTCGTTCTCTTCGTTCTTCACAACAATCAACTTTCAATTCAACTCTACTAGCAGATATTCGGATTCTCTCACAGAAACTCGCCAATGGAACAAACTGCCTTAACTGGCCAGAAATTAAACAGGTCGCAAAATGCGATGTTGTCCAATCATACATTTATCTGGGAGCATTAATATCGAATAGCGGTGGATGCGAGGAGGAAATTAAGCATCGTATTTGATTTGTTAGGCATATTGTGGACGGAGTTCCGAACCAACAAATCCATCCTGGAGGAAATGGAGATAGGACAACGCCTTTCCTCAATCGTACAATCACGCATTCTCACTTTCATTGGACACATGTCGCGGCGTGAAGATACATCCATTGGGCGCCTTGTAGTTCAGGGAAAAGTCGATGGCAAGAGGATGCGTGGTAGATCTCAGATGAGATGGACCGACCAGGTTAAAGTAGCAATGGATCACGAGACGAGTGGCGACGGCTTGTTAAGCGTGCTACTGACACTCAAGTGACGACCACGACCACTCTGCCAAGAGTGAAGCGACTAAAAAGAATAGAGCGTGATCCATTGGCGGGCTGCAGAAACAGTGAAGGAATCTGACTATCTGCTAGAAGAGCTGCCATTTGCAATGATGTCAAAGCCAATTTTTACTTTTAAGGAGAACTAATATTGTTAGCTTGCCATGGTGATATTTATACAAAAGTTACACCGCTTGAAACAAGACTTACTGATAACCTCTATTTTACTATAACAAATCTATGATTCATATATATCAAGGATAACCGTAATTATATTTCCCAAAAAGATGATAGATTTCTTTAAATGTTCACTCAAATTTAAATTGTTCAATTGTGCGAGGGAGCGAGGGACATTTCTGTCTGTAAGTTCCAGGTAAAAAAAACAATGATACAAGTCCATTATTAGTTACACAGTTGGGAAGGCAGCTGAAATTATATTTTCTCCGCGGCACCCGACTAATTTGACAGGAGAAGAATCATTCCTGCCTCGACTATTCTCGCTTTCCATTTTCTTAGGAAATTGTCCCGAGAAATTACATCAATCTGTACCAGGCCGAGTTATAGTAATTATTTATGATTTCTTAGAATAAACAAGCTGATACCATAAGAAGTTACAATTAGGTATTATTTGTTATAACAATTTATCGTTGTTGTGTAATTTTTTCTGTATTTATGTTATTTTGTAAATCTGATATAATCTGACTTTTAATTGATATAAACTGACATTGACATTTATATTCTTATAATTGTGTCTATCTTAGCTTATAGTGTGACAATGCCTATATACAGCAGCTATAATGTTAAGCGTTATTCTGTATTTATAATTTTGTTATTTTATTGTTTCTCTTTTCAAATGATGGTTATCATGTACTGCTCCAGATTTACCAATATGTACTATAAAATTATATCGTTTTATATCAATATTAAGGATGACAACCGTGACGATAAAGATTGATGATGAAACTCTAGAACAAGTAAATGAAATTATATATCTGGGCAGTGTTTTCACTGCGGATGGGAAGTACGATAGGGACGTTGAAAGAAGAGTGAACGCGGGAAATAGTGTTAACGGTGCCCTGGGGTCACTGATCGGCAGTCGAAATGTCAGTGACAAAGCTCGGCTCGCCATACACAATGCCATGTTGGTACCAACACTGATGTATGGAAGCGAAACGTGGATATGTCAGAATACGCATGAGAGTAGGGTTAATGCAGTAGAAATGCGGTCGTTGCGGCGGATATGTGGCGTCACTTTGGCGGACCGCATACGTAACGTCGAAATACGGAAAAGGGTTGGTATGAAGGAAAGCATAGGGACAAAAATAAGGAAAAGCATGCTACGATGGTTCGGGCATGTTGAAAGGATGAGCGATGAAAGATTGACGAACCAGATATATAATGCGAAAGTTGTGGGTAAAAGAGGCCCTGGCAGACCGAGACTCACATATCACGATCAAATAAATAAAACACTGACTGAAGGTGCATTAAAAAGTCTTCGTAACCAAAGGGCATGTATGAAGAGGTTAATGAATGTCGACGAAGCGAAAGAGGTATGTCGTGATCGTGTCAAATGGCGCTCAATTGTCTCTGCCTACCCCGCAAGGGATCTGGCGTGAAGATATGTATGTATGTATATCAATATTGTAAAAATTGA
Organism: Tinea semifulvella; assembly: GCA_910589645.1. Lineage (NCBI taxonomy): Eukaryota > Metazoa > Arthropoda > Insecta > Lepidoptera > Tineidae > Tinea > Tinea semifulvella. Next base: position 3,521,289 of record OU342609.1, read on the forward strand.
CGTGTAAAAGTGCAGAATACATATCTTTTTGTCCTATGCCTACTTGCAAAAATAAACGAATTGAATTGTAATAAAATTAAGGCTCCTAAACTACATGTCAAACGTAACTGACAAAAATCGTCGCCATATTGGATGAATGCAATAGTTGAAACCCCGTCTCATGCACTGCGTATGTTTCCTATTTTCTAATAATATTTTTTGAGTGAATCGAATAAACATAAATTATTAAAACTAAATTGCAACTCACTTAGTGATAAATGAAACTTCCGAGGTTAACAGAAACCACATTTTTAAAGAATCGAGTTCACATTTACTCCGTGTCTAGCAAATCCACGGCTTTATTCGCTAAAAAGTAGATTATAATGTATTTATCGAAGTGGTACGTAACAGTGTTGACGTGCAAGTAGCTATAACTCTAATGGATGGCTTAACAGCTCATTACTCACTTTGCGCCCCTAATAATGAATATTGATGCTAATAACTAGGTCAGAACTCGCTCATACTGAGTCTCATTAGGCTAAAAACTAAATTACAAAGGTAATTATAAAATAAATCAAATTCCTTGTTATATAAAACAATTGGCACAGTGCACCTAAACCAATCTCGTAGCCTTTCTTAATGCAACTTCTATGGTATGGAATGGTTTACTTGCAATATAAGTATTTCCAGTGTTAACACTGTAGTGAGTTAATACTCCGTTGCAGTCCATCCACCAGCTTATTCCTATGGTTGCGGACCGCAGTAGATGGCTAGGTGTACTAGGATCTTTAGGTGGTCAGTCTTCTCACTGGCCAATCGTTTGGGGATTCGTTTTTGCCTAATTTTGACTTATTATTTTACTTATGAACCAAGGAGTTTTCCAAACAGGTAACAGAAAGTCTGGAAAAGAAAGGCTGGTATTACTTTCTGCCAATATATTAGCCAGAGGGGAATTGTTGCCAGTCTCTTTAATAGGTCGCCTCTAAATGTTTTTTTATTTATATTTTATTAGATTATCATCATCACGACCGTTTCCCTCTCGGGGTGGTCAGAAACCACGCTTATAAATAAGCGTATTCACATTTAGCCAACTTTACTATAGGCCAATCATGACAAGTGGCAAGCTCGTCGATGTCTCCAGCGTACCAAACTTGAGAAATATCACAAAAAAATAAATATTATTTAAATGTATTTATTTACATTAATAAATATTTTTGTGTCCCGACCAGGAATCGAACCCAGTACCTCCGAGTCTAAATCCACAGACTTAACTGCTAGACCACGGAAGCAGTTTATTAGATTATTTATTTAATTTATTTTTTACTATTTTATTTTTATAAAAAGCTCAGGTCGTATCCCAGATATTCTCTAACTCAACATAGTAAAATGAGCTCTAACGACTAGCTAACATTCCATCAAGTCTAGAGCTGCCAGGTCTATCGAGGAGTAACGGAAACACGTCCAGATGGTATAACGTTAATTCCTTGGTCTCGTGGCATGCGATATATAATGCGAAAGTTGTGGGTAAAAGAGGCCCTGGCAGACCAAGACTCACTTATCACGATCAGATAAATAAAACAATAGCTGAAGGTGAATTAAAGAGCCATCGAAACAAAAGGGCATGTATGAAGAGGTTGATGAATGTTGAAGAAGCGAAAGAGGTATGTCGTGATCGTGACAAGTGACGCTCAATTGTCTCTGCCTACCCCGCAAGGGATTTGGCGTGAAGATATGTATGTATGTACTCATGGCATGTCATTGGTCTGGGACGCGACTTGTGTCGACAACTTAGCTGCAACATTAGTCTACGGTCTGCTTTACGAGAATTAGTCCAGGCTCTGCAGCCGCAAAAGTAAATAAAAAACAATAAATATTCATATCTTTCAAATTAATATATGTTCCTTTCTTTCGCAATAGAAAACTTGGTGTTAAGTTTCATAACATTTTATTGAGAAAATGCCAAAAAAAAAAGAAGGTAGAAGTCAGAAAATTATTTAAAACAAATCTATAGTAGTGTAACGTGCAGCCATTGTACTACTTTTAATCATGAATTTTCGTTGGTTTTGATGAGTTTTTTTTTTTTTCATATTTAAGTAGTTTTTAATACATTTTAAACTTCACTGAAAAAGTCATTTTGCGTTTAGCTGCTAAATTCAAATCTAATATATTATGCAACAATATTCTCTTGATACCCACAAATTCATAAAAGAGCTGGGTAAACGAATTTTCCAAGAGTGTGGCGATCCCAAATGCCATAACTACCTAAAACAGAATATGTCAATTATAATCCAACGAGGAAATGCGGCGAGCGTTTTAGGTACCCTCCCTGGTGATAAGCCCTTAGTTTATTTTGTAGAATAGTTTTAATTTCATAGGTATTTTTAGTTTTAGTTTTATTTATAATTAGTTTTTTAATAAATTTTATTTTAATATTTTTGTATCTAAGTACTTCGAATAAATATACCTAGTCATATATAAAAAAATATCTTACCTCCATCGCCATCTCTATCAGGTCCGCTGTCGTGTTCCGATTCAGACTCGTCCCAGATGGTATCAGTTGCGATCTTCTGACGGGAACACTCGACCCAGTAGCCTGGAGTCGGAATCAAACTGTGGGGGTATTCTTCGCAGAATTCATCTGAAATAATTAACTGAATTAATAAAATAACTATTTGATTAATGTTGTATGTGCGACGATAGGAACGTTTTTAAAGTTGGACTAAGTACGTTGCGCGAACTATATTGTCCGAGTTTCGTTTGCAAAATAATTCTGTTCTATTTATTTATTTAAAACTTTATTGCACGCAAATATACAAATATAGAAACATAATGTCGCTTGACATTTTTTCTGCCTTTCAGACCTTCGGGACAACGAGAACATTTATGTGAGGTAGGTGCAATATAATAGGCGCGGTGGTGGCTCGGTTGTAAGAACGCGTTCCTTAAATCCTTCAAAGGTCGGTTCGGGGGGCGGCATGTACCAATGAGAAATTTACTTTTCTTACGTACATTTGTCATAGATTTACAACTCCACTGTTCCCGTGAGATATTTCTCAAGTTTGGTACGCTAAAGACATTGACGAGCTTGCCACTTGTTATCATTGGCCTATAGTAAAGTTGGCTAAATGTGAGTCCGTTTCTTTATAAGCGTGGTTTCTGACCACCCCGAAAGGGATACGGATAATATTGCACAAAGTACAAAGGCGGACTTAATGCCGCTAGGCATTCTATGACAGAAAAACCTTCGGGACTTCAACAACTTTACTGTATTTATAAAAATATATTTTTAAAGTGCACATGAAATTTTCAAAACGTTGTCAAAACAGCTTGTCAACACCTCGGGAGACAAAAGGGCTGGGCAATATTTGGGCCAAAGGATCAGTATCCTTGGCACTTCGCCCATTGGCAGCGATTTGGAGCAATTTTTTTATTTATAATAATTTTTATTTTGTTTTTTCTTTTAGATTTTAGTTGTATTTTTATTTATTAAGTAGGTTTATTTTTATAAACAGTAATTTATGTTTTGTTATTTATATTGTAAGTTTTTAATTTAATTAGTAATTTAGTTTTTTTTTTTCCTTCCTTCGAATAAAAAAAATAATAAGTTATTTAATTTTGTTAATTAAAATGGTTTTAAAAGTTGGGCAAAAAAGGTTTTAAAAGTCTCAAGCGCCAGTTTATCTTTTCAGTACTAGTAATAAAAAATAAGTTTTTCTAGGGTTAAGTGCTCTCCTTTGGTTGGAAACCTAACTTCAAAGAGAACTGCACTTTTCCGTTTATGGTAAAGGAGAAGTTTGACATAGGATTGTTAATTAAAAGATGAAAAAGGATTTTAGAACCGCAGGAAAGTTGGCGTTTGAGTTGGATTTTTTCTTAGGAGTTTTAAGCCGATCGCACACTTGTCCACCCTTAAACGGAAATAAAATTGATTCGGAAGGGTTTGTGACTGTGGAAAAGAAAAAAAGGAGGCCCAAACGTAATAATCGGGGAATTGCGCCTCCCGAACAGTGCGCTCTAAAAGCTGCGATACCGACATCCTATGTCTATGTATCGCGGCTGCGCAAGGACATGTCATCCCAAGATGTTCTCGGACACATACGGGACCGAGGGGAGATCGACTCTGTCGCTGCCATCGACGAGTTACCTGGGATGACACCGGATTTAAGGCCTTTAGGATTCGTGTGCGGTCAGAGCACCTCAAAATATTCCTGAAGAAGGAATTCTGGCCGCTCGGTGTTGTGTACCGCAAATACATTCGTGGATTTGCTTCACGCAGCACCAACGATGTTCCTGGACCCCGCGCAGCACCTACTCCCTCTGCACCACCCCCAGCAGGGACGCCGGCACCGTCCATTGAAGCTTCTAGTTCTCCTCAGAAGGTGGTCACAGTACCTGATGGGTACTTCTATGACCACAAGAAGATGAAGATACGGAAGCTTTAGATTAATTAATTTTAATGTTATTTTTATATGTATTTTAGTTGTAAGGTATTTATCTATGGGCCAATTGTTGCCTGATAATAAACAAATTATTATTATTATTATTAAAGAATTAAAATAATCACAATCATTAATTACTTACTCGTATACGACAGGTCCAGAAAGCATTATACTTTGCTATAGGATCCTTTACTATAGCTCCTCACAATATTAAGTTTATATAGTATCATCACGACTTATAAATAAGCGGATTCACACTTAGCCACCTTTACTATAGGCCAATCACGACAAGTGTCAAGCTCGTCGATGTCTCCAGCGTACCAAACTCAAGAAATAACCCAAAAAAAAAAAAAAATGCATTTATTTACTTACATTAATCAATATTTTTGTGTCCCGACCAGGAATCGAACCCGGTACCTCCGAGTCTAAATCCATGGACTTAACCGCTAAATCACGGAGGCAGTTATATATGTATAGTATTATGTATGTATTAGTATATAGATATTATAGTATATATACATACATATCTTCACGCTAGATCCCTTGCGGGGTAGGCAGAGACAATTGAGCGCCATTTGACACGATCACGACATACCTCTTTCGCTTCGTCGACATTCATTAACCTCTTCATACATGCCCTTTTGTTACGAAAGCTTTTTAATGTACCTTCGGCCAGTGTTCTATTTATTTGATCGTGATATGTGAGTCTCGGTCTGCCAGGGCCTCTTTCACCTACAACTTTCGCATTATATATCTGGTTCGTCAATCTTTAATCGCTCATTCTTTCAACATGCCCGAACCATCGTAGCATGCCTTTCCTTATTTTTGTCCCCATGCTTTCTTTTATACACACCATTTTCCGTATTTCGTCGTTACGTATGCGGTTCGCCAAAGTGACGCCGCATATCCGACGCAACGACCTCATTTCTACTGCATTAACCCTACTCTCATGCCTATTCTGACATATCCACGTCTCGCTTCAATACATCAGTGTTGGTACTAACATGGCATTGTGTATGGCGAGCCGAGCTTTGTCACTGACATTTCGGCTGGCGATCAGTGACCCCAGGGCACCGTTAACATAGTATATATATTAAGCTGTTAATTTTTCTTCCTAATTTTTATTATTTCTTTCATTGCACCTATAATAGTTCAAATTTGTCCACAAGGTTTGGCTGTCAGAAAATGTCTACGGGCAATAAGTCCGCCTTTGTACTTCGTGCAATAAAGTTTTAAATAAATAAATATCTCTATCTCAAAAAATTATGTCCCGACCAGGAATCGAACCCGGTATATCCGCGTTAGACAGTTATGTTAAAATGTATTAAATAAATTTGCACAACGTTGGAGCTATCGCAAGTGTCCCACAGTTTTGTTTTACTGTGCTCCATGTGACACGGCAAACACAGCGATACGCGAAGTTTACGAATTAGAGCAAAAAACAGCCATTGTTGTCCGACATCAGTCCCTATCACTATGACGGGGCGTAAAGATTCAAGAAAAGTCGCTACATCAATATATAATTTTTAAAAATACTCTAACGAACCATGATGACATTTTAAGTATAATTATTTCAAATTTATGCGTAAATTTTAAATAACAAATGACTGTTTTGCTAATTACTGTGGATTTTTTTATTGTCATGAGAAAATACGGCTCATTAGGATTAAGGCCGTTTGTCCACCGCTGTCGTCATCAACAAGACGTCAACGAGAATGAGAGATCTACGCTTCTCACATAATTCCCTCCTATCTATCCCTTCCCATCACACAAACTTTGTTTCCAAATCTTTTGTATGTCATCTTCATCCCTGTGGAACAACCTTCCTATTGAACTCAGACAAGCACCCAGCAGACCAATATTCGAGAGTGTACAGTCATTCTTATAAATCTCTAGCTTGACTTATACTGACTTTAATTTATTGTAGGTAGTTATTATTAATATTAAGGTATTTATGTTTTAAACTGCCTCCGTGGTCTAGCAGTTAAGGCCGTGGATTTAGATTTGAAGTCTATTTAAAATATATTTTTTGCAATATTATACGGGCGTAGCCGGGATCAATAGCTAGTAAGTTGATAAAGACCAAGTGTATGCAAATATTTGAGTAAAGAATATTCTGAGAATGTCGAAGTTTCGCAGCCACTTTGTCTCAAAACTTTTCAATATTCTACCGAAACGTAATCGAATGGAAAATGATGGAAGAGTTCTTTCAGTAAGTTTATGAAGTGGACCTTTTGCAGATAATCTCAAGTATATTAAATTATCCTTGAATAATTCTTGAACCCACCTCTTTAGGGAAATTGAAGAATTTTGAATAACTTTTAGTGTTTTAGTGAATTTTCCTTGCATATTCCTTTATCATACAGATACAACACTAACAGTTCATTGGAATCTACTAAGCTGCTGGTCTTCTGCTAACAGCTTACTCCTTGGACCGCTTTGCTGCTTAGTCTTTCACAAAAAATATTGTAATAAATTTATCATAGCCCCTAGCATAGCTGGGCATTAACTCGTTAATCCGTTAATTAACGAAGTTAACATTTTGATTAACGGGTTAACTTTTAAAAATGTTAACGGACACGTTAACTTCCGTTAATATGCAGAAGTTCGTTAATCGTTAATAAAACATATTAATGCCGGCGCGTGCGAGTAAGAAAACTGCGAAGTACTAGCGCCAGTGCTCAGAGTGACGAGTGTTGTGTTTGTTGTTATTATAAATTACTGTCAGTGATAATTTGCGTGTTAATAAAGAAGAGTGCAGTGTAATTAGTTAGATAGAAAAGTGTATTGTGCAGTGTAGTAATTAAAACTATATCATGGAAGACATAGAATCGGATTTCAGCGGTCCTGATGAGAATCCTTGGCCACATTTGACTGAGTATGTGGAATTTGTATCCAGATCGGGCCAGCAAATACTTTTTGCTTGTAAGCGTTGCTTGCCAAAAGACACCAAAATAAAAGTTCAAGTATCAAGCCTGAATAATTTGAAACAACATGTAAGAAGGGTACAATACAGTTTGAAGAGATTGTTAAGGCGGGCTCTAACCGAGGCAAGACAAAAACGAGAACTCATTCTGACAATATTATATATTAACCTGTTAACTTCCAGAACCTAAACCAACAGGTTTTATAAGTTCACTAACGCAGCGATATAAAAATGCAATTTTACACATATTAACGGATTAACGATTAACATTAACTTCCGTTAATTCTTCCGACATGTAACGCTTTAACTTTTAACGAAAAGTAAAAAGAGTAAAGTATCATCACGACCTTTCGGGGTGATCAGAAACCACGCTTATAAATAAGAGGATTCACATTTAGCCAACTTCACTATAGGCCAATCATGACAAGTGGCAAGCTCGTCGATGTCTCCAGCGTACCAAACTCGAGAAATATCACAAATAAATTAAATATTAATGAAATGTATTTACTTACATTAATAAATATTTATGTGTCCCGACCACGAATCGAACCCGGTACCTCTGAGTCTAAATCCACGGACTTAACCGCTAGACCACGGAGGCAGTTCGTTTAACGAAGCTAACTTTTTTTGTAGCAGATTAACGATTAACGAAGTTAACTATTGTGCCCAGCTATGGTGCCCCTAGAACCACTATTTAAATTCACCATAAGCTTAATACACTCTCTGCTATATTTATTTCTCTCATTATAGTCATCATATAGTAGGTATAGTATATTTATGTATATTCATAGAACGTATGTATGTAGTTTTATTTGTATGTATTTGTGTATGTATTAGTATGTAAATAAGTATTTATTCACTAGTATATATTGAAGTCTAATATTTTTCTATTAGTTTTGATAGCACCTGCCTTATCTTGTCGTAACTGCTTTAGTTGTCCCAAAGGTTTGACCAGTATAGAATGTCTAGCGGCATTAGGTCCGCCTTTGTACTTTGTGCAATAAAGTTTATAATAAATAAATAAATAAAACCCAAATTAGCGAGAATCTGAAAACATTTTGTTAATGATTCCACAAGTTGATATTAGTGAAACCAGTAGCTCAATTCTGTTACTTAGTCGCAAAACTTTTTTAGTGGATTTCGTTATTTACGTCAGAGCTTGCGTCATAATTAAAAAAAATATTATTAAATTCTCAACTCTATAAACGCTCGACTTGACAGCGTCCGAGCAAATATCAACTTTAATAGCGTGATAAATATATAGTTAACGGTTAATCTCATTGTCCTGTTCTTCGTTATCATCAATTCGTGGTCTTACCATGTCTGTACTTCGTCTCAAAATAGAGCCAGTTTCTCGAAGTCTTCGATAAACTCTGTCAAAAACGGCCACATCCGGCACTCGACGACCGGGTAGCGAGTTATGTATTCGTTGCGAGCTTGCGCAGACACACAATCGCAGTATCCATAACAAATAAGCATATCAGCATATTCCTCAGGTGTGTAGGACGTCATCTTCACACTTCCGTATCACAAGTACAAATCAGAGTCCGGTTAACAAGCACAATAGTCACAAATCAGAAGAAATAGTCCAGAATCACAGCCAAGTCGAGAAAAAGAGTAAAACGATATCACATCTACTATGTACGAAGCACAAAAGCACAATACCAACCAAAACAATATCCTGTGTTGCATTCCCAGCCCTAATCAGTCTCTACACATTTTTTCTTTCACTTACACCTGCATAAATCATCACTTGTCTCGCTCGCACGGTGCGTCTTAACTTGAAAAACAATAGGTGCGGGTCCGTTAGAACTACTACCTGAAGCGTCCCAATTACTTTTTTTCCACGAAATGTAATACAAATTCTAGATTGTTATACCTCGTTAGATAGCTTATTTTAAAATACATCTGCCGAACAACTGCCATAATATTTTTTTTAGATATCCCTTAGAGAAAAAAAAACTTGCTAATTATTTTTGTAATTTCATATCTTTCACCTGTCTACTACGGCCTATTATTATTAACTTATGCACTATTTTAATGATTGACGTCCTAAAGCATCTTATTACACATGTAAAAATGCAATAATAATAATAATAAGGCACACAAAATAAACAAAATTAATTTTAGTAGCCCAAAAATCGTCAATTTTTAATAAAAAAATTAAAAGTCGAAAATCTCGAAAAGGGTTAAATTTAGGGTAGGGTGTTTCATAGAGAAATAAGTCAGAACTGATAAGTACTCCACGCCCTGAACGGATCTAGCACGACTTTTTCTGTAACCCTGTATAACGTTTGCGCTTAAGTAATAGAATAGACACGGCTTAACGTGCTTTCAGAGGCACGGGAACGGTGGTGTCGTAAATCTATGACAATTTTATGTAAGATAAAAGGGTATATCTCATTGGCACATGCCGGGGAAAGTCGATGGAAAGAGAATGCGTGGTAGGTCTCCGATGAGATGGACTGACCAGGTTACAGCAGCAATGGATCACCGCCTACATGAGTGCGCTGGGAAGGCCGCAGTTTGAGAAGAGTGTCGACGGCTTGTTAAGCACGCCACAGACACTCTGCCAAGAGTGTAGCGATTAAGAAGAAGGACATGCTGGGGTCGAACTGAGCCACCAACGCTCTGTAATTTACTTTTATCGTACAAAAACTTTATTTTATTTTATTTTATTTTTTCTACTAGCACACGTGACCTTGCAAGGTGCATGAATGAATGCTTACAACTGGAATCACACACTCATGATTGACATCAGTTCCTAACACAATGTCAGCTTGACTGGACATGGCGGCAATTCCAGCCTGATCCCGAAACGTGTGACTACACTTTACTGGGTTTATCGGCACGAACGGTGGATACTTCCCCGCCCCGGCAGACTGGGCAAATTAGCACCATCAGTCTGCCTACCACCTATTTGTTGTTCTCGTTAAAAGTATGTGCCATTTGCAATGATTTTAAATGCCAATTTTTAGTTTCAAAAATAATTAATATTGTAAGATTGCCATGGTGATATTTATATAAAAATGTTACCACTTAAAACAAGACTTACAGGTACCTATACGTAAATACAGTTTGACATTGGCTAATAAATTAAATTTGCCATACAAAAGTCTCATTTTCTTTTACAAAGGCGAGTCGACCCGCTGACTCGATCAAATTCTAGGTAGATTATTTTTTTTCCGGTTTTTTAACGGGGAAATCTGAAGCTAGTGAAGCCATTACCAAGACCGCCGGGAAAACTGGCGGGAAATAAAATACTTTGAGGTTGACCTATATGCAAGGACCAGGGAATCAATTTTAGAATGAATAACGTTAGTTAAAACTACTTTTGAATTGTGTTGAGTTGAGCATTTTTATGGTGAACAGAAATTATGGATTACGAATTTAATGGAATTTTACAACTTTTATAGGGTTTTACTTGTAGCTTTTGCGAAGTATTGACAGACAGCACGAACCTGTGTGGACATCGGCCATAATTATAAACAGTCTAGGGAGACCCTTCCCAACCTCGATAGATGCCTCACACATCGTCTTATAAATCTTTATAATTCTTAATAATCCCAATACTCCCGCATATCTTAAATCCCGCTTCGAATTTCTTTGTAATACGCACAACTGTGCCCTTCGCTCCTCTTACAACAACCAACTTAAGATTCCTTCTCATTCCTCAACCAGATACACTGATTCCTTTACAGTATCTGCGGCTCGCCAGTGGAATAAGCTGCCCTTGGCTATTAGACGTGCACCGTCTGTCAGCGTCTTTAAACGTTTAATAACCACATCGTTCCTGGAGAAACAGAATAAAACACTATTTAAATAACCGTGTATTTATTTAAGTTATAATGTACTTGTATGTATGGTTTATGTATGTTTATGTATTTAGGTATAATGTGTAGTATATTAGAATTAGTTAAGAAACTTATTAACTGTATCATTAAAATTTCTTATTTTTTTTCATACTGCCTATCACCTTACCCGATCCCCAAGGTTAGCTGGTAAAGAATGCCTACTGGCATTATAGCTCGCCTCTGTACTATTTTTAAGTGCATTAAAGAATTTAAATAAATAAATAAAAATAATCGTCTCTTTAGCCTACACAGAACATAAGCTTTGAGCAATGGTAGGGTTGATGCCGTGACACTGTACATTAATAAAACACTATACACACTGAATATTATAGATAGTCCACTGTATAGATGCATCGCAAAGGGGGAGATGATCAAGGAGTGTTCAAGTGTGGCTGATTTTCCTAAATCATACAAACGGAGGTGGCTCGTTTTAAGAACGCTTTCCATACAATCCTAAAAAGGTAGATTCAAACCCCCCGGCATGTACCAATGAAAAATACACTTTTCTTACGTACATTTGTCATAGATTTACAACACCACCGTTCCCGTGCCTCGAAGAGCAATTTACGCGGTCGGTCCGGGCTCCACTAATACCAACTTGTGGAATCGTTAATTTAAAGTCATTAAAATTGACATCAGATCCTCGCCAACCTGTCTGGCCAGCGTGGCGAGTGTAGACCAAATTCTTCCGATATATGTTCTGGAAGAAAAAACCTAAGTTTGGAAGTTCTAGGGGCTGTAATGAATGAATGTATACAAGCAGTTTCAAAAAGTTGTTATTAAATGCCTGGTTGATAGATTTAAGTCAATGACCCTTTTACACAACGTACTTTTAGTTTAGTATCGAGAAATAAGCTCACAAACAAATACACTTTTCCGTCGTCTCCACAAACCTGTGATATTTTTTGTTCACGTCAATATAAATCAATACACTTATTTGCAAAAAAGATATCATACTAAGACTTTAGGGTTGAGCATATTCTGTTAATATAAAAAACTGACAGATTGCACGAGCAAGCCACAACCGCCACAGACTGTAGAGAGTCTTGGGAGGACCTTCCCAACCCTGGCAGAAGCCTTACACAGCGTCTCTTAAGCCAGAACAGAGCTAAGCTTCGCACAATGGTAGAGGTGATGACGTGACACTGGACCTTTAACAAACCCCCATACACTCCAAAAAAATACATTGTACAGATGCACTTATTAACGTATAAATAAAATTTATTATTTTTTCGTCCTGCCTATCACCTTACTCGATCCCCAAGGTTAGCCGGTAAAGAATGCCTACTGACATTATAGCTCGCCTCTGTACTATTTTTAAGTGCATTAATGAATTTAAATAAATAAACTAAATTCTTCGGAAATAAGTCTAGAAGTCTCATCTCTAACAGTGAAGTCTAGGACTCTGTGTTCTAATATTATGTGGTTATGATGATGAATCGAATAATTAAATTAAGTTAACAATAATAATAATAGTTTATTGACACAAAATAAAATATACATATTGAACAAAAAAATAAAAATTACATTGTTGTACATGCTTAATTTAATGGACGAATTCTGTCCCCTATACTAAGCCTGGTCTTATAGGGGACAGCTAGTTGGCACTATATAATGAAAGCGGTCTTGCAGCAGAGTCGTTCAATATCTGTTTCATGTCTAATTTCACCTTATGTCATACTCATTTTTTTTTAAGTTAAGGGCATGGCGGAATTGACAAATCATGCGGTCTACACAACTAACTTATATATATTATTCAAGAACTATTTATTCATTCAGTAATCATATGCCAATTAATTGGAATACTCTGAACATTACAGATAGACAAATATTTTTTATTCATTCATTGATTAAAGAATACAGCATCCTAGACCTCGACTGTTGGAGATGGGTCTTCCAGAACATATATCTGGAGAAGATGGCCAGACCATTTATTAACGATTCTACAAGTTGATATTAGTGGAACCGGGACTGACGGCTTAATGTGGTCTCCGAGGCACGGTAACGGTGGTGTTGTACATGCCGTGGTTTGAACCGACCTTTGTAGGATTTCAAGGAAAGCCTTCTTACAACCGAGCCACCACCTGGTGAGCATACTGAAGAATAATGGGAATGGAGTGCTCCAGTGTGGCTACACCCAGGCTGAAGTTCCTCCAAATTCCGAGAACTCTTTCAGAAGTATGCAGCATACACAATCACACAGAATCACAATCAAATTTTATGTACATATGCAGAATGCTCGATTGTACAAGCAGTTTTAAAAAGTTGTTATCAAAAGCCCAGTTAATGAATTTAGGTCAATGATCCTCTATGTTGAGTTTAGTTTCGAAAAATAAGCTCATAATCAAATACACTTTTCCGTCGTCTTCACAAACCTGAGATGTTATTTGTTCACGCTAAAATAAATCAATACAATTATTTGCGAAAATAAATCATACAACCTTAGGGTTGGGCTACAGCATATTCTGTTAATTTAAAAAAAACGTCGAACTGCAGACAGACTAGGGAGGCCTTTCCCAACCCTGACAGAAGCCTGACCATAAGAACTACACTGAGAGCATCACCAAAACAGCGTCAAAAAATACAGAACAAGGTGAAGCGGTTTTGCCCGCCTTCAATCATACTGTACAAAGCACAGATCAGATCACGCGTGGAATACTGTTCTCACCTTTGGAATGCTTCCGCCAAGTACCTCATAGATGCTGTCAATGTTCTACAGAGATGTAGCTTCTTTGAGCGTGTTTTACTGGCTATGTTGTATGAAGAGCTTTATAACCTAATCCATTCCTCTTCATCATGCAACCGAACCACCCGCACATCAGAATATGCACCCAAATACCGTAGTCACCATCCCTTCGCGTACGTATACATTTGGGGACTCATACACCTGTCGCACAATGAAGATGTTGAATGCTCTTCACGCCTCTGTGTTTCCAATTTCCTATAACCTGTAGTCCTTTAAATGTAAAAAAGCATCTTGTGAAGCCGGTATAGTGTTAGGCACTGATGTCAGCCATGAGTGTCTGATACAAGGTCACAAGTCGTGCTAGTTTAAAAAAGACATTCACAGAGTCTCTTGACCCTGACGGGACCCTGTCTAGGGCACAAACAGAAAAAAATATCATCACGACCGTTAAATAAGCGGATTCACATTTAGCCAACTTTACTATAGGCCAATCATGACAAGTGGCAAGCTCGTCGATGTCTCCAGCGTACGAAACTCGAGAAATATCATAAGTAAATTAAATATTAATTAAATATATTTACTTACATTAGTAAATATTTTTGTGTCCCGACCAGGAATCGAACCCGGTACCTCCGAGTCTAAATCCACTGACTTAACCGCTAGACCACGGAGGCAGCACAAACAATACATTTTAAAAACTAATAATAACCCGTTATACAGAGAATTAATGGCAGAGGAGTAGATGATCATGGAGTGATCGCAAGCTGAAGTTCCTCCAAACTGCAAGAACTGTTCCAGAAGTATTCAGAATCGCGATGGGTTTCCTAACAGAACCACACGTACAGAATACCAGGTATTCACCGTTCGTGCCGATAAACCTAGTGTATCCACGCGTTTTAGGATCAGGCTTGAATTATCGTCATGCCAAGTGAAGAATGCACAGTGATAGAGACTGGAGTCAGTCATGATTGTCTAATTCCAGTAGCTACATTTATGGACCTCGCGCGCCACTTACCATCAGGTGGGCGCAAGATGTGCCAGTATAAAAAAAAGAATATTTTTTTGTCTTTTTCCGTGTCCAGGGTTTTTATAAATTTTTTTTGTTCTCCGTTTGCGAACTGCGTCACTTTTACGACTGTCCAATAAAGTTCGGAATATTGCAGATAAAATTACTGGAATATGAAGTCATAAAACATGTTGTTTTTTCATTGCTTCTTTATTAAACGAGCCTAACCTAGTCCTACTAATAAATGACAAAGGTTGTGAGAATAGATGTATGTTTGTTGTTATTTTACGAAAAAACAACTAAATGCATGTTAATGGAACTTTACAGTAATTTAGCTTACCTATACATCAAACTAACGCATTGAATAATATTAACGAAAATATGAAACGATTTGCAATAGTTACTTTTTTTCGACGTTTGCTGTAGAAACAATGGGAACTTAGGACTTAGAACTGAAAGCATTTTATAAAGAAATTGTTCAAAGGCTCATTAACGTCTCTGGTGACAATAGGGCTGGCAGTTTTTTCTCCCAAAAATTTAGTATCATAATTCAAAGGGGAAATGCTGATAGTGTATTGGGCACCATGCCACAAGACAGCGATTAAGGTTTTGTATGAATGGTTTGGTTTGGTTTGGTATGGTTTGGTTTGGTTTGGTTTGGTTTGGTTTGGTTTGGTTTGGTTTGGTTTGGTTTGGTTTGGTTTGGTTTGGTTTGGTTTGGTTTGGTTTGGTTTGGTTTGGTTTGGTTTGGTTTGGTTTGGTTTGGTTTGGTTTGGTTTGGTTTGGTTTGGTTTGGTTTGGTTTGGTTTGGTTTAGTTTAGTTTAGTTTAGTTTAGTTTAGTTTAGTTTAGTTTAGTTTAGTTTAGTTTAGTTTAGTTTAGTTTAGTTTAGTTTAGTTTAGTTTAGTTTAGTTTAGTTTAGTTTAGTTTAGTTTAGTTTAGTTTAGTTTAGTTTAGTTTAGTTTAGTTTAGTTTAGTTTAGTTTAGTTTAGTTTAGTTTAGTTTAGTTTAGTTTAGTTTAGTTTTAACACCATACATTCCTACCGGAATTCGGTTAAGTCATACTCGTAATTTTCAATATTTTTTTTTATACATTTATCACTATAGATAGGTACATGACAAATAACAGAACTGGAGGTTGAAACATTTATAAAAAAACACTTAAATAATTAGATTTATTGCGGCTGTAAAGAGGCTTTGTCAATAACTTATAAGTACCTAATAAATAAATGATTAAAAATATGTCAATTAACTTAACTAAATAATACCAATTATTACTAATTATTGTAGCAGCTGTAGAGGCCTTGTCAATAATTTAAAAGTACCTAAAAATAATTTATTAAAAATATGTCAATGTACTTAACTATTTATTAATATTTATCAATTTAAATAAATAAATTTAATTAATATTTAATTTAGAGATATCGACAAGCTTGCCTCTTGTCATGATAGGTATATATAGTAAAGTTGGCTAAATGTGAATCCGCTTCTATATAAGCGTTTCTGACCACCCCAGAAGAGAAACGGCCGTAATGATACTTAATTAAATATAGAATTGGGCCTAATAAAAACACTAAAGAAATAAATGAGATTCGATGGAAATTAACAAAGTTGTTTGGCTTCAGTCAATTTTAGGAGGGAATAGAAAAGAAACGAACGAGGAAATTGTAGATTTCCGGACTTTTGTCAAAGCTCTTTAGATAAGGTGGTGGTTTTTGTAAGAAAAATGTTTGGTTGTATCGATTAAATGTGAGACGATTTTTCGAAAAGGTAAAGGTTTTTTTTTGGTTGGTCAAAGCTAACAACTGCCTCCGTGGTCTAGCGCTTAAGTCCGTGGATTTAGACTCAGAGGTATCGGGTTCGATTCCTGGTCGGGACACAAAAACATTTATTAATGTAAATAAATATATTTGATTAATATTTAATTTATTTGTGATATTTCTCGAGTTTGGTACGCTGGGGATATCGACGAGCTTGCCATGTCATGATTGACCTATAGTAAAGTTAGCTAAATGTAAATCAGACAGACAGCGGAGTCATCCAGACCCAGATGTTTAATGGGCCTGGGTTGGGGATGGGATAAACTCCCGTTTTCCCCGGTAGGATCTTGGCGGCTAACTACCCGCCGGTGATTCAACGCACCTTTGGTGCTGGTCATTGTTCCTACTACAACACCGCCCTTGTGGCTTACGAATCTAGTCTCCTAGATTTGTGTAAATCAGCTTATTTATAAGCGTGGTTTCTGACCACCCCGAAAGGGAAACGGTCGTGATGATACTTTACTTACTTTTACTAAATAATGCACGGATTAACCCTCTGCAGCTGATGTGGTAGTCTCCTGGACTAGTTATTGTCAAATTTAAAATATTTGATCAACCAATTCATGTTATTAGTAGGTACCTACTATATAAAATATAAACTCATTTAAGATTACAAGTAATCTCACTAGATTGATTGTCGGTAGGTATGTATGATAAATTAAGAATTGGGTTTAGAAGGAAAAATTAATATCTCTTTCCACAATATTTTGTTTTTTGTTTTATCACATTCTGTTATTATTATTTTTTCATTTATTTTCTTTTTATATTTGTAAAGGAAGGGCAAAGCACGAAAACTAAATGCAAGCCCACCTCGATCCTTGGCGCCGCATCAGACTGGAAAATTCTCATGGATACATTTGAACACCATTATAGGATCCCAGATGAACTAGCTGTATCAGCCTATAGGCCAGACATCTTAGTGTTTTCTCGGAACTTGAAAAAAGTTATCCTTATTGAACTTACCGTTCCGTGGGAATCAAATATTCCAAAAGACCACAACATGAAGTCGAATAAATATTATGATCTCACAGAAGAAATGATCAGGAAAGGGTTCAAGACTCAGCTTTACGCAGTGGAAGTTGGTGCAAGAGGAGTTCCAGCAACATCTTTGCATCACTTACTGAAAGAATTGGGGCTAAGCAGGTCTGCCGTCAATACATTTATGGAACGAGCTTCCAAGACGGCATTAACGGAATCATACAGTATTTGGTTGGGTAGAGAGAGAAGTAGAATGGTGGATGGTGAGCGTATTATCGCGCAATAAAATAAAAAAGGGAGGCCTCCTTTTCTTAAAACAGCCTATTGTCGGTCGCAAGCCCGAGACACCATTCTTCTCATCTCTTACCCACACACGATGGACCCGGCACCCGCACGGTGAATCCATGGAATGCTTAGAAATTTGTCTTCTAGATTTTACTTTATGTTTTATATATTTTTTTACTACAAACTCATTTTTTTTTGTATTTTCCATGTTGTGTACATTTTTTTAGGCTAGCAAACCTGACAGGATTGTTTGTCTATTATTTCAATAACTGTTTTGTTTCTTAGCTGTTATGTGTACCTTACTTCGAATAAATAAAGTTTCAAAGTTTTATAAAGTGCATTTTTTTACTTGCTTAAACTAACATTGTCATTTTACAAATATAAAACACTAAATAGCAATATTTTGTATAATTGATTTTTATTGCAAAATTTAAATATATAAATAAGTTGTACGATGTTTCTTTATGTATATTAATAAAATATATTGCATGTAAGTTAACGATGTCTATGTAGTCACTACTTATAAAAGTGTCCACCAGTCTCCACGTCAGTTAAATTGTTAACCTTAGGACACGTCAGTTGCAGAGGGTTAATGAAAATAGCCTGAAAGCATGGACGAAAATAAAGAACGAAATTTTAATAAGTTTGACACCCACTACTTTTAACAACCGGCGTCAATGGGTAATAAATAAATAAATAAATATTTCCAGACAGGTCACACAGCGCCATCTAATTTCCGTGGTAAGCTACGAGGCTTGTGTTACGGAAACTAGATGGTTGATAAACTACATATTATACTTTTTTTTTTGTAAATATATACATATTATACATATAAACACCCAGACCGAGACAAATTATACAATGTACAACTTGCCCCCGGTGGGAATCGAACCCACGACCTTCCGAGTTCACGGCAACGTTTGTTACCACTAGACCACGGAGGCGGTAATATCTCTATACATGCATCCTAGCGTATCGTTACCTAGAATGACACTGTATTTCAAATCAAATCAAATCAAAATAATTTATTTGCTAGAAAACATGGTTACATTGCAAGATCTTATAGCTAGAATATTCGCTTCACATGTTTCACCTCAATGGCATGCAAATATTGGGCAATTACAATATGAGAAAAGTCAAATTGTAAAATAGTAGGTACATTGAAGCTACGCTCGGACTATATACAATTTAGCATTAGTTATTGCTAGATATTCTTTAATTGTATAAAATCATTTTTTTATTAAATAATTGTACAGATCCTTTTTGAAATGGTTAATCGGTAATACTCTGATAATGATAATGCCATGCTGGTACCAACACTTATGTATGGAAGCGAGACGTGGATATGTCAGAATACGCATGAGAGTAGAGTTAATGCAGTAGAAAGATTGACGAACCAGATATATAATGCGAAAGTTGTGGGTAAAAGAGGCCCTGGCAGACCTAGACTCACATATTACGACCAAATTAATAAAACAATAGCTGAAGGTGCGTTGAAAAGCCATCGAAACAAAAGGGCATGTATGAAGAGGTTGATGAATGTCGAAGAAGCGAAAGAGGTATGTCGTGACCGTGACAAGTGGCGCTTAATTGTCTATGCCTAAGGGATTTGGCGTGAAGATATGTATGTATGTACCCTGATATTTTCAATGCAGTATACCGACCAAATCCGCTCAAAACTAGTGTCCATATCATCTAACGCAATACATCGGCAGCTCACAATCCTTAGTAATAAGGAAATACGACGCAAGAAGGAGAGATAAATATTGCATGTGGGTTCCAACTATTTAGGGGTTACACCACAAAGTTACAGCGCAAAAAGCGGGAGCCACAGTAGTATCTATAATCAAAGACTCTAGGACCATGGAGTTGTAGCGCTTTTTTTTTTTAAAAAAACATACTTGTCTAATTGTCTGCTTTGGTAACAAGAGGGTTGGTTTTATCGTCGCTCAGAGAATCAGTATGGCGATTTAGGGAGGAAATGGTGCCAGCGTTCTTGCCACCATGCCGCGCGGACGCGGTTTATATTTAAATTGGGTTTTGTATTTTTTGGTCTAATTTGAATTAATAAGTTTTTTTATTAAATTGAATTATGAAAAATACACAAAATAAAACGGAAAAGTCTGGAGACAGGAAAGCTGGCAATTATTTCTGCCAACGTATTAGCTTAGCTATACAGAGGGGAAATGTTGCCAGTCTTCTTGGGACTATCACTGAAGGGTCGTCTCTACAGGTCATTTTTTACTTATAGTTTATTTTTTATTAGGTTTAGTTTATATTTATTTTAATTTTTACTTTTAAGTAGTTATATATTGTAATTCTTTTATACTATTTGTATATTACTTCAATATAAATTTTTAAAAAACATTAAAGAGTTTTTCAATAGTAATAAATCCAATATTGAAATCCATGCTTCTGGCACTACACACTTTAAATCATGGATGCACAGACCGCGGCCCGCGGGCCGCATGCGGCCCGTGGGTCGAATACTGGTGGCCCGCCGACAGCAAAAATAATACTCTCGTGCATTCGAAAAATATTGAATTCTATTCCAGAATAAAACAAAAAAAAATATGTTCGAAAAGTAATGTGAAACTCGCGCGCGCGCAATTTGAATCTAGCGCCCAAAATTGCTAAGTCAAGTAACATCGCTCGCTATAGAAATCAAGAATTTTCTAGCGCGGTGAGCAAGCGAGATAGATATAGTCCCGTATTCCCGATTGCTCGCGTATCTACACGAAGCTTCCAGAGTCGTTTGCGCGGTATAAAAATCACGTTAACCGCAGCGGCCGAACAGTTCGCTTTTCATTTGAGTGAAGTGTCAACAACAGAAAGAAATAAGCGCGAAAATACAAAGCGAAGTAATAAGTGATTGAGAATAAGTGCAGTTTATTAGTGTTTTTGGGAGGCAATAGTTCTAGTGTAGATTTTAACTCGACTAGCCGGTGTCATATATTTTGATCCACATTCAACGTAGATTTCCTGTTGCAGTGTTAACCCGTCAAGTGCCGTGTATAATTGTGTTGTGAAAACGTAAGTAAAACTCTGTTATTAATAAGTGTTTCCCTACCTATTTAATCAATTTTAATCAAATTTAGCTTTAATGTTGGCTAAATATTAAAATAAACAAAGAAATTACTATTTTTATAAGAATTTCTCTAACTGTAATAATTACGTCATTATTTCAGATAAAATCTGTATAAAAATCTTAAAATTTCTGAGAAATAATATTTAATCAATTATTTTTGATAATTTAAAAAAGGATAGGTAATTTAAGTGGGTACTGTAATTGTTTTTAGGTGCTGTGTTAATCCTAGCCAGGATTAGAACGCAACATGGAGAAGCCAGGACCTAGTAAAAAACGTAAGGTTAAAGATGAAAATCGGCAGTTTCAAGAAATTTGGACTGAGAAATACTTTTTTGTATGGTCGCATAACAAAGTCGTTTGTTTAATTTGCAAGAATTCTGTTGCGATTGCAAAGGATTATAATGTAAAAAGGCACTATGAAACGCAGCATCCTTCTTTTACCAAGTTTACAGGCGAATTAAGAAAGCAAAAAATGTTGTCTTTAAAACGGGAGCTTATTGGTCAGCAAGCTATGTTTACAAAACACATTCAAGATTCAGAAACGGCTACAGAAGTTAGTTATGAAATTTCTCGAATGATAGCAAAGCGAAGTCGCCCCTTCAATGATGGTGATATGTGGGTAGGCAAAGTCAACAGTTGTTTTTGAAAAAATCATTTAATTTAATTAATATTAACTAATAATTAAAGTGATTGTTGGTGATTTTATTAAGAATATTAACTCTAAAGTGCTGTGTACCTTGTGTTTTCTGGATCATTAACTGTATTACACTGTTTACACACACTGGCACATATTAGGTTATGTTGACACACTAATTGTCACACCACTGCTTATTTCCTCTCACTTTCACCACTAAACCAAACAAAATGAACCCTTCAATGTCAGATCCTCTAAGTGCTATCAGAAGTATGGAAGACAGGCTAGCCAAGAAAGTCGAGTCATTTGAAGCTAGACTCACAAGTGCTAGCTCATCTGTTTCACTGCAGCAGCTGGTCAAGGAATTTGATATGTTCAAAGAGTTTATGAGGGACACTGTGGCTATTCTTCGGGCTGAGATCCAGCAACTTGGTTTCATGACGGATGACTTAGAAAACCGTAGCCGACGAAAGTTTCTTCTTTTCCGGGGTATTAAGGAGTCTACCAATGAAAACCCCTCTCAGGTCATTTGTGACATAGCAACGGATAAGCTGAAGCTACAGGTGACAGCCAAGGATATTCCAATTTGCTATAGGCTGGGCAGGAGTGATGCAGATTCCAACAAGCCTCGGCCCATCCTGGTCCGTTTTCGTGACAGGGACACCCGGAGTAATGTGTGGCAGGCTAAAAGGGAGCTCAAGGGCACCCCCATCTCTCTTGCTGAGTTCCTGACAGCAACCCGTAGACAAGTTCTCCTGGAGGGCCAGAAGATCTACGGCATGAGCAACTGCTGGTCGCAAGAGGGACAAGTCTATCTGAAGCTACCCGATGGCGCTAAGCATAGGTTGATCTCTGAAGACCAGCTGAAGGATTTGGCGGCCAAACAACCTCCAGGAACATCTGCCTCGTCCGCCACTGAAACAGAGACGAAAAGATTACGCACACGCTCTTGCAAAAGACATTAGATTAATCCTTGCTTTCATTATGGTTTTATAAGTACTTACTTCTGTTTTAATTTCATGTCGTATTCTAATTAGATCTCCAAATTAACCGTATGGCTATCGTCGTCATATTATGTTATTATGATATTGCGTAATTAATATATAGCCGTGTGCGTAACACCTTTCGAGCTCGGTGTGCTTGTGTGCGTGCGCCGGTTTCTTTCGCTGCTATCATTTCTTTTGTGCGACTTACATTGATTCTTTTTAATTTTATTTATTTTGTCTTAATAATAACACGTAATGTACGACATAATATGGAACTGTCATTTGCCGGAATATTCGTTCCGAAATTATCTATTATTACGAATGTGTTTAGTTTAGTTTTAATTGGTTTTTTGTTTTTAAATGGGTCGATCTTTCAATAGTAGCTTTTTTACCATCATATTTATTTAGAAATACTTCATTTTATGTTGCCTATTGAAGGATCATGCCCTGATATTTTCATAAATAATAATTAAATTTGTAAATCAGCTAACCAGCAGTAGGTGTGATACCAAATTATTGTGCAATTCTTAATACTTATATATATAACAGAGTTTATATTGTATTTATTATATTATATATTAATATTAATTATAAAGATCGTATATTATATTATTTTATTATCATATGCGTACTTCCGATGATATTTTATCTAGTTCTGAATCTGACATTTTCTTTTCCTGTAGCTCTTCTAGTTCTGACAAGTTTGATGTCAGTGACGATGCTGACCACCTTGGCGACGTATTACGGGATACCTTCTTACCACTGACAAAAAATCTGAATGTCTGCCATATAAACGCTCAAAGCATACCTTGTCATTACTCTGATCTTCTTGCCACGTTCGACAACGATCATATTCATGCTGTCCTTGTTTCTGAAACATTCCTTAAACCTACTCTCCCTTCTACAAGTTATTCCCTTCCCGGTTTTATTCTTCTGCGCAATGATCGAACTGGCCGAGGATGTGGCGGTGTCGCAATTTACTTGCGATCGAACATTAAATTCAAAGTGTTAACTCAGTCAACTTCTGTCTACACAGGTACGTATGAATACATTTTCTTAGAATTTGACCTGAACTCTGTAAAGTTTTTGCTAGGCGTTGTTTACTCGCCCCCTACTGTCGATTATTTTAGCGCATTTGAAGAACTTTTGGAAACCTACTTACCATTATATAGTCATAATCTGATTATGGGTGATTTCAACACGTGTCTCTTAAAGAATGATTCGCGCAGTAGGAGGCTTAAACAGATAACCTCATCAGTAGATATTTCTCTTCTTCCTCTAAACACTACTTTTCACGTCAATGACAGCAGCAGTCTTCTCGATTTAATTCTTACTTCTAACCCTGGGCGAATTTCTTTACATGGCCAATACCAAGCGCCTGGTTTCTCTCATCACGATATTATATTTTCTTCTTATAAAGTTAAAGCTCCTAAGTATAAGCCCAGGGTATTTTTTCAACGTAGCTTCGCCAGAATGAGACTGGAACTGCTTCTGGAAGATGCAGCCGGGGCAAGCTGGCACGATGTTATACTGGAGGATACGGTGGATGGGAAAATATCAGTTTTCAACGATCTTTTATTAAAACTTTATGATAAACATGCTCCCGTCCGACCGGTCCGCATGAAGAGACCCCCTGCGCCTTGGATGGACGATAAAATTCGCAAAGCCATGAGGTGGAGGGACTCTCTGAAACGTAAGCACAAGAAGTCTCCCAGTGTCGAGCGATGGGACAGCTTTAAACTTGCTAGAAATCGTGTCAATCAGATGTGTAGGAACGCCAAACGCCGATATATTCACAACTCTATAGATACTTGTTCTCCTCAAAATATTTGGAAATTTCTGCGAACGCTTGGTCTCGGTAAAACCAAGCCCGAATCTATCCTCACTGTCGATATTAACGGTCTTAATCAGCATTTCTCCATTCCCCCGGTTACTATTGACCCTGCAATTAAGGCTGTTAGTATCGCTCAGATTAATTCTAAAACTGTTCCTAGTAATGTTCCACTTCAATTTATACCTGTGTCCTGCTGTGAAATAAATAAGATAATCCAATCAGTGACCAGCAAGGCTGTGGGTTTTGATAACGTGGGTCGAGTTCTTCTAATCCCTATTCTTAATATTATCCTTCCAGTTGTAACCCACATCATCAATTTCTCCCTTACTTCTGGGCATTTCCCTTCATTGTGGAAAAATGCTCATATTATCCCATTACCTAAGAAACCCACCCCTACCGATTATAACCAGCTACGTCCTATATCTATTCTTCCTTTCCTCTCTAAAATATTAGAACGTGTTGTTCAAAAACAACTGTCCGCTTTCCTTAACCAAAATAAGTTTTTAAATCCTTTTCAATCCGGGTTCCGCCCGGCCCACAGTACTGCTACAGCTCTTGTCAAGATCACAGATGACATCCGGCTGGCTATTAACGACAAAAAGCTTTCCCTTTTGACGCTGTTAGACTTCAGCAACGCCTTTAATTGTGTTGATCACGACATACTGATGGCTATCTTGGAATCTCATGGTGTTTCACAGTCTGCGACACAATGGTTCAATTCTTATCTTCGCGGGCGCAAGCAGCGCATCAGAATAGACGATGTCTACTCTGACTGGTGTCCGGTGACTGCTGGTGTCCCGCAAGGAGGCGTATTATCTCCCCTACTCTTCTCGGTTTTCATAAACACGATTGTTCAGGTTATTAATTTCAGTTCCTACCATCTGTACGCCGACGATTTGCAGTTATCTTTGTTCTTTCATTTTAACGCCATTGATGAAGCTATTCTTCAAATGAACGCGGACTTGGAGGCTTTGCGTGTTTGCTCACATAGTCTCGGGCTCTTGGTAAACCCCAGTAAAACGCAGGTCATTATCCTAGGCTCGAGGTACATGCTGGACAGATTGGATTTGGATTCTCTTTCTCCATTGTTGTTTAATAACATACCACTTCCTTTCTGTCAAAGTGTCAAGAACCTCGGCCTTTTTATGTCCAATGATCTGTCGTGGAGTTGCCATGTGTCCGAGATTAGTAGGAAAGTATTCGCTAGTATGCACGTGTTGAAGCGGTTACAGTTTTTTATTCCCATCAAGACGAAGCTAATGTTAGTCACATCTCTGCTGCTTCCTATTATAGATTATGCTGACGTCTGCTATCCTGATCTTACTGAAGAGCTACTAAATAAACTGGATCGCCTTCTAAACTTATGTATCCGATTTGAATTTCGGCTTGCGTAAGTATGACCACGTCTCCCATTTTCGTACACAGTTAAATTGGCTCAATATCCGCTTTCGCAGGTCAGCACATCTTCTATATTTTCTATACAATATTATTTACAACCCTATAGCTCCCTCTTATCTTAAAACACACTTTGAATTACTTTGTGATTCGCACGACCGCCCTCTTCGTTCTTCTCATAACAACCAACTTAAAATCCCACCCCACACTTCCAGCAGATATTCAGATTCATTTACCGTATCGTCTGCTCGCCAGTGGAACAAACTTCCACTGACCATCAGACAAGCTCATTCCATTCACATCTTTAAAAAACTACTTAATACTTTCTTTTTAAACAAGCAGAACAATATATTTTAACTCCATAAATTTCTACTTCCTAATAATATATTATCCTCATATATGTATATCTTCTATAATACTTATATATAGATGAGTATTTATGTAGTCTATGTATTCATACTATTTATGTAGTTTATTGGTTAGAATTGCACCCCACATATTTATACTGTCTCACTCTCCCAAAGGTTAGCTGGTAGAAAAAGCCGAAATGGCTTTAAGTTCGCCTTTGTACATACTTTTAAGTAAAGTGCAATAAAGTATTTAATAAATAAATGGCGATTTTGTAAAAGAATGCATGGAAATTGCCGCTAAGAAAATGTGTCCAGAAGCAGCAAAAAAGTTTGAGAAAATTCAACTGAATCGTATGACTATCCAAAGACGAATTATGTCCTTGTCAGGTAATATTGCGGAACAATTAATTGAAAAAACTAAGATCATGGAATTTTTTTCATTAGCACTCGACGAATCGACTGATATTAGTTCCACAGCTCAACTTCTCATATTCATACGAGGTGTTACTCAAGATTTTGAAGTCTTCGAAGAGTTATTAGGAATGTGTTCATTGAAAGGTCAAACCAAAGGAGTTGATATACTCAATGGACTTTTGGACGAGTGTTCAAAAACTGATTTGGACTTATCTAAGTTATCGGGAGTTGCGACTGACGGTGCTCCTTCCATGATTGGTATCAATTCCGGGCTAGTTACTTTGCTGAAAAAGCACCTGCAAGAAAAAAACATAAACACTGAAGATCTCATGCAGTTTCACTGCATTATACACCAGGAAGCCCTCTGTTCTAAAAAAAATGAATTTCAAAATGTAATGAAAGTAGTAGTTTCGACTGTAAATTTCATAAAATCACGAGGACTCAATCACAGACAATTCAAACAATTCCTTGATGACATCGAAAGCGAATACGGAGATTTACTGTATTATACAGAAGTAAGGTGGCTTAGTCGTGGATTGACACTGGAACGATTTCTAAATTTAATAGAAGAAATTGGAATATTTCTGGCGGAAAAGCAAAGGGATGTCCCGGAACTTAAAAATCCTGATTGGTTGTGTGATTTAGCTTATTTAGTTGACATTACAAATCATTTGAATGTCTTGAACACACGGCTTCAAGGCAAAAATCAACTGATATCCCAGCTCTATGCTCATGTAACATCCTTTCAATGCAAGCTGACACTTTTCAGATCACAATTGAATTCTGGAAATTATAATCATTTTCCGAATTATAAGAAAATGGCTGAAAAATTCAACAAAACTGCGATTAATTTCAGTTATGTAGAAAAGCTAGATATTTTGATTCAATCTTTTGAAGACAGATTTTCGGAGTTTAAAAAAGTGAAACCTCTGTTGGACATATTCAGCAATCCTTTCACTATTTCAGTTGAAAATGCGCCAGAGTCAATGCAGTTAGAAATTATCGACATTCAAAATGACCAAGATTTACGCAACAAATTCAACGAAGGAGACTTGCTGAACTTTTACCGCTGCATTGATAAAAATATGTACGAAGAGTTGCGCATAAACGCTCTGAAATGTGCCAGCTTATTTGGTTCTACCTATATATGTGAACAAACTTTTTCAATACTAAATAATAATAAAACAAAAAATCGAAACCGCCTTGCAAATGAAAGTTTGGAAGCAGTTTTACGTGTTGCTACAAGTAAATTTGAGCCAAATATAAAAAAGATTGTAAGCACTATGCAGTGCCACGCTTCAAATTAATAATTTCTTTTTTAATTTTAATAAATTTTTATCAATTCTTTATTGTCTTTAACTACCTATACCTACTTCTGGCGGCCGGCCCGCTATCAGTTCATGATTTGGCCGAGTGGCCCCTAGTATTAATAAGTCTGTGCAACCCTGCTTTAAATACACATTTTAAATAAATTATACAAATGTTTCTTGAAAAAATCTTCAGAATTCTTGAAATTATCTTCAAAATGTTGAGTCTTGAGTTGAGATAATGCGTCTCTACTCACTGTAAGGTAGAACACCAAACTTTAAATCATATGCTTGGCGTTCATACTTAGAGTGAGCGGAAACCACACAGTTTCTGTCTTCTTTCTTCATAGCACGCCAATATCTAGATTATAAATACATGAGAAAAATAATAATACAATGATCAGGACAGACAGACAGTGGGGTCGTCCAGGCCCGGATGCCTAATGGGCCTGGGTTGGGGATGGGGACAGTCCCCCGTTTACCCACCGGTAATTCATGCACGTTTAGTGCTGGGCGCCGTTACTAGTATAACAGCGGCCGTGTGGCTCACGAACCCAGGGGGCTAAGTTCGACTGCTTCAGCTCTCCTCCAGGAGTACTTCTCTAGGAAGTGGTCTCCCGTTGGGGGGCCGAGCGCAAGACGGAGCGATATTCTGGAGATGCCTGAAGTGTCCGTTGTCGGCCCGAGAGAACATACGTCTAGTCAGGCCAACGACAAACTCCTCAATAGTCGGCATCTCCAAATCTCGAGCTATGACGGAATTACGCACGAACCATGGCGCTCGGGAAACCACTCTGAGCGATATGTTCTGCTGACTTTGGTCTTGGCCAGAAGGTGGTGCCAGGCTGGCGCAGCATAGGTGAGACGAGAACGGATGAACATCTTGTATTTATTTATTTAACATTTGGAATACAAACGGAGATCATGGCTAAAGTAAGCATTTAACAACAGATATTAACAATATGTGAGCCAGATTCCATAAAAAGTACTCACCAAGATCATATAAATTTGTACATTGATTGGGGTGAGTTAGCAAAATTTAAACCTAAAAAATTAACAAACAATTCCGTAATTCCGTAATGTAGATCCGGACCTTCAACCTGAGCGGCAAGCTGAAATTTATAACAGAACGTAACGTGGACAATAATCACGAACGGGTTCAAGACTCAGCTTTACGCAGTGGAAGTTGTTGCGAGAGAAGTTTCAGCAAGCTGCATCACTTATTGAAATAATTGGGCCTAAGCAGGTCTGCCTTCAATACATTTATGGAACGAGCTTCCAAGACGGCATTAACGGAATCATACAGTAATTGGTTGGGTAGGGTGAGGAGTAGAATGGTGGATGGTAAGCGTATTATTGCGCAATAAAATAAAAAAGGAAGGCCTCCTTTTCTTAAACCAGCCTATTGTCGGTCGCAAGCCGGAGACACCATTCTTCTCACCTCTTACCCACACACGATGGACCCGGCACCCGCACGGTGAATTCATGGAATGCTTAGAAATTTGTCTTCTTCATAGTAAGAAATTATCACAAGGTATAGATATAGGTTTATTTATTTAATTAGGATCACCAACAGAGTACAGATTGAATCCAATTCTATCAATAGAAGCAAACATAAGTGAATGCTACCCCAGTAACAGGTGACCACAACATGCCAAACTACATTCAATTATGATACATTATAATGTTTAAGAATTAATAATTAATAGTAACAATATTTAAACAATAAAAATAACGAGAACTATGACTAAAAGTAATACCTACAGTTACAGAGTTAAATGATAAAAGTATCTTATATACAAACTTCATTATAAAAAAGCAAAATAAACTAAACTAAGAAAAAGAATACGTGAAATATCTGAATAGAAAGGTAAATAAGTTATTTTACTAATTGATTTCACAAACACACAATACAAAAAACAAAAGGAACAACAAATAACAATATTACAACTATAGCCCTCCAGCGCCGCCTGTAAACGCGGCAGAATGTCAGATAATAGTTTTATACACACTAATAAGTAAAATAACTAAAAGTTTAAAAAAAGTAAAGTAACATCACGACCGTTTTCCTTTCGGGTTGGTCATAAACCACGCAGAAACGAAGCGGATTCTCATTTAGCCAACTTTACTATAGGCCAATCATGACAAGTGGCAAGCTCGTCGATGTCTCCAGCTTACCAAACTCGAGAATATCACAAATATTTTTTTTAATTTTTTTTTATTATATACAGGATTACAAACAATTGTACAGAGAGAGAATACACGAAAAATTGGTTTTACAAACAATATTAATATCTTCAGTAATCCAAATGTTAAAAGAAGTAAATGTAACCCATGAGTTGTTTTAAAACCATAATAATAATAATAATCAACCTGTTTGGTACAGTAATATCTACCGTTCCAATCCTTTTAGCACAACTACTAGATATATACCATTTTAATTATCTCTTTCTTCTAAAGTTAACATTGCAAGACCTGGTTTCTGTAAGAGACAGGCGACAATGCAAAGAGATCGACACAATGAAAGAGATCATTATAGGATTGAAGAATTCGCCTTAGTGGCATACGTTTGCCTGCGTTAGTTCGGCAATATATGTATTTATTTATATTAATAATTACTTTTGTGTCCCGACCAGGAATCGATCCCGGTACCTTCTATAATAAAATTATAGATGCATAATAGTCAAATTTAACTGTACATTGATCCGTTTTATAATAAGCAATTTATGAAAAAATCAATGTCAGTGTGGAAAAGAGGTCAACTGTCTTGGAGTTCTTCCAAAAGTGCAGGCAGATTTTCCCGGCTCCCTTAACGATACTATTAAAAGGGTTCTAGCCACTATCGCGGTGACAGCTCTTCTGGAGCCTGCTGGAGTTATCCGAGATGATGGCAAGATACACGAAGGACGAAGACGTGCTTTGTTGTGGGACGCCAGCTGCGTATATAAGGGGGACAGCGCATATAGCGGGTGCCGCGGCGGAAAATGCGGAGTCTGGCAAGCGGCGTAAGTATATAAAAATATTACATATTTGCTGTAGAAACTCTGGCCCCATGGAGTCCAAGAGCAAAAATGTTTTAAAAAGACATAACACCACGTCTTTTCGTCTTCTCCGGTGACAAGAGGGCTAGCTCTTTCTTCGCTCAAAAAATCCCTATGGCAATTCAGCGGGGAAATACAGCGAGCGTTCTTGTATATTATATATATATATATATATATGTTAATATACTCGTAGATATTGATTAGCCGATTTTGCAGTATCACCGCGACAATTTGTGTGTTTTCATTCATTCATCCTTACAAATACCTAGTCCCTCAACATTAACCTAGCATATCAACTGCTGCAGATTTCAGAATACATTCCGTTTGTTTTTAAATAGTAAAAGTAGTACTTTTTAAATACTTTGTCATTATTTTTATGACGACACTGTAATCTGTTTCAGTAATAAAATGTTTGCGAGTTTTATACCCTTCGTGCTTTATCTGCGGTCAGGTTTAATTGAATCGCTGTTATTATTTGAACGAGTTAGACGTTCGAATACCACGCATTCGAATGAATTCAATTAATTTTATATGAATTGATATAGAAAACTTATATTTGATTTTGCCGTTGACCGTAAGTTCAGGTGGCTGTATGGTCACATGCCATGTATAGATGTCCAACCATGGGTTGCAAGGAACATTTCTAACAAATTCCATCATAATCGCTCCAGTAATATAGGCTTAAAGGAGTTAGTTAACGATTTTGAAAGATTATTCGTTAAAAACTAAATTAGAGGACCCGCCTCCGTGGTCTAAATCTTAAGTGTGTGGATTTAGATTCGATTGAGGATTCATATTTAGCCAACTTTACTATAGGCCCATCAGCGTAGCAAACACGAGAAACTACACAAATATATTATTGTGTCCTCAGAATCGAACCCGGTACACCCGTATCTAAATCCGCTAGACCACGAAGGCAGTTATATTTATTTTTCACTACACACTCAGCCAAGGAGTTGTCCAAACGGCTAACGGAAAAGTCTGGAGACAGGAAAGCTGGCAATTATTTCGGCCAACGTATTAGCTTAGCTATACAGAGGGGAAATGTTGCCAGTCTTCTTGGGACTATCACTGAAGGGTCGTCTCTAGAGGACATTTTTTACTTATAGTTTATTTTTTATTAGGTTTAGTTTATATTTATTTTAATTTTTACTTTTAAGTAGTTTTAATTTATATTGTAATTCTTTTATACTGTTTGTATATTACTTCAATATAAATATTAATAGACTTAAAAAATAATAATAATAAGTTACGAGAACCATGCGAGTGTAGGCGATTTAGGATGCTTTGATATAATTTCATATAGATAGATACATATGAAATTATATCAAAGCATGCTAAATCTTCAAAACGACGACTTTAGACTATCAGTTTTGAGAGGCTCTTATAAAGAATCCATTAGCAACAAGATTAACTAGATTGTAAGTAAGTCCTTCGGGAAATACCCGACGGGTAGGTGTATTTATTTCAGCTTTATTCCATCCCCTAAAAAAAACAAGCCAAAATAATGGAAGTTTAATCCCCTATCTAAACCAAATATAAGGAAAACAGCGCACGTTGACGTTTCGACCTTTTTTTTAATACTTAGCACATGTGACACTGTGCTCACTGCCTAATAGTAAGCGGTACCCGAGGTTCAATAATGGGAGTAACTAATGCTTAACTAAAGTCCAATATGCTTTATAACGTAGTTTTTGTTAACGTATTTTATTATTGAATGCGAGAAAAACCAAGGTACTAGTGTTTGAAAGAAGAAGGATGACAACCGTGACGATAAAGATTGATGATGAAACTCTAGAACAAGTAAATGAAATTATATATCTGGGCAGTGTTTTCACTGCGGATGGGAAGTACGATAGGGACGTTGAAAGAAGAGTGAACGCGGGAAATAGTGTTAACGGTGCCCTGGGGTCACTGATCGGCAGTCGAAATGTCAGTGACAAAGCTCGGCTTGCCATATACAATGCCATGTTGGTACCAACACTGATGTATGGAAGCGAGACGTGGATACGTCAGAATACGCATGAGAGTAGGGTTAATGCAGTAGAAATGCAGTCGTTGCGGCGGATATGTGGCGTCACTTTGGCGGACCGCATACGTAACGTCGAAATACGGAAAAGGGTTGGTATGAAGGAAAGCATAGGGACAAAAATAAGGAAAGGCATGCTACGATGTTTCGGGCATGTTGAAAGGATGAGCGATGAAAGATTGACGAACCAGATATATAATGCGAAAGTTGTGGGTGAAAGAGGCCCTGGCAGACCGAGACTCGCATATCACGATCAAATAAATAAAACACTGACTGAAGGTGCATTAAAAAGTCTTCGTAACCAAAGGGCATGTATGAAGAGGTTAATGAATGTCGACAAAGCGAAAGAAGTATGTCGTGATCGTGTCAAATGGCGCTCAATTGTCTCTGCCTACCCCGCAAGGGATCTGGCGTGAAGATATGTATGTATGTATTTTATGATATAGAAAGTGAATTCCATTCGGATATCAGATCGGTAGCTCTTCTTAGACTATCAGTGTATCCTATAAAGATTAAGTAAAACTTTACAACGCAAATAAAATTAATCCTTTCGTACTTACAATTTAAAGCGCATTAAAACGTGAGATTGTGAGATAAATTACAAATGTTGCTAAACATAAAGAAAGGTACTTGAATCCTGTAATTTCCTGCCCAAATTACGCGCATTAAGCTGTAGCGAATTGTCGGAGCCGTTTCGACCTATTTAAATGTTTTCTAATCGTGGTTTTATTTCTCTTAGATCTCTTAACATCCCTCCTCCTCTTTGCGTCATGTTTGCTCATTACTGAGGGTGGTGACCTCCTAAAGAATTGGTGTGCGTCTTGATGATAACACGCCACCCGTTCCAATCTTCGGCGGCATGCACTGCATCATGGACGCTAAAGTTGGAGATGGTGATCTCTAGTATGTATTCATTTTAAACCTTTTGCACTATGTACAACTCTGACAACGTTAGGGACATTACGAACACTATATGTGGAAGGAATATATAAGGAAGAAATTAAAACACCAATAAAACTAAACTACTTACTAGTAAATAATATTAATATACGAAATATATGATATTTTTTTGTATGTATGTTCCCTATGCATTTCTCTCTTATTTACTTGACCGATCGGGATGAAACTTTGGGAATATGTTGTGTGAACATCGGCGAAGGTTTCTGACATAGTACTACTGTTGCTCGATAGGTAATAAATAATAAAATACAGAAATAAAGCCAAGTCAAACCATTTAGCGCTCAACGGTTAATCGACCTCTCCTAGCATAACCAAGATGGTAATCCTAGAAGAGTTGAGCTGCCCAGCCATCACATAGGCCTTCTATGTAGAGTTTATTGAGAAGATCCAATCGGCAATTAGCATTGTGTATCAGCATTTGACATTGTGGATTTCTACTTGCTAACTAAGATTTACAAACATTCAATGACTGTTAGGCGGTACGAAGTTCGCTGCGTCGGCTAGTATTTAATATATACATAAATGCAATATATACATATGTAGATACTTACATTTGTTGAGATCTATTCAAGAAGTGTGTCAATACCATATTTTTAAACAATGTTCTATTTGGCGCCTGACGGATATCTAAGGCTAGGTTGTTCCAAAGATTTTTATTTTTATTTATTTATTTTAAAACTTTATGGTAAAAATACAAAAGGCGAACGTAATGCCGCTAGGCATTCTATGCCCGTTAACCTTTGGGACATTGAGATCATTTAATATTGAGTACGGTCCAAATAAATAGAATAATCAATCGTAATAATATTTATAAACGAAATATAAATCTATATATATGGCAATACACAAACATATAATAATATACTAATATTACATAAGTAATATATATATACATAATACGAGTATAATTTAATTACTTATAACATAATACATAAATAATAATGATACCTTCAAAAACAACTGCCACGTTCCCGTGAACTGGTTACAGTAAGAAATACAATATTAACATTAAAAAAAAAATAAGAAACATAAAAAAAAAAAAATAGGCTATGGGCTTTATAGTTTTATACTAGAACGCAAAGCAAAAATTGACATGAGGAACGACTCTTAAAATAAGTTAACATTTTCGCCCGACATAGCGGTTGAAAGAAAGAATTAGTACTATAAAATGTATTGAAAAAAAGATAAACGGTTTTGTTAATAGAGCAAAGGAACAGATTTTAAAATATAAAAAAAAACTGAAAGAAAGAAAATTAAATCTTTACGCAGAGTAATTATTCCAGCACAGTCAAACTGGGGTAGGTAATTTTCACATTGACTTAAACACACCGGGGGCTTAAGTGTGTCGCCGGCGGCCAATGTTATTGAGGTCGTATGGGGGCACGGCTGTGTGGTCAAAAGTATTTATTTAATTTAAATAACTTATTTATTTTATTTTTACAATGTTTGGTTTTTGCTTCTTAATTAATATATATTAATGATAATAAAATTCTTTATTGCACACTAAATATACAAAATAAAATGATGTCCATATGCGAGCATAATACTATAGAAGATCTAAAACTAGTAAATAAAATAAGCGTATTTTATTTCGATAGTTGTTTGTATATTGTCAACATTGTCAAAGTCTAAAATCTATCAAAATACATTTTCATATTTAATAATAATATAAAAATCAGCGTAGATGGGACGCTACATTACCATGAAGATACTCTCTACACATGCAAAGTCCGAGAATTTTATGTAAATAATAATAACTTACAAAAATATATGAATAAATACAATATAAATATATATATATATAATAAATACATACAATACTTGTATAAATAAATATACTAATATACTACATGTCAAGAAATGGTAATTAGGTTTTATTTTGTTTTTAAAAAAAATTACTACAACTTGTGCCCCATTTTTCCATAATTATTCACATTGTAGCACATTATTAAACAAAACAACACTACTTTTGACCAACAGTAAGTTTATTTACAAAACATAAAATTTGCACTTGACATGTCCGCGCAAAATGGCGCGTAGGACATAAACCTATACATTTTTTATTTGTCAGTTGTTTCAATAAATAGTTTATACTCGTACATAATCAGATAGTTTGGAGTTTGAAGCAGTCAAACTGTTTGATTAAGATACGAAAATATATTATTTAATGCCCGGTTCATATGAATCAATGTAGGTTGAAATATTATTTTAAAGCCACAGAAAATTAATTTTATCTATTGTTACTATAAACAATGTCATTAAGGCTTTAAAATATAATTATACTTTGTCATTATTGCATTTTACTTTGTTACCGGTGCTAGAGAAGACAAATTTCTAAGCATTCCATGGATTCACCGTGCGGGTGCCGGGTCCATCGTGTGTGGGTAAGAGATGAGAAGAAATATAATTTGTAAAGTGTTACGTAAAAAGGATCCAATCCACATTTACTATTTTCTTGTTATAGGCTATTCCTCCTCCTCCTTAGTCGGTACCCCACTGATGGGGATCGTAACTCCGTCGCAGACGCAGCTCATCCACCAGCCGTCTCCAACGGTTTCGGTTCTCGGCGTAGTGGATGGCCTGGTATACAGGGATGTTCAGGTGGTCAGTCACCTGACTGAACCATCGCTTGGGGCTTCTTCCTCTTGTTCTTTTACCGTCTACCTTGCCCGTGATTAGAAGTTTTTCTAGATTATCGTCTTCTCTTCTTGCAATGTGGCCACAGTATTGCAGAATTCGAGCAAAGCAAACGGTAGAGAGTCTTTGCTCCCTTTGCTCCTTTGCTATTTGTATAGGCTATTAAATAGCAATAATAGTTGAAAGTAGTGTTGCCCAATAACCCAAAGTGCCCAAGAACAAGACTACTAATATGGTTGCAAGTTAAATTAAATAATTTATTGTGTCCCGACCAGGAATCAAACCTTCAAGTCCAAATCCACGGAATTAACCGCTAGACCTCGAAGGCATTAGGTATAGGTAGGATTTAGGTATACTAAAATAAAATTATTAGCAAACAAGCTCTTCCAAGTTCCAAATACCTAAACGTTATTTGTTTTGCTTATAAACAAAAAAATATTAAAATATACGAACACGACGCAATTAAAATTTATTGAAAACAAATACCTAACCCCAAAAAAAGTAAACACATTAGCAAAATTTGGAAAAAAGACTCTTGCACAGATTTTTTTTCCAAATTTTGCTAATGTGTTTACTTTTTTTGGGGTTAGGTATTTGTTTTCAATAAATTTAAATTTAAATAAACAAGTTTTGGCTTAAGTTTGTTGGGTCCAAAAATAAATACGTCCGCAAAACCGAGCAATTCAATTTCCGATTGTCAAATTTCTAGCGATCTTGATCCCTGCAAAAGGTGTGAAAGTTTACTTCGCCAAAATTGGAATTTCTAACAAAATATAAATTGGAATTTGGATTTAATTGAATTGGTTGATGGTTCTTGTAACTTATTATTTCTTATTAAATATCGCTTTGTTTTTCTTAATCCGGGTTTAGTTTAATTTTA
The DNA here is from genome assembly GCA_910589645.1 of Tinea semifulvella. Classification (NCBI taxonomy): domain Eukaryota; kingdom Metazoa; phylum Arthropoda; class Insecta; order Lepidoptera; family Tineidae; genus Tinea; species Tinea semifulvella. The sequence goes on from OU342609.1 coordinate 3,558,816, forward strand.
TTAGGGTTTATACTAGAAGTAAGTAAGTGTAAGATATATTGTATGTAGTATATATAAATATATAGTGTGTAGTATATGTACAAATCCTTCGTAGTCACAGCATCATCCCTGTGGAACAGCCTACCTGTTGCTATCCGACAAGCACCGAGCAAAGCCACCTTTAGAAAACTAGTTTTCACACATCTTATGAAGTCGCATTGAATCTTTACTATTTTCTTTTTTGTTTGTTTTATGGTTATGTGTAGTTCATTTTAAATGTGTTATTGTTTTTACTGTGTAGTAGTTATTTATATATTTATCATATTATGTATGTAATAATGTGTATGTTTATCAGTATATCTATATTTATAATATGTATTTCATATATGTATTATATATTAGGTTACGTCAAGTTAACTTATTCTCTTTATGTAATTATTTTTGCACCTACTCCTAGATTATTTTTTGATCTCTCTCTTGTCCCAAAGGTCGACTGTCAGAGAATGCCTAACGGCATTAAGCTTCGCCTTTTGTACTATTGTGCAATAAAGTTTTTAAATAAAAAATAAATAAAATATTATTGCGTACATATTTGTATGTATTGGTGTGTATATTAATATGTATTGTTTTATCTTAGATTAAGTTTATTTAATATTTTTGATAAGTTTCTTTTTTAAGCCCTTTGCACCTACCTCATAATCAAAATTCTCTGCATTGTCCCAAAGGTTGGCTGCTAAAGAATGCCTAGCGGCATTAAGCCCGCACCTTGTACATAGTGCAATAAAGTTTTAAATAAATAAATAAATAAATATACTAGTAGCCCTAAACTTAAAGCATTACTGCCGAGCTGTCAAACTGTAAATGTTTTGTTACGTCGCACCTTATTTCAGTAACCAAAATCCCATACTTCTTTATTTTTTTTATTTTTTTATTTATTTATTGTTTAAGGACAACTTACAGCTAGATACATAAAATATATATAGAGTACATATGGGTAGGGTATGGCTATTGACAAGTTGCCACCGATAGGTAAAATTACATAATTAGGTGGTGCTCGCTGCAATAACAACACAAGTAAAATTAACCTTAACTTAAAACTAAGAACAATAAACTACATAACATAGAACATAAAAAAAACTAAAAAAAAATAAAATTAAAAACAATTATACATAGATACCTAATAAAAACAATAAAATAGAAAATGAAATAAACTAAACAATAAATTTACAATATATGTAAATATAATACTATTGATGAGAACCACTGGCGAAACGTTTTGTAAGAATGCGTCGTGTAGCTGTCGGAGATAATATAAATGGATCCAAGTCGTTGCAATAATCATTAACATAACTGCATGTCCTGCTTATGAACGAATTCTGTTGGTAGTTAGTTTTGGAGAATGGGACAAGAAATAATCTCCGTTCTCTGGACGACTTCGTAACCTGCAGCTTACAGAGATTAAGAAGACTGGGGCAGTCAATCCTGGAGGTAACTATCGAGAACAGGTATGACACGTCTGTGATAGTGCGACGTTCGGAGAGAGGCAAAAGGTGATGCCGTTTACATTTGTCTTCGTAACTTAGGTAGTTCTGACGAGTCTTACGACAAATGTATCGAAGGAATCGCCTTTGAATAGATTCAATACGAGATGAGTAAATTTTATACTTTGGGTTCCACACCTGAGATGCGTATTCAAGGTGGCTACGTACAAGTGTGCAATAAAGTATCTTTAGAGTCTTGACATTTTCAAACGTACGAGTACGTCCCTGTCTAATTAGAAATCCCAGCGCCTTAGATGCCTTAGCAACTATGTGATCGATATGAGACTGGAAGAGTAGCTTACTATCGAGAATTATGCCGAGGTCCCTAATCTCGTTCGTTCTAGACAGTTGTAAGCCCTTTACATAATAAGTAAACATTAGAGGTATTGGTTTACGAGTGAAAGATATTACCTTGCACTTGCCAACATTAAGATCCAACTTATTCGCATCACAGTACCTATCTAGGCGCAAGAGATCAGACTGAAGCTCTTGGGAGTCCGCAGAACTATGGATAGATTTCAAGATTTTCATGTCATCTGCAAATAGAAGTATCATAGAATGATGAAAACAGGTATCAATATCTTGAATAAAGAGGATGAAGAGGAGCGGACCCAGTAGAGATCCTTGCGGGACTCCCGAGGGAATAGGTGACCAGTCCGACAGAAAACCACATGTAGCAACAGCTTGGGACCGATTGGTAACATACGAACTAAACCATCGAAACAGGTTACCATGTATGCCAGCGCTCATTAATTTATTTAGTAAGATTTGATGGTCAATTCTGTCAAATGCCTTGCTATAGTCGGTATAAATAATATCTACCTGGCCACCCCCCTCCATGCTAGTAGTTATGAATTCGTTAGATAGCAAGAGATTTGTGACAGTAGATCTGCCCTTGAGAAAGCCATGTTGATAATCGCTAAAGGAATGCTTAAGTGCAAAGTATGTTTGAGTGTAGACCAACCTCTCTAATATTTTAGCAAAAAGACAGAGTTTCGAGATTGGTCTATAGTTAGCGACAATATTTTTTGGACCTTGTTTATGAATAGGCGTCACAAAAGCAGATTTCCAAACTCCTGGAACAGAACCCTCAGCCAAAGAACGTCGAAAGAGCAAAGTTAATGGTAATGTCAAACTTTTGGCACAAGACCTAATAAACAGCGGAGGGATCCCGTCAGGACCAGCTGATTTATTTATGTCAATCTTATTTAGTAGTTTGTACACTTCAGATGCTAATATTTTAATATTGCCAATGCCAATTAAATTTGGATTGCAGCCAAAGTAGAAGGGTTGGTATCGGCACCACCTTGTGAGCCTGACAAAAAAGTAGTGTGAAAGTAATTGGAAAACAAATTGCACACTTCCATACCTGTGGACGCAGACTGTGAGCCATAGTGCATTGTGGAAGGTATAGAGGATGACTTGTTCCTTTGTTTAATAAATGACCAAAATACTTTGGGGTTGTCTGCAATACCACTCTCAACGCGTTTAATATAGTCCTTATATAGTTGCTTTTCCAATTCTCTGGCTCTTTCTCTCAGCAGATCAAAAGAGCGTTTATCAGACCGATTCCCATACACCTTAAACCTTCGATGATATTTATATTTCTCTTTAAGCATCTTTTTCAAAGCGTTACTGTACCAACAAGGAAAATTATTATTATTGCATTTCTTATTTGGGACATATTCATTACGCAAATCATACAATTGGTTATAAAAGTAATTTACAGAATTTTCAAATGATTTATTCCCAAACTGAAAATGCCAATCAACATCATTTAGTTTTTGTGAAATAGTATCATAGTCGGCTTTGTGATAAAAATACGACAACTTGGGCGCAACTTTGAGACAGTCATATAATACTTGTGTCGATTCAAAAATAAGTGCAGGATGGTGCATATTGGCGGGCACTAAAGGATCAGGACAGGGATTTATTAGTATTTCATTATTAGAAAATAATAAGTCCAGTATTCTACTAGATTAATTCTACCAGATTTATATTCTATACATTTGTCATAGATTTACAATTGTCAATAAAAATTGATATTAGATCCTCGCCAACCCGTCTAGCCAGCGTGGCAAGTGTAGGCCAAATTCTCCAGATATATGTTCTGGAAGGCCTATCTCCAGCAGTGGAGGTCTAGGACACTGTGTTCTAGGGGGTGTAATGAATTACTAACGGTGCGATATAGTGTAAAGTATTTATGGTCAGACTATGTTATATGGTACGTGCAGTAGTTAAAAACACTAAAGGTAAGTATTGTTTCAAGCGGTGTTATCTATCTTCTATCTATATAAAGGTGAATGTCCGTGTGTGTGTGTGTTCCCTATGTGCTTCGCCGAGATGTAGCTTCTCTGAGCGTGTTCTACCGGCTATACTATGGTGAGTGCTCTGAAGAGCTCTATAACCTAATTCCTTCCTCTCCATTCCGCAACCGAACCACACGCACAGGTCAGAATATGCACCCACATACCGTAGTCACTATCCCTTCGCGTACCTATAAATTTGGTGACTCATACATCTGTCGCACAATAAAGATGTGGAATGCTCTTCCAGCCTCTGTGTTTCCACTTTCTATAACCTGGAGTCCTTCAAGCGAAGTGTGAAAAGGCATCTAATCAAGCCGGCATAGTGTTAGGGACTGATGTCGGACATAAGGGTCTGATTCCAGTTGCTAACATTCATGGACCCTGCGCGCCACTTACCATCAGGTGGGCGCAGGGTCACATGTTGTGCTAGTATAAAAAAAAAATGCATTGCAAAACTACTTGACCGAACGGAATGAAACTTTGGGAATATGTTGTAAGAACATCAGGGAAGGTGTCTAACATATTAGATTGCATAATAAGTAAATCTTAATATATAAAACAAAGTCAGGTTTGTTAGAGCACATATAACTCGAGAACGGCTGGACAGATTTACAAGGTTTTTGATTTGTTGGATTTGTGTCCGTCCCGAATACAGAATAACTAAAAATAAAATTGGAAAATTGAAGAAATAATAAAAATAAAAGAGGAGTCCTTCGCGCCATTTTGTGTGGCCATGTCAAGTGCAAGTTTTTGTTTTGTAAGTTAATTTACTGTGGATATTATTAGTTAAAAGTGGTGTTATTTTATTTAATAATGTGCTACAATGTGAATAATTATGGAAAACGATAAATTGGACTTTAAATATAGGGCACAAGTTGCAGTTTATTTTTTGCGGTTTTCCCGCGCTGTCAACTCTCATATTTTACCCGACGTATTTGAGCTATGGTGCCGCGAGTGACTCCAAGAAAAGCATCAAATTCTGCAGCATCTGGAATTTGATGATGACCTCATTAACTCATTGAAAAGAAATATATATTACGTCAGACTTGGCTGTATGGGCTAGACCCTTTGCCTTCCCTATCATCTCATTTATCATCCATCGGGAGAAAAGAACCAAAAAAAAAAAAAAAAGAAAAAATGTTCGTGGGTTTTCGTACCTGTCAAATAATGTTGCTTATTTATATAATATAAAATAAATGAGAAATAACCTAATGTATTATTTAAATTCTAAAATCTCTCTTTAATTTATTTGATTGGTCTCACTTTTACGTAGCGAAATTGTACGTGATTTGTTTTAAAAATTGTTTTGTGTGAGTATTATTATATATTAATAATGACATTCATTGACGGTACGAAGTTCGCCGGCTCAGCTAGTTTTCTTTGCACAGTCTGCCGGGATGTGGAAGTATCCACCGTTTGTGCCGTTAAACCATGTCAAGTGAATCAACACATTTCGGGATCAGGCTTAAATTGCCGTCATGCCCTGTCAAGCCGGCATAGTGTTAGGGTGATGTCAGTAATGAGTCCGATTCCAGTTGCTAACATTGATGGACCTCGCGCGCCACTTACCATCAGGTGGGCGCAAGGTCACATGCCGTGCTAGTATAAAATAAAGAGTACGCAGCCAAAAATAATGAAATAAAATATTGTTGTACAATTTGAGGCAGCAGCAAATGGAATCTGTGTTTTTTGTATTCACACCTGTAAAGGATTTTATGGTGCGATTCTGACAATTTATTGTAACTACAATTTAAGCGCCACGCGTTGTAAATGTCTGCAATAAAAAATGTGATTTACTTCCTTTTATTTGTATTGGAGAGCGGCGGTGGCTCGGTTGTAAGAACGCTTTCCTTTAATAGTCGCAGTTCGAACCCCGGCATGTCTCAAATTAAAGTGCATTAATCTTGTTTACATTTGTCATAGATTTACAACAACACCATTCCCGTGTAAGGAGAGCACGTTAATCCATATATGCCTAAAGGGTCGGCAAATTTATTATATATTTCACTAGCTGTTTTACCCGGCTTTGCCCGTATAAACGGCGACACGAAATTAATTTCGTGCGCATTATTTTGATTATGCTATACCTCCTAAAGTATTCATTTAATTTGCATGGTGTAAAGGGAAAATATAATGTTCATAAAATGCTGAAGCCCACTAACGTAATTAAAATAATAAGGATTAATACCGTATTTGTATTAATAGCTTTCCAATTACCGCTTTATAATTGCCATTTTTTTATAGTATTAAAATGGATATAGTATGTTATCCTTAAGAGATAGACATATGCCATCTATCTAGAAAAGACAGACGCGGGGGAGGACTTATGTGTAGTGATAGTGATTAGGTATAGTGAAAATTCTATATATTTAGCGACTGTATTGGTTATCGTTGTACGTCGACATGACAGCTTTGAATTGTGTTTACCAGCAGCGAAGCGGGCTAATATATTAGCAAATAGAGGTGTACTCTGAAATCACTTAGTTGTGAACTGCAGTAACCACAGAAAATACTGCTGACGATGGTCTTTCCAGAACAAACCTGGCGAAATCGGCATATACTCGCCACGCTTGTCAGACGGGTTGAATGTCAATTTATTAACGATTCCAAAAGTTGGTATTAGTGGAACCGGAACCGACGGCTTAACGTGCTCTCCGACACCACGTTGTACATTTATTATTATTATTAAATACTTTATTGCACTTTACTTAAAAGTATGTATTAAGGCGAAATTAAAGCCGTTTCGGCTTTTTCTACCAGCTAACCTTTGGGAGAGTGAGACAGTATAAATATGTGGGGTGCAATTCTAACCAATAAACTACATAAATAGTGTGTATACATAGACTACATAAATAATTGTCATTAAAAATTGACATCATATCCTCGCCAAGCCGTCTGGCCAGCGTGGCGAGTGTAGGCCAAATTCTCCAGATATATGTTCTGGAAGGCCCATCTCCAGCAGTGGAGGTCTAGGGGCTGTAATGATGATAATATACTTATTATAGTAGATATCCATATATGAAGATAACATATTATTAGTGGAAGTAGAAATTTGTGGAGTTAAAATATATTGTTCTGCTTGTTTAAAAATAAAGTATTAAGTAGTTTTTTAAAGATTCGAATAGAAGGAGCTTGTCTGATGGTCAGTGGAAGTTTACTCCACTGGTGAGCAGACGATACCTACGGTAAATGGATCTGAGTATCTTAGGACAAATGTATGTAAAAAATATATATTTCTCATTGGTACATGCCGGGGTTCGAATCCACCTTTTTAGGATGTTAAGAAAAGCGTTCTTACAACCGAGCTACCAACGGTTTTTCAATGGTTAAATAGTAATGATGGGCGTTAAAGTAGAATGTTTCGTACGTTAAGTGTAGGACCGCCAAAACCCTGACGGTGGCGATGTACTAGCACTAAGTAAGTTTGGCATTTTTAGAACGGGTAACCTCACTCACTTTCAATATTTGATGCCTTTTTTCCAAGTATGTGCGACTTTGTTTCATTCGTACAGTCAACTAAACTTGCCTGAAGTATGTGAATCTAATCATTTCAGTTACATGTAGCCAGTTGCAGTTGCATTAACATAATCCATGGTCAACATTTTGATATAAGTCACATGATTGGAAGTAAGTTTGTCAATTTTATAGGCATACGTTAATCAAAAGATAATCAACCTTACTACAACCGACAAGAATACTGACAGAAATAAAACAGATTAATGCTCTAAAAATGTGGTATTGGCGGAAAATGTTAGGCATATCATGGACGAAGTTAGGAACCAACAAGTCCATCCTGAAGGAACTGGAATAAGACAGCGCCTGTAATTGGTGCAGCATCTGGTTTCTGTCTTAGTTGTAAGTATAAATTCATATATGTATTGTTGCTGTCGCGGCGTGGGGATACATCCTTTGAACACCTGGTAGTTCAGGGAAAACTCAATAGCAGAAGAATGCGTGGTAGGTCTCCGATGAGGTGGACTGACCAGATTAAAGCAGCAATGGATCACCCCCTACATGAGTGCTCCAGGATGGCTGTAGTTCGAAAGGAGTGGCGACGGCTTGTTAAGCATGCCACTGACACTCCAGTGACCACCACGACCACTCTGCCTAGATTGTAGCGACTAAGAAGAACAACCGGCAAGTGGCACAATTATGTAAGTATATTAAAAGATTACATATTTGTGCCGTTTGCTGTACAAACTCTGGGCCCATGAAGCCTAAGCTTTTAAAAAAAGTTTTTTAAAGGCAACACCGCGTCTTGTTGTATCCTTCCGTGGCTCTTTTTTCGCCCAAAGAATTAGTGTTGCAATTCAGCTGGGAAATGCAGCCATCGTTCTTGCCACCATTCCACGCGGACGGAATTTATATCCCTATCTGTAGTATTAATAATAATTAGTTTTCTAATTACTAGTGTATTTTTTATGCGATACAGATTTGGCTAATAGATAAATTATATAAATAGGACTGAAATTTATTTAACTTTGCTTAACTTCCTAAAAAGGTGGGTTCGAACCCCGGCATGTATCAATTAGTAATCTCATTGTTACTGTAAAAGTCATTCCTAATGCCATGAATTCATTTGCCCTGAGTTGTTGGTTTTAGAATTAATTGCAAAGGCCAGTTGCAGAAAGGGTGTTTAAAATAATCTATAATAAACATACGCTAAGTCATTGGTAGTTAGCTTGCCACTTTGGTTATTTTAACCAATCAAATGCCTCATACGTGAAACATGTCAGAAGATAATATTTTTTTCTGCAATTGAACATTAGTCTATTATAGACAGAAAATAAAAACCGATTTTTAATTGATTGATCATCAAAAACCACATTTTTATTAAATATAGTCGAATAGCAGCGATAGTACAATAGTTAATAAAATAAAATAGATCTGGTTATAATAAGATTTTGTCGACTGTACTTACATACGGATAGTTCTTAGAAAATATACGCTTGAAAGGACGGGGACATCTCATGAATATCTAGGGACTTCTCTATTTTATTTGGTTGAATCTAAAAATGCAAATGGAAATAATCTACTTTCATGTTGCAAAATTATATATAGGTATTTCTTTGTTTTTTTTTTTGTTGTGTTGTAAATTATAACGTCAATAAAGGCGTTATACCATTGCAGCGCATGTCTTTCAAAGTTTTGAGAGTTTACAAATAAGAAAATGGATTTGTAGGATCCCTTTACCCGTTTGATAGTATTGCAGTGGATGTTAATGATGTGCCATGTGTAGAACACGGAGTCCACTGCTTGAAATGAGCCTTCCAGAACATATCTGGAGAATTTGGCCTACACTCGCCCACGCTGCTGGCCAGACGGGTTGGCAAAGATCGGATGACAATTTATTAATGATTCCACAAGTTCTCCAAAGCACGTGAACAGTGGTGTTGTAAATCAATGACAAATGTGCGTAAAAGTCATTGTCATTGCTACATGCCGTGGTTCGGGACGCTACCTTTTGGATTATTTCAGCATCATAGAAGTTGTTAATCTTTTCATGCCTTTGCTATATCATGCTAATCATACTACTGATTATATCTGTCATATCTGAGTGATGAATAATATATTTAATTTCTTTTTCTCCAAAGTAATAAAAAGAGACAAACCTGAACAAGCTTGTGGTGGCAGAGGAAAGATGAGTGTGGTAGACGACTTCCTCCTGGCGACGGCGCAGCCCAGGGACTGCGGTTTGAAACTACGCAGCTGCTGCATGAAGTCGCTACACTCCATCAGCGCGACGTCCGCGAAGTGTAAGTCGCACAGAATGTGGTTCTTGAAGCGACGAGCTCGTTTCTGAGGAAATATTCTTATTATTTTATTTTGCAAACAAACAGTCACGATAATGTCAATTCTTACATATTTAATGTTTCTGGGCTTGAATAAGAGGCCTAGAAATTATCCGATGGCCGACAGTACGTATATAAGTGCCTTTCTTCACATCAAGTGACCTCTTACGGTAAGAAATTTTTCACGACCGCCTAGAGATCAAGTGATGCTTCAACTATGAACTTTTATTATCATTTAAATTTATATGTATATGTATTTTTGTTATATATTTTAATTGTTAATATTATTATAATAAAATAAACAAGTAAGCTATTTCTAAGTAATTTATATTTTGATGTTTGTCGTTCTATAATCAAATATTCTCGTCGTTTCCGCCACAGTTCTGTCAATAATATGATCCACCGGGCTTTGGTAACTGCCGGGATCCCTTCGGTTCTTGAACCATCTAGGAGCTTTCCTAGTGATGGTTCAACATACGATGGATTAACTTTGGTGTCGTGGTCCATTGGTGTTTGACGGTACTTGTGTCGACAACCTTAATCGGTCTCATGTCTGGGGCATATCTGTCAGGACTGAGACAATGGGATCGTGGAGGCCAAGTGCTAAGATTTATTATTTATATATTTTTTAATTTTTATAATTTATAAGCGGCTGGTTAATGCTGTGATAAGAAGCCCTTCTTCTCTGTTTTATCCCTGTTGGACTCCTGGGAACGGAGACGTGCTCTGGTGTCGGACGCCACGTACGTCGACACGGGCCGCGGCGAAAAACGCAGAGTCCAGCAAACGGCGCAAGTATGTATCCATGCTAAAAGATTGCATATTTGGGCCCATGGAGTCCCAAAAAGTTTTTAAAAGACAACACCACGTCTTGTCGTGACTTCCGGTGACAAGAGGGCTTCTTTGCTCTAATTATCATTATTTAAATTCAGCGGGGAAATGCAGCCAGCGTTTATACCACCACTAGCTGTTTGACCCGGCGTTGCCCTTGTAAAGTTGTGTCGTCGATAAAAAAAACCTTCAGGTACCCGATAGGCATGTCATATATAGATTGTAACGTCTTATATTTCTTTTTATTATTATTTTGTTTTCTATTTTTATGACTTATTAAATTCGTAATATCTACTGAATAAAATAGCCGATTTCAACAATTCAAAAAGTGATCTACATGAATTGAAAACAATTCGATTTATTTGGATAAGGATTTAAACAGAAGTATGAGTAACATGGTCTAACTTTGGTCGGCATTTGTATCAACTAATAACAACAACTAATAAATGTAAAAAGTGATTATTGTGACATAATAGTTAGACAGATGGTATCGGAAAGTATTTTGTAGATATTGATATGTTCTTTAATATTTTAACATACTTTTGTTTTATCATCACTAGTTTCTGCAGCGCATGCGACGAAAGGCGTTTTATGGCATTTTTTTACACCTCTGGTTACGTTACTGAAGTTTTAGTAAGAATCCCTAATCTTTTCTATCAATAAATATAGCCTATGTTACTTAGGGTGAATGTAGCTTTCTAATAGTGAAACAATTTTTGAAATCCGCACAGTAGTTTTTGAGTTTATTCATTACAAACATACACACACACAAAAATACAAATCTATCCTCTTTATAATATTAGTGAGATTCCACTTAAACCTGACTCATATCCGTATCCGTAGGTAATATTAAATTTATTTTATATATTTTTTTATCTTTTAAAAAGTTTTTAAAAGACATAACACCGCGTCTTGTCGTCTTCTCCGGTAACAAGAGAGCTGGTTCTTTCTTCGTCCAAAGAATCAGTATTGCAATTCAGCGGGGGTAATGCTGGCTACATTTCTGCGTTCTTGCCACCATTCCACGCGGACGGGACTTATATCCCTATTCTTAGTATTAATATTAATTTTATTTTATATTTTGTAATTTTTTTTTTTCGATTTAATGTTATATTGTTTTAAAATAAATGTATGAATAACCTTTACTAATAACCTTTTATGAGAGTTCGGAAAGTCTACGTGATTCCAAGTTTCTACCTCCAAGTATTTTATATTCACAAGTAGACATCGGTAAAGATTTAAGGTCTTTTACACGAACACAGATATACATTGTATGTGCAGAAAGAACATTGCGAGATTTAAGACTCCCGTCACATTGGAACAATTTAACTTTTATAAAAAAAAGGAATAATAGTTTTTATTTTTTAGCTTATATTTTATTTAGTTTTAATTATTACCCCTAGAAAATATATAACTAAAGGGTCTGCAACAATTTTGATGTTTTTAACGAAGCTAGTCTCATTCATCTACTGTGCCATGCACTACAATGTTTAACTAGATAGATAGATAGATAAATTCTTTATTGCTCAAAAAAAAAACATTCAAATTTACATAGGCGAGATTAATGTCTAGGCATTTTCTAACAGCTAACCTTTGGGAGAGTGAGAAGAGAGTGTCGGTGCATGTGTATAAGTATATTTAGAAACTGTAATTGAAAATTACTGAAATACTTATCAACTAAATAAACAATAAATATATATCGTACAACAATAAAATACATATAGAAATAATAATATATTCCATACTTATATAATATACATACACAATATATATAAAAATAAGATTCATCATACATATTGTCATGTTATGCGATCTTGTTTTGCTTTTCTTTTTCTTTAACTAGCATTTTAGTATAATTTTGTTTATCTCTTTTATTTATAAGTACCCTGTAATTTTAAAATCATAAATAATACGTGAGGTTGAAAAACAGCGTCGGGCAGGTGTAGGTTACTAGTACTACTGCACGATAACAGCTAACACCTAATTCCTTTTGTCACATATTGTTCAAAATTGTAAGACATTAGTATGAATTGATATTGTTATGTTACATTAGATTTTTATACTATTTTATTTTTAACTTTTCTAAAACATTTTTTGTGTATTTAATTTTCATAGAGTGTCTTCTATTAAAAGGTTTGTACAGGAGGTGAACTATTTTAATAATAAAATTATTTAGGTTTTTTTTTATAGTTGCACGACATGTGACCTTGCTCCCACCTAATGTTAAGTGGTGTACGAGGTCCATGAATGTTAGCAACTGGAATCAGACACTCATGACTGACATCAGTTCCTAACACTATGCCGGCTTGACTGGGCATGACGGCAATTCGAGCCTGATCCCGATACGTGTGGATACACTTTACTGGGTTTATCGGCACGAGCGGTGGGTACTTCCCCGCCCCGGCAGACTGGGGAAATTACCATCATCAGTCCGCCTACCAACTCAAAAATTTTTATAACATTATTTAAAGATTGGAGCATAATAAAATCTATGTGAATTATGAGGACCTCTATCTAACTATTTAAAAAGTAGTGTTAAATAACCCGGTTTATTGCGTTATTTTATTCAACGTTATCTGTGTTAAGTTTCGTATCTATTATATTGTCGATGATATTTTTAAAATTTACCCGTAGATAAAACTTTTTTTTTTAATACTTGCACTATATGTGACCTTACGCCCACCTGATGGTAAGTGGCACGCAAGGTCCATGAATGTTAGCAACTGGAATCAGACACTCATGAATGACTTCAGTCCCTATGTCGGCATGACTGGGAACGATTTCCGGCACATGGTTTCATAAAAAAAAGTTAGTGTTAGTGGTATAGCGGTTAAGTCCGTGGATTTAGACTCGGAGGTACCGGGTTCGATTGCTGGTCGGGACACAAAAATATTAATTAATGTATATAAATACATTAAATTATTTGTGATATTTTTCGTGTTTGGTACGCTGGAGACATCGACGAGCTTGCTACTTGTCATGATTGGCCTATAGTAAAGTTGGCTAAATGTAAATCCGCTTATTTATAAGCGTGGTTTCTGACCACCCCTAAAGGGAAACGGTCGTGATGATACTTGACTTGACTTTATCAAGAGAATAACGTAAGAGCATACAAAATCATGAGGTATATGTTCACTCATATTTAGGTTGGTTCATGACAGTTGCTGTTGTGATGTGACGGCGGCTTAAGAGCTTTGAAACGAAAGAGTAACAAAAGGGCGAGAATGTTCTTTGTGTTTATTATAAAAGCATCAGATCTTGTCTTGGATATACATCGCAGTTTATTTCGTCTGCAAAGAAAACTTTTATCTCTCACACGTGATTTTTCTATGTTTTTTTTTTTAATACTAGCACGACATGTGACCTTGGGCCCACCTGATGGTAAGTGGCGCGCAAGGTCCATTAATGTTAGCAACTGAAGTCAAATAAATAAAAACTGAACCAAATAAAAAATATACTATAAGTAAAAGGGTTCTCTGTCTCCTTTTTTCTGTTCTAAAGGAGCCTGCGACACCGAAATACCTCAAGGATAAATTTGCCTATCTTTCTTCGTTTCACGACAAATCCCTTCGTTCTTCTCACAACTCACTTCTTTCTGTTCCCTTGCATCATTCTGGATTTGTTTCAAATTCTTTTACAGTTGTTGCCACAAATTACATAAGGCAAGCGTCTGCCAGATCATCGTTCAAAAAACTCGTCTATTTACACTTTCTAAATAGCTCCCAACAATGTTAATAAGTGTATATATGTATATTTATGTATATTTTTGTGTATGTATTAGTATTTAGTATATTGATATTACAGTATATAAAAGTATATTATGTAAGTATATATAATTATGTTGAATTTATCCTACTATTAATATTTATTTCATTGCACCTATAAATGTTCTAATTTGTCTGTCAGAAAATGTCTACGGGCATTAAGTTCGCCTTCGTACTTTGTGCAATAAAGTTTTTAATAAATATATAAATAAAAGATCACCCCTGAGACGACCCTTCAGGGATAGTCCTAAGGAGACTGCCAACATTTCCCCTCTGTGTAGCGAGGCGTTGACTGAAATAATTTCCAGCTAGGAAAGCCAGTCTCCAGACTTTTCCGTTAGCCTTTTGGACAACTACTTGGCCAGACGCTTGGCTGAGCCTCGGTCCATCGTCTCGACCCAAATCGGCGCAAATTCATAACCTGTACTGAGGTTGGAGTATTCAATTTGAGTATGCAATTCCCGCGCTTGACGAGGTCGCCTGGATGTGCGATGGGGCTAATGTGTCTAGGTATTGGATATTTTACATATTTTAAACTGCACACTGCCTCCGTGGTCTAGCGGTTAAGTCCGTGGATTTAGACTCGGAGGTACCGGGTTCGATTCCTGGTCGAGACACAAAAATATTTATTCATGTAAATAAATACATTTAATTAATATTTAATTTATTTGTGATATTTCTCGAGTTTGGTACGCTAGAGACATCGACGAGCTTGCCACTTGTCATCATAGGCCTATAGTAAAGTTGGTTAAATGTGAATCCGCTTATTTATAAGCGTGGTTTCTGACCACCTCGAAAGGGAAAACGGTCGTGATGATACTTTACTTTACTTTTACATATTTTGATTTTTTTTAAGTTTTCTGAAAAAAATACTTACCTGCGTGTCTACTGGCTATACTATCCCTTTCAGCACGGAAAAAAATATTTTAGATAATAAAATCTCATAAAAATTGTGAAAAAAATCCTTAACTACCGAATTCCACAAAGCCCCCTCCGCATATTAGTGCGTTGTATGTGCGTTCCTTCGTGCGTTGGGTACTCGGAATATGAAAAATATAAAAAAGAGGACTAAGGACCAGCCTAACAATTTAATAAAGATAATCGCTTGGTAGCTACATGAGTGACGATGTATCGAGGCTGTTTCGAAGTGGCAAAACATAATTTAGCGAATGATAGATATTTTTTTTGTAACAACGCACGCCTGGGATTGTCCGTGCTAAAAGAAATATGGTGAGTGTTCCGAAGAACTCTATAACCTAATTACTCACTCTCCATTCCGCAACCGACACACACGCCAGGTCAGAATATGCACCCACATACGTTCGCGTACTTATAAATTTGTGGACTTATACATCTGTCGCACAATAAAGATGTGGAATGCTTTCAGCCTCCGTGTTTCCATTTTCCTATAACCTGGAGTCCTTCAAGCGAAGTGTGGAAAGGCATCTAGTCAAGCCGACATAGTGTTAAGGACTGATGTCAGTCATACCTATCTGATTCCAGATGCTAACATTCATGGACTTTGCGCGCCACTTATCATCAGGTGGGAGCAAGGTCACATATCGTGCTAGTATAAAAGAAAAAAAAAAATGGTAATCGTTGGTTTGTTAGAGCACTGTCTAGCAAGGTAAGCTCCTCAAACGCTGTTCAGAAATAATTAATATTTACTTTTAAACTTTTTCAAAGCTCATTTTGCTAAACGAAATAAAATTTGGAGAAGTCAAACAAGATTTTGAATGACAAAACTAATTGAATGTCGTCCACAAAAAAATCATTAAATAAATTTCTTATCAGAAATGACACGGCTTTTAAGGCTTTCAGTCTATTAAATTTTCATCTTAGGAAGGCGGTAAATTGTATATTTTAAAAAGACTCGTGACAGCCGTCTGTCGTAAATGAGTTTATTTCGGACTGTTCGGCCGTTTGTCCACTAACAGAACTGATACGGATATTTCGTCATGATCGTAGAACAGTGACGGATCTGCTATATTTAAAATTTTCATGGCGGCCATTCAACTGTCATTTCGACTGTTTTTTTGTCACTTTTTAATAAATAAATAAATAAATATTTCAGACACAAACAATATAAAACTATATATAAATATATATGCAAAATTATGGGTATTTTTTTAATCCGACACTGTTCTACGATCATGACGATTTACTCCGCTCACACCTATCCAGCGCTCTTTTTACTTTTAATAAATATGAATACATCCTCATCATCCTTTTTCCTTCTTTACCATTGCTACCGCTCGTCAGTGGAAAAAGCTATTAGGGAATGGTCCCGAAAATCCATGTAGACTAAAGAAAGGGACTCTTTGTAGACTAAAGTCCCAGGACGACCAAACCTCGTCCCGGAAAACGTGTAAAAGCGGGGGAAACCGCTGGGCGAACCTTTAGTTTTAATATAAAACCTTGGTAAGAAATCTATTAATTTATTTTATTTATTTATTTATTTAAAAACTTTATTGCACAAAGTACAAAGGCGGACTTAATGCCCGTAGACATTCTCTGACAGCCAAACCTTAGGGACAAATTTGAACAAATATAGGTGCAATGAAAGCAATGGTAAAATATACAATTAAAGAATGACTTAACATATATTATATACATACTTATATAGTTTTATATATGTAATATATTATCAATATACTAAATACTAATACATACACAATATTATACATAGACATACATAAATACAACTTACTAACGTGGTTTTGACCTATTTATGTATATACTTTTCGACTAAATCCCGGGACGAGGTTTGGTCGTCCCGTTTCTTTAGTAATAATAAATAATAATCTTTTTTTTAATCTTCGCAACCCGTCTAGCCAGCGCGTGGCGAAAGTAGGCCAAATTCTCCAGAATTTTCTGGTAGGCCCATCTCCAACAGTGAAGGTCTAGGACTGTGTTTTATAATAATAATCTTTTGTTTTGTTCTGTTAATTCATTTTTTTAAGAATAGTATATATGGTTCTGTTTTGATTGATTTTAATATTATTTTTATTTATTTAACAATGTAGTTTTCATTACCAACATACTAATAAAAATAAAATAACAGCAGTGAGTTCAAAAAATACATAAAAGTCCCGGTTCTCCCGGTTCCTTCAACAACTAATCCCGAAAATCCCGGGACGCGAGAAGAGCATCGGTTCTACCGCACCGATTTTCATGCTGTTTACACCATTGGATAGATTGGTTCTCGAGAAAGGTTTTAATTTGTTTTTTTTTTTGTGTACATTAACGATATTTGTTGGAGGTGTCGGAAAAAAATAAGCTGTCATTAAACGAAAACGCTACCTAAAAACCCTTTGAGATATAACAAAATAATGTAAAATTATCATCACGACCGTTTCCCTTTCAGGGTGGTCAGAAACCACGCTTATAAATAAGCGGATTCACATTTAGCCAACTTTAATATAGGCCAATCATGACAAGTGGCAAGCTCGTCGATGTCTAGCGTACCAAACTCGAGAAATATCACAAATAAATTAAATATTAATTAACTGTATTTATTTACATTAATAAATATTTTTATGTCCCGACCAGAAATCGAACCCGGTACCTCGGAGTCTAAATCCACGGACTTAACCGCTAGACCACGGATGCAGTTTAAAATAATGTATGGTGGAATTATGTATCTTATATAGGTCTACAGAAAAGTCCGCGATGGTATATGTCTATCTCTTAATGATAAATTACTATATATTTTTTTTAATACTTAAAAAAATGGGCAATTTCATTACATTTTCATTACAGCCCCTAGAACACAGCGTCCTAGACCTCCACTGCTGGAGATGGGCCTTCCAGAACTGGAGAATTTGGCCTACACTCGCCACGCTAGCCAGACGGCTTGGCATGAATCATGAAGATTATTTTTTCCCTTTACACTATGCAAATTAAATAAATACCTTAGGAGATATAGCTAAATCAAAATAATGCGCAATGAAATCAATTTAGTGTCGCCATTTACACGGACAAACCCCGGTAAAACAGCTAGTTCACCTATAAAATATATTAAGCTTATTCATATTATTCATAAAATCTCATCTACTTTGTTCGATGCAATAATATTTTGATTTAAAAAAAAAAGCGTTGGAATTATTAATCTTACGTCAAAATCAACATTGCTTTGTAACTCGCGAATTTTCCTGTACTGATAAGCTTTCAAAGCTCGTATTTACACACAAAAATACATACACATAGTATACTATACTATACAGATTAATCGTTTTAAAACTGCATCGCTTGAATTGCAAAGAAAGAAGACTGTAAAAGTTGGTTTGTGAGATAGTTCAATGGTGTGCATCATTTAAAATATGACCCCACATAATACGTTTTTCATATTTTAAATGAAGGTTGATTTCAGGTAATATCAATAATATAATATCAACTTAATTAACGAAAAAAAAATACAATAGAATAAAAAATGGCACTTGTGAATGTGCGTGACTATCTACGCCCACTCCCAAGCTCCAGGATAAAGATTAGGATATCATCATCATCAGCCTGTGTCTCTCCACTGCTGGATGTAGGCCTCCCCCAAGGCTCGCCACTTCACACGATCTTCTGCCTGGATGAGGATCCATCCCCCACCAGCGACCTTCCTCAGGTCATCTGCCCATCTGGCGGGGGGTCGTCCCACTCTGCGTCTTCCAGTACGTGGTCTCCACTCCAGGACCCGTCTACTCCATCATTCATCGGTTCTGCGGCATATGTGTCCAGCCCATTTTTTAAAAGCTCTATCGGGTATCAATGGTAGTTTGACGGATGTCTTATATTATTTATTATTAGGATATATTATATTATAAATATATATTTCTTTTAAGTTTAATGATAATTAATCTTGATTTGATGATGGGAACACGCGGCTCGCTTTTCGAACATGATATTATTTTGATGATTAATGATGGTGAGAACACGCGGCGCTATTGATAGCCGAAAATGAACTCTTGCTTTTGATGAGGACACGCGGCAGGCTTGCTATCCGAACGCGAATTAATTTTGATGCTTGGTGATAGTGAGAACACGCGACGTGCATGATAGACGAACTTCAACTCATGTTTATGGTAAGGACACGCGGGACGCTTACTGGCCGAATGTGAACTCATTTTAGTTCTCGATGATGATAAGAACACGCGGCGCGCTTGATAACTGAATGGAAATCATTTTTATGGAGAGGACATGCAGCACACTTAATAGTGTAACTTGATCTCATACTTATGGTAAGGACTCGCGGCACGCTTGCTGGGATAAAGTGAACTTATTTTAATGCTTGATGATAGCGATAACACGCGGCGCGCTTGATTGCTAAAAGTCCTAAATTTGTTCACACAGCGATGTGCGGAAAACCGTACAGGATATTCTCTGCCTGACTTTCAGGACAACGAGATTAAGTTAATAGTATAACTGTGATATTAGAAGCATAGCCACATCGCTTGCAGGTCTTAAAAGAAATCATCCTGGCATATACGTGCATTCTACTAACTTTTAAAGTAAGTTTGTAAGTGTGTTGAGAACTCTGATATAGTGTCAGTGTCAACACTAAAGCATTAAAAGTCACCGATGCCATTTTAAAACGAATGATCTGTTCATCAGAATGAAATATTTATTCAAAATTCATGGACAAATATTGTGCTTTATTTTTGGTGCAATATTGTGATTAACATTGTACAGTCAGAAAAAAGCTCGATGGACCATCTAACAATATTTTCCTGTGAGAGGTAAACAACGTTATTTTAGAAGCGGTTTTTTTATTACTATCCTATCGGCCCATCAAGACTAGTGGCTAGATAGTTAAGTATTCTGGCGTATAAAGCACAAGAAATAACACAAATAAATTAACATATTTAGATATTAAAAATACAATTTAATTTAAACTAAAACAAGAAAAAAATATAGTATTTTTAAATATATTTTATTGGACCGTAGGTAGTGAGATAGTTAATAATAAAATTATGTTTTTCGACCGCACTCTTTTTAGATCTAGATGTGCGATATTATAATAAAGAATACACTGGAGGCATCTACGAGCTTGCCACTTGTCATGATTCGCATATAGTAAAGTTGGCTAAATGAGAATCTGCTTATTTATAAGCGTGGTTTCTGACCACCCCGAAAGGGAAACGGTCGTGATGATACTTTACTTTTAATATTTTTTGTAGGAAATGTTATACTTAACAAGCTCGGCGTTATAATTTTCAAGAGGCAATTTTAATAGCTCTCGTACGTGATAGGTTTTTAATTTAAAACCTATACTTCATAAATTGTTAGGGTAATAATTTACAACTTGAGGCGTGTTTCCACAATCTCGTGACGACAAATTATCGGTTCATTTGAAGAGTATAAGCTAGTCTTCAAATATTGTTAATGATTTTCCAATTTGAATGAAGTTACCTTTCAATTAGTCTAAGTTAGTGGCTTTATCGCTAAAATATTATTTTCAGGTCTATAACCAACTTCAATAATATCAATTACCTACGAGTATAGCTTTGAGTCTATACTTGGCTAATTTAAACGGTTTAAGGATTTTGATGTCATGGATATTGGTATAAGTAATTATAGAATGTCATGCCTGTTTGTGACTGCTGGATATAGGAATTACACGATCGACGCCACACGCATCTCTCCTGCGACCTTCTTCAGATCACATCTTCTGGCACGTGGTGTCTGCTTTAGAACTCGGGAGGTCACATTTTGGCAAAGCTGCAGCGAACCAAAGATTTAGACACTGCGTCCACTATCCGAATCGCTCGCCTCTGCAGGACTTTGAGAGCATCTCTGCTTAGGTTAGAACAGTGTTGCATGTGCTTTATAAATCATAAGTCTGAGTAAAGGCGGGGAAAACCAAATCACCTTGTTCAGTATTCCCAGCTCGAAGACGCTATTAATGTGGTTTTTTTTTTAATCATCAATGATATGCCCCCAGCCTGCAGGGACACCGCGAGAGGATGCATGCCCGACTCACCGTGAGGCCTCCTATGGAGACCCCAAGGTGCCTACGGACTAAAACCCTATAAACCGTCTCTCTCTCACTGTTGGCTCTGCGTGCCTTAACAGCTAAGTCTGAGTCGTGGCTACGGAGTAAAGGAACTCGTTCGCCGCGTGTTCTGTTATTGTGATGCTCTGAATGTAGATTCGGTGGTTGAGATCTGAACGTATTTCATTCTCAAGTATATTAAAGCTTTTTTTTAATACTTGTGACATCGCGTAATGTAATCCCACCAAGAATGGGAGCATCTGACGCCAGCCACTAACCACCGAGATCAGTCTCTACCACTATGTACAAGTCTCTACCACTCTAACAAGATGCTTTTTTACACTTCGCTTGAAGGACTCCAGGTTAACGTAAACGCACTGGATGGGAGAGCATTCCACATCTTCAGCGTGCGACAGATGTAAGAGTCTCCAAATTTATGATTACGCATAGGAATTGTGGCTATGGTATGTGGATGCATATTTTGACCTGTGCGTGTGGTTCGGTTCCGGAATAGAGAAGAGAGGATACAATTATAAAGCTCCTCAGATCACCGTGGTATAGCTTGTAGATCACGCTCAGAGAGGCAATGTCACGCCGAGTGATTCGAGCGTTTTAGTCACTGTGGTGTCGTCCACTATCCGAATGGCCCGCCTCTGCAGGACATTGAGAGCATCTGTCAGATACTTAGCGGAGCCATCCCAAAAGTGAGAACAGTATTCCCGCATAAACTTCTCTGTGCTTCATACAGCATAAGTCTTAATGCAGGCGGAAAAACCCTTCACCTTGTTCAGTATCCTGAGTTTTTTGGACGCTGTTTTGGTAATGCTCTCAATCTAGTTTCTGTGGTTTAGGTCTGAGAGTATTTCGTCGTTGAGAGTCGGTTACCTTAGCTTACTGATCATCGAACATCTTGAAAATATCTGTTTTATACCGGCACGACATGTGACTTCAATCTCACCTAAAAGTTCCAAGTATCCACGTAAGCCGGCATGCTTCTTATAAAAGCGAGAAAAGAGTGTAATTTGAGAAGGATTGGGGCCGATTGAAGGCGCCTATCCAAATATTATCGAACGGATTAAGTCTTCCCGAAGAGGCTGCCACTAATTCCATTCAGGAATTAAGGTCAATGCGGGAGACATTGTAAAAAACAGAACAGAAAAAAAATGTAGAAATCGTAATTTGACTTCGACCCTTTTAAGTTAAAAATAAATCCAACAATAATCGTAAGTAGTAAACTAATTAAATTTTGATTTAATGATTGATAAGCATAAATAACAGGAGGTAATTACTTATTTCTTTAGTTTAGCAATCTGGTATTAACCACGGAGTCAAATGGTTACGACCGCAGATTCAGACGTAGATTATTTCATTTATTTATGATATTCCCAGTCTGGTACGCTAGAGACATCGACGAGGTTGCCACTTGTCATGATGGGCCTATAGTATAAGATGGCTAAATGTGAATTAGTCACTTAATTGAAAGCGTTATTTCAGACTACCGCGCAAGGTTTAGGATGATAGTTTCTTTTAACTTTAATAAAAAATTAATAAGTTTGTTTAAAAAAAAACACGGAGTGGTCAGTCCCATTCATACAAAGGCAGACGAATGCTGCAACCGCAATGAGCCTTATTTTTGTACCGTCGTTACTCTATCTGCAAGTTGCTTTGATACGTTTAATAAAAAACAAAAACCTATACTAATCATGTGATGGTATTTCTACAGGTTTTTTTTCTGTTCTTTGGTAAAAAAATCGCAGACTGACCTACTTTAGCTCTGATTGTCAATTTATTGTTCGCATTACTGATCTGATAATGGATGGAAATCAACAATGATTATAAAAAAAATCTGTATTATCTGTCAATAACACTTCAGCATTCCTCGCTGTATAGCGATGCTGATTTGATGTGCGAGAACTTCTTAGCTGCTGGCTTCCACGAAACCAAAGTCTCAAGACCAAACGGCACAAATACGTAATAATTGCTAATAGCCTCGTATTTGCGACGTTTGGCCTTTGCAGCCGAGTCTGCTGCAGCCCCTGCCAGATGTGACTTGGACATGAGACTGAGCAGGGTGTCGTCACAGGTCCCCCACAATGCTCACAATATCCCACAGCAATGCTCGAGCCATCATCCATCATCCAAGGCACCAAGGTTAATCCATCAGGTCTTTTGCTATCTGCGAGTAATCCTAGACGTTTCCAGAACCGATGAGAACCCCGTAGTAACGAAAGCCCAGTCGATTACACTGTTTACAGAACCGTATAAAAAATATAAAAATAAAAAAAAATAAAAAAAATATATGTATATTCTGGAAGACCTAACAGTGAAGGTCTACGTCGCTGTAATAATAATAATAATTGATGTAGCAGCATTTACTAACCTGATTTGGGCCTGTGAGGTTCAAGCCACAGGAGTTGCAGCGTAGACATTCCTCGTGGTAGTGATTATTATCGTACAGAGGGGACGGCTCTGAAAACAATGCATGACATTAGCCCAGTTAATAATATTATTTAAAATTTGAAAAAAAAAAAAAAAAAAAACATGATGCATCTAGAAAATTAGGATATTAAACACTTAAAATAAACGAGCTGTTATTTATAAATTAACTAACTTTTATTTTAATAATGCATACATTATTAACACTTAACCACCTAGAAATAGTTTTAATATGGTTTTTTTAAACATAAACCAATAATTAAAAACCAATTAATATTAAACTAAAGTATCATCACGACCATACCAAACTCGAGAAATATCGCAAATAAATTAAATATTATGTAAATAAATACATTTACATAAATAAATATTTTTGTGTCCCGACCAGGAATCGAACCCGGTACCTCCGAGTGTAAATCCACGGACTTAACCGTTAGACAACGGAGGCCGTGGAGGAAAGTATAGTGTTAAAAAAATATATATATTTCGGTAAATATAGGGTAAAGTCTAAATCGAGTCTTAAGTTTTATATACAGGGTAAATATTTTAAAATAAGAGAATAAAGGTTAAGAAAAAATCCACCCTGTATAAAAACCACAATGTACTCTTATATTTTTGAGTAAAGTGAAGGTGGATTGTTTTGGATGGCGTCCAAATTGTTTAGTTTTCACACCGGCCGATGGAGCGGTGCCAAGTCAGTAGTGCCGGCTATAGGGGCTTTAGAAAACTTTCAACTATGCAAATAGGTGCTTTTAAAGCTCTGTTTTGACAATGTGTTAGTACTCAGATGTAAATTTTACTCACGACGTTAATCCCTAGCGAAATACTCTAAAACTTCAGCAATAAAATAACCTTTAAATACACAGGTTGTATGATTATTTAACAAATGCCTGTGTTCTGCTTTTGAAGCGTACAAATATTATAAAATTAGCACTATAGCCAAATAGAACATTAAAAAAAAGGGGTTCACACACTTCTTTAATAGATCCCAACAACTGTAACTATGTATATATTGTATTCAGCTAGGATGGGCGGCATTCGGGAAGCTGCGCCACATCTTCTTATAAAACATACCCCAGTGATTGAAGATGAGAGTTTTCAACCAGTGCGTTATTCCAGTGCTGTCGTACGGAGCAGAAACGTAGACACTGACAGTGGGTCTCGTCCACAGATTTAAGCGGGCTATGGAGAGAGCTATGCTTGGTATTTCTCTGATGGATAAATTCAGAAACGAGGAAATCCGTCGGAGAACCAAAGTTACCGATATAGCCTTCAAAATTAGTAAGCTGAAGTGGCAATGGGCTGGACATGTCTGTCGTAGAACCGATGAAGGTTGGAGTAGACGGCTTCTAGAGTGGAGACCACGTACGGAAAGACGCAGAGTGGAACGACCCCCCGCTAGATGTACGGATTTGGGGGAGGGCTATATCCAGCAGTAGAGAGACACAGGCTGATAATGATATATTGTATTTATGTATATATTAAGTATTATAAGTATATAACCTATTTACGTATTTGTATATGTAATAGTAAGTATTATTTTTATGTATTTGTTTTATAAATTGTTATTTTATATCTATTATTGCACCTACTTACCATGAAAACTGTCCTAATGTCCTAAAGGTTTGGCTGTCAGAGAATGCCTAGCGGCATCAAGTCCGCCTTTGTACATAGTGCAATTAAGTTTGTAAATAAAAAAAATATATATTTGTGTTTCTATATTTATATTGATTACTATAATACTAAGTAGTTTAGTTTTAGTAGTACTTTAATTTCTCCCTTATATTATGTTTTATAATTTGTTACAATGTTCGTAATGTCCCTAAGGTTGACCGAGTGAGAATGTCTAGCGGCATTAGCCTTTGTACATAGTGCAAAAAGTTTTAAATAAGTAACTAAATATTTAATTTAATTTACACAATGTTAAATTCGAGAAGGAATAACAATTCCTAAAGAATAATAAATATCATAATACATTTCTTCATTTAACAACTTTAAAACACTCGTAGATCATTTGTCATTTATTTACAACACCACCGTTCCCGTGCTTCGGACAGCACGTTAAGCCGTTGTCGGTACCGTTTCCACTTATGAAATCGTTAATAAATTGTCATTAGAAAAGTGACAATCAAAGTGACATCAGATTCTCGCCAACCCGTCTGGTTCCCCAGATATATGTTCTGGAAGGCCCATCTTCAACAGTGGAGGTCTAGAACGCTGTGTTCTAATGGCTGTAAAGTAAAGTATCATCACGACAGTTTCCCTTTCGGCGTGGTCAAAAACCACGCTTATAAAGAAGCTGATTCACATTTAGCCAACTTTACTATAGGCCAATCATGACAAATGGCAAGCTCGTCGATGTTGCTAGCGTATCAAACTCGGAAAATATCACAAACAAATTTAAATTAATAAATATTATTAGGAGTCTAAATCCACGGGCTTAATCGACGAGTTACCTTCCCATTGGGATGACACCGGATTCAAGGCCTTTAGGATTCGTGTGCGGTCAGAGCACCTCAAAATATTCCTGAAGAAGGAATTCTGGCCGCACGGTGTTGTGTACCGCAAATACATTCGTGGATTTGCTTCAAGCAGAACCAAAGCCCAAGCCCTTTGCACTACCCCCAGCAGGGACGCCGGCACCGTCCACTGAAGCTTCTACTCCTCAGAAGGTGGTCACAGTACCTGATGCGTAATTCTATGACCACAAGAAGATGAAGATACGGAAGCTTTAGATTAATTCATTTTATTATATAAATAAGTTAATGATATATTTATATGTATTTTAGTTGTAAGTAAGTTGTTTATCTATAGGCCATCTGTTGCTTGATAATAAACAATTTATTATTATTATTAACCGCTAGACCACAGAGGCAGGCTGTAATGAAAAAAAGTAATGAAAACTAAAATGTTACGCTACAAGTCAAAACCGAAGCACAAGTAAATATTATTTGACTATTTTATAACATCGAAACAATTTCAAACAACTATTAGGGAACTAATCCTAGAACCGGCACTTACTATAAGTTAAGAAGTCACTTTTAAAATTTAAAACATAACTTGAGTAAACCTTTGTAACATATGGGAGCGGGATCTATAAAAGTTTCGGAAGACTTTATGATTTCATAAGTACTTTAGGGTAAAAATTTTCTTAAATATGCATGTGGAATTTATTGCCAGTTATCTAAAGTTATAAGTTAAGTGAAGCATAATTGAAGGTAAGTAATAAGGGTAAAGCCTGCCCTTAAATATAAGACAAGCATCAAATCGAGCACAATTTAAAAAGATGGTCTATTTGCATTTCTTAAATGGCTCCTAACAAGAGACCTACTTAGTGTATGTATATATATGTTGTATTATATGTATGTTTATGTATGTGTATGTATATATATTGTATTGTATGTATATATGTATGTGTATGTATATGTATTGTATTGGTATGTATGTATGTGTTTATGTGTGTATATAATTAACATATTGTTTATTGCTTACAATGTGATCGTTTAGTTAAAATATATTGGATTTTTACTTGCACCTACCGTTCACTTTAAATGCTTTATCTGTCCCTAAGGTTGGCTGTCAGAGAATGTCTAGCGGCATTAAGCCCGCCCCTTGTACATAGTGCAATGAAGTTTTAAATAAATAAATAAAGATAATAATAATAATAATAAAAATTATTTATTGCACAAAAACTAAATTAACTTAAAATTAATGTGCACAGGCGATCTTTATGCCGTAAAGCATTTTCCACCAGCTAACCTTTGGGAGTTTTAACGGATTACAGGCAGAGTGCCAAGTATTTACTAACAATAATAATAATTTATACTAATACTACATATCATACATATTATTTGACCGCCTCCGTGGTCTAGTGGTAACAAACGTTGCCGTGAACTCGGGAGGTCGTGGGTTCGATTCCCACCGGGGGCAAGCTGTACATTATATAATTTGTCTCGGTCTGGGTGTATATATGTATAATATGTCTATATTAACAAAACAAAAAAAAAGTATAGTATGTAGTTTATCAACCATCCAGTTTCCGTAACACAAGCCTCGTAGCTTACCACGGAAACTAGATGGCGCTGTGTCACCTGTCTGGAAATATTTATTATTATTATTATTATCTATAATACAATACATATAATAACATATATACAGAAATAAATAAATACACACTATAATATAGGATTAAGGTTAAAAATAGAGAAAAGAGTGAAAGATCAGTTTAACACAGATAAATAAAACTTTAGTTATTCTGAATGGATAGAAAATAGGAGTAAAGATATTTTTTGAAAGAAAGCGCTGTCGTTAGAAAGGCCGTGTCAACTTATAGACATAAAATATTAATCATAATGATAACTACAAAAAAGAAAATAGTTATTTAAATTAAATTAGTTATTTAAATTAAATTAATTAATTGAGATTTTAAGCCAAGTACCTCTATGCAATAGTATCTTTCATTGCATCTTTAAGCTCATAATAACTTTTTTTTATTAAAATGCCTTTAAGGAAAGTTTTAAATTTCTCAAAATCTAAATTTGGTATATCTGATGATAATTTATTATATAGCTTGATACCATTGCACAGAAAACTCTTTGCCGATTTAGTTAGTCGAGCTTTGGGACATCTGATCTGATTATTTGACCTTGTTTTATTTACATTTCTAGGGAGTTCTTTTTCTTCGCTAAATATGGCCTAGTCTTGCCAATCTGGCCAGACGTTTGTAAGTGAAACCGGTTTTTTTTTTTTTTTTTTTTTTAAATACTAGGACGACATGTGACCCTGCGCCCACCTGATGGTAAGTGGCGCGCAGGGTCCATGAATGTTAGCAACTGGAATCAGACCCTTATGTCCGACATCAGTCCCTAACACTATGCCGGCTTGACTAGATGCCTTTTCACACTTCGCTTGAAGGACTCCAGGTTATAGGAAAGTGGAAACACAGAGGCTGGAAGAGCATACCACGCATACCATCTTTATTGTGCGACAGATGTATGAGTCACCAAATTAATAGGTACGCGAAGGGATAGTGACTACGGTATGTGGGTGCATATTCTGACCTGTGCGTGTGGTTCGGTTACGGAATGGAGAGAAAGGAATTAGGTTATAGAGCTCTTCAGAGCACTCACCATAGTATACCCGGTAGAACACGCTCAGAGAAGCTATATCTCGGCGAAGCTGCAGGGATTCGAGAGTTCCAGATATAGTGGCATCGTCCACAATTCAAACAGCTCGAATAAAAAAGGAATACAATTTTTTTAGCGTTCGTAAGCCGAGTCCATCGTGTGTATAGGAGACAGAAAAGAAGAATGGTATATCTCCCTATTGTATGATTCCGCTAATGGCGTCTTCGAAGACTTTTTTGTTATTTTCAAATAGTTTATTAATCAAAAATACGTTACATTTAATGTACAATGTAAATACTAAAAACATAATGTGTTGTTAATACCTATCATTATTGTTGTTTACTTTTTTTTTTTTTAATGGAATTTGTTACAATTTGCTAGTGTCAAAGTTAGGAAAAGACGGTTAAAATAAATAGGATAAGAAAAATTTGGAGAAGGATCAAAAGAGTATTTATATAAAATAACGGATTATATGCAATTACATAGGATAGGTATATTTATATTTTAATATTGTTATCTACAATGACTAAACAAATTATATTTTATTTACTTCACTATCTGACGTTACCTATTTATATAGTCTGTGTTTTACGTCGTTGGTAACATTATTTTATTTAAATGTAATTACATATATATTATGTGTAAAAAAATATATAAAAAACATCCCTCTAGCTAAACTAATAACCTTTCAACTACTGTTAAATATAGCAAAAAAATATTTCAGTAAGTGGTGCATTTTGTTCTGGAAGCGGCAACGCATTAACTTTCACTCCATAAAGCTGAATGTTGCATCATATAACTTTTTGAGGCACGGAAACTATGGTGTTGTGATACTATGATAAATGGACGTAAGAAAAGTAAATTTTTTATTGTTAGAAGAACACACAACTCGAAAACCAACGATCGAAATATCGTTTTTTTTTATATACTTACTATCTGATGGTAAGTGGCGGGAGAGGTCCATGGATATTAAACTGGAATTAACGTGACTGACATCAGTCCCTAACACTATGCTTGACTGGGCATGCCAGCAATTCGAGTCTAATCGAAACGTGTGGACATTATTTGATACAAAAATTACAACTACATTTTTTTTAAACTTAGTTTTAAAATGATTTAAGCTAATATTTAAAGACGAAAAGTTTTTTATTAAATTAATTATTATTAGCAGATAAATAAAACAAAAGTTTTAAACTTCGGCTAAACGAAAACCAATATAAAATAATTATTACGTCTCGAATTTATTCAAAAGCTAGAAAAATATACAACCAAAATTTATAGACATTTAAAAATAAACTACAAAATTATTGAGCAGGAACCGAACCGGTTGACTGACTGGTCTTCTCACAGATCTGTATCAAGGTATTTGCCTTCGCTTTCCGTAATTACGGACAGGGCATGGGGTAACCATTAAAGGTTGAAGTATACGAGCCTAGTGGCGGGGCCGCGATTACGACTACGTGATAGCAAGTGACAAGCGTGGCAGTGTTTGGCGTACGGTAGACGGGCGTTTAGAAGGGCCAGGTATTTCAAAAGTGGCCTCTGAGCGCGCGAACATGCCAGCCGCCAGACGACGTGTGAATTTGTCCAGTGTTTCCATCCGCATATCCCTATGAATAATATCGTTCCTTACGTAAGGCGAGGCACCGACAATGGTACGGGGCATCAGATTTTGTTGCGCTTGTAAAAGAGCTCTCAGTGTAGCTGAGGTGAGTGACCAGGCCGGCGCGCTATGTGAGTCGGCTGCGGATGTAGGCTTTAAATACCATAGCTTAGAAGTTGGGCTCTCGACACCCGCGCCAAGTTCACAGTGATGCATAATGATGCGGTTGTCTATCGTGACGTCCAGGTATTTTACTGGATAAGTCCACGGTAGACTCTCGCCGTTCAACAGAAGCGGACAGTCTGGTTTCAGCTTTCTCAGTCCAGTCTCAAGTCCTGGCGTTTACCGACAACCTCTAACGGGATAGCCACTCGGGGAGGAGATCGAGACAGCGCTAAATCTTTGTCACCGCGCTCAAGACCATATAGTCTAGTGTGAAGTATGCGGCATCGTCAGAAAACAGCGCTAGTTCGACCCCCTCCACCAGCGGTATGTCGTTGGTAAGCCAGGAGTAACAGGATGGAGAAAGGCAGCTAACCTGGGGAATGCCGGCTCGTATGGGACGTGGACTCGTGGTTCAGTTGTAAGAACGCTTTTCTTAACATTATACAAAGGTTGGTTCAAACCACACCACCATGTACCAATGAGAATTACCATTTTCTTACGTACATTTGTCATAGATATACAACACCACCGATCCCGTGCCTTCAATCGGCGGTAGGCGGACTGATGGTGGTAATTTGCCCAGTCTGCCGGGGCGGAGACGTATCCACCGATAAACCTAGTAAAGTGTATCCACACGTTTCGGGATCAGGCTCGAATAGCCGTCTTGCCCAGTCAAGCCAGCATAGTGTTAGAGACTGGTGTCAGCCAAGAGTGTCTGATTCCAATTGCTAACATTAATTCAAATTACCATCAGGTGGGCCAAGGTCACATGTCGTGCTATATATAAAAAAAGTACTGTGTCTCGGTTTCATTAATATCAACTTGTGAAATTGTTTAATAAATTGTTATTAAACAATTGATATCAGATCCTCGCCAACTCGACTGGCCATGGCCTGTGCGATGCTTGATACAGTCCTAAGAACTTCTTATTTTATACTAGCTGTTTTATCCGGCTTTGCTCGTATAAACGGCGACACGAAACTAATTTAGTTGCGCATTATTTTGATTTTTTATCGCCTAAGGTATTTATTTAATTTAAAGGGGAAAAATAAAGTTCATGAAATGCTCAAGCCAACTAACGTATTTGATAAGGATTATTACCGAATTTGTGTAATTAGCTTTCCAATTACAGCTTTATAATCGCACATTTTTTAAAGTATTAAAATGGATATAGTATGTTATCCTTAAGAGATAGACATATGTCATCGCGGACTTTTCTGTAGACCTATATAAGATACATAATTCCACCATACATTATTTTGTTATATCTCAAAGGGTTTAGGAAGCGTTTTCGTTGAAAGCTCCGAAACAGCTTATTTTTTTCCGACACCTCCAACAAATATCGTTAATGTATATAAAACCTCTTGGACTTGGACCTCTTGGACTCTTAGAGCCAATGACCGATGCCGCATCGACGCCTTCGAAATGTGGTGCTGGAGGCGTATGCTGCGCATCCCGTGTACAACGCGCAGAACAAACATATCAATACTCAAGGAGCTCAAAGTCACTACCAGGCTATCTTCCATCTGCCTGCAACGAGTCCTTGAGTATTTTGGTCATATAGCCCGTAAAAGCTCTGGCAATCGGGAAAGGCTAGTAATCACGGAAAAAATTGAGGGCAAGAGACCTCGTGGCCGGAGCCCGACACGCTGGTCAGACCAGATCCGCACCACACTTCACACCCAAGTACACGAGGCCCTGCACGCCGCCGTCAGCAGACCCGGATGGCGTATAGTGATGGCATAGTCCGGGACAAAGTGATCCGAGGAGGGGGTCACGACCCTCAGCATTGAGGAAAACGACGCAAGCAGGAGGGATATAAAACCTAACAAATTATATACTAAAAACCTTCCTGGAGAACCACTCTATCCATTGGTGAAAATAGTATGAAAATAGACAGACAGACGCGGCGAAGGACTGTTTTATAATATGTAGTAATAGTGATAGGTTTAGGTATAAAGATTTGAATTAAGTTCAATTCACTTGAATTTGAATAAAATTCCTTATCTTTTGAAAGGAACAATCTATTCAGCTTTTGACATGCCAAGTAATTTCGGATTCCTATTTCGATTATAAAGGTTAGATTTAGATTTACATTATATAATGAGGTAGGCTATAACGAAAAAATATTACGTTTTTTTTTGTCTAGGTAGTTTTAGTATCACCCGGTGGTGATACTTTATCAGTATCATCACAACCGTATTATTTCCGTGGTGGTCAGTAACCACGCTCCTTTTTTAACCAACTTTCATTTATTTCTTCTGTGAGATCATAATATTTATTCGACTTCATGTTGTGGTCTTTTGGAATATTTGATTCTCACATAACAGTAAGTCTATAAGAATAACTTTTTTCAAGTTCCGAGAAAACACCAAGATGTCTGGACTATAGGCTGATAAAGCTAGTTCATTTGGGATCCTATAATGATGTTCAAATGTATTCATGAGAATTTTTCAACATACTGCATGATTCCGTGAATGCCATCTTTGGAAGCTCGTTCCATAAATGTATCTCCTGCAGACCGGCTTAGGCTCAATTCTTTTAGTAAGTGGTGTTAGGATTTTGCTGTGATTTCTCTCTAACCAACTTCCACTGCGTAAAGTTAGAAAATCTAAATATTATTGTGTAATCTAATAAAGGATCTAATAAAGGTGCGGTGATGGCTCGGTTGTAAGAACGCGTACCTTTAATCCTACAAAGGTCGGTTCAATCCCACCCGGCATGTACCAATTAGAAATACACTTTTCTTACGTACATTTGTCATAGATTTACAACACCACCGTTCCCGTGCCTCGGAGAGCACGTTCAGCCGTCGGTCCCGGTTCGACTAATGCCAACTTGTGGAATCGTTAATAAATTGTCATAAAAAAAATTGACATCATATCCTCGCCAAGCCGTCTGGTCGGCGTGGCGAGTGTAGGCCAAATTCTCCAGTTCTGGAAGGCCTATCTCCAGCAGTGGAGGTCTAGGACACTGTGTTCTAGGGGCTGTAATAAAAAATAAATAAAGGATTAGAATGAACCGAGTGATTTATAAAATGTTCTTGAAACGACGCGTCGTCGTCTGCATTTTTAATAGGCTTTCTGTGCCTTCTCTTTCACAAAATTTTGTAGTTGTCCTGTGCTCGGTTTTCCTTCAATACAGATTACCATAAAACAATAACAAACAAAATGAAAGGTTTGGTTAATTTAAATTGGTAATTTTAATTCTGATCGCAAAAACTGTCAATGATTATTTGTTTATTGTCTGACTGCAATCAGAATGAATGGTCTGATGTCAATTTATAAAGTTTTTTTTTTATTATTTTTTTATTTTTTTTATTTCATACTAGTACGACATGTGACCTTGCGCCCACCTGATGGTAAGTGGCGTGCGAGGTCCATGAATGTTAGCAAGTACAATCAGAGACTCACGTCTGACATCAGTCCCTAACACTATGTCGGCTTGACTGGGTATGACGGCAATTCGAGCCTGATCCCGAAACGTGTGGATACACTTTATGATAATTTATTAACGATTCCACAAGTTGGTGGTAGTGGCATCAGGGCGCTGATTTTCGCGCTTTCGACATGCATGTCGATTCGATTAGTTAATAAAAACCTGACAGTTTTCTTTGTAAATCTGTCACTTTTCACTCGAATACATCGACACGTAAGTCGAAAGCATCAGAATCAAGCCCCAGGACTGAGCGACGGCTTGACGTGTTTATTTGCAACCAATTTTGAATTGTCAATTTTAAATAAATAAATAAAGTGGGTGTCATTAGTGAATTGAATGTGAAATGGCTTGTTAGAAAAAAAATAAAAAATAAGTGATTTCTGATCACCCCGCAAGGGATTACGGTCGAAATGATACTTGTGTTATAACTAATGTGTTTAAATAGGAAAAAATAAAAAAACATATAAGAAAAAAGTTTAATATAACAAAATGATTAAACACAACAAATATTAAAGAACATAAAACATAGTAAACAGCTGAAGTAGATATATACACTAATAAAAATATATATTTGATCTAATAGAATAGTTTTATTATTTCCTAGGTTTTTTTTTTTTTTTTTTTTTTTTTTTTTATATCTACATTACATGTGACCTTGCGCCCACCTGATGGTAAGTGGCACGCGAGGTCCATGAATGTTAGCAACTGGAATCAGACACTTATGACTGACATCAGTCCCTAACACTATGCCTTGACTGGGCATGACGGCAATTTGAGGTTGATCCCGAAACGAGTGGATACACTTTACTGGGTTTATCGGCACAAACGGTGGATACTTTAAATTAGGTACCTACCACTATCAGTCCGCCTACCATCTATTCGTTGTTCTCGTTGACAGTATGTGCGAATGACATTTTTTACTTTCAAGGAGAACTAATATTGTAAGTTTGCCATGGTGATATTTATACAAAAATAACACCGCTTGAAACAAGACTGCCTAAATATATAAATAGTTTTTAATTTATTTTATAATTTACTTTCGTTATAATCATCATCATCACGGCCGTTTGCCTTCAGGGGTCGTCAGAAACCACGCTTATAAAGAAGCGGGTTCACATTTAGCCAACTATAGGCCAATCATGACAAGTGGCAAGCTCGTCGATGTCTCAAGCGTACCAAACACGAGAAATATAAAATATAAATTAAATTAAAAAAAAATATATATGTTCCAAAAAGGAATCCAACCTGGTACCTCCCAGTCTAAATCCACGGACCTAGATCACTGCAGTTCGATTATAATTTATAGAATTCAATTCATTTATTTTTGCAAGTACTAAACGGATCTATTCTGCGCTTCTATAAGTTATTTTGATATAATACAATATAGTTTTATAGTACAGCGTAAATCGTACGATTTTGCATTACATCAAATATATATTTTTTTAGTGTTAAACAATAAATATAAAATAAAATAAAAATTAAACAATAATAGGTTGAATTTTTAATAGTATCATTACGTATCCAAAGATAAACGAAAACTTTGACAGTTCTTTATAAAAGTCATAAAATAAAAAACTTAATATAAATATTGAAAAAAAAAGCCCTCTACACTAAACAACAGGACATAACATATACTTTTCGAAAACAATTTTAAAAGTTAACACAACAAAAGAAAACAAGGAAAAAAAAACAAATCATTAATTCTTACCATTTCGACTTGGTGTTAGATTTGTTAACATTAATTATGAACTGTTCGACGCACTAAATCATTTAATCATTATCTAATCACTAATAAAAAGTCATGATCTAACATTTAACTTAGTTTTAATAATATTTGGTGTTTTATTTTCGTTTACATCTAGCACTAAAATTTCAGGCGTTACTGTTTACAACACAATGTATATAAAAAAAGTTCCGACGGCTTTTAAAATATATTTTAATCTAAAAATGTAATAAAAATATATTCTATGTAAAGCGAGATCTATAAAAATATACTAGGTAAATCACTTATTATTAACACAGACTATTTAATATATTTGCTAGATATTCGTTGTTCTGTCTCTTTTCTTGGTACGGTTTTTGTTTTATACGAATCGAGAGGTTATTCGATGTCGTCAGCGCGTCACGTCCGTTCTAGTAAACATGGCAGTAGTGCATGGCAACAGATGACAGGGGCGCTGGCCCACATGCGCCGGCAATCTCATCTCGTACGGATCGCAGGAAGAGGCTGTGTGAGGCCCCGACCTTCAGCTATCCCCGATACCGCGCTACTGAACAAATGAGCAGCTCCGTCGGTAAAGCTAAAGAGTTGTTCCATCCAACTCAGTCGATAAAGCAGTGCTTTCAAAGAGCGAGAAGGCAGATAAACCAGACAATCGATTGGCTATTCAAAAGAGGCGGGGGCCGAGCACGTGGCTATAGCTGTTTTCATTCCGAATTTCAGATGCGCAAAGTAATAGAGTCTATTGTCGCTAATACTATAATGTATTTACTTCTTTGCTAAAACACATTGATACTAAAAAACACTTCTAATTCATTTTCCTAGTTATAGTAACGTAACCATTGTGATCAACTAAAAATACAAGGTACGAGTAAACGTAATTGTAAGCGTGTCTCATCTCATTTGCAGCGTGAATTTAAGGTAATCGATTATTCATTAGTTTAGATTAGGCTCTGTCTGAGCTATTTCCATAGTTTAGGCTTAATATATTTATAACTTACCTGTCTGAGTGCTGGAGTCGAAGAATGTGCTTGTGGTTTCGACAGTCATTGTCCCAATGGTACCATCAAGTATTTGTGTGCTGGAGTCCCTCCTACCTCGAGCTCGCATACAAGCATCATCGCTTTGAGAACTTTGTCTTCTAAAATTCCGACATCTAATCATTTCCTCTGTGGTTGACTGTCGCCTGAATCCACGAGCTATCAAAATCTCTTCAGTTGTTGATTGACGGCGTATGATTGTTCTTTCAGGCGGACGAGCACAGGGGCTTGGGTCTCTACTTGAGCATGAACTCGATTCAGGACTACGAGCTCGGCCTACTCTAGCACAAGATGCCTGGCGACGCAATCTTCCACGTCTTCTCGCTGCAGAAGGACTCAGTTCACCTCCACCAGCACGATCAGGACTCAGCTGTGATCTATCCCGTTTTGGTCTAGCTGAATCCGGACTAAGTGAATCTCTTCTAGCGCGTCCTTCATCATCCGGACCCAAAGAAGGCCCAGAATCACGTCTACGAGTCCCAGGCGGACCTGATGGATCATCAAAAGCAGTTGCCTGGCGTTGAAGTCTTCCTAATCTTCTTTCTGGACTTGCAGTAGCTCTGGAATCTCGCCTAGCTCGACCGCACTGAGTCGTAGAATCCCGTCTGCCTCCTAAACTTGGAGGTGTACGACCTCCTGGGGTTCCTTGAGCAGTTTGGGTTCCAGTCCCGCCTGGTGTGGTAGGTGAAGTTGGCGAAGGCGTTACTGCAGATGTTATGATTGTCGGCATAGTCATTGGCTGACATTCGCCATCAGAACGACTTGGTTCGTGAACCGAGACAACCGTTACTGATGGAAAGTGTGTCGATGGTCCAGGATCTGAAGAAGCATCTACGAATGATGGAGCGGATGGCGGCGGAGGAGATGACCGTCGTTTTCTCTGTGCACCAACTATCCTTGGCGGTGCATTTGCAGCGACTGAATCGCGTCGATGTCCATAACCATCAACTGAATCCCGACGACTTTTGTTGTCGTCTCCTGATCCCCGTCTTTTGATTCGTTTGTCTCTCGATGCTGTCATGATTGTGATTGAGTCTTTTCTAAAGTCTGAAAAGTCCGGGCGGAAGTCTGTCGAGGCTCCGCATTTTGAGTCTTTTCGCTTGGACGCCATGGACTTGATGCCGGAGTCTGCAGATGAGTCTCTGCGCCTGCGTGGGGGAGGCTCGTGACGAGCCCATGGTAAAGACCTCGCCAAATCCGCTAAAGTTTCGCGCCGGGATAGTGGGGCCCGCTGACGTCGCGGTGCATTATCGCTTCCACGCCACTCTCGCAGTATATCGGTCAACTGAGCCAATGATGAACGACGCCGCCGAGGTCCACCTAAAAAAATTGTTCCATTAATAAAATTCCTGCCTTCTGGATTTAAAAGAAAGGTACTGGGTTCGATTTCTGATCGAGACGATTTGCGTTTTATCATACAAGTAAACCATATCTTCATAATAGCAATAACGGGATAATTCGACAACCGGTGCATCGCCTGCAGAAAATGTCTAAAAGCTTTGTATGTAACTGTACACTATTCAATAAATTACCAGAAGACATTAGAAACTTAGAATACAATAATTTTAGGCCTCAAGTGAAAAAAATATTAATTCTCAAAGCCTACTACTCTGTGGATGAAGCTCTAAAGGAAGACCAGATTTGTTAATTGACTTATATACCAGTATGACATAATAATAAGATTTTTTTATTTTTGACAACGCGTCTTTACAGCTGCTAAATATGACATACCTGTTCAATTAATTAATTTTACACATGTTAATGTTATAGACAATGTACTATGTTTTATTATACAAAAATAATAAGATATATATTTTATATTGTTTAGTATATATACGAGTATATATATATATATATAAATTGACATTTATAATAATAATTAGTATTATTTTTAATTTTAGTTCATAAGTGACAACGCCCATTTACAGCTGCTATAATTATATTTGACATTAAAATTATTGAATAATTATTATACATCGTTATTTATTATTTGACATAAGACAATGTTTTTGATAAGTACAATGCCCCTTTACAGCTGCATCCAACCTTAGTTTATATAATCAATATAGTAGCAGACTGTTCCTTGCTTTCTCGTATTCCGCTATTTTTCTGTGTCATTGTATTAATTACATTGCATATAAAAAATGGTAAACTTTGACAAATCCAAGTGTTCCCAGAAACAAGGTTCCTACGGATAATTAATAAACAATAAACAATGCTGACCTTTCTCTTAAATGGAAGTACTTATATCGAAGCCAAAGAAATATTAGGATTGGATCCTATGACTTGGATCTGTACTATTTGGCTACGGCTACTTGTTTAGGAAAATGGTATGTCAGAAAAAGCAGTTACTTCACTAACCAGCGCATTAAAATGAAAATGTTTCATTAGTTAACTCACCTCTGGGCTGGTCTGCTGGGTCGGGTTCTGGTGGTGAAAGGCAGGAGACCTGGGCAGCCGAGTCGCGCCGACTGCCCAGTCTTTGCCTTAAAGTGTTCTCCTCGAGGGTGGAACGAGTCATCTCGTCCCAGCCATTCACACCAGCCCACACCAAGCCCACTTGGTGAGACAGTATCGGCAGGTTGCAAACGAAGCATATTGCCGTCATGGTCCTGCGAAAAAGCAAAATAATTAATACAAACTTGGAAACCTGATTGATCTTGAGTTAATTGAGTCTGCAATATTATTGTTAACACCATGCTCATTTACAATGCTATGTGATTAATAAATAAGGTGCCCAATGAGAAAATTACGAAATGACTTTTCATATGTACTTGTTTTTATTAAACTAAAACCTATTTTTATTCCAAGACACTACGTGACCTTCACCGATCTGTTATGCAAATTGATTCCACTTTTTATATATATCACTTTAGGCGGGTAGGGTAGGTATAAAATAAAGTATAGGGACAAAAATAATTCGGCCATGTTGAAAGAATGAGCGAAATAAGATTGACGAACCAGATATATAATGCGAAAGTTGTGGGTGAAAGAGGCCCTGGCAGACCGGGACTCACATATCACGATCAAATAAATAAAACACTGGCTGAAGGTGCACTAAAAAGCCTTTGTAACAAAAGGGCATGTATGAAGAGATTAATGAATGTCGACGAAGCGAAAGAGGTATGTCGTGATCGTGTCACGGATCTGGCGTAATGATATGTATGTATGTATGTACTTTAGGCGGACCGCATACGTAATGACGAAATACGCATATATATATATATATATGGCAATACTCATACATATAATAATAATACGAGTATAATTTAATTACTTATAATACATACATAATAATACCAACTTCAAAAACAACTACCACGTTCCCGTGAACTGGTTACAGTAAGAAATACAATATTAAAAACATAAAAAAAAAGAAACAAATGAAATAAAAATAAATAGAAATAAGTATACACTCTTCTTTTAAATATTGCTCTGCTGGGTGCCTGTTTGATCTCAACAGGAAGCTTATTCCAGACGGATGAAGCGGATACAACTCTTAGGACTGACAACAGTCTCTAACACTATGCCGGCTTGACTAGACTTGACGGAAATTCGAGCCTGATCCCGAAACGTGTATCCACACTTTACTGGGCTTATCGGCACGAACGGTGGGCAAATTGCCACCATCAGTCCGCCTACCACATATTAGTTTAACGCAACTTCCCGAAACGTCGCTCGGGAGAAATATGTCGCAAGTTAAAGACTAGTTTCATTTTAAAAACTACTACAAATTATTAATAACTTACGATTTATTATTATTCTGGTAATGTATTATGGAGAGCATTGCCAGGAGGAAGAAGTCACGTGGAATATGATAACAGAAATATTGAGTTAAGACTTAGATTGTTTAGAATTCAGATGGAATTGCACGTTGTCGCCGTTCCTATTATAACTGCGAGCTTGACTCTTGTCCTCGCTTCAAAAGCTACATAAGTACTAGTGTTGTGACACGGCCAGAATAACAACAGACCTTAATCCGACCCAAATATAAATAGCATTAGGGATGTACCGCGATAACTTTGCGAAAATAAACGATTTTAAAAAGCGAAATGCGAATTGAACTGCAGATTTTAGAAATATTTAAATGAAGATTTTAGAAGAAAATTTGAAACGATTGAAATGTGAATTTTAATATTTAAGTGCAGATTTTGGAAGGATTGTAATGTATGTTTTTACACGATTAAAATGCAGAATGATTCAAATTGTTTGAAACGTTTTTTACAACGAGGAACAAAGGATATTAAACCTCCCTTTTACAAGCGCATCGTAAAATGTTTATCACATGACGGGGATCGTATGATTGATATAAAGCGGTAGTCATAGCTTGGGCACACCGAATGAATCTATAACCTAATTCCTCCCTCTCCATTCCGCAACCGAACCACACGCACAGGTCAGAATATGCACCCACATACCGTAGTCACTATCCCTTCGCGTACCTATAAATTTGGTGACTCATACATCTGTCGCACTATAAAGATGTGGAATGCTCTTCCAGCCTCTGTGTTTCCACTTTCCTATAACCTTTCCTTCAAGCGAAGCGTGAAAAGGCATCTAGTCAAGCCGGCATAGTGTTAGGGACTGATGTCAGATATAAGGGTCTGATTCCAGTTGCTAACATTCATGGACCCTGCGCGCCACTTACCATCAGGTGGGCGCAGGGTCACATGTCATGCTAGTATAAAAAAAAAAAAAAAAAAAAAAAAAAAAGTATATTTTGAAAGTACGATTGGGTTCCA
This sequence comes from Tinea semifulvella, assembly GCA_910589645.1. Taxonomy (NCBI): domain Eukaryota; kingdom Metazoa; phylum Arthropoda; class Insecta; order Lepidoptera; family Tineidae; genus Tinea; species Tinea semifulvella. The sequence goes on from OU342609.1 coordinate 3,600,284, forward strand.
CAGACCAAAGTATGGAACTCTAAACCCTTATATAATATAAGAAGGATTAAAATGTGAATAGAAGCTTTAATAGTTTTTTTTAGGCTGGCAATTATTTCTGCCAACATATTAGCCTTGCTATTTAGAGGGAAAATGTTGCCAGTCTCCTTGGGACGTCTCTAGAGAACATTTTTTTATTTATAGTTTAGTTTATTTTTAATTTTATTATTTAGGTAGCTTTTATTTTATATTTAATGTATATTAATTTATTTTATTAAATACATTTAATTATTATTTAATTTATTTATAATATTTCTCGAGTTTGGTATGCTAGAGACATCGACAAGCTTGTTACTTGTCGTGATTGGACTATAGTAATGTAGGCTAAATGTGAATCCGGTCTTTGATTCTCCTTCCGACGTGATTTTTTATTTATTTATTAAGTGAGTAAATTGTAATTTTATTTTATAAATATTATTATATTCCTTTTAATTATATACATAATTATTTTATTCATTTTGGTAGTTTTATATTTATTATTTATATAGGATGGATTTTTGAGACGGAACAGTAAGGGCAGGTTTTATAGTTACAGGGCGTTCTTAGGAGACGATCCATAACTTTTAAAGATATCTTGAAATGCATTCATAGATTTTGAAAAAAAAAATTTTTTCGATGCCAATCAATCCTGTTGTGTACTCGTATGTATCATCATCATCACGACTGTTTTTACCTTTCGGGGTGGTCAGAAACCACGCTTATAAATAAGCGGATTCGCATTTAGCCAACTTTACTATAGGCCAATCATGACAAGTGGCAAGCTCGTCGATGTCTCCAGCGGCGTACCAAACTAGAAATGTCTAAAATTGCGAAAAAGTGACAAACACTTTTCTTACGTACATTTGTCATAGATTTACAACACCACCATTCCCGTGTCTCGAAGAGCAAGTTAAGCCGTCGGCCCCGGTTCCACTGGTACATGCCGGGGGGAGGTTTCAACCGACCTTTGTAGGATCTAAGGAACGCGTTCTTACAACCGAGCAATTCAAATTCAAATAGTTTATTAATCAAAAATACTTATTACTAGGGTTTCACAATAAAAATAATCCTACAGAAGATGTAGGTAGGCACTTTTACAAATAATATCTACACTAGATGTAATATTAGACAAATGTGTCGCTGCTAGCTAAACTAATAGCCTTTCAACTATTGTTAAATATGGAGGTCGCTTTCCGGGGCACAACATTTTTAAAAGTTACATAATTATTTCTACAAATCATTAGGTATATTTAAAGAAACTAAACTTATTAAATTCATGCAATAAAATAATTTTAAATAAAACAATTAATTCTCTCAGAATTCAATTAACAAGATTATACCATAAGAATCGCTTGAACTTTGAAATGCATAGATAACACAAAAGGTTAAATCCAATCGATTTTAATTTTTCTCATTTGGATTTAAGGTTAAGAGGCAGCAAAAACAGTTGACAGATGGTGTGGTTATAGAACTGTCCGTGTACACTGTACATCTACATGTTATTACGCATTCGGTGTGCCAAGGACTTTATTTTCGAACGCGTAACGGCGCGTGGCGGTGCCTGATAAAACCTATTATCAGCGGTATCGCGGCTCAACGACTTTACCCTTCACCAACTGAAGGTGTGTCAATATCAAACAGATCAAAAAACAATTATTATTTTGGACTGGAGTTTTGTTAAGAGCGTTTTCTTGGAGCTGGTCGTGTTTACAATCCACGTAATATATTTTCAATAAAAAGATTTTATTTAAAAAAAAGTAAAGTATCATCACGATCGTTTTCCTTCCGGGGTGGTCAGAAACCACGCTTATAAAGAACCGGATTCACATTTTAAGTGGCCAAGCTCGTAGATGTCTCTAGCGTACCAAAGTCGGGAATCAAAACAAATAAAGTAAATATTCATTTGTTTTTTCCGACCAGGAATCGAACCCGGTACCTTCGAGCCAGTTAGTTTTTTTTTAAATAAATATTAATATAGCGCGGTGGTGACTTTGTTGTATGAACGATTTCCTATAATATCCTACAAAGGTCGGTTCAACCCCCCAGATATTTCTCCAGATATATGTTATAGAAGGTCCATATCCAACTGTAATCTAACAGTAATCTGTAATCCGGCTGTAATGATGATTGATTTATTCCTTCCTAAATTCTATAATATCTAAAACAAATAATTAAACATAATATCAAATACCTATAAACTAAACCCAATAATAAAATTATAATTAATCCATAAATCAATGTTCTCTAGAGACGTCTTATCAGAGATCCCAAAAAGACTTGCAATATTTCCCCTCTGTATAGCGAGGCTATTGCTATTGACAGAAATAATTGCCAGCCTTTCTGTCTTCTGATTTTACCGTTAGCTGTTCGGACAATTCATAAGATTTGTGTAGAACAATTTTTAATTTTATGGTCTGAGACTTTACAAATTGCAATTGTAATTATTGATGTTTTTTCTTAAACTACGATTACCTATTAAAAATACATACTTCAAGTATGAAAAAATCCAATTTAAATTAGTTCTCATCAACTATTCTAAAGTCTTTATTGCAACTATGTATTACAGTGTAATTTGCTGTAATTTTCAACATGCATTACTTACCTTGTTAAGGAAAAACTGATTTTTAAGGGTTATTATAGCATCAGCGAGTATTTTGATAACAAGCGTCCTTGGTCCTAATTTATTTCAAATGTTATTTGTGTATGTCTTAGTTTATAGTATGACAATGCTTCTTTACAGCAGCTATAATTTAAGTGACAACTTAAATTGTTTTAGCTATAGTATGACAATGCCTTTTTACAGCAGTTATAATTTATGTGACATTTTAATAATTGTTTTAGCTTATACGATGACAATGCCACTTTACAGTAGTTATAATCTTAGTGACAGTATATTTATTTTATAATTGTGTATGTCTTAGTTTGTAATATGACAATGCCTATTTACAGCAGCTATAATATAAAGCCTCTACTATGCGTAACTGAATAAGGCACTGCCCTCACTACCGACTAGCGCTGAACTATCTTCTCGCTTAGGAAACGCATAATTCATTGCTGTTGTTATATGCGTAAGATTGAGTAAGAACTTATATATTTTAATATATATCTATATTAAAATATAGAGCAAGATTAATTAACGTTACGTTTATCTATTAGTTGATAGTAACAGTTCACATTGCTGCGTGAGAACATTTCTTCAGTAGTCGCAGCGACTATAACTATAACGTGGTCATCAACTTGTTACCAGTTTCTAGCTTGACTCGCTCATCGCTTGTAGTCATCAGTGGGATAAATACCATAAAGTTGAAAATGAATTATGTAATCGTCTATTCGGAGAATGGTACTAAATGAGGACATGGGTTTGCAAACGTGTGGGTGCGGCTGAAAGCTTCATGCATACATTGCGTGGAATCATCTATGGTCTTAGATCTACAAGTATAAAGTTTGCTAAGGCGCAGTGTAGAGTGCCAACTGTCTAAAAAATAAAAATCTTAAAATAAAAGGTGTTCAGAACAAAATATAAATATTAAATATATTATGTAATATAAAATAAAATAATAATAATGCACAGGGCCAACAGTTATAGGGTTTTAGTCCGTAGGCGCCCTGGGGCTTCACTAGGAAGCTTCACGGATGAGTCGGGCATGCGACCCCCACCCGCGTTGGCCCTTCAGGCAGGGGGCGTATCATTGATGATTTATCGATTCACCGTCTATATATAAAAAAAAAAAAAAAAAATGGCTGCATTAGCCCGCTGAATTCCAATACTGATTCTTTGAGCGAAGAAAAAAGCCCTCTTGTTACCGGAGAAGACAATAAGACGTGGTGTTATTTATGTCTTTTTAAAACATTTTGAAATAAAATAGGGTTTTTTGACGAAAATCTAGCGTTAAATATTATTAATATTTGATAAAACATACAAACAAAGGGCTATATTTATATAATCTAACTAATTTTAAAATATAAGAGCTCAAATAACCAAGACATTGTAGCTAAAAAAAGTCCCAAAGCCAAACTTAATTCAGTCACTACACATATCTTTACGCCAGATCCCTTGCGGGGTAGGCACAGAAAATTGACACGATCACGACATACCTCTTTCGCTTCGTCGACATTCATCAACCTCTTCATACATGCCATTTTGTTATGAAGACTTTTTAATGCACCTTCAGCTAGTGTTCCATTTATTTGATCGTGATATGCGAGTCTCGGTCTGCCAGGGCCTCTTTTACCCACAACTTTCGCATTATATACCTGGTGACGAGCCATCTTTATTCACTCATTCTTCCAACATGCCCAAACCAACGTAGCATGCCTTTACTTATTTTTGTCTCTATACTGTTTAATCAGTAAGTGAAGGCCATAAGCTACGTCTGAGAGTCTTAAGTACGTATAATTTAATTATTTAAAAATATACATGTATTGCATAAGATAGTTTTATCACACAATGGTCCACAAATTCAAGGTCGCTCAGAGAGCTATGCTTGGTATTCGTCTGATGGATAGAATATATGTTGATATACTTCAGAGAACCAACGTTACTGACAAAGCTTTTTAAATAAGCAAGCTGAAGTGGCAATGTTCCGGACACATCTGCCGCAGAACGGCGGACGACGGGTGTTTTTTAAGTGGAGACCACGTACAGATTACCTAAAGAAGGTCACTGGGGGTTGTATGGTGGTTGCAAAAGACTGCGTGTAGTGGCGAGACACAGGATGATGATGAAGATTGCACAAGGTGACGAGAAGAGCATCAGCCGATCAATAAAACCAACTTATATGCGATAATTATTGGCTTTAATCACATAATATGAATTACAATTTATTCGAAGTAATATACAACCAGTATAAAAGAATTAAAATATAAAATCTACCTAAATAATAAAATTAAAAATAAACTAAACAATAAATAAAAAATGTCCTCTAGAGACGTCCCATCCGAGATAGTCCCAAGGAGACTGGCAACATTTCCCCTCTCTATAGCGAGGCTAATACGTTGGCAGAAATAATTGCCAGCCTTCCTGTCTCCAGACCTTTCTGTCAGCCGCTTTGACAACTCCTTGGCCTAGGCCGGTCCCAATGGGCCCATCGTCTCGACCCCAAACGGCGCAAACTCGTAACCGGAACCAAGGTTGGCATATTTGCGCAATTTGAGGTTCTCCACAGAAAAAGCCGTATATAATTTAGATATAAAATATAAACACCATCCTTACAAAATTATAATTGACAGTTAAATGTCATTATTGACATTTTCCAATGATTTTTTAATAATAAGCAAATTTAAAAAATCGGAGAGGAAATTTTACAATCCTACCACTTCTAGTGAGCGTACGTATTCTAGAGCGTGACTTACGGACAGTGGTTACACTTTTCTTTTATAATTCTGTTTTGACCAGATTTAATCGCTGTACTTTTATCTTTTACAATTTCCTTAAAATAACAATTGTGGTACAAGGTACAAAAGCAAACATAATGCCCCTAGACAAGACTTTATATGTTCGAGTAGAGCATAGCTTGCAAGTCCATACAAATCACTTTTTTGCCATATTTTCATATTAGGAAGGGTGCTAGTAGAAGTTACGAGACATATATACATACATATCTTCACGCGAAATCCCTTGCGGGGTAGGCAGAGACAATTGAGCGCCACTTGTCACGGTCACGACATACCTCTTTCGCTTCTTCTTTCGGTTGATGAATGTCGCATCAACCTCTTCATACATGCCCTTTTGTTTCGATGGCTTTTCAACGCACCTTCAGCTATTGTTTTATTAATTTGGTCGTAATATGTGAGTCTAGGTCTGCCAGGGCCTTTTTTACCCACAACTTTCGCATTATATATCTGGTTCGTCAATCTCTCTTCATTTATCCTTTCAACATGCCCGAACCATCGTAGCATGCCTTTCCTTATTTTTGTCCCTATGCTTTCTTTCATACCTACCCTTTTTCGTATTTCGTCATTACTTATACGGTCCGTCGAAGTGACGACGCATATGCGACGCAACGATCTCATTTCTACTGCATTAACTCTACTCTCATGCATATTCTGACATATCCACGTCTCGCTTCCATACATAAGTGTTGGTACCAGCATGGCATTATGTATGGCGAGTCGAGCTTTGTCACTGACATTCCGACTGGCGATCAGTGACCCCAGGGCACCGTTGACACTATTTCCCGCGTTCACTCTTCTTTCAACATCCCTATCATACTTCCCATCCGCAGTGAAAACACTGCCCAGATATATAATTTCATTTACTTGTTCTAGAGTTTCATCTTCAATCTTTATCGTCACGGTTGTCATCCTTCTTCTTTCAAACACTAAACTAGTACTAGTACCTTGGTTTTTCTCGCATTCAAATGAAGTCCTTTTTCTGCACATCCCTCTTTCATTTCTGTGACTAGTTACGAGAGTTGCATATTAATAGCGGCCGTGAGCTTTTGATCTTTGCAAATGTTCTATTTTTATATCAGCTTGACAATATTTTTAGCGGCTGGTATGTGATAAGAGTGCTAGCAGTTTTTTCGCGCAATAAAACAGCATCGCTGTGCAGCGGGGGAATGCTGCGAGTGTTCTTATTTATTTATTTATCTTTAAGGAAAACTTACAGCTTCTAACAAATGATTACTTATATAAAAAACTAGATGCCAATTACAATCACAAATATCTTATACAACTAAAAAACTTATAAATAGAAGAAACATATAAATGATAATATTAAACCACAATAATTTAGAAAATAAAAATAATTAGGCAACTAAATCTATAAATCATATATTGTGTGGTATACTGTAAAAAATGCTCTAGACATCGCCCCACCAACTAATTTAGGCGATGTACAGAACATGTCAATATCGATGACCTCAGCTAGGCGGTTGAGTTCTTTTGATGGTCTCGCTAAACATGAGTTTTGACGGTAGTTGGTGCGGGCATATGGCACTACCAAAGGTCTATATACCCTTTGAGACCGGCTAGGTATACCAAGTCCGAGTAATCCTGGCAGTTCACTGGAATCTATTTTGGATTGCACAATTTTAAAGAGTTAAGTAATGTCCGCTATGCTTCTACGTAGCTCCAAAGGGAGTATGTGATGTCTTCTACATCTATTGACGTAGTCAAGGTCAAACGTTTTGCATCTAAAGGAAAGTTGACGCCTTACATATGCACAATAAAGGATGACACCTTAACAGATTTGAGCTCCGAAGAGCAGCGGAGTATAAAACTTCTTGGCACACTGCCAAATGATCAAGTCATGGGTGAACATTTTTCTAGATTGTTTAGTTTTATTTTTAATTTAGTTTATACCTATATTTATTAGTCTAATTTTATTTTATTCTTTTATTTTATTGTTTGTCAATTTGTCACTTCCTTAGTATATAATTATATAATTATATTATATAATATATATAATATAATGCTGCTTTATCAGATCATATTTAAGTAAAGGGACTTCAACGGAGATACAAGTCGATCCGTATATATTTTTTATTTACTTACTAAAAAGTTTTGTATTAATCAGACCTACTAATTCTAGCGAGTTATTCGGGTGTTTTAACTTTTGGCAACATTCTTTAGATATTTCTATCTTTCGTTTAAGATGATTCGGATGCCGAATGTATAATAATATTTATTGTTTCAATGGTTTTTTATTTGTAAAACTTTTATTTCTTTGATAAAACTTATATTACATAAATGGTAAGTTATATATATATATATTTAACTAGGAAATTGTTAAAGCGTTTCATGCAGTCAAGCTCATGCAAGGTACAAAATTGGGGACCTGTAGTGGCGCAATCGAGGTGAGGGGGACTGAGGCATGTCGCAAGCCGGGTCATGGGGTCAGGGGGCACTAGCTCAGGAAATATTCCGGATTTACAATATCACATCAAACACATCTGAAACAAGGTTATTAAGTGACAATTTAAAGTGCTCGGTGTATGTCTGTAGTAATGTGTACAAAGTTTCATTAAATTTCAAATAAAAAAAACGCATTTTTGGTCATAAGATCACACTAACTGAAAAAATATTCCAGATTTACAATATCACACCTGTAGCTCTAGCATGCAAAAACTCTGTTAGATAAAGCTCCTCCTCCTGAGTACCTAAGTGTTCATACGTCCGAGCTGTCAATATGTACTTTCGTTACTTCGCACCTCATGGCGCTGTCTAATTTGATAACGAAGTTTATGCGTGCTAGAGCTACTAAAGCATGGTTTGTAAGAGGCAATTTAAATTGGAATGTGTATTTCGATAGTAGTATAAACAGGTTGTTTTAAAAAGTGTTCATATAGAAAAATGAGGGGACTGAGAATAGTTACAGATGTAATGCATAATAGTTTCGTTGGAAAATTTCGTATTTATCGTGCTCTCTCAATTAGTACTATTTGACATTAAATAATAAACAATAATTCAAATATGAAAATACATTATGCACTATATCTGTAGTTCATGGGGTCAGGTGGCACTAACTCAGGAAATATCACGATTTACAATATCACATCAAAAACATTCAGATTATTAACAAGGTTAGTAAATAATAATTTAAAATGGTAAGTATATTTTAGTAGTAGTGTGATTGATATATATTTTTGCAGTAGTGTAAACATGTGTATAATTTGTTTTAAAAAGTATTCATAGATAAAAATGAGCGGCTGAGACATATCCCAAGTTAGGTCATGGGGCACAAAGTAAGGAATACCCCGATTTACAATATCACATCTGAAACAAGGTTAATAAGTGACAGTTTAATTTGTAGTCTGTTGTAAAAAATCCTAAATTATTATTATATCTTAAATATATTAATTTTGATTAAATACAATTATCGCTTTAATTTTGGCATTGAAAATTTAAAACTAAGTTAAAACTTATCTAGGTTTGTGATTTATTATAATTTTTATTATTTGTGTGTAGATAGCTAAATCTATATACCATAAAAAAACAACACATATGAAAATCATTGTAACATTATTATGTTATATAATTATTAATATGTTTGTATGGCCGCTACTGTTTTAAGCGCCGCGGAAAACAGTTGAGTTTCTACATAGAAGATTTTAAAGGAAGTATTCTTGGTTCGCACGCTTTTCACTAGATGGCGTTGATGGAAACTTTCATGAAAAGTTTGTCTAGTTTCCTATGATATCAAATAGATGGCGCTGCGAAAATCGTGTCACATATAGTGCCATGAAGATACTCCGTCTTACGCTCGGCCCCCCAACGGGAGACCACTTCCTATAAAAGTGCTCTTGGAGAAGAGCCCTAGTCGAACCTAGACCCCCTGGTGTTTACCCGCTGATATCCTGCCGAGGAAAACGGGGGAATTTCCTCATTCCCAACCCAGGCCTGATAGGCACAGCATCCCAATTCGACTAATTTTGTGACGATTCAATTTAAGTTTCTCTAAGAAAATTGGGCATTCTTATTTCTGGAATGCCATCTCCAACTGCAGAAGTCAAGAACTTTGTGTTCTTCACGACCCCATCAAATTTCAGCTCAATGCGAATTATTTTATACCTACCAATATTTTCTCTTCTAATTTGACCGGATTATATTACAGGGAGATTCTGAGCAATCAATATTACAAGAGGCTTACATTTTCATCGTGTGCTGCCAAATTAGTCGATCACACTTCAAAGGTCAACATATATACTCCACTCTTTTATTATAATCGGCTTACTAGACTTTTAAAAATATTAAAATAGTAGTTGATAAAACTAAGTAACACAAATTAATAATTATCACAGAGTGCTAGACCTTCACTATTGGAGATTCTGGAGAATTTGACCTACAGAGTTCAGAGAGAGAGGAGTTGGCGTGGATCTTATGTATTTTTTAATCATTATTTCACGTTGTTGTTAGTGGAACCGGGACCGACGGCTTAACGTGCTCTCGGTGGCACGGGAACAGTAATAATGTTCAGTTTGAATTATTTCTAAGAAGTAGTTCTAATAAACAAATATTAAAACTGTAAATTTAGTTTTAAATCAGTCGAATCGTTGTTACTGTGATAATTAACTATCATGTGGGGACCAAGTGCACATGAAATTTCATCAAAGCGTTCTCAAAATAGCTTATGAACACCTCGGGAGACAAAAAGCCTGGGCAATATTTCGGCGAAAGGATCAGAATTGCCATTCAACGTGGCAATGCTGCCAGTATCCTTGACACTTTGCCCATTAAGGCATTTTTTTTTGCTTGTTTTAGTTTTTTTTTTAATTATTAAGTAGTTTCTTTTTTAATAATAGTAATTTATATGTTTTAAAAGTTGAAGTTTTTAATTTATTTAATAAATTAGTTTTCTAAAGATCATTGTACCTTACTTTCTTCGAATAACTAGTTAACTTTTGAATAATAATAAAAATAACTAACTATAATAAACTTTTATTTTAATCAGATATCCACTTAATAAGTCGAACTTGTTCAAATTACATAGCCGATTTCTCTCAGTGCATCTTGACAAGTGGCAAGCTCGTGGATGTGTCGTGTCTAGTGTACAAAGCTCGAGAAATATTACAAATAACATGAAAGTTTGGCGCAAGTATATATCCATACTAAAATACTACATATTTGTGCCGTTTGCTGTAGAAACTCTAGGCCCATTGAGTCTAAGCGCCAAAAAGTTTTTAAAAGTCATAACACCATGTCTTGTCGTCTCTTTCGGTGACAAGAGGGCTGAGTTTTCCTTCGTCCAAAGAATCAGTATTGCAATTCAACAGGGAAATGCAGCCAGTGTACTTGCCACAATTACACGCAGACGGGACTTATATCCGTATCCGTAATTTAATATTATTTTATATTTAGTTAATATGGTTTTTTTTCAAATAATTATTTACTTATATAAATGATTGAAACGAACCCGGTACCTTCACGGACTTAACCGCTAGTTTTTTTTTTTTTTCAGATAGGTCACACAGCGCCATCTAATTTTCGTAGTAAGCTACGAGGCTTGTGTTACGGAAATTAGATGGTTGATAAACTACATATAAAAACTTTTTTTTTTGTAAATATATACATATTATACATATAAACACCCAGACCGAGACAAATTATACAATGTACAAGTTGACCCCGGTGGGAATCGAACCCACGACCTACCGAGTTCACGGCAACTTTTGTTACCACTAGACCACGGAGGCGGTCAAATATCACGAAGGTATTATTAATACTGCATTAACTGCATTAAAGGCATTGGAGGCAATGGCAGCTGCTGCTCACCAATTGCATAGTGAACAGCCTAGAGAGCGCCCTAAAAGAGCTCAAAGGGTGGTTAAATAGATTTGCATACTAACATACTGGAGTGGATGCTTTGCTTAATAGTATGTGTTTATTTTGTTGTACTGTTTTTAACACTTTGCCTTATTTGTTATATATAGGGTATGGCATTTAGCTAATTGGAACTCGGATTGGTGGGGTGGAGGGCATTGGTCGCCAGAGTGCATTCTTTACACATACAAATAAAACAAACTAAATTGTAATTGATTATAATAAATTTTAATTACATACACAAAAACAAATAATGATATACAACATGTAGTCTTTTGGTGGTCTATGAATTAATTAATAAAAGTTTTAATGAAGGAAAATGCATTCGGTGTCCTGTGCTCTTCTATTTGCCGGCCCGGGAAATAGGTATTGTCCTGAATAATAGCTATGTTGTGTCTAAATTTTATATTTATTAGGTACTAATTGCAAATGTGTAGGTAATGATACTTATCCTATCACTGTCATTAGAAATTAATTGTTGGATCCAGTGCTGTGGGTGTGGTGCAGAGGCTATGATAAAGTGTTTTGTCTTGTTGGTATGTCAGATTGTGGCCAATTCATACAAAATTACAACATGTTTGGGCATGGAAATAGAATAAGAGTGCTGTATCTTGGCATCCCATGCCAAGTAGTATGCCATAGGTTGGGGAATTATTGTTTGGTGATTAAACCAATTTCACTGATAGTCGGCGCCGATGTAGTTAAGTCTGTACAAATGTTTGTGGTGTTACAAGTGGGTATATGTAGTTGGGATGGTCCCTATCTACATTTCTGCATTTCTGCAGTGGACTTGTATTGTTGAATTTGGATTAATAAGATATACTGCACTACTTGGTCACTGCACTTAATTTGTCAATATTCATTCTTGGTTTTATGGTTGAAACCTGAAAACTTGTATTTGCTGATCATTTTGATAATATATAAATAATCCTTTAATTATTACATGTCACTTTATCACCAACATTGGTAATCAATATTAATCAAACTTATGATAATAAAATAATAGGATACCTAAACATCTTATATACAGCAATAAAGGCATTTTTTTGTTTTATTTTTAAAATTGTGGCATAATGGATGGATAAGGCAAAGGAATAGTTGGCTGAGTCCCAGCCATGTATGCGTTCGGAAATAGATTGAGTCTTTCCGTTTCGTTGTACAATGCGTGTTATTATTGAGCCAAGAAAAACTTTTGCTTAATGCGGCACGCGATGCCAGTTGTGCAACAATACAAGTGTTTCGGAATTACAATAAAGTGGTATTAAACGTCATCTTGCCATTCGTTCATTACGAGCGTTTCATTTATTTACTTTTTTTGTAGCTCATATTGTGTAAAATGGATGGCGTTCGTTACTTTAGGATATTAATTTGTGGCAGAGTGTTACTTACATAATATTATGATTTAAGGCTACATCTATTGTTTAATAACTTAGTAATTAAAAAAAATAGTATTAAATACTATTATTTATTATTTTAATTTTATTTTTGTAGAACATATTTATAGATTTTTTGTATTAGGCATGTACTTCGGTATGTATCTCATAAGTTAATCAGTGTAACTAGTGTTTTTGTAACCCGCTTGCCGGCAGGACTGGCAGAGTTTGAATATTAATATTGTTTTATAATTCTAGTAGTATTCTATCATATCATATATATTATACCTACAGATATTATATATTTATTTACGTATATTTTATATATTAACTTATATTTACAATACCTCCAAAGTAGCTGCTATGTCAAGTTCTGATGATGATGTCTCCTTACAGTCTTTTGTGTCCTGTGATGGGTCTACGAGTAGTGACTCATTTCATGACGCTCTTGATTTGGATGTCTTGCTTGTTAACCGTTTGGGAAGTTTCAATAGAAATTTCAATGTGTGCCATATTAACGCACAAAGTCTGCCTGCACATTACACGGACCTAGTTGTAACCTTTTCCTCTCCAAATGTAGTTGACGCCGTGCTAGTGTCTGAATCGTGGCTTAAACCGAGTCTGTCATCAGCCTCGTATGCATTGCCGGGATACGTACTTATACGTAATGACCGTACGGGATGTAATGGAGGCGGGGTGGCGATTTACCTGCGTGCTGATTTGCCGTATAAAATTGTTTCTTGTTCCCCTAACGAATATTCGGCTTCTCCAGAATATTTGTTTATTGAAGTTCTATTATTAGGTTCCAAAACTCTTGTGGGTGTAGTGTACTGTCCTCCGTTGATTAATTATTTTGCTAAATTAGAAATTATGTTTGAGGAACATGTTGCACTATACTCACATCATATTATAATGGGCGACTTCAATACTTGCCTCATCAGTGATCAAATAGCCTGTAAGTCTCGTGCAGCCAAATTTAACAATATTATATCTTCTGTCAATTTATCCCTTTTGCCATCTGGCCCCACTCACCACCTAGATATGTCTGACACGCTTCTCGATCTGATGCTTACTTCTCGCCCTGACTTGGTGTCTTCTCATGGTCAACTTCTTGCCCCATCCTTTTCTCACCATGATCTTCTTTTTCTGTCGTACAAATCGAAACCTCCCAAATATATTCCACCAACAATTTTCATGCGGCATTTCAGCCGCATAGATATAGGCAAACTGCGTGCGGATGCGTCTGATATTGATTGGCTACCTCTTATTTCTGCCAACAGCATTGATGAGAAGGTGTCCATATTTAGGAAAGAGGTAATCAGAATATATGATAGTCATGCACCAATCCGTCCCACAAGACTCAAGCGCGATCCAGCCCCATGGATCAGCGATGATATCCGCCTTGCGATGAAGAAGCGGGATAATGCTTATCGCAGGTACCGTAAAAACCGCAGTGATGAAAACAGTGAGCTATATAGAGTTGCAAGGAATCGGTGCAATCAAATGTGTCGAGTCGCAAAACGACATTATTTTTTTGAAAACATACGACGTAATTCTCCCTCAAAAACCTGGAATTTTCTAAAGTCTGTTGGCCTAGGTCGGTCTCATAGTGAAACCAATCTGGGCAATGTTACACTCGATCAACTCAATAAACATTTTGCTTCTGCTCCTGTGCTCAGTAAAGACATTAAGACACGAACATTAACTGAAATCGCCGAGTATCCGTTGCCAGACATTGAAACATTTACATTTGCTGAAGTTTCTGATGATATTATACTTAAGACGATTAAATCCATTACTTCTAAAGCAGTAGGATGTGACGCTATCGGTCGTGCTATGATCGTTACCATAATAGACCTTTTACTTCCCACAATTACCCATATAATTAACTACTCGCTCAGTTCTAGTCAGTTTCCCTCCTCGTGGCGAGAAGCGTACATTATACCACTTCCTAAAAAACCCTCATCTTCACTTCCTAATCACTATCGTCCTATTTCAATTTTACCTTTCCTTTCTAAAGTACTAGAGCACATTGTCTATAAGCAACTTTCCAGTTTTCTTTTTATACATGATTTACTCAATCCACATCAATCTGGTTTTCGCCCCGGTCATAGCACAACTTCAGCTTTGCTTAAGGTAACTGAAGATATCAGAAATGGCATGGATGAATCAAAAGTTACTATATTGGTATTAATTGATTTCACGAATGCCTTTAACACAGTTGATCCTGATCTGCTCATCGCTATGCTTTCTCGTCTAAGATTATCATCAGAGTCATTGGACTGGTTTTCACAGTATCTTATTGGTCGCCGGCAAAAGGTCCGTGTGGGTCAGGATATGTCTGCATGGTGTGACCTGTTCACAGGGGTACCACAGGGTGGCATTCTTTCTCCTCTTTTATTTTCTTTATTTATAAATGCAATCACCTTTTCTCTCCATTGCCAATATCATCTTTACGCCGATGACTTGCAACTCTATATACAAACTGATATTAATACCGTAAATAGTGCTATAGCTTGGTTGAATACGGACTTGTCTCACATTAATTCCTGGTCTAAACGATTTGGGGTGGTGGTCAATCCAAACAAGTGTCAGGCCATAGTGATTGGGAGTTCCAGACTCATATCTAAAATTATTCTCACTGATCTGGTGCCGGTTTGGTTTGACAACGCACCCATCCCATTTTGTAGCGACGTAAAGGACCTAGGTGTATTTATCGACTCTGATCTTGGATGGACTACACAGCTCACAAATACGAAGCGTAAAGTTTTTGCCTCACTTCACTCGTTAAATAAACTAAAACATTTCTTGCCAGTAAAAGCAAAAATATCGCTAGCCCAGAGTCTTCTATTGCCACTTATTGACTACGGGGATGTGTGCTGTGTGAACATGACAGAGGATCAACTTAATGGGATGGATCGTCTCCTTAATACGTGTATCAGGTTTATTTTCTCGCTACGCAAATTTGACCATATTTCTGAATATCGTGCAAAACTTAAATGGCTGCCAATCCGTTTACGAAGAAATATGAGATCACTATGTCTTTTATTCTCTGTGCTAAGTGAACCTGATACACCGAAATATTTAAAGGATATGTTTTTTTACCTCAGCTCCTTTCACAATAAAACTCTTCGCTCCTCACATAACTCTCTCCTTTCTATCCCTTCCCATCACACAAACTTCGTTAGCAAATCTTTTGTTGTATCCGCTTCATCCCTCTGGAACAAACTTTCTGTTGAGATCAGACAGGCACCCAGCAGAGCAATATTCAAAAGAAGAGTGTATACTTATTTCTATGAGTCCATAGCCTAATTTTTTAATTTTTTATTTGTTTAACTTTTTTTGTTTCAATTTTTTTTTTTTTTTTTTTTCTAATGTAACCGGTTCACGGGAACGTGGTAGTTGTTTTTGAAGGTATCATTATTATTAATGTATTATGTTATAAGTAATTAAATTATACTCTTATTATGTATATATATATATAGTTTATGTAATATTAGTATGTACGTGTATGTACCTATATTATTATATGTATGTGTATTGCCATATATATATATATATATATATATTTTTCAGTTTTTAAATATTATTACGATTGATTATTCTATTTATTTGCACCGTACTCAATATTAAATGATCTCAATGTCCCAAAGGTTAACGGGCAGAGAATGCCTAGCGGCATTACGTTCGCCTTTTGTATTTTTTTTTACAATAAAGTTTTAAAATAAATAAAAATAAATAAATATTTGTCAAAAGAGCAAATATTGTTTTAGTCATTAGTAGAACCTCTATTTCAAAAAAGAAGGTCACTTTTTTAAGATTAATAATTATCCGAAAAACAAAACACTACTGCATGGTGAATAAATCCGCGTCTGAATATCGCGATATCCATCGTGATAAATACCTAAAAGCTGGGGAGTGTTATTATTAATTGATCTCGCGCACAGCCGAGAGACGAAATAGAGAGAGAAAGAATTACGTAGGTCAACTACCGCGCGAATATCGACTTCGCGCTACCTACTTGATTAGGCTTGTATGAGTGGCGATATTTTTAGGAAAACTTCTCTGCACCGTAACTTTAAATTTTATTAGAATACAATTAAAATAAAAAATACGTAGATCTTTATTTTTATTCTAGATTATAATATAAAAATATTTGCACTTTAACAAATTCCACGCAGTATAGATTATTTTGTATTTATTAAAATATAATTATTTTACAAAATAAAGGTAGAGCTGTTCACCCTTATTTTAAATTAATTGACTTAATCGATACAGCGACAGGTATGAGAAAATACAGCGTAAATTGTTCAATACAACTTGTTTGAAAATTCAAATTAGGTCTACTCATCAATCATGGGGCTTATCTGCCAACGTCCGCCTTGTACAAAGTATAATCAAATTTAAACAATAAAAACATCACTTCCAAAATATTCTTTATTGGAGGGAAATGAGTATATAATTATCTGAGTATCGTGGCACCGTCTACGGATCACTTTGTCTCGGAAAATGCTGCGCCATCTGGGTCTGCAAACGACGGCATGCAGCGCATTGTGGTGTTGAGTGTGGTGCGGTTCTCAGACAGTCTCTCTTTCCAGTCAGTCAATTTTGCCGGTCATCACCAGCTTTTCCAGATTAGCCGAACTTTGCTATATAACCATAATACTCAAGGTCTCGCTGCAGGCAGATAGAATAAGGCCTGGTGTTGACTTTAAGCTCCTTGAGTAGTGATACATTGGTTCTTCCCGCTGTCCACGGAATGCGCAACATACGCTTTCAGCACCACATCTCAAAGGCGTCGACGCGGCTTCGATCATTTGAGGGTCCAGGTTTTGGTAGCGTATAGGAATATGGAAAATTCGAGGCTGCGGAGTGGCGAGTCTTATTTTGGTCCCAATAGTGATATTACGATCTTTCCATATTCATTTCATCTGACTCATAGCGTTTTTGGCCATGCATTTAATTGTTGTTGTATTTTTTTTTTTTTTGTAAGTAGGCATATGATAATAAATATAATTTATTCTGCGCTTTTACATGTCAAAAAATTAATTAATATAACGATAATATAAATATATTAATTAATAAAAGCTTATTTTCTGGGAAATAGCTTGTATTTGGCCCAGCACATTACAACCCAAATATACAATATCTGGGTATTGTATTAGATCAAAACCTAAATTTCCACGACCATGTGGTGGCATTGACTGGACGAGTGCGAAGGTTAATTTATGTTTTTAAAAATCTACGTCATGGAGCAGATACTAAATTACTGAAGTCGGTATACTATGCACTGTGCCAGTCTGCTTTTATATGGAGTTACTGTATGGGGCGGCTCCGACAAGACTGCCATAATATCCTTAGAGAGAGCTGTTAGAGCCGTCCTCAAAGTGAGTACTTTTAGACCGTTTAGATACCCTACATATGACTTGTTTCAAGAATGTGAGGTTTTGAGTGTGAGACAACTTTTTATTTTGCAAACAGTTCTTAAGAAACACAGAAACTCAAATGATCCCGTCTGCAATAAAACTAAGAGAACCCATATAATTCCTTATCCTAAATTATTTAAGACTGCCTTTATGAGCAAGTTTTACCCCTGTATTGCAGTTTATCTTTATAACAAAATTAATAAAGCTATTAATGTAAATTCTCTGAACTATAATAAATGTAAAATTACTTTAAGTTCTTGGTTAAATAAATTAAACTACGAAGCAACAGAAGAATTGTTATAAATATTAAAATAGTGGGTACAAAATTCAATTTGTAATTGCGAATAGTAAAAAGTAAGAAAATCTATAAACTAAGTGGAAAATAAAGCTAAAATTCTATAAGTCTTGTATTGTATATTATACTTATTTGTGTAATGGAACTGGTGCCTGAGATTTAGATTAACTTTGTTTGGGCACCAGTGGCCAATTCCTAAAAAATGTACTAGTTTTTTAAGTAAATAAACGATTTTTATTATTATTATTATTTATTATATTATTATACATTATTATATCTTAAAGTTATAGCTGCTGTAACGAGGCATTGTCATTGTATATATCTATTTTGTAATTTTTCCTATTATATGCACCACGGTAGCTTATCGTCATCACAAAGGTTTGCTGTAAGAAAATACCTACGGAATTAATCTCGCTCTTGTACAATACTTTTGTAAACAATGTTCGTGTAATAATTTCATTATTATTATTATTATTGATAAGCGCAACTGACGTCAGTTCTCATCACTATGTCGACATCTGTAAAGCAATAGAAAAAAGACTATTTTGCTTTTTTTCCGATAAGTTATTTGAAAACGGGCCAAATAAGACTCCAAAAGCGTTGTTAATAGAATTATTAAAAATATTCTAAAATGTAAAACATTTTCGCCGGGTGTCCGCAACTAAACAAGTTTATTAAATCTCGCTAATTGAACAGTCGGTCACAGAGAGCGATGTTGTTGTCCTTTTGAAATTGCCTTTTGATTGATGATTGTAGGTGGCCAATTTTTTAAATTCATTTTGTACAGTAGTCTTCGAAAGCTAGTCAAACTTGGACTAGAGGCTTTCAAACCTCACGTAGTCAAAATGTGTAATAGGGTAAACCATAGTATTGTTGGCATCTACCTAATACTTGGCACTGTGATATATTTGATCATCATCACGACCGTTTCCCTTTCGGGATGGTTAGAAACCACGCTTGTAAAGAAGCGGATTCACATTTATCCAACTTTACTATAGGTCTACTCATGACAAGTGGCAAGCTCGTCGATGTCTCAAGCGTACCAAACTCGAGAATATCACAAATAAATTAAGATTATTTATTTAAATTAATAAATATTTTTGTGTCCCGAGCAGGAATCGAACCCGGTACCTCCGAGTCTAAATCCGCAGATTTAACCGCTAGACCACGGAGGCAGTGTTGTATTTATTTATTTTGTAAATATGATATAGCTGAGTTTTCTATTCCCCTCTCAGTCAGATTAAAGATTAACAGGCCACTGAAATCTGCTAAGCTGCTGGTAGTTAAAAACACTATGCATATAATTCACAGAGCTATCTTCAATTTATGGGTCAGCCACTGTCAGTGTCCACTGCTCTCTGCTTTCTCTCTCTCTCGTCTGCTCCATTACAATATTACTAGGAGGTCGCACTGATTGAAGACTTTTGTCTACAAACATTGTGGTATGGATGATAAGAGGATGTTTCGAAGTTTCTTTATCTTAGCTGAATGCGTCAGTCTGCTTCTTTGCTAAAGTTAAAGCGTCCAAGGTAGACCGTGTACCTACGCAACTTCGAGAGTGGCATTTAGGAAATTGGCTTTGGCTTGACATGGTCATTAAAGATGACATTATCCACGTTATTTATTTTATTTATTCATTACAGCCCCTAGAACACAGCGTCCTAGACCTCCACTGCTGGAGATGGGCCTTTCAGAATTTGGCCTACACTCGCCAAGCTGGCCAGATTTTTTATGACAATTTATTAAGGATTCCACAAGTTGGCATTAGTGGAACCGGGACCGACGATTTAACGTGCTCTCCAAGGCACTGGAACGGTGGTGTTGTAAATTTATGACAAATTTACGTAAGAAAAGTGTACATATTTCTCATTGGTAAACGCCGGGTGGGTTTGAACTGACCTTTGTAGGATTTAAGGAACGCGTTCGTACGTACGTTCATCATAAATTTACAAAAACACCGTTCCCGTGCCTCGGAGAGCACGTTAAGCTGTCGGTCCCGGTTCCACTAATGCCAACTTGTGGAACCCTTAATAAATTGTCATAAAAAATCTGGCCTGCGTGGTGAGTGTAGGCCAAATTCTCCAGTTCTGGAAGGCCCATCTCCAGCAGTGGAGGTCTAGGACGCTGTGTTCTAGGGTCTGTAATGAATAACGTGGATAACTAAGGTCATGTTTAATGACCATTTCAAGCCGAGCCAATTTGCTAAATGCCACTCTCGAAGTTGCGTAGGAATACGCCTCGGAAAGTACGTTAAGCCGTCGGTCCCGGTTCCACTAATATCAATTTGTGCAATCGTTAATAAATTGTCATTAAAAAAAATGACATCATTTCCTTGTCAAGCCGTCTGGCCAGCGTGGTGAGTGTAGGCCTAATTCTCGAGATATATGTTCTGGAAGTCGATGGGCCAGTGGAGGTCTAGGACGCTGTGTTCTAGAAGGTGTAATGATGAATCTCGGACACATGGTAACTCCATGACAGATCATGAGACCTAAAGAGACCGAGGGTCTTGACACATTGATAGAACGGAAGTGATACGTTATTAAGCAACAATCAATCAATCTGACACCAACCTGCGAAATGATATACACTCGTAGCTATAATGATTTTCTAAATCGAGAGTTTTAACCGCAAGGGATTAAGGTCGTAATTGTATTTTTCTTTGTCACAATTAGCACCTGAGGCACTTTAATCTTGGATTAATAACGAAACAAGACAAATCCATTCTCAATTATAACAATGTTTTTTTTGTCATTGTTGCTACGTCGTAGCAGTGGGCAGCGTAGCAAAGTATACTCCTGGGAATAAACGTTTTAACTTAATTAATCTAAATGGATATAGTACAAGATCCATAAAAGAGCGACCTTTACCGATCAGTTATATGAACAAAATCTACTCTTTAAATAATAAATCATACAGATTACGTCTATCAGTCTGACGCAAAGGATACTAAAAGTTTTTACATGTTGATTTATTTAATCTGTCAAAAATTCAACTTTAATCTAAAATAGTAGTCTTTACAATAAAGCACATATACACCTACGTGCCTTTTCATACACCAACATACACACACTTCCACACACATCATTCCAACAAATTAAATGTTTATTTTTTGAACTGAGAACAAAAATAAGGAAGGGCATGCTCCGATGGTTCGGACATGTTGAAAGAATAAGTGAAGAGAGATTGACGAACCAGATATATAATGCGAAAGTTGTGGGTAAAAGAGGCCCTGGCAGATCAAGACTTACCTATCACGATCAAATAAATAAAACATTAGCTGAAGGTGCATTAAAAAGGAATCAAAATAAAAGGGCATGTATGAAGAGGTTGATGAATGTCGAAGAAGCGAAAGAGGTATGTCGTGATCGTGTCAAGTGGCGCTCAATTGTCTCTGCCTACCCCGCAAGGGATTTGGCGTGAAGATATGTATGTATGTATGTATAAGAACTTAATTACGCGCGCTTGTTTGGGGACCTATTTCGTTGAACGTACGTCTGTACGTCAGAACAGCGCTCAAGGAGAAACAGTGCGGCGGGGAAGGGGAAGAGATACATTACATTATACAATTTAAAAATCATTTACATTTATCATACCATGCATTCATTTAATCTCCATATTCCTATCAACTACGAAATTAATTTTTAAAGTTTAGGTCTTACTTTTACGGTACGTCCCGCGACGCACCCGTTTTTGTTTTTTAGGGAGCTAGATGTGTGAAGAAACATCCATTGAGCGCCAGGGGAAAGTTGATAGCAAGAGAATGTGTGGTACCGATCAGGTGAAGGTTACATCCCCTACATGAGTGCACCAGGAAAGCTGCGGTCCGAGAGGAGTGGCGACGCCTAGTTGGGCGTGCCACTAGCACTCAAATGGCGACCACGATAACTCTGCCAAAAGTGTAGCGACCAGGAAGAAGAGAGGTACCTTTTGTTAATTAATATTTTAACTTATAAACTTTAACAGAATGTAAATATAAATAAAATACGCTAATAAAAGCGGCAATGATTACATTTTGTTAGGTCTAGTATGCTAGGCAAGCTTGCCTTTTGTCATGATGGGCCTGTAGTGAAGTTCCCTAAAATCGAATCCGATTTAAAAGTGTGATTTCTGAAGAAATACGGTATTTTTTTGTCTGTCAAAGCGTTACTGCAATGGCGTAGCTGTTAAAGCCAGAGTAATGTTTCCGCAATATATATATATCTATAATTTTGTTTGATTGACTGGGACTTCTTAGCGCCTTGGCGCGAACTAAAAATGCTTCCTGTTTAACTCGAGACCTTTAGTTGTTACAAAAATTAATAAAAATATATAATTTATTCTAGAATCGCAAAAATATGTAAATTGTAATTGAATCAGAATTACAAATTATATGTGCTACAAAATCTAATCTAACTCTTTAGTATGCAAATAGAATAAAGTTGTCAATGTACAAATATAAATTACTGATTACAAAAGTACAATTATGTCTTGAATTGTAATTTATTGGGTAGCGATAAAACAATTTGCAAAAGGAAGTAATTCAATTTATTAATTTATTACCAAGTTTTAAAGATATTATAATACCATTACAACACTTATCAGTAAGAACAATAATTAATTGGATACACATTACATTCAGAGCGGTTGTAAGAACGCTTTTTTTTTAAATCCCAAAAAGATTCTTTTAGAAATCCAACATATACCAACAAAAAAATATACCCTTTTCTTAAATACATTTGTCGGATATGCGGCGTCACTTTGGCCGACTGCATACGTAACATCGAAATACGGAAAATAGGTAGTTAAAGGTATTTAATTATTTATCAAAAAGTTTATTGTTAAATAAACAAAAGGCGAATATAATGCCTATAGGCACTCTCTTCCAATCAACCTCCAAGACATTGAAACATAAGAGGTAAGGTTAGGATAAATAAACAACAAATATTAAGGAAAAAATAAATACAATATACTTACAACTAAAATATTAAATTACATATATAAGTGGGTATATACAATACAAATACGACGTACATATACATACATTATTTTATAAACTACATATACAACATACATATATATAAGTCTACACTACTTTACAACATCTTTGGACGATATGGACAAGGACTTTATTGGGATTTCAAAAGAGTGTAGACCAGCTTTTTGAAGATGAAATTGTATAAAAGAAAGCATAGAGACAAAAATAAGGAAAGCCATGCCTCGATGGTTCGGGCATGTTGAAACGAACCAGGTATATAATGCGAAAGTTGGCAGAACGAGACTCACATATCACGATCATATAAATAAAACACTGGCTGAAGGTGCATTAAAAATATTCCGAAACAAAAGCGGGCATGAAGAGGTTAATGAATGCAATGAAGCGAAAGAGGTATGTCGTGTTCGTGACTAGTGGTGCTCAATTATCTCTGCCTACCCCGCAGGGGATCTATCGTGAAGATATGTATGTATATTTTTGGTATATTTTTGTCGGTCCCGGTTCTACTAATAACAACATGTGGAATCTTTAATAAATTGTAATTGAAAATTTACAACAAATCCTTGCCAACCCATCTGGCCAGTGTGGCAAGTGTTCATTCTCCAGTTATTTATGGAAGCCCATCTTCAACAGTGGAGGTCTATGACGCTGTGTTCTAGGGGCTGTAATGAATGAAAGAGACACAGGCTGATAATAATAATAAATATTATTACCTGACATTAATATTAATTAGTACAAGTACTTGATCACCTACTATGTGCATCTATTTAATTAATTTGAAATACTAATACAATATTCCATTTCACATATTGATATTGAAATTTCATAAATGCTTGTGGCAATGTCTGTACACGAAATACGAAGACTTATATACATTATAACATGGTTAGTTTATAATTATTAACGCACATCGCATTAATGCGTTATATGGCAAACTTGGAGCCATAGCTACAGCTTCTACTAATTTTATGTCGATTAAACTTAAGTAATATTCATTTTATTTTTCTGACTCTGCATCCATAATATTCATTATGTCACTCTCACAAAGGTTAGCTGGTAGAGAATATGTTTATGGTATTATACTCGCCAATGTACATATTTTTATATTTTTTATTTTGTGTGCAATAATTTTTTTTTTTATTATTATTGATCCTGACGTTATTATACTTACCTACAACCTTAGTTTATCAACCATCTAGTTTCTGTAACAGAAGTCTCGTAGCTTACCACGGAAACTAGATGGCGCTGTGTGACCTGTCTGGAAATATTTATTTATTATATAAAACTAATAATTTGACCGCCTCCGTGGTCTAGTGGTAACAAACGTTGCCGTGAACTCGGGAGGTCGTGGGTTCGATTCCCAACGGGGCAAGTTGTACATTGTATAATTTGTCTCGGTCTGGGTGTTTATATGTATAATATATATATATATTTACAAAAAAGTATAATATGTAGTTTATCAACCATCTAGTTACCGTAACACAAGCCTCGTTGCTTACCACGGAAACTAGATGGCGCTGTATCACCTGTCTGGAAATATTTATTATTATTATTATTTAAATGCCTATAATTTTAAACCAAAATGTCCATGTTCCTAAATATAAGTTTCTGTAACGAATGCTCTAAATAATTGCTTTGTCCATCCAGTTTGTTTGCAATGAACGTCAAAGCAATATGAATGCCATGCTGTGGTTACAGGGTATATGCTACTTTAATTACATTTTCCTTTGAGTACGACATTTGTGGCCAAGTACACTCAGAGGTAATGGGACGGCTCAATAATAAAACCATTAATATTTTTATATTAAGTATTACATATTATACAAAAGTGAGCTTGGGGAAAATTTCCGCTTGGCGACGGGTGACCCTTTAAGTAGAGAATATTTTGGGTCAAACTCGCCGTTCAAAGGGGAACGCAGTGAGTGTCCTCGGCAAACTACGCCCATCGGACGGTTATATATATTTTTTTGTTTTATTTGTAGTGTAGTTTATTTTTTTGTTTATTTAATGTTAGGTTTTTTATAATTTAATATTGTAATTCTTTTATCATTACAGCCACTAGAACACAACGTCCTAGACCTCCACTGCTGGATATGGACCTTCCAGAACATATATCTAGAGAATGTGGCCTACACTCGCCACGCTGGCCAGACTGCTTATTATTTTTACTTTTATACAAATAAAGCTGTTAGTCTTTTTATTTTTCTATACACATGGCCATTGATTTACTGATTATTCATCGACCATGTACTTTCATTTTTCATACATTGGACAACGGTCCAGTTTCCACTAATGGCAACTTGTGAAATCGTTGATAAAGTGTAATTAAAAAAATTGACATCAGATACTCGCCAACCCGTCTGGCTAGTGTGACGAAGTGTAGGCCAAATTCTACAGATATATGTTCTGGAAGGCCAATCTCCAACAGTGGAGATCTAGGACGCTGTGTTTAAAGTGATGTAATGAATGAATGAAAAAAACAATGAATTAATAATCGTCAGTAAAACATAATGAAATATATTTTCCGACGACATTATTGTGAAAAATACCTAATAAAGCTTCCTATAACCTTATTTATTGCAGCACTCAATGACAGTTCAAGTGTTGCCACAAGTTATAAATAAATAATAAATAAATATTTCCAGACAGGTCACACAACGCCATCTAGTTTCCGTGGTAAGCTACGAGGCTTGTGTTACGGAAACTAGATGGTTGATAAACTACATGTTATACTTTTTTTTTTTTGTAAATATATACAGATCATACATATAAACACTCAGACCGAGACAAATTATACAATGTACAACTTGCCCCCGGTGGGAATCGAACCCACGACCTCCCGAGTTCATGGCAACGTTTGTTACCACTAGACCACGGAGGCGGTTAATAATAATAAGATCGGGTATATATTCAGGTGTATAAGCAGGGGCCACTAATGTCATGGGCAACCTAGTGCCTAAGTGGCTACCTATTCGATGTCGCAGAAATCTCAGAGTTCTTTGTATGCTTTTTTCAGTTTTAAACGAGCCTGCGACACCGCGATACCTCAAGGACGGTTTTGCCTATCTCTCATCTTTCCATGATAAAATTCTTCGCTCCTCTCACATCTCACTTCTTTCAGTCCCCTCTCATCATTCCGGATTTGTTTCAAATTCTTTTGTCGTTGTCGCCACAAATTTATGGAATGATCTTCCTGTAAACATAAGACAAGCAACTACCAGATCTTCGTTTAAAAAACTCGTATATCTGAAAAGCTCCTCACAATATTAGTAAGTGTATATATGTATGTTTATGTATAGTATTATGTATGTATTAGTATTTAGTATATTGATATCATAGTATATATAACAATATAATATGTAAGTGTATAATTAAGCTGTTAATTATTCTTCCTAATTTTTTTATATTTCTTTCATTGCACCTATAATAGTTCAAATTTGTCCCCAAGGTTTGGCTGTCAGAAAATGTCTACGGGCATTAAGTCCGCCTTTGTACTTCGTGCAATAAAGTTTTAAATAATAATAATAATAAATAAACCTAGTAGAAATTATATAGAGATCTTGACCTGTTTTCATTGCACACAAGTGTTCATCTCTTTTGACAGTAATATTCTCCTGTTTTCACTCTGTTGTGTTTTCGTATTTGTTCCAATTATTTTTTTTATTATTCCGCGTCGCTAGTTTATATTGTGACTTTGTAAAAACACTGCAAAATGAATGAAATAATATGTTTTTTTTTGGTGAGTGGTGAAATGTAGGCGGACTGATGATGGTACCAATAAAAACTACCGTGAAGATTTATTAGTTATATAATAATCACTAATAAGAGATGAGTATTGTGAACTACTTACTGCTGTGTTTAACATAAAAGACATTTCTAAGAATTCCATGGATTCACTGTGGGAAAGAGAGAATAATGATGTCTCGGGCTTGCGACCGACTATAGGCTGGTTTACAAAGAAGGCCTCAACATCTACCATTTCGTTCTTCTCCCTACCCAAACAAATACTGTATGATTCCGTTAATGCCGTCTTGAAATGTATTGACAGCAGACTTGCTTAGGCCCATTTCTTTTAGAAAGTCGTGGAAAGATTTTGATGGAATTCCTCTCCCACCAACTTCCACTACGTAAAGCTCAATCTTTAATCTATTCTTGATCATTTCTTCTTTGAGATCATACTATTATTTCGACATTGCAAAAGACCACATGTTTAGGATGATCAAAAATTTTTTTTTTTTTGTAATTTAAAAAAATAAAGCAAATGTATAATTATTTATTTTAAATGCCTGGTTTTTGTTAAATATTTTGTTAGTTGTAAGTATATATATATGCGGCGTCACATTGGCGGACCGCATACGTAACGTCGAAATACGGAAAAGGGTTGGTATAAAAGAAAGCATAGGGACAAAAATAAGGAAAGGCATGCTACGATGGTTCGGGCATGTTGAAAGAATGAGCAAAGAAAGATTGACGAACCAGATATATAATGCGAAAGTTGTGGGTGAAAGAGGCCCTGGCAGACCGAGACTCACATATCATGATCAAATAAATAAAACACTGACTAAAGGTGCATTAAAAAGCCTTCGTAACAAAAGGGCATGTATGAAGAGGTTGATAAACGTCGATGAAGCGAAAGAGGTATGTCGTGATCGTCTCAAGTGGCGCTCAATTGTCTCTGCCTACCCCGCAAGGGATCTGGCGTGAAGATGTGTATGTGTATGTCTAAGTCTAGGACGCTGTGTTCTAGGGGCTGTAATAAATTCAAAAATAAAGCTTAAAACTTAAAATGTATATGGTATAATTTATTTAAAACGAATCACTTTAACTTAACATTATCTAATATCTTGATTTCGTGTACATTTGAATTGAACGTAGATTCGGTATCGGACGAAGCTTCTATACTTAGTCAGTGATCAGGAAATTACGCTGACTTCTAATATTCAATCTGATTTGCTTTCAATTTCTCAGCACGACTAGTCCAAAGGACTGATGCTCTAACATTGATATCTAAGAAACGGTCCTATGCTTTGATCATATTTATTAGTTATTACACGTGTTATTTATTACTTCATTATTAATTACATTTAATATTAATAGTTCGCTTGTTGACAAGAATAGCCGACATGTTAAATGAATTGAACGAATTGATTGAATTAATAATATGCCACATTTCCTCTACATCAAAAAAGGCCGGTTCGGCTGCTCATACAGCCGAATTTAGAAAGCACATCAAATACAATAGCATTAAACAAAATTATAACTTTGTGGCATTTGGGGTTGAAACAATGGGGGTATATTCTCTTGATACCCACAAATTCATAAAAGAGCTGGGTAAACGAATTTTCCAAGAGTGTGGCGAACCCAAATGCCATAACTACCTAAAACAGAATATGTCCATAATAATTCAACGAGGAAATGCGGCGAGCGTTTTAGGTACCCTCCCTGGTGGTAAGCCCTTAGTTTATTTTGTAGAATAGTTTTAATTTCATAGGTATTATTAGTTAGTATTATTTATAATTCGTTTTTTAATCTATTTTATTTTAATATTTTTGTATCTACTTCGAATAAATATTTTTATTAATATGTATGATTAATAATGACAACTATTTATGTTTAAACCACATACATTAAATTGAGTACCCCGACACCGTAGACACTAGGCAACTATTTTAAGTGTCCACCCAATGCTATTAGCGTCGAATGTAATAAGGAACGGATTCAAGACTGAGCTTGACGCAGTGAATGTTGGAGCGAGAGGAATTCCAGCAAAATCTTTGCACCACTTACTGAATGAATTGGGCCAAAGCAGGTCTACTGTTAAAACATTTATGGCTTTTAGAGCCTTAACTCTCCGTACATGTCTCGTGGCTGTGGCGTGCATGTGCGGGGAGTTGGCCTTAGATAAATGTGAAAAAAAAAATAAACTTGGGTTATTATTAGGTTAGTGCTAACATAGTTTTATAAGGTTTTCTGTTACTAACACTATGAATCTAGTAATTCAATAAACAAATATTATTATTATTATTATTATTATTATAAGGATGATCCGACCAGGAATCGATCCCGGTACCTCCGAGTATAAATCCGCGTAAAATTAACGACTTAAATGATGGTAGGCGTCCGGATGGTATGTCATTAATTCCATATACTAGAGGCCGCGCACTGGAGTGACACACTCTGTCAGTCACATGTGACATCCAGTCATAATAAACCTGGGGCCGCTGCAGAATCAGCCGCACGCCTTAAGCGCAACAAGTACGCGGAGATCATCATCAATCACCATTTCATTCCAATTGCAGTTGAAACGATAGGCCCGTGGTCCGAGGAGGCTCTTGTGTTCTCCCGCGAGCTTGGTGAGAAACTCCACTTGGCGACGGGTGACCCTTTGAGTAAAGAATATCTTGTTCAAAGGGTCAGCCTCGCTGTTCAACGGGGGAACGCAGCGAGTGTCCTCGGCACACTACGCCCATCAAATAGTCGTAATTTTATTTATTAATTTTTAATTAGTTTTTATAATTTAGTTCTTAATTTATTTTATTTTTTTATCTCTGTACTTTACTCCGAATACATTTAATTAATATTTACGACTTAAATAAAAACTGTTGGTTCGAAGGTTATTCTTATCAGTGTCCGTTCTAGTGAAAAACAACAGCAGTGACAGTGTACGCATCCGGTGTGCCCAGGCTTGAATCTAGTTTGGAAGTCCAGTCGTGTAGTTAGCAAATTGAAATCCACTAAATTCGGGCACAAATTGTATTCCCTTAGAAATGCTATCAACAGATTATACTGAGGCAAAGGTCACAAAAAAGGTCTCTTTACATAGACATAATACTGAGAAAGCGGTGGCCCGATTGTAAGAATGCTTTTCTTGAAATCCAAAAGAGGTCGTGATTCAAACCCTAGTACATATCAATGATAAATTCTCATGTACATTTGTCATACAACAACATCAGACTGCCCAGTAGCCCTATTCTGTTACTTAGTCGTAAACGTTATATAATGGAATTCGTTAACTATATATATATCACGCTATTAAAGTTGATATTTGCACGGCCGCTGTCAATGTCGAGCGCTTATAGAGTTGAGAATTGAATAATAATTTGTAATTATGACGCAACATCTGATGTAAATAACGAAATCCACTAATAACATGTATAACAGAATAGGGTTGCAGGTGATACTAATACCAACTTGTGATATCGTTTATAAATTTAATATTTATGACAGATTTACAAAATCTTTAAAAACTACCAAAAAAAAAACTCTCTTTAGAGTTACTCTTTACTAACTTAACTTTTCTAGATAACACATTTTAAGAATATAGGTTGCTCTTCATTTAAGTGGTAGCATTTGTTTTCCTCATAACAAAATATATATATTTTTAATTCGAAGTATGATATAAAAATATTAAAATTAAATAGATTAAAAATTATATTAAAAATAGCTATGAAATTAAAACTACTGCATAAAATAAACTAAGGGCTTACCACCTGCGAGGTTACCTAATATAAAATATTTTGTTGTAGAATTTGGGGTCGCACATTATAATATTATGTCGTTGACCTTTTGATCATAAGAATCTCGCGTGGGATGCTGCCTTCTAGCTGACCTTATGCAACATTTTACAACCACTGGCCTGTGAAATATCATAAAATATTTACATTGTAAAATCGTGTGGGCTTTTTGGATGACTGGATTTTGAATAAAATATGTTATAAAATCGCATTCCATAAAATAAAAAATAAAGGTCGCGGTTCGAACTCCGACATAAGCCAATGAGAAATATTTTTCTTATAGAAATGGGCCTAATAAAATGTTCTCGTGCCATGATGATTTCTATTTTATTTGATAGTTAATATATTGTGTTTTCAGAATCTATAATTAATTTAGTTTATTTTACTCTAGCATAACGACATTTGACAAAAACTTTTTTTTAAGTTATTAATTACGTATTTTCGATCCCGCCGATTTGAAATCCAGTGTTTTATCTATAATAAAGTACCTGGTCATAATAAAAAACCTAATCGTATAAATAGTACTTTGTAACTATTTTATACATAAATTTTAACCAATTGACTATTTAATTAAATTGTATTATAATGCTGGGGTAAAGAGATGTTGTAATTAAATTTAAATAAAACACTATAAATTGTTATGATTTTTAAATTGTATTTAGTTTAGGCACACTGCAAAAAATGCGGCCAGCACTTGTGGCACAAGAAATAAAGCCGTGGTGTCCGAGATGTTCCAATGGTTTCCCACACCGACGTTTGTATGGTCTGGGCTCCGAGACGACAGCACACTGCCATGGTCAATGCATTTAGGGTCAAGGAGTTTTTTTTTTTTTATTATTTTTTTATATTTTTTTATTACTAGCACGACATGTGACCCTGCACCCACCTGATGGTAAGTGGCGCGCAGGGTCCATGAATGTTAGCAACTGGAATCAGACCCTTATGTCCGACATCAATCCCTAACACTATGCCGGCTTGACTAGATGCCTTTTCACACTTCGCTTGAAGGACTCCAGGTTATAGGAAAGTGGAAACACAGAGGCTAAAAGACATCTTTATTGTGCGACAGACGTATGTACGAGAATTTATAGGTACGCGAAGGGATAGTGACTACGGTATGTGGGTGCATATTCTGACCTGTGCGTGTGGTTCGGTTGCGGAATGGAGAGGAAGGAATTAGGTTATAGAGCTCTTCAGAGCACTCACCATAGTTTGCCATTCTGAAGAAAAAGCCTGCTGCCAGAGACTTGACTCCCTAGTGGAGACGGCAATGAGGCGAGCCCTCTCTTTCATGTTACTGGAAGATAAAATATCTTACAGAACTAGTTTGCAGAGCTTGTCCCATATATATTTATTTATTTTATTTATAAACTCTTTATTGCCCAAATAACTTAAAAAGTAGTGTACAAGGGCGAACTTAATGCCTCCTGGAATTTTATAACAGCTAACCTTTGGGAGTGTGGCAGAGGATTGCGGGTCGGATGCATAGTCGTTGGGATTTTGGTAAATTTAGAACATCCCTAACACTATGCCGGCTTGACTAGATGCCTTTTCACACTTCGCTTGAAGGACTCCAGGTTATAGGAAAGTGGAAACACAGAGGCTGGAAGACATCTTTATTGTGCGACAGACGTATGTACGAGAATTTATAGGTACGCGAAGGGATAGTGACTACGGTATGTGGGTGCATATTCTGACCTGTGCGTGTGGTTCGGTTGCGGAATGGAGAGGAAGGAATTAGGTTATAGAGCTCTTCAGAGCACTCACCATAGTTTGCCATTCTGAAGAAAAAGCCTGCTGCCAGAGACTTGACTCCCTAGTGGAGACGGCAATAAGGCGAGCCCTCTCTTTCATGTTACTGGAAGATAAAATATCTTACAGAACTAGTTTGCAGAGCTTGTCCCATATATATTTATTTATTTTATTTATAAACTCTTTATTGCCCAAATAACTTAAAAAGTAGTGTACAAGGGCGAACTTAATGCCTCCTGGAATTTTATAACAGCTAACCTTTGGGAGTGTGGCAGAGGATTGCGGGTCGGATGCATAGTCGTTGGGATTTTGGTAAATTTAGAACAATAACAATTAATTAAATAAAAAGTATGTGAGAATATGCTAGGAGAAAGTCGAAGCACGCTTCATAGATTAAAGCCCGAGTCAATCTTCATTCATTCTTTCAACATGTCCGACCCATCGGAGCGTAGTTTTCCTTATTTTTGTCACTCTACTTTCATCTCTGACCTTTTACGGAAAAGCCCATTAGTGTATTAATAGTTGTGTTATTAACGTAATAGTATAGTAATGTATCATTACGAATGTAATTTGTTTATAGATATAACGCTTATAAAATTGCGTGTTTACGTTTAGTCAAGTTTAGATATCCGCTAAGCGTCTAGAATACTATTTAAAATATTGGTCTTCACATACTTCTTGAATTGCTCCTACTTGAATCAACTGTAAAAAAATATTGAATGTGTATTTATTTATTTATTTAAAAACTATGTACAAAGGCGGACTTAAAGCTGCTAGGCATTTTCTGACAGCTAAACTTTAGGACATTAGGACAGTTGTCATGGAAAGTAGGTGCATAATAGGTATAAAATGACAATATACAAATATATACTGCTTGACGACGAAAGTTTCCGTATCGCCGTTAGTCTTCGGTTAGGGGCACCATTATGTGTCCTGTGTCCGTGTGGAAAGGAGGTCGACTGTCTTGGAGTTCATGGGCTCTCCTGTTCCAAAAGTACGGGCAGATTTTCCCGCCACGTCTCCCTTAACGATACTATTAAAACGGCTCTAGCTACCATCAAGGTTCCAGCTCTTCTAGAGCCTGTTGGAGTTATCCAAGATAATGACAAGAGACCCGATGGTATGACGTTGGTCGCCTGGGAACGGGGGCGTGCTCTGGTATGGGACGCCACGTGCGTCGACACCTTTGCCGCGTCGCATATCAGGGGGACAGCGCATAAAGCGGGAGCCGCGGCGGAAAATGCGGAGTCCAGCAAGCGGCGCAAGTATGTAAGTACTCGTATATTAAAAGATTACATATTTGTGCCGTTTGCTGTAGAAACTCTGGGCCCATGGAGTCCAAGCGCAAAAAAGTTTTTAAAAGACATAACACCGCGTCTTGTCGTCTCCTCCGGTGACAAGAGGGCTGGCTCTTTCTTCGCCCAGATAATCAGTATTGCAATTCAGCGTAGAGCATTTCCACGCGGACGGGACTTATATCTCTATCCTTAGTAATAATATAAATTTTATTTTGTATGTTGTAAATATTTTTTTCGAATAAATGTTAATATATACAAATACATATATAACGTTTTTAAGTCAATTTTTTAAGTAAGCCGTAAGTTTTATTTTCTATGTATTATTGTATATATACAACAATACATAGAAAATATACCTACTCATGTGATGAAGAAAATGGGACAAAAAGTAGACATCGCGTCGTCACCTCATTGTGAAAGTGTGAATAAAGAGAGTGGCAATACAACAATAGTAAAAATCAGTTTAAGTTAAAGATTGTTGTACACCCCATTCTTAAATATTGCACGACTAGAAGCTTGTCTAATATGCTGAGTTAATTCATTCCATAGATTTGCGGTGACGACAGCAAACGATTTAGAGAGGTATGATGAGGGGGGGTGAAAAGAGTGAAGTTGGAAGAGGAACGAAGGGTTCTTAAGTGATGTGAGCTCAAAAAACTAAATAAATCTTTAAGATAGTTTATCGGGTTCGTTGAAAATACTGTATAACAAGCACAGAACCCAACGATTCCGCCATTTACGAATAGGCAGCCATTTTAGTTGATTTATTTATTTATTTTTATACACTTTACATGGTATTACAGTATATACTCCAATAATTGTTGTCATCCTTAATTAAATCTATAATTTATTGCCAAAGAAATGTATTATACAAAGTTATAGAATTAATAAAAAATACATGTTATTTTATCGATTCTTACAGAAGTACCAACATGCTTTGCTGATCTTGCAAAGATCGTCTGCGAAAACGTCAATCTGTGGTGCCGATTCAATCAGATTCTGAAGTGCATACAACGCTCTGGGCAATAGAGAATAACGGTGCGCCAATGTGCATGAGGTGGCAGGGGTCAGAAGTTTGTGGGCACGCGCGCGGAGGTACTTGTCCGGAACATATAAGCTAACCAACTGTGACACCAACTCGTCATAACTTTATGTTATCATCAAAGTGGAACCGGGACCGAGACGGCTCTACGAGGTACGGGAATGGTGGTATTGTAAATTATATGTATATATTTTTAGATATGTTAAGTTTATAGTATTACAGTATTAGATTTAGTGTAGCAGAATTTTAATTATCTACTATTGTGGAATGTCTAGCGGCCGCTCAATCGCCGCGCTTGAACTAGTCCGCAAACCTAGCACACCCACCGCCAAAATCGCTAAATGCTCTCAATTTCCTACAGAGGCGAGCTGTTCGAATTGTTGACGATGCCACTACATCTGGAACTCTCGAATCCCTGCAGCTTCGCCGAGATGTGGCTTCTCTGAGCGTGTTCTACTATTGTGAGTGCTCTGAAGAACTCTATAACCTAATCCCTCCCTCTCCATTCCGCAACCGAACCACACGCACAGATCAGAATATGCACCCACATACCGTAGTCACCATCCCTTCGCATACGTATAAATTTGGGGACTCATACATCTGTCGTACGATAAAGATGTGGAATGCTCTTCCAGTCTCTGTGTTTCCACTTTCCTATGACTTGGAATCCTTCAAGCAAGCCGGCATAGTGTTAGGGACTGATGGCAGTTACGAGTATCTGACTTCAGTTGCTAACATTCATGGACCTTGCGCGCCACTTACCATCAGGTCACATGTCGTGCTAGTATTAAAAAAAAAAAAAAAAAAACACCAACCTTAGTATTACCACACTAAAAACATTATATCTCTAAAGTAGTTGATCTAATAGTGAAGCAGCTGAAGACAGCCAGGAGGAAACCTCGATCTACACCATTTTTTGATGTTTTATTCGATGGTACATAGTGCATCACAATTTAAATAAATATATAGGGCAGGTATATCAAAATCGTTTAGTTATATATGCATGAAGGCTAGACAAACATACATACGCGTACGTTTGGCTTAAAGAAACATAATTTAGTCGCTGGTATTTTCATGTAAATTGATTTGAAGAGGGATGTTCGGGCAAATCTCGGTAAATAGGATCGTATAAGTTGAGTATCCGGCCCCTTGTTAAAACTTCAGTGGTCAAGGATCAGTTCACGATCCAATGCCTTCTCAGATAGAGTATTTGAAAGCAAACTAAACTAAAC
This sequence comes from Tinea semifulvella, assembly GCA_910589645.1. Lineage (NCBI taxonomy): Eukaryota > Metazoa > Arthropoda > Insecta > Lepidoptera > Tineidae > Tinea > Tinea semifulvella. The sequence goes on from OU342609.1 coordinate 3,636,468, forward strand.
AATTATTTTAGAAGCCGCAATGAATAGTGGATGGTGAGCATCTTATTGTGCAATAAAATAAGGAGGCCTCATTTTTAACCTATAGATAGTCGCAAGCCCGAAACACCATTCTTTTCCTCTCTCATGTTACGACCTGTAATGAACAAGAATCTACAAGATGTTCATTCCTTCTTGATTGCGCCAGCTTGGCACTAAAACCAACACGGACAAGATCAGAGTAAGCAGAATATATTGCTTAGGGTGGTATCCGGAGTGCGTGGTTAGTGCGAAATTCTGTAATTGCAAGAGACCTGCTGATGCTTACTATCGAGGCATTTGTTGTCGGTCTAGCTAAATGTATGTTTTACTGGACTGACAACGGATCCTACAAGCATCTTCAGGATAGAGCTTCTACTTTCGCATGGCCACCGGAGGGGAGACCACACCCTAGGGAGCGATTTTAAAGAAGAGCTAAGGTAGACGAATCTAAGAGGCTAAATTCGTGAGCCACGTGTTACAGTAGCCTAGAAACAGCGCCCAGTACCAAAGGTACATAGAATGGTCGGCGGGTGGAAATGAGATTATCCCATCCCCAATCCAGGTCTATTAAACATCCGTGCCTAGATGACTCCACTGCCTGTCTGTCTGTTCTCTTTCTCCACATGATAAAAACGGATCCCGCATGGTAAATGCATTGAATGCAATGGAATTTCCAATTAGCAATTAGCAAATACCTTACTTACAACAGCACAAAATAATAAAAAAAAACACTTGCTTCAAAGCATAACCAATGGGCATAGTGCCAAGGATAAAAAGTAAAGTATTGTCACGACCGTAATCCCTAGCGTAGTGGTCAGAAACTAACTTATTTTTTTAAGGAGTTCACATATAGCAAACTTTACCATAGACCCAGACAAGAGGCAAGCTCATCTGGCGTACCAAACTCAAGAAATATAACAAATGAAACTAATTATTGTGTCTAGACCAGTAATCAAACCCGGCACCTCCGCGTCTAAATCTGCGGTTGTTATCACTAGATCACAGAGGCAGTTATAGCAAGATACTGAATGGTAATGCTGATCCATTGGTCCAAATATTTATTTATTTATTTAAATCTTCTCTGCACAAAGTACAAAGGCGGACTTAATGCCGCTAGGCATTCTATGACAGTCAAACCTTCGGGACAACAAGAGCAATTAAACAATGAAAGGTAGGTGCAATTACAGGGTCAATTAGACAATATAATGAGATATATAAATTAATACATACTTACATAAACATACAAATAAATAATATTTACATATCTACATACTAATACTACATGCAAATACATACATATAAACTACACATATAAACAATAATAATATACATACATATAAAATAAAATGTAATACTATCTATAACCATATCAAATACAAGTATAATATATAAGTATATTAAGTTTATTATGACTTCATGTAGTGTGCATATACAAGTTTTTTAAAGATAGCCCTGCTCGGGGCCTGTCGGATTTTAGGCAACTGATCCCAGAGGTTTACGGCTACAACTGCAAAGGACTTTGAGACAAAAGAAGAATGGTGAGTGGGAATGGACAGAGTAGAATTAGAGGAAGAACGGAGAGTTTTGTCATGGGTAGCGCCAAGATAAGTGAAGCACTCTTTTAAGTAATTGGGGGTAGCGGTTATATATATTTTTTTCCCAGTGCTCTTGTCTCCTTAGGGTGTTTACGAGCTATTATATTGAAAGTTTTAACTCAATCGGTGCAAGAAAACGTACTCCAATAAGCCGCCGATTGAGGTTCTATGATTGTAGTGCAGCAGCGCCCTAGCCCTTGACGTCGAGGACAGTTGGGAAGGCGCCAGGATGTCTGTACAGGTATCAGCCACAAACAATCGAATATCTTCTTAAACAGTGCCAAAATTAAAGCGATATTTATTTATAAATATTATTTTATTTATTTATAAGAATAGTAGTTAGTTTATTAATCACGATTGCCAAGTGTTAAAATTATGTGTGTTAATTTTATGATTATAGAATGAAAATTTGCGCTCATTGAAATTAAATCTACTGTGTTACTGTGTTCTCACTTAAGAATGCTTTTGCCTAAAAAAGTAAATAATTTATTGTCTGAGAAACACCTTAGATACTCATAAAATGAATTTACTTGTATTTTAAGGTGATAACTTCTGTTGATTAATATTTTCCTTCATTTTCCTAACTCATATCTAGTAAGTAATCAACTTTTTGGAATCTTAAATGATACCAAGGTTGGATGTTTGTTTGTACTTGTATTTTTATAAAAAAGTCCAGTTGATTTTGTAAAAACTTACATTTTGTTTGTAAAATATCACCAATGTCACGCCGTGCTCCAGTCCTATTGTCCGAAGTTTCATCTGGAACAAAAATAAGAAAACCTCAGGATAATTTTACGCGGACAGAAAGGAAAATGTTACCTACCGAATTCCCACAGGAAAAGGGTTTTTTTTTTGTTTTTGTTTTTTTAACTAGCGCGACATGTGCAAAGTCCATGAAAGTCAGCAACTGAAATCAGACACTCATGACTGACATCAGTCCCTAACACTATGCCGGCTTGATTGGGCATGACGGCAATTCGAGCCTGATCCCGAAACGTGTGGATACACTTTACTGGGTTTATCGGCACTAACGGTTTTTTTTGCAATAATGTCAAATGCAAATTTTTACTTCCAAGGGGAACTAATATTGTAATCTTGCCATAAAATATTATGTATCTTTTTGGAAATTAATTTAATTTCTTAACGTGAAGTAAAATTTAAAAAAAAATGTTGACTTAAAAAGTTTTATTTTTATAAATATGGCTTTAGTAACAATTTGCCAGTGTCAAAGTTAGGGAAAGACGGGTTAAATGAAAAAGGATTTAAAAAATTGGAATAGGATCAAAGGAGTAAGATAACTAAGACTACTAAATGACTCAATATGTACATTTGATACATACATACATATATATATACTCATATTTTAATATTATTTTCTTTTTTTTTATAAAGAAAGCAACAATATCGTATATAAGTTTACTACGTTTATTAAATATAAGTAAACTTGAAATATTGCTAGGGAACAATTAATTAATGAGGATCATCGATGTATATAGATAAGCCTATTCAATACAAAACGCACTCTTAAAAACGTGCCGCTTGCTTTGTGTACCTACCAACTTTGGGGGGCAATTCTCAAGCAAGGATAATGCCACATGCTTTATTCATCGGAAATTATATCACAATGCATACAAAAAGACTAGTTTTACTCGATATAAATATTAATATTAGGCGCTCTCGACGCTTGCTATCTCGCGACTGTTGGTGCAGCTACATGACTTCGATTGGTTTTACGGGAACGTTTTTATATCAGTGAGAGCCTGCCTATCTATATACATCGATGATGAGGACATTAGCGTCGAACGGTCGTATAGGGGAATTAATAATTTTGGTAAGAAGAAGACAAATTTCTAAGCATTCCATGGATTCACCGTGCGGGTGCCGGGTCCATCGTGTGTGGGTAAGAGATGAGAAGAATGGTGTCTCGGGCTTGCGACCGACAATTGGCTGGTTTAAGAAAAGGAGGCCTCCTTTTTTTTTCTATTGCGCGATAATACGCTCACCATCCACCATTCTACTTCTCTCCCTACCCAACCAAATACTGTATGATTCCGTTAATGCCGTCTTGGAAGCTCGTTCCATAAATGTATTGACGGCAGACCTGCTTAGGCCCAATTCTTTCAGTAAGTGATGCAAAGATTTTGCTGGAACTCCTCTTGCACCAACTTCCACTGCGTAAAGCTGAGTCTTGAACCCGTTCCTGATCATTTCTTCTGTGAGATCATAATATTTATTCGACTTCATGTTGTGGTCTTTTGGAATATTTGATTCCCACGGAACGGTAAGTTCAATAAGGATAACTTTTTTCAAGTTCCGAGAAAACACTAAGATGTCTGGCCTATAGGCTGATACAGCTAGTTCATCTGGGATCCTATAATGGTGTTCAAATGTATCCATGAGAATTTTCCAGTCTGATGCGGCGCCAAGGATCGAGGTGGGCTTGCATTTAGTTTTCGTGCTTTGCCCTTCCTTTACAAATGTGGTCAAAGTTTTATTTGTAGTCAGTCCCTTTCTGGCTCTTGCAATAGAAAGACTTACTGCTTCACGGATAACACCTAGGACTTTGTCATGTCGGCGTGAGTAATAGCCCTTTTCTAGGAGAGTAACGCACCCTACAAGTGTGTGTCTAGCAGTTCCTATGGCAGCACTACACAATGTACAGTTCTTTTCCGTAGCTTTTCCCCACCTTACCAGATTGCTCTGGTCCGGGAGGGACATTTGAAAAGCGTTTAGGTAGAACTTTAGCAACGCCGGAGACCAATCGTACATTAGTGTGCGCCACTTTAGGGCTGGAGGGATGCAAAAATCGCCCAAAGTTAGCCAGTCATTTTGAACTTCTAGAGTCATCGCGTGCACTCTGTATCCATGCTCTTCATCTTTCCTGAGGAAGGATTTTATAACCTCTTTGTCACTTTCTTTTTTCTTCCAGCCAATGCCTCTTTTGTCAGTCTGGGCACCTGTCATGAATTTCTTGAAGAATAGTAGTCTCGGTTCCATATCTGAGACCAGAGGGTCTCTTGGAAGGGATGAAATTGTATTATCCTGGGAGCTGGTTAGAATTTGATATTTGCTTATACGTAGATGTTTGTATAATTCAGATGGTCTTTTCAGATCCATTCCGAAGTTTCTCCGTCCTCTAAAGAATGTTGAGGAGTCAGCACCCTGGGCTAATCCAAGCCAAGACTTCAATGTTCTTATGACGTCCGCGTCCAGACTTGATAGTAGACTTTTGTTGAAATCATATACTAGGAAAGGCCAAGTGAGGCGAGATGCTAAGTAGTTGTCATATATCCAAGCTTTTTTGACATTGCTTATAGGCTGTTGAGTAACCCTATTCATGTCGTCAGTGAATTGTTTTACAACTACTTCTAGGGATGGTGTTTTTCCCTGAAAATTGATCCTTCTGCCAAGAAATTTAAAGGGCATGGTTTCATTTACCGGAGCTATTCTCTGCCCTGCTATACTCAGTCCAGGATCATAAGACGTAAATGTAGTGTTGCGCCTAGCCAGACATAGGCTGAAGCATTTTGATGGTTTCGTTCTCATTCCCTTTGTCCATGAGCAGAAATCATCCACTATTTTCAGCAAGCCCTGGCATTGCTTGGGATTTCTTGTTATCACCGCCAAGTCGTCTGCAAAAGCTAAGACGGATTCCGTATAGATGTTGTTTTGTTTGAATCTATATCCCCACTTCTTCTCACGAGATTTAAGTTTGTCGATTAGGATATTGATAATTATATTAAAAGCTACAGGTGATAGGCAGCAGCCTTGGAACAGGCCCACATTGTATTTTAGTGTGTCTGTGTAGCCGTCCTTGTTTGTTACGACAAATCTCAAGTTCTTGTAATAATTGGCAATTATATCTCTGATTAGTGTTGGAAAGTTATACCATTTTAGCGCAGTTTGCAGCAATTCATGTTGCACCGACCCAAATGCGTTTTCCAAGTCGATCCAACAGACGCTTAGTTGCCGCTCCTGTTTCCTGGCATCCTTCAAACACTCAGCGAGTAAGGTGTTGTGTTCTAAGCAGCCAGAAACTCCCGGCAAAAAACCTTTCTGGTGCTGGCGTGAGAAGTACTCGTTCTTGATCATAAATCGGGACATTCTTGCTTGTACTATGGAGAAGAAGATTTTGGACATTGTATTCGTCAAAGCGATCGGTCTTGCATCTTTGGGATCATTTACCTCAGTTTTCTTTGGTATGAGAACGAAGACTGCCTCGCCAAATGCCTTTGGAACTTGATTAGTAGACCAGATTTTTCGATATATATTATATAAATGCTTACGGGTGTGAGGACATTTTTTATATACAATGTACGGAATGCCATCTGGGCCTGGTGCCGATTTGGAACTTTTTCTTTTGATTTGTTCCTCCATTTCTTCCATGCTTGGTGGAAGGCATCGGAAGTCCTCTAAAGGTCTGACGGGTCGAGGCGAGGGTGGGTCCAGATATTGTTCCTCTTTTTATAATTTTATTTATTTTCTTTTATAATATTGACACATTGGTGGCCTTCTTTAAAATCTGAATTAAGTACGTCGAACCCCGGCACGTATTAATGAGACATACAATTTTCATCCGTAAAGTCTTTTGACTTTTTTTCCAAATTGATAAAAGGCAATATTAATTGAATTATTTTGACACCAACGAATTGTCTTCCTAACAAAAGACTAATCAGTGATAACTCCTCTTTTGTATTTCGAAAACGGTACTAATGTTTCTGTACTCAGTCGTATCTTAAAGAAGGGCCTTTACACTTTACGATCATACTTACTAACATAAACCGACTGTTACCTCACAGTAGACAAACTATATTTTAATAATAAAATGGATTTTATGTTCAAACTAATTGTGTAGCATTTATATGCACGTAATATACAAGTTATAATATATATATAACCAGCCACATCCAATACATAAAACCGTACCTTAAATATAAATTAAAAGCTACCTAAATAATAAAATTAAAAATAAATTAAACTATAAATGAAAAATGTCCTCTAGAGACGTCCCATCCGAGATATAGCGAGGCTAATACGTTGGCAGAAATAATTGCCAGCCTTCCTGTCTCCAGACCTTTCTGTCAGCCGCTTAGACAACTCCTTGGCCAACTGACGGTCCCCATGAAACCGTACCTAAATATGCATCAATCTATGATTCATTTGTGATATTCATATTTAATTCATCGAACAGAGAACTTGTTAAATTTCATTTGTAGTTTAATCCAAAAGATAAGGTACATAAATATGAAGATAATTACATCGTGAACGCTAAATACGTATATGTGATTCTTATAATCTGATAATATAATTGATATTAAAAAGTGCTTTTATTCTTAGACGGAATCATAAATCAAGTATGTGACTAAAATGTATATAGTAGGTATTAGAAAAGGTATGCACCTCTCAATCGTAAAAAATATTCCGTGAGAGGATAGTTTAACACAAAAGGGAAAGATATGGTACAAATGTATTACATGTAGTACTATCAAACTACGTCTAACTGACACATTTAAACCAGTAGCCAGTCAGTAGTAAGCTATCAATCGAGCCGTAAGGTCGTTACACGCACGCCTTAGTTAATAACATCGGTGATTTTCTATTTAGTTTTTAAGTGACAACGCCCTTTTACAGCTGCTTATCTTACATAATGTAATATTTATTAATATATTTTGTGACATTTACTGACATCTAATTTAATAACATAGGTTAAAGTAGTATAGTAACTGACAACGCTCTTTTACAGCAGTATCTACATTTAGGGAGTGTATAATTTACATAGTTTTAATTTGGTAATGACGATGGCTGTTCTTTCCACTTGTCGATCTTTTGCTACCCTTCCATGATATGTAAACTGTTAATTGTATACCTAACAAAACCAAGTGTACGTTATGTATCTTATGGTGAATAAATGAATTGAATTGGATGCAACTTTGGGTGTGGCTTTGCGCGAGTTATCGGTTCCGCATTTTATGCGGTTTATGCGGTTTAGCGACCAACATAGCGCGTGCCATATCCCTTTGCTATTAAAGCTAATTCAATACATAGTTATGCTGTTTATTTAAGTGGATGCGTTACCTATAAACATTTCTGTACTTACGTGGTTGATGAATTTATTACTCATCATATCGGAATGTCGTGTCGGTAGGTGTAAAACAGAAAAAAGCAGCGTGACAAACGAGGCAAGGAGGCTCTCAGAGCCTCAGGCGAGAGTGCTCTGTAGAACTCTCTTGTAATTCGCTGCGGGCAACTCTGCAATTAGTGCAAGACTCACAAGACATTTAAAATACTCATTGATACAAATTCACACCTCGGGCCACTCATTTACGCAAATTTCAATTTGACAGAACTGGGAATCTTTACGAATAATAATTGAAATTCTATTTAATTATGAAGAACCTCGGAAGAAGAATAGAATATAAAGTAATACAAATATCTGTCCAACAAATTATGTCGCAAATAAAATAAATGTACGTCTAGTACGTCGTCGGGCAAAGTATCATCACGACCGTTTACCTTTCGGGGTGGTCAGACACCACGCTTATAAATAAGCGAATTCATATTTAGCCAACTTTACTATTAGCCAATCATGTCAAGTGGCAAGCTCGTTGATGTCTCCAGCATACCACAATCGAGAAATATCACAAATAAATTGAATATTAATTAAATGTATTTATTTATTGTATATATTTGTGTCCCTAACAGGGTTCGATACACGGTACCTCCGAGTCTAAATCCACGGACTTAACCGCTAGACCACGGAGGTAGTTAAAGAACGATAAAAAATAAAGAACGGGTCTTTATAAAAACTATTAAAAACGGAGAATCTATAAAAAATACATACTGCAAAAGATTATTCCTGCAATAAAATGACATAGAGATGCAATAAAAATACAAAACAGGAAAGTCAGGGTCAAACGTTATTATACAACTTTTATAACAAGCCCCACATCACTCAACAACTCATAAACCGAACGTACGAGTTAAAATCATTCGCTTATATACAACGCCCAGAGCAATGATGGCTCGCTTGTAAGAATGATTTCTTTAGAATTCTAAAAAGATCGCCCGAAACCCAGCGAAGTACCAATGAGAATCGCAACATTTGCCATAGATTTGTGTAAGTCCTCTTTCATGCTGTGTTTTTGTAATTTTATATAAATATCACCATGGCAAGCTTACACTATTAGTTCTCATTCAAAGTCAAAATTGGCATTTGACATCATTGCAAATGGCACATACTGTCAACGACAACAACAAATAGTTAGTTAGGCGGACTGATGGTGGTATTTTGCCCAGTCTACCTGGGCGGGAAGTATCCAACGTTCATGCCGATAAACCGTGCAAAACTTTTTCGTAGTAGTTGCTACTAATTTATGGAACGATCTATCAACAACGGCAAGCAACTATCAGAACATTTTTTTAAAAACTGTTGTATTCATCATTACAGCCCCTAGAACACAGCGTGCTAAACCTCTACTGTTGGATATGTAACGATAACGAAATTAATTTAAATTTATTATAATTATACATTATGTTATAATTATTTAGATTATAAGTTGACACGGCTATAATGCCTCGAATTTAGGTTAAGCTACAGTACTTGCTTATGGCAGCAATGTCACTTCCTTATTTCGGTCTATCCATAATTTAATTTAATCTTTTTATTTATTATTTTAATAATATTGTAAAAAATTTACAATATCCGAGTGTTACATGTGAACCATATGGAAATAAATATTTTGAATTTGAATTTGAATATGTGCCTTATTATTACATCAATGGAGAATTCATCTCACACCTCCGATTTGCGGATGACATAGTCATTATGGCCAGTTCACTCAAGGATCTTAGCGGAATGCTGAACGGCTTAAACGTAGCATCCCAGCGGGTTGGTCTCGAAATGAACTTAGACAAGACGAAAGTCATGTTCAATGATCATGTCAAGCCGAGGCCAATCTGCATAGGAAACGACACTCTCGAAGTTGTGCAAAATTACGTATACCTCGGGCAGACTATCCAATTAGGAGCAGCCAACTTCAGCAAAGAAGCCGACAGACGCATTCAGCTAGGATGGGCGGCATTCGGGAAACTCCGGCACATCCTCTCATCGTCTATACCACAATGTTTAAAGACTAAGGTCTTTAACCAGTGCGTCCTTCCGGTAATGTCGTACGGAGCAGAGACGTGGACACTAACAGTGGGTCTGGTCCATAAATTCAAGGTCGCTCAGCGAGCCATGGAGAGAGCTATGCTTGGTGTATCTCTGATGGATAGAATTCGAAACGTTGATATTCGTCAGAGAACGAAAGTTACAGACATAGCTTTTAAAATTAGCAAGCTGAAGTGGCAATGGGCCGGACACATCTGCCGCAGAACCGACGATCGATGGGGCAAACGGGTTCTAGAGTGGAGACCACGTACGGGAAGACGCAGAGTGGGACGACCCCCCGCCAGATGGACAGATGACCTAAAGAAGGTCGCTGGTGGGGGTTGGATGAGGGTAGCGAAAGATCGCGTTAAGTGGCGAGCCTTAGGGGAGGCCTACATCCAGCAGTGGAGAGATACAGGCTGATGATGATGTGCCTTCCAGAAAATATATCTGGAGAATTGTCTTTTGGAAAGTTGGTATTTAGTGGAACCGGGACCGACAGCTTAACGTGCTCTCCGAGACACGGGAACAGTGGTGTTATAAATCAATGACAAGTACAATGTATGTATTAGTATGTAAATAAGTATTTATTCACTAGTATATATTGAAATCTAATATGTTTCTATTAGTTTTGATAGCACCTGCCTTATCTTGTCGTAACTGCTTTAGTTGTCCCAAAGGTATGCTAGAATGTCTAGCGGCATTAGGTCCGCCTTTGTACTTTGTGCAATAAAGTTTATAATAAATAATAAAAAAAAAATGTACGTAACAAAAGTGTATTTCTCATTGGTACATGCCGGGTGGGTTTGAACCGACCTTTGTAGGATATAATTGAAAGCGTTCTTACAACCGAGCCACCACCGCGTTATTATTTGTATTTAGTATATTGATATATATATATATATATATATGATGTAAGTATACTCGTATATTAATTCTATTAAATTACCTTTATAATTATAGTCTTATGATCTGTCTTATGCACAGATACTCTCAATGTCCTACAGAGGCGAGCTGTTCGAATTATGGACGATGCCACTACATCTGGAACTCTCGAATCCCTGCAGCTTCGCCGAGATGTGGCTTCTCTGAGCGTGTTCTACCGGCTATACTATGGTGAGTGCTCCGAAGAATTCTGTAACCTAATCCCTCCCTATCCATTCCGCAACCGAACCACATGCACAGGTCAGAATATACACCCACATACCGTAGTCACCATCCCTTTGCGTACGTACAAATTTGGGAACTCATACATCTGTCGTATGATAAAGATGTGGAACGCTCTTCCAGCCTCTGTGTTTCCACTTTCCTATAACTTGGAGTCCTTCAAGCGAAGTGTGAAAAAGCATCTAGTCAAGCCGGCATAGTGTTAGGGACTGATAGCAGTTATGAGTATCTGACTTCAGTTGCTAACATTCATGGACCTTGCGCGCCACTTACCATCAGGTGGGCCCAAGGTCACATGTCTTGCTAGTATAAAAAAAAAAAAAAAATAAAAAAAAAAATATTTCCTTGATTGGTGCGATATAATTGTTCAAATCTGTCTCCAAGGTTTGGCTGTCACAGAATATCATCGGGCATTAAGCTCGCCTTTGTAGTTTGTGCAATATTTTTGGTTTATATAAATAAATATATATAAAATACCTACAAACAATATTATACCAATTTAGAGAAGTAATGTGGACCGGTCTTGCTTGTTGGTAGTGAAGTGGGCGCAGAATAAATATAAAATAGCCCGGTCCATGTATAGTATAAATATTAATATAGATAACATTACTTTGGTTGAGTGCTTTGCAACTGCGTAGACTTTTTGCGGTAGTAAGTCTTGTCTCAAGCGGTGTTTTTTATATAAATATCACCATAGTGTTTATAATTTTAACGTGTCGAACCCGTGACCACAGCCAATGCAACTTGGCTGAAACGTCGGGAGAAATATGTCTCCAAGGTAAATCGCGTAAAGACCCGTTAAAATTATAAGAACTATTATAAATGTGCGCGAAAGTTTTTAAATATCACCATGTTAATTTACAATATTAGTTCTCCTTGAAAGTAAAAATTGGCATTTGACATCATTGTAAATGGTACATACTTTCAACAAAAACAACAAATAGGTTGTACGCGGACTGATGGTGGTAAATTGCCCAGTCTGCCGGGGCGAGGAAGTATCTACAGTTCGTACCGATATACCCAGTAAAGTGTATCCACACGTTTCGGGAACAGGCTAGAATTGGCGCCCAGTCAAGCCGGCAAAGTGTCAGTCATGAGTGTCTGACTCCAGTTGCTAACATTTGACCTCGCTCTATCATAAGATAGAGACTATAACTATAGAGGTATAACTGACCTACGTCAGTTTGTAAGGCAACGACCTTTAAGTCAGCAACAGGTATGCCCTGAAGTTATGAATTATAGAAACCCTTAATTCACTTCGCTGGTAATCCCTCGACATTTTCATATTTAATGTTGTGCTTGTGACGTTAAATTAAACTTTTAGGTTTATTAATTATTAGTGCCTCTGGAGTAGGTTTGTACTACTGAAGATGAGCTTTGCAGAACATATGCCAGACGGGTTTTTGTAACCTACTCCTAGCATTATTTTATCAAAATAACTTTATCATAGCAAATAAAAATCGTTCTTCGGTAGGTAGTTTCGAAAATATTTTATGAGGGCAGACATAGTCATCGATAAGGGTTCGATTTATTTCTCTCGAAACCCTAAAAGATAGACACAACGCAGTTAAAGTAAAAAAAAATATTCTAAAAAATAATTTTTATTTAAAAAAATGGAAAAAAAATATCAGAGCATAGTCTTGCGAGGCTCTGGCGGAAGACCAATATCAAGATTGCAAGACTAAGACCAAGATTGGGTAACACTACTTATCGGCTATGCTCGGTAATTCTTTGATGGACAAAGTCAGAAATGTGGATATCTGTTAGAGAACCAAAGTTATCAACATAGCCTTCTAAACCTCTGTCGCAGAACCGATAACCGTTGGAGTAGACAGGTTCTGGAGTGGAGACCACGTACGGGAAGACGCAGAGTGGGGCGACCCTCCGCCAGTTGGACGGTTGACCTGAAAAAGGTCGCTGGTGGGCCTATATCCAGCAATGGGACAGACACAGGCTCATGATGAAGACTTATTTTATATATATATATATATATACAATAAATAGTATAAGTGTATATGTATAGTGTAAATGATAAATCTTAAAAATAAAAATTAACACAAAAATAAAATGTAATATTAATTTAAAAAACACTGTTTTGTTTGTTTAGAAAGTAGGTGGTAGGTAAACGTTTGAAAATATGAACAGGGGGAGCCTGTCTGATCGTCAGTGGGAGCCTGTTCCATTGGCGAGCGGATGACACAGTCAACGAATCTGAATATCTGCTGGAACTATGAGACGGGATTATGAGTTGATTATTCTGAGAAGAACGGAGAGGGCGGTCGTGAGAGTCACAAAGAACTTATCGGGTAAGGACTCGCCGGTAATTCTATGTACATTTGGTAATTTACGCTGTCCTAGTATAACAATGCCCGTGTGGCTGAAGAACTTAGAAAACTAGATTCGTCTACTCAAGCTCTTCTTCAAAAGGATTTTCGAAGAAGCAATATTCTAAAGATGATCTGAAAGACATAAATAAATGTTTCCAAGGTAAGAAATGAGCCTATTTCTGTTAAATTCAAAGTAGACGGAACAAATATAGAATTTGGTCGAAATTCAATTTGGGTCGTGTCAATTTTAATAAAGCTATTTAAGTAGGAAAGGAAAATGGGACATTTCACGTGGAACGACGTGTTATGTAAAACTGTGACAAGCAGGAAAATAACAATGTACCTACTACTAGGTTTCTGATTACCTTTTTGTTTTTTTTTTATTTTTATAAATTTATCGTTGCAGTTTAAATATTTTTTTCTTGCTATCTGTTAGTTGATCTAGCAGGTCTATTCTGTTACTTAAGCGCAAACGTTATATAATGGAATTATTATTATTTATAACTTTATTGCACGAAGTACAAAGGCGGACTTAATGCTCGTAGACATTTTCTGACAGCCAAACCTTGGGGACAAATTTGAACTATTACAGGTGCAATGAAAGAAATATTAAAAATTAGGAAGAAATATTAACAACTTAATCATACACTTACATATTATACTGTTATATATACTATAATATTAATATACTAAATACTAATAGATATATAATACTATACATATATACACTTACTAATATTGTGAGGAGCTTTTCTGGTAGTGTAGATATACGAGTTTTTCAAACGAAGATCTGGTAGTTGCTTGTCTTATGTTTACAGGAAGATCATTCCATAAATTTGTGGCGACAACGACAAAAGAATTTGAAACAAATCCGGAATGATGAGAGGGAACTGAAAGAAATGAGTTGTGAGAGGAGCGAAGGAATTTATATCGTGGAAAGATGAGAGATAGGCCAAATTGTCCTTGAGGTGTCTCGGAGAACTCTGAGATTTCTGCGACATCGAATAGGAATCCGTTAACTATATATACGTGTATATCACGCTATTAAAGTTGATATTTGCTGTGAGTGTAATGTGAAGTTTAAGTCTGACTATGTACTCTGCATTAAACTTTTAGTTATATCGGTTCTATATAATAATAATAAATTCTTTATTGTACAAAACCAAAACAAGTGCAGGTACATAGGCGAGCTTAATGCCGTAAATGCATTTTCTACCAACTAACCTTTGTGACTGAGATATGTAATAAGCGGGTACAGTATGTTACGAAGAAAATAGATAGTTGAAATTATTTATTACTATATAAAACACAAATTAATTACATACTCGTACATATAAGAACTATACTTATATATAACCTAGATTGTTTTATTGAGTTTTAGCAAACAATTTTGGTACCAATCTCACTAGAGATATCGTTAGGGATTTTTTAAAAGTACAATCTACACAAAGCAGACCACGCTCACGACAATCCCCACGGTCCACTCGTGGGCCGTGCAGTACGAAACAATAAATGTACATATTTTTATTTTATTTGGAAGTGATTCGGAGCAAAATTTTCATTTTAGTTTCTAGTTGTATTATTTTTAATAGCAAGAACTTATATTATTAATATTGTATTTTAGTTTGTAATTTTTTTTTTTTTTTTTTAATTAATAGTAAATAAAATATGTCTATATAAGACAAAAATCATAGAAGGTCCTTCTCAATCTCGCACTTAACGAATTTTAGGCATAGATAGTGCGCAAATTTAGCACGGTATGGATATTTGTAGTACACGTCTATGACTATAAACTATCAATTAGGTATACGAGGACGAAATAGGGGGACTTAAATATGCGACATTTATTATTAGGTTGAATTTTATTTGTATTATAGTTTTAATTAATATACATTTATTCGAAAAAATATTTACAACATATAAAATAAAATTAATATTAAGGATAAGGATATAAGTCCCGTCCGTGTGGAATGGTGGCAAGAACGCTGGCAGCATTTCCCCGCTGAATTGCAATACTGATTCTCTGGGCGAAGAAAGAGCCAGCCCTCTTGTCACCGGAGGAGACAACAAGACGCGGTGTTATGTCTTTTAAATTAAATTATATTTTTAATTATATTTAAAACACCCTGTATAGAATATTGGGTTTGGCAGCAATTGAATACGAATTGGGCAGATATATATATACATAACCACAAAACCGCTCCATCCGTTGAATTGTAGGTGAATGACGGCGCTGACCGCTGCACGTTCGATGATTGGAAACTTGGTTATAAACGAAGATCGAAGCTAACATTTTGACAGTCAAATATACACATACATATCTTTACGCCAGATCCCTTGCGGGGTAGGCAGAGACAATTGAGCGCCATTTGACACGATCACGACATACCTCTTTCGCTTCGTCGACATTCGTCAACCACTTCATACATTATGTTACGAAGGCTTTTTAATGCGACTGCCTCCGTGGTCTAGCGGTTAAGTCCGTGAATTTAGACTCAAATATACCGGGTTCGGTTCCTGGTCGGGACACAAAAATATTTATTAATGTAAATAAATACATTTAATTAATATTTAATTTATTTGTGATATTTCTCGAGTTTGGTACGCTGGAGACGAGCTTGCCACTTGTCATGATTGCCCTATAGTAAAGTTGGCTAAATGTGAATCCGCTTATTCATAAGCGGATCTGACTAACCCGAAAAGGAAACGATGGTGATGATACTTTTTTTAATCCACCTTCAGCTATCCAATCCTCCTTTAACAATTTTGTAACTAAAATGAGAACATTAACAAAAATCCCTGTTTATGAATGAAGAAAAAAAAACTTTTATATAAAACATTAAAAAGTTTTTCATTAAAATAACTTAATAACGTTCACGGGTCGTTTATAAGAAACATCAATTGGCTATTACCTGAGGTAAAAGTCTTAAGAGACAATATCATATAGAATATCAATATCAAGGCTCATTGACGTCTCTGGTGACAATAGGGCTGGCAGTTCTCCCAAAAATTAAGTATCATAATTCAAAGGGGAAATGCTGCTAGTGTATTGGGCACCATGCCACAAGACAGCGATTTGAAGGAGCTATTTTTTTTGTAAGTATTTAATTTTTTTTTTTTTTTTTAAGTTAAATTTAGATTTTGTTGTAATATAGTTTATTTATTTATATACCCCGACATGTACTTGGTATTTTACGTGCTGAAAGGGTTATGCCGGCGGAGCTTTCACAGCTGGATGGAATAATTTAGTGGAAGAGCCGTAAAGAATACGGGTTGTTAGTACTGTCTCTTAAGGGAAGAAGAAGTTTTAATATCACAAGTTTTAGTGGGAAAATGACGCGATAAATAAGTTATGAAAGGCGATGAAGATTAACCGATTAATACTTGTAGCAAACAGATTTCTGATTAAAGTATCATGAATTATGTTTTATTTTGATAGCCTCTATAACAAGTTATTTGTAATTAACTAACTATTTACTAGCAGTTTTTCTTAATGGAAAATGATAATATTTTGTATTTTATTTAAACTGCCTCCGTGGTCTAGCGGTTAAGTCCGTGGATTTAGACTCGGAGGTACCGGGTTCGATTCCTGGTCGGGACACAATAAATTTTATTTATAATATTTTATTTGTGATATTTCTCGAGTTTGGTACGGTCGGGTCTATAGTAAAGATGGCTAAATGTGAATTCGCTTCTTTAAAAAAAGCGTGGTTTGTAACCGCAAAGGGATACGGTCGTGATGATACGTTACTTTTTTAAAGTACTTACAGCGGATTTTATTTGACTTTAATTTCAACGATTGGTGATCCGAATGAAATATTTTTTTTATATAATATTCTCCTCCTTGCGTCGTTTTCTTTAATGAATGAGAGTCGTTTTACGCCATCCAGGTCTGCCTTACCAGCCTCTCCAGATAGCCAGATCTTTCACGGGCTATATGGCCAAACACTTAAGGACGCAGATGGGAGAGTCTGATATTAAGCGCAACGTTATATAGTGGAATCCGTAAACTATATATATATATAACGCCATTAAAGTTGATATTTGCACGGCCGCTGTCAAGGTCGAGCGCTTATAGAGTTAAAAATTGAATAATATTTTGTAAATATATTTATTTTTATTTATTTAAAACTTTATTGCACTATGTACAAGGGGCGGGCTTAATGCCGCTAGGCATTCTCTAGCAGCCAACCTTTGGGACAATGCAGAGAATTTTGATTATGAGGTAGGTGCAAAGGGCTTAAAAAAGAAAGTTATTAAAAATATTAAATAAACTTAATCTAAGATAAAACAATACATATTAATATACACACCAATACATACAAATATGTACGCAATAATACATATACTACACAATATATATATATACTACATACAATATATCTTACATACACTGTTGGGAGCTGTTTAAGTAATGTGAATATACCATATTTTCAAAGAGTGATCTATTGGGCGCTTGGCGAATTTCTACCGGCAAATTGTTGCACAGATTCGCGGCCACCACTGCGAAAGAGTTTGACTCAATAGACAAAACAGAATTGTGGGCCGAGCGAAGTGACCTGTTATGAAGTGACGTGAGATAGGCAAACTTGTCCTTGAGGTATTTCGGTGTCGCAGGCTCACGATAACGAAATACACTAATAACGTTTTCGACTAAGTAACAGTGAGCTCCTTGAGTATTTATCCGCGTTGTCCACGAAATGCGCAACATACGCCTCCAGCACCACATTTCGAAATCTTCAACGCAGCTTCGGTATTTGGCTCTAAGAGTCCAGGTTTCGCCACCATAATTAAAACAAAGCCCTCCGCCGCGTCTGTCTATCTGTCTGTCTGTTCGCGATAACCTCAAAATCTACTGCAACTATTTTCATGTTGTTTTCACCAATCGAGAAAAGTTTTAGTATATAATTTGTTAAGGTTTTGTATACATTAACGATATTTGTTGGAGGTGTCGGGAAAAAAATAAGCCGTCTGGAAGCTTTCTTTCATTTCTTTGAATACGCTGCCTAAATCTTTAAGATATAAAAAAAATGTATGGTGGAATTACGTATCTTATATAGGTCTACAGAAAATTCCTTGAAGGCATATGTCTTAAGAATAACATACTATATCCATTTTAATATTTTAAAAAAATGGGCAATAATAAAGCGGTAATTGGAAAGCTATTAACACAAATACTGTATTAATCTTTATTATTTTAAATTCGTTAGCAGGCTTGAGCATATTAATAAATACCTTAGGAGATATAGAACAATTAAAAATATGGGCAACGAAATTAATTTCGTGTCGCGGGCAAAGCCGGGTAAAACAGCTAGTATATATACTATTTATTTATTTATTTATTTATAAACTCTTTATTGCACAAAAAACTTAAAAGTAATGTACAAGGGCGAACTTAATGCCTTTCGGCATTTTATAACAGCTAACCTTTGGGAGTGTGGTAGAGGATTTGCGGGGTGCATTATTATAAATATACAATTTACATACAATACATAATAATCGTTACATACTACTACTTAAATACATAAATATATATATATATATATATATACACAAATACGAAACTAAGTAAGTATATAGTACTGTTTACACACAATAAAAATAGTATGATAGATATAGGTACTAGGAAGATCTATGTTGTTGTTGAAAGTGAGCGATAAGTAGATTTTTAAATATATTAATAGACGGCGCCCGTCTGATAACCAGATACTATATAGTTATCCAGATAATATATCGCTAACAAAATCTACGGTGATGAGTTGCTAACTCTCAGCGTGAAAAAAGGCATGTTCCCGGATACTACATAAGGGTATTAACACAAATACCAACTTATATTGAAAAGCTTATGTCGATGTTCCGAAACTCGACAAACTTTACGCAAAACAAAGGCAAACCCATCAAAGTTAAATTATATCAGAACAAGGTACAAGGAGAAACAGAAAGATGCAGAAAATACACTATAGAACAATGTTAAACATTAATTTAAAAAAAAAACACAAAAGTTGTAAATAATAGGTAAATTGCCCAGTGTATCCACACGTTTCGAAATCAAGCTCGTATAGCCATCATGCCCAGTCAAGCCGGCATAGTGTTAATAAACTGATGTCAGTCATGAGTGTCTGATTCCAGTTGCTAACATTCAAGGACCTTGCGCGCCACTTACCTTCATTTGGGCGCAGGGTTACATGTCGTGCTAGTATAATAAAAAAAAAAACAAAATAATTGAAGTATATTATCATCGTGGGACAACCTCCTGCCAGATGGACGGATGACTTGAAAAAAGGTCGCTAGTGGGGGCTGGATGAGGGTGGCGGAAGGAATTGGCGAAGCTTGGGGGGGGGGGAGGCCTATACTCAGCAGTGGAGAGACACAGACAGATGATCATCATCGTTCCTAGACCTCAGCTTTTGGGAATGGAGCTTACAAGAATATTTAACCTACTCTGCATATTTTTTGCACTTTTACATTATTTTAATCTTGGTCGGTGTAACTGAGGCTTACGGTAACTGCACTTGCACTAACTATTTTAAGCGCTAACTATTGTTTGTTTAATTGCTACAAAAAAAAACTATCGACTATTATTAGTATATACTCGTAAAGTCTAGATTTGCATTTTTTTCAATGTTTTCTTTGGTTTAAAGTTTTATTCGTGCGCCTGTTTTCAGTGCTTTCAAGTGTACTTTTCTGACAGATTCCAAAAGAGGCCAAAGTTTTAGATTGAATAAATCATTAGCGTTTAAAGGTAACCAATAAGCTTCTCCAGGTATTTCAAAATATATCAAAGTTTTAAAGCTTTTTGCACAATTGTTTGTTTCGAATCTTGTTTGTATTTCATAGTAGTGAACCGCGTTCGTAATCTCTTATGAGTTGGTCAGAAATAAAGTTTTTATTATTATATTGACCGCCTCCGTGGTCTAGTGGTGACAAACGTTGCCGTGAACTCGGGAGGTCGTGGGTTCGATTCCCACCGGGAGCAAGTTGTACATTGTATAATTTGTCTCAGTCTGGGTGTTTATATGTATAAAATGTATATATTTACAAAAAAAAAGTATAACATGTAGTTTATCAACCATCTAGTTTCCGTAACACAAGCCTCGTAGCTTACCACGGAAACTAGATGGCGCTGTGTGACCTGTCTGGAAATATTAAAAATATTAAATATTATTAAGGTGTGAATTCACATTGAGGCTACTCTATCCCATGCATCCATGAAGTCGTATATAGATAGGCATTCACTGATATAGAAACATTCCTGCACAACCAATCCGAGCAAGCTCCGAGATTGCTTAGTAAAGTAAAGTTTCATCACGACCGTTTACCACCCTCGGTGGTCAGAAACCATGCTTATATAGAAACGGATTCACATTTAGCCAACTTTACTATAGGCCAATCATGACAAGTGGCAAGCTCGTCGATGTCTCCAGCGTACCAAACTCGAGAAATATCACAAATAAATTTAATATATTTTTTTATGTATTTATTTACATTATGAAATATTTTTGTGTCCCGACCAGGAATCGAACGCGGTACCACCGAGTCTAAATCCACGGACTTTACAGCTAGACCCCGAAGGCAGTTATATATGTATATATAAGATACGATTATAATCCATTTCATGTAAATTATAAAAACCCACATATTTCCCCCTTTTGTTTTAGCTCTGTTGATTCACTGTGAATTATCATGAGTAGGTATGGTAATAATAATAATAACGTTTATTGAGCTTTCTTATTGGTACCTATATACAAAGTTGAGTAAACAATATATAAAATATTTCTTGAATATTAATATAGTATTTTGTATATATTATATAGTATTGTTTTAGAACTAAATTTCTCGAAATGTGAACTGTATATTTCAAATTTACTAACATCTGGTAAACAATCCAAAATTATTTCTCTTTTCAACAGTCTGGCACCCAATATTAAAATTTTAAACAATGAAACCCTTCGACTTCTAGGATCACCAATCCTAGATGAATCGATCCAAATTTACGTTCAGGAACAATTAAATAAATTTAACTCAACTTCAGAACGCTTATTCCAAATTCAACCCCACATGGCACTTTTTATCATCCGATTTTGTTTGTTTGCACCCAAATTTACTTATGTACTCCGCTGCTCCCAACTTGGAAATTTCCGGACGAACTTCTTTTACTAGATAAACTTTTGCAAAATTCACTAATTAAAATTCTAAATTGCCCCATGAATGACCGTACTTGGGCCCAAGCTTCACTACCGATTCGGTTCGGAGGTCTGGGAACTCGCAAAATTTCTAGTGTAGCACTGCCAGCGTTTCTGTCGTCTGTACATAGTACTGTCGAGCTCTACGGGAAAATCACAAACCCATCCTTGGGTTCCGTTGAGCCGTCGTACTTGTCAGATGCCAGAGATGCCTGGTCAGTAGCATGCCCCAATAAATCTGTTCCAAATTTAACAAAATTTCAACGACTATGGGACGAGCCGCTCTGCAAACTGGTACTGGACGATATTTTATCTTCCAGTAACACGAGAGAGCGGGCTCGCCTCATGGCCGTTTCCACTAGGGAGTCGGGTCTCTGGTTGCAGGCTTTTCCCTCAGCATCGGTTGGCACACTCCTTGATCGAAATACACTGACAATGGCGGTGTGCCTTCGTCTCGGAGCCCGGACTGTCCACCCACACCAGTGTCGGTGTGGAGAGCCCGTGGAACATCTCGGACACCATGGGCTTTCTTGCGCTAGAAGTGCTGGCCGCATTCCTCGTCACGCTGCTTTAAACGACATCATTCGAAGGGCTTTTGTCACTGCTGGAGTACCCGCGATCCTAGAACCCTCTGGGATTGCGCGGAGCGATGGCAAAAGACCCGACGGCATGACCGTTGGGCCGTGGAAACTTGGCAGGTCCCTGGTGTGGGATGCGACATGTGTAGACACATTAGCCCCATCACACATCCAGGCGACCTCGTCAAGCGCGGGAAGTGCGGCGGTTTCTGCTGAGAACCTCAAGCTGCGCAAATACGCCAACCTCAGTACAGGTTACGAATTTGCGCCGTTTGGGGTCGAGACGATGGGCCCATGGAGACACTCAGCCAAGCGTCTGGCCAAGGAGTTGTCCAAACGGCTAACGGAAAAGTCTGGAGACAGGAAGGCTGGCAATTATTTCTGCCAACGTATTAGCTTAGCTATACAGAGGGGAAATGTTGCCAGTCTTCTGGGGACTATCACTGAAGGGTCGTCTCTAGAGGACATTTTTTACTTATAGTTTATTTTTTATTAGGTTTAGTTTATATTTATTTTAATTTTTACTTTTAAGTAGTTTTAATTTATATTGTAATTATTTTATACTGTTTGTATATTACTTCAATATTAATATTTGTATATTAAATTTAAAAGATTATAGGTATATTGATGTACTAATTAACTTCTTATTGTTAATATTTTATTTATGTAGGTAATACGGTAATATAATAGGCAATATAATATTGCCTAATACGGAAAAGGGAATTAAATAAATCATTGGACATATACCTATTAGAAATATTATTATTCATTTGATTTGATTTTGACCTTTATATTATTTTGATTTTTGACATTAATTAGCTACTGACAATTACTTTTTATTTTTTTTATATAATAAATTCTCACAACGAAACAAATGTATGTTTAAGTGTATATTCAATGCATTGCACTGATAAATTGTGATTGGGGGTCGGTTTCAAAATCACCTCCTTTTCTCATACTGCAATATGATTAAGAAACCACCTCCTAACCTTACCATTGGAATGGTTGTAAAAATAGCAAGCTGTATGCTCAAATTTTTGAGATGAAGTCCAGATCTTAGTTAGTTGTATGTATCTGTTTATATTTTGGTATGACTGCATCTTGTTATGAGCATCTAATAAATAAATAAATAAATATATGTACGAGTATATTCGTATGTAATTAATAATAAAACTTTTTAAGTTAATATAGTATTGCACCTACCTTATGTACTTACTGCTCTCGTTGTCCCGAAAGTTTGACCATCATAGAATGTCTAGCGGCATTAAGTCCGCCTTTTTTATACTTTTTAAGTAAGTTTAAATAAATAAATAAAAAATATAAGAAATTAAATGGGCAGAAACAAAATGAAACGTATTGTAATGAAAAAAGATTGCACCATTAAATTTAAAACACTTATACACCACTTCCAATCCAGGGTTTCTCGTTTTGTTGGCGAATGAATGGATATAATTACGGCCCACAATTTATGAAACTCGAAGAAAATGCTTACCATCATTGACTTTTATGTGGGGACCAGTGTTAATACAGCTTCATCGTGAATATATATATTATGGACACCAATTTTTAACATCCTATATACATATAAATTACAAACTAGGATATTAAATAAATTATTTAAAATACATTGAGCTAGGACAGGCTAACAGATCTGTTAGTAAGTGCAGAAAGCACTAGATCATTCTGTAAAGTCACAGATTGATCAGGGAAGGAGAGTGTGTTTCGCAACACTGGTATGTGGTAGTTTGTGTATTTATTTATGTTTAGTTACTGATATTTGCTTATCTCTTTCGGCACGGACAATACTAAATGTGCGTTATTACAAAAAATATTTAGAGGTCACCAAATTCTGTTTTGCCGCTCCGAATCGTGCCGATCGATCGGAAACTCGACAAGCTACTTAGTCATTATCTTTATTAAATTGTTAGCCTTGTCTTTTTTTTTTTTAAATACAATAGTGGTTTTTATTTCCATCATATTACCCAACGCACATTAGTAAACAACAACACACGAATATGCGGAGGGGGATTTGTGAAATTCACTAGTGGAGATTTTTTTTCACAAATTTTATGAGATATTTGAGACCTTAAGTATTTCAAAGTTATCAATACCTTATATATATCCAAAATATTTATTGTCGTGCTGAAAATGTATATTGTTTCAATAAACTACAGCTACTACTACAGGGACAGCGCATAATGCGGGAGCCGCGGCGGAAAATGCGGAGTCCAGCAAGCGGCGCAAGTATGTAAGTATATTAAGAGATTACATATTTATGCCGTTTGCTGTAGAAACTCTGGGCCCATGGAACCCAAGTGCAAAAAAAATAATATCCCAGGAGTTTACAACGAGTACGTCTTCGTCCTGTTACCGCTTATTATGTGGCCACAAATAGTATAAAATATTTTTTTATATATAAAAAGAGTATTATCACGACCGTATCTTTTGGGTGGTCAGAAACCACACTTTTGTAAGGAGCGAGTTCACATGTAGCCAAATTTACTATAGGCCCATCATGACAAGTGTCTATAGTGTACTAAACACAAGAAATATCACAAAACAAAAAAAATAATATACTTGGTGACTTTGTATCATCTGACGGTAGACTAATATTATGTAATTCTATTGATAGAAACCAATAACTTTTACTAAGAAATCATATGTCTGAAATGACATTTTTTTTTTTGGCGTCCCCATACAAATTGTTTTTAAAATTAATATTTTGAATAAAGAAGTATTATTTTTTTGTCGTTTCCAAATTTATTTACATTATATTGGTTTATATGTCGAATAACACATTAGTCTAACGTAACGTAAGACCATACAAAGTCACCCCGTATATTTTTCGTATTCTCAACCAGGAATTGAACCCAGCACCTTCGCGTTTAAATCTACACCCTTAAACTTTAGTTTAAATTGCTAAATTGTCGGTCACTTGGTCTTTAGATGTAAGTCAATCATTGACATTAATTTTATTGTCGCTTTAGTTCAAACAGTCGTCGCTGATGTTTCTTTGAGTTTTGTTTTGTGCTCCGAAATCTAGTGTACGATTTTTATTTTATAAAAGTCACTCTGTGTTAACTTGACTTTGACATTTCACATTTTACTTTTGTTTTCGATACGATTCTTATTTTTCTAACTTTAATGTGAACGTAATATTTTCGTTTTTTTTTCGTGCCACGGAGAGCACGTTAAGCTGTCGGTCCCGGTTCCACTAATACCAACTTGTGGAATCGTTAACAGATTGTCATTAATAATTGACATCAAATTCTCGCCAACCCGTCTGGCCAGCGTGGTGAGTGTAGGCCAAATTCTCCAGATATATAGCTTGCCACTTGTCATGATTGGCCTATAGTAAAGTTGGCTAAATGTGAATCCGCTTACTTATAAGCATGGTTTCCGACCACCCCGAAAGGGACACGGACGTCGTGATGATACTTTACTTTTATATGTTCTGGAAGGCCCGTCTCCAGCAGTGGAGGTCTAGGACACTGTTCTAGAGGGTGTAATGATGATGATGATTACTTATTTAATAATAATTAAAATCGTCAGCTCCAAGATACAAATGTCATAATTAAAACTAAAACAAGAACAACTCAATTTAAATAACAATAATAGGAGGGGGGGGACCTTGCGCGCTAATGTTAAGTGCAAGTTTTTGTTTTGTAAATTTATTAACTGTGGATATTGTTAGTCAAAAGTGGTGTTGTTTTGTTTAATAATGTGCTACATTATATATTATTATACATTAACATGAGAAGATACTAAAACAAAGTACGCCATTCGTCTTCTTGCTTCTTAAAAATACTTTCAAATTGTTAGAGAATGAGAACAAAATCTAGGTTAAGAAAACCGAGCCCTGGAGCATAAATCAACGTGATGACAACAATAATTTTGACATCAACAACCCCTACCATGGCACTTGCTTATAGATTTGTTTTATTTTTTATACTGTGTCAGTCAGTAGTCAGTACAGCCCCTACACAGCGTTCTAGACGGATAGAGATGGGCCTTCCAGAATACATATCTGGAGAATTTGGCCTACACTCGCCAGGATTTATACTGTGTGCTTAGTGTAAAATGCAAGTTTCGGAAAACGTAACTGCTGTAGTTACGTTTTTTCATTTTACATTGCGTGTTATTGCAAGTTTGCCTATAATAACAGGCAATGAACATCGAAAATTTAGTAAAAAAAACTACTACTATAGTTGCGTTTACGAAACTTTACTGTCACACTAGGCATACTGAGCAATTGTGACATCGCACCTACTTGAGATAGTAAGCGTTACGTGAGGTCCAAGAAGCAACTGAAGCCGATCACTGACGACCAACATCAATCCCTACCATTATGCCGGTCTATCAAGATTATTTTCCAGACTTCGCTTGAACGACTTGTAACGTGGTAGTTTGTATTATATATATTAAAAACGCATTGATGCGTTAGATAGTAAAATCGAAGAAACATAACGCTCAGGAACGGAATGCAAAGTATCAAAATCAGCCGTTCCACATAGATTTTGAATTCTTTTATTTCGCGCAAGCTGCTTATCAGCACATATTATTGTACATTACAATCACCAAGAGACCGTAATCCCCTAATCGGAGGTTGTATGTTAGTGTCCTCAACTGAATATAACTTGTAGTTTTATTGGTCGAACTCTCGGTCTACAACCCGGGGACTTCGCGGCAGACTCCAGGTTAAGGGAATGGGGAAACATGGTGGCTGGGAGAGCATTCCAAATCACAGATGTAAGTGTATGCAGATTTATATGTACGCGTTGGAATAGTGGCTACATTATGTGGCTTGTAAGTATAGTTCGGTTGTGGAATAGAGATAAAAATAAGATAGAACGGAACAAGTTTTTTTTTTTTTTGATAAGTGGCCTGCGAGTTCCATGTATGTTAGCAACAGGGACTGATGTCAGACGTGATAATACTATGCCGGCTTGACTGGGCATAACGGCAATTCGGGCCTGGTCCCGAAACGTGTAGATACACTTTACTGGGTTTATCGGCACGAACGGTGGATACTTCCCTGCCCCGGCATACTAGGCAAATAACCACCATCAGTCCGCCCCGCCTACCACCTATAAGTTGAAGAGACATTTATATTTAAAAATAAATAATTTCAAATAGATATTTCTGGATAAATAGGAAGTTCTTATAAGTTTAATTATATTATAAGCTTCAATTAAGTAATATTGTTTTTTGAGCACTATTAGAACTGAATATCTGGGAAATAGCTTTCTAATTTCTAACAATTGTGAATCTTAAAAAAATATAACGCAAAATTTTCAGACACAAAAATACGTGTGGCACTCGGAGACTGCCGCGGTAAAGCTATTGCATAGCATTTTTTATCAACTTATGCAATTATAATTATTTATTTATTTTATTTATGCAGTATATTTTTTTCTTTGATATTAATTCAAGTTTTTTATATTACTCGTGGACGCGGCCAAAAAGCACGCTGTCTCACCTAGCATTGTGTCTAAAAGAGATAGAATCAGTTATGAGCAATTAGCAGCTAGTCTACACGCATACGTCTAGTCGCACGCACACAAACACCGTGCCGAAGTCTGCCGAACTGAAACGACGTTAGACGATGCACGGCTTTCAACGCCGTACCGCTGTGCCGGTCGGAGTGAGGGGGTGTTAGGTTTATTATCGTTACGGAATTTCTTGATTTGGTCGCCGCGCTCAAAGCCCGCGATAAAAGCTATGCAATAGCTTTAAAAAACGTCTTCTATTCAAATCTTGGCTTGTTTATTTGTATGGGATTGTTAAAGAATTTGACAATGATAAGATGTCATGGTAAAGCCCCCTGAAGCAATACTCGTTCCCTGGGGACCATTTGTAAGCCGACGACACACCTGTGTCTTTCCACTCAATTAATCCTAAAAAGTTGTTTGTCTTTGCCACAGATGTTGTGGAAAATGTTTTCTTACACGATATGAATGGTTATGCTTTATTGCTAGTAATAAGTGCTTAAAAGGTACAGATTTCTTGTGTATTTTGCCTATATTTTTTGTAAACACACAACGACAAATTGCAGAAAGAAAATCTTTAACTTATGTATGCCTATAAAGCACGTCATGTGCTGTTATTTTTTATTACAGAATAAAAGTAACTGACGCCAGCCAACCAACAACATGATTTATCTAAACCATCTTATTAACACATTGCCGGTAGATATTTACCAATCGTCCAATAGATCGCTCTTTAAAAAAAATGGGAAATTCACATTTTTATTTAATAGCTCCCAACAGCGTATGAAAGATATATTTTAAGAAGGCTGGCAATTATTTCTGCCAACGTATTAGCTTAGCTAGAGCAGAGGGGAAATGTTGCCAGTATTCTTGGGACTATCACTGAAGGGTCGTCTCTAGAGGACATTTTTTACTTATAGTTTATTTTTTATTAGGTTTAGTTTATATTTATTTTATTTTTTACTTTTAAGTACTTTTAATTTATATTGTAATTATTTTATACTGTTTGTATATTAAAAAGAAATAAATAGCTTTCAAAATCTTTTTCTATATATGTATATATATATATATATATAGTGTGTAGTATATGTATTATTGCACACACATTGCTATGTATTGGTATATGTATTATATTTATTGAAACTTAATTGCACAAAGTACAAAGGCGGACCTAATGCCGCTAGACATTCTATAAATGGTCTAGCGGTTAAGTCCGTGGATTTAGACTCGGAGGAACCGGGTTCGATTCCTGGTCGGGACAACAAAAATATTTATTAATATACATTTAATTAATATTTAATTTATTTGTGATCTTTCTCGAGTTTGATACGCTGGAGACATCGACGAGCTTGCCACTTGTCATGATTGGCCTAGAGTAAAGTTGGCTAAATGTGAATCGCCTTAATTATAAGCGTGGTTTCTGACCACCCCGGAAGGGAAATAGTCGTGATGATACTATTTTTTTTCCTTTGGGATAACGAGAGCAGTAAGTACATAAGGTAGGTGCAAAACTAAATTAACTTAGAGTTTTAATGCTGATAACATATCAAAATCATGACAGCCCCTAGAACACAGAGTCCTAGACCTCCACTGTTGTAGATGGGCCTTCCAAAAATTTCTGGAGAATTTGGCCTACACTCGCCACGCTGGCCAGACGGATTGCCGAGGGTCTAATGTCATATTTTTCTTTATGACAATTTATTTACGATTCCACAAGTTGCTATTAGTTGAAAAAAATGTTGTAAATCTATGACAAATGTACGTAAGAAAAGTGCATTAATGTGAAAAGTGGAATATAATAAATATTAATAATGTCTAATTGAATTAAAATTAAATTAATTACGTGTCTGTATAAAGGCCGTATCAACTTATAATCTAAATTATAAAAATTTTATGTCAAATTATAAAAAATAACAATAATAATTTCGTTGCTGTATCAACTTATATTTTAGCCATTTCAACCTACCTCATAATTAAAATTCTCTGTATTGTCCCAAAGCTGGTGAATATTTTAAAATAAATAAAACAGTTAAATTATATAATAAATATTTTTCCAGACAAATAAATACTTTTTTCTACTCCTTAGAAGTTAACAATTAATTATTGATAAGGTACTTTATTATGACAATAATTACAAATAAACATATTAAAAACTAATAAACTAATAACTGCCTCCGTGGATTTAGACTCGGAGTTATCAGGTTCGATTCATGGTCGGGACACAAAAATATTTATTTATGTCAATTTATTTGTGATATTTCTCGAGTTTGGTACGCTGGAGACATCGACGGGCTTGCCACTTGTCATGATTGGCCTATAGTAAAGTTGGCTAAGTGTGAATCCGCTTATTTATAAGCGTGGTTTCTGACCACCCCGAAAGGGAAGCGGTCGTGTTGTTGTTGATACAAATAAATATTTCCAGACAGGTCACACAGCGCCATCTAGTTGATAGTTTCCGTGGTAAGCTACGAGGCTTGTGTTACGAAACTAGATGGTTGATAAACTACATATAATACTCTTTTTTTTTGTAAATATATACATATTATACATATAAACACCCAGACCGAGACAAATTATACAATGTACAATCGAACCCACGACCTCCCGAGTTCACAGCAACGTTTGTTACCTCTAGACCACGGAGGCGGTCAAAAAGGCGGTTAAATTATATAATAAAACATACACTTACTCATATATTTAAAAGCTTTCATGAATCTTTTTATTTCTGGAAAACATACAATAATAAACCGTATTTTAAAAACGCAGGCAGAAGTTAAGAATAAAAGGAGAAAAAAGTTTTATTTTACTTTGTAAAAATCACAAATTTATAAGTAACTCCAAAGAGGTACATTATCGTAAAGATGTTTTAGAAGAGGCAAATGGACTTGAATATAAGGACCAGTTCCTACCATTCCATTGCGCCTAGCTAATGAATTCTAAGAATAAATAATTGCTTGCAAAACGCAATGGAAATGGTTTCTAATTTAATTCATCATCATCTCAGCCCTTAGAATATCTACATCGCTGGAGATGGCCTTTCAGATCTATTTATTTTTTGAAAAAAAAAAAGAATGGCATAAATGGCATAAATTAAATATAAATTTAAAAAAAAACTAAAGAGCTTTTAAATGGCAATCAATAAAATTATTGATACTAATGAATCTATTTAGTATTTATAAACAGTTCTTTTTGGGTGCCAACCAAAATAAAGTAACCTTAATAGATTGGTACCTACTTAATTAATATATATATGAATGCGAAATCGAACGAAGCACATAATTTTTTTTATGCATTAAGACACGACCATCAACGTCAGTTAGTTCACTCAGGCATATCACCCCGCTATCGCCCCGCCCTACTTCGGCTACCCACAGGATTAAACTGTCCTTTATGGCCGACACCAAATCCAAAAAATACTGTTTTTAAATTAATATTAAAACATACAGTCGAATTAAGAATTAAGTCTTTTGAAGTCGGTTATAAATAAAGCTAAAACTAAATTATTACTACAAATAAAAAAAATATACAAAATAACCAAAAACAAAAAAAGGCATTAGGTACTGTAACGGGTACATGTAGGTTACAGAGTTTTATTTGCATTTTAAGAAAGAATAGTATTGTCAATATACGACAATGATAGGGTGGATGGGTTTTTGTTTTAAAGAAGAAAAGAAGGAAGATCGAGGAGCTCGGACCAAGAGGTCGACAGAGCGAGTATTTTTTATAAAGATTAGGATTAAGATAATAATTAGTTATAAGTTGGATAATCATGTAACTGCAAAGGGCAGGTTACAGTACTTACACAACCCAATTTAAATATAAATCTTGTTCGCGCAGTATAGCTGCAAGAAAGCTGGCCGTATTTCGTGGCTGAAATGCTATGCCGATTCTCTGGAAAGAACTAGCCCTCTTGTCACCGGAACAAACAATACGTTTATTATTTTAAACAATAAGTTTTAGCTTTTGTACTCCACGGGCCTAGAGTCTCTACAGCAAACGGCACAAACACATAGTCTTTGATTACATATATACTCGTATGTTAAGTATGATCATGTCTCTCAATTTCGTATTCAATTAAAGTGGCTAAATATCCGTTTTCGTAGATCAGTACATATTCTTATCTTCTTATACGGTATTCTTCATAATCCTAATACACCCCGCTACTTGAGCGAGCGTTTCGAATATCTGTGCGACTCACATACCCGTTCTCTTCGTTCTTCACAGAACAACCAACTTTCTATCCCTCTTCACTCTTCTGGCAGATATTTAGATTCTCTCACCGTGTCAGCAGCTCGTCAATGGAACAGGCTACCATTGTTTATCAGACAGGCACCGTCTTTAAATATATTCAAAAAACTTCTTCTCTCTTACTTCCTTAAAAAGCAAAACGAATCCTAATCACCTGATATATTATTAGTACCTATATATGTATATATAATTATTTATGTATTTATCTTAATTGTGTATTATTATTTTTCTGTTAGGTATTATAAATGTATATATTGTATTTATTTACATATTTTAATTCTGGTTTTTACTATATTATTTCCATTTTCATAGGTACTCTGCACCCATAATATTAATCTCTCACTCTCCCAAAGGTTAGCTGGTAGAGAATGCCTTTATGGTATTATGCTTGCCTATGTACAACACTTTATATTGTATATTTTGTGTGCAATAAAGAATTTTATTATCATAATTTTTTTATTTTTTATACTAGCATGCATGGTAAGTGTCCTCACATAAATGTTCTCGTTGTCCCGAAGGTCTGACAGGCAGAGAATGTCAAGCGACATTATGTCACGCCTTTGTATATTTATGTGCAATAAAGTTTTAAATAAAATAAAAAATAAGTGGCGCGCGAGGTCCATTAATGTTAGCAACTGCAATCAGACACTCTTGACTGACATCAGTTCCTAATACTATGACGGCCTGACTGGGAATGACGGAAATTCGAGCCTTATCCTAAAACGTGTGGATACACTTTACAGGGCTTATCGGCACGAACGGTGGATTCTTCCCCACCCCGGCAGTCTGGGCAAATTACCGCTATCAGTCCACCTACCACCTATTTAAAACTTTGGACTCGTTCTTTGTAAC
This sequence comes from Tinea semifulvella, assembly GCA_910589645.1. Classification (NCBI taxonomy): domain Eukaryota; kingdom Metazoa; phylum Arthropoda; class Insecta; order Lepidoptera; family Tineidae; genus Tinea; species Tinea semifulvella. The sequence goes on from OU342609.1 coordinate 3,669,074, forward strand.
TTTGGAGAATCAGGTCCCATGCCTTAATGTCCCATTCATATGTAGGTCAACGAGAGAGGTGTATTATTTTGTTCACAATTTTTACGTGATACTGCGGCATTATGATGATAATATGATGCAAGCAGACAAAAGAAAGCGAGACGAGGTAGATTACTCTGCGAAAGAATATAAAATCATTAGAGCGGTTATTCAAATTAAAACTATAGTATTAATTAATAATTACGCTGCTTACAGTTGATTTTGATATAATCCCAACAGAAATAGATGAAAGAACCAGCGGTTGTAGAAGAAAATAATTTAAATCGCTTCATAGGGTTAGTTTACGATTGTCCAGAGTATGAAGGTGGGTATAGACCAAACGAACAAAGCTAGCTCTAGCTAGTTCTAGTCTCCGTGGTTGAGCGGTTAAGTCTGTGGATTTAGACTCGGAGGTACCGGGTTCAATTCATGGTCCGGACACAATAATTTATAAATTAATTTCTAAATAAAAAATATTTTCCTAGTTTGGTACATCGAACCATCAGCAAGTTTTTTAATGACAAACGTGCTTGGTCTTAATTTGTTTCAAATGTTATTTGTATATGTCGTAGTTTATGGTATGACAATGCCTCTTTACAGCAGCTATAATTTATTATTTTATTTAAATACTTTATTGCACAAAACTTAAAATTAGTGTACATAGGCGAGTTTAAGGTGACATACTTAAATGTTTTTGTTCTAACTATAGTATAACGATGCCTATTTACAGCAGCTATAATTTAAATGCCATCTTAATAATTCTTTAACTTATAGTATGACAATGCCAATTATGTTTGCATCGAGGACGATGAATGTTCATGAACGTAACTACGCGCAAATAGACAAGGAGGCAGCAGCAATTGTTTTTGGATTAAAAAAGTTTCATCAGTTTATAAGTGGCAGAAAAATAACCATCAAAACTGATCACAAACCATTATTGGGCATATTTGATCCAAAAAAGCCAATACCAAGTATTTTGTCTCCAAGAATGCTAAGATGGGCTTTACTATTAAACTCTTATGACTATGAAATAGAGTATGTGGCCGGAAAGAAAATAGGAAATGCAGACGCACTAAGTCGGTGGCCGTCGCATGATCAAGCATCAGAAGAGGATTATGAAGGTGTACTTCTTATTGAAGAGACACCGGTAGAGCTTAATTTTTCTGCTAAAGAAGTAGCAAAATTAACAAAGAAGGACAAATGTTTGAGCAAAGTCTTATACTGGGTTAGATATGGTTGGCCATCTAAAATTGAAACAGAGTTTAAAGTTTACTGGCAAAAAAGAGATGAGTATATAATAGTTTACAGCAGCTAGAGTCTTAGTGACAATCTCATATTTTTTTGTCTTAGTTTGTAGTATGACAATGCCTCAGTCATTACAGCAGCTATGATCCTAAGTTATTTATTATTTAATTGTGTATGTCTTAGTTTGTAATATGACGATGTATGTATATTTACAGCAGCTATAATTTTAAGTCAAGCCGGCATAGTGTTAGGAACTGTTCAGTCATGAGTGTCTGATTCCAGTTGCTAACATTCATGGATCTCGCTCCTCACTTACCATCAGGTGGGCGCAAGGTCACATGTCGTGCTAGTATAAAAAAATAAGACTAATATTGTATTATGTTTATTTGAGTTGTAATATTCTGCTTCAAATACAAGATATTTCCCAGAAAATAAGCTTTACATTATATTTATTTATTTTATGACATGTAAAAGTGCAAAATACTTGCAGAATAAATAAATTTAATTTAATTGAGATGTTAGCAATCAATAATGAAACCGCAAAAAGTAATTAAAGTAAAAAAGATACTCCACTGCTTTTTTAATCCACTCTAAAAGTATGCCAGAGCTGAAGTAGCAAAATCACATCCATTTGTAAGAAGGCAGACTTCATCTCATCACTCACAGAGGGGCGGATCCATCCCTCGAGAGATAATATTAAAAGAAAAAACATGCCGAACGTGATAATTCCTATAATACCATCAATAGGCTAAAGTATCATAATTACGATCGTATCCTTTTCGGGGTGGTCAGAAACCACGCTAATAAAGAAGAGGATTCACATTTAGCCAACTTTACTATAGTGGCAAGCGCGTCGATGTCTGAAAAATAGACGTATGACGTAAACTAAAGATCACTGATAATGATTGAATTTAAAACACTTGTGTCTACAATTTGACTTTGTCACACCTTAGGGGAACAGCGCTAAAAGCGGGAGCCGCAGCCGAAAGCGCAGAGTCTGGCAAGCGTCGCAAATACGTATCTATAATCAAAGACTACGTGTTTGTGCCGATTGCTGTAGAGACTTTAAGCTCGTGGGGTCCAAGTGCTAAAACATTTTTGAAAAACATCACATCGTCTAATTGTCTTGAGGACAAGAGGGCTGGTTCTTTCCTTGCCCAGGGAATCAGCATAGCGATTCAGCGAGGAAATGCGGCCAGCGTTCTTGCCACCATACCGCGCGGATACAATTTATATTTATTTATTTAAAAACTTTATTGCACAAAGTACAAAGGCGGACTTAATGCCCGTAGACATTCTCTGACAGCCAAACCTTAGGGACAAATTAGGTGCAATGAAAGTGAAAGTAACAATAATATAATTATAGGATAATTTAAAAATATTATATAACATACTTATATACCTTTATATATATTATAATATCAATACACAATAATAAATGCACATATTTACACAATATTATACATAAACATACATATTATATAAAACTTACTACCGTGGTTTGGAGCTATCTATAAAATGCGAATACACTAGTTTTTTAAAAGACGACCTGGTGTTAGCTTGCCTTATGTTGGTCGGGAGATTGTTCCAAAGGTTTGTTGCAGCGACTACGATGGAACTGGAAACAAATCCAGTATGGTGTGAGTGGACAGAAAGAAGCGAGTTGTGAGAGCAGTGAAGAGATTTGTCGTGGAAGGAAGAGAGATAGGCAAAGTTGTCCATGAGGTATTTCGGTGTCGCAGGCCCATTCAGCACAGAAAATAGGAGACAAAGGGCTCTGAGATTCCTGCGACAACGAATAGGCAGCCACTTCAACTTAGCACGATAGTCAGAGATTTATATATGCGAAATGGATATTTACTTAAAATAAATAATACACATCAATAAACCAACATCAAAACATTCATTTGTAGCAATTTAATTCATAATCATCACTGAATATGGCAAACATTTTCATTATTGCTGAATTAGCAAAAACAAACCACAATTCATGCGAAAATCAGATAGCATTGTTTCGTGAATAAACTCTAATAACCATTATGCATTGGTGTCTATAATATTGGTTTGGGAATGGTCGTTTACATAGACAAACATATAAGGACAGTCTATTATTTTTTCCTACAAGAACGTGGTGAATCTTTATTCGACAATTCTTTCTCTTCAATATCATCTTCATCCGTTTGTATTGATATAGGTACACCGTGATAATTTTATTTTTATTTATTTATTAATAACTTTATTGTAGGTACTATGTACAAAGGGCGGACTTAATTCCGCTAGGCATTCATTACAATCATCCTTTAGGACAATACAGTACATTACAGTCATGAGGCTAGGTGCAAAAGATTGTATAAAACTTGCCAAATAAATTCATTTAATATTACATACATATCTTCACACCAAATCCTTTGCGGGGTAGGCAGAGACAATTCAGCGCATGAGAGATATGTCACGATCACGATATACCTCTTTCGCTTCTTTGACATTCATCAACCTCTTCAGACATACCCTTTTGTTTCGATGGCTTTTAATGCACCTTCAGCTAATGTTTTATTTATTTGATCGTGATAGGCAAGTCTTGGTCTGCCAGGGCCTCTTTTACCCGCAACTTTCGCATTATATATCTGGCTCGTCAATCTCTTTTCGCTCATCCTTTCAACATGCCCGAACCATCGGAGCATGCCTTTCCTTATTTTAATGTTACATAAAATACATATTAAAATAAATTCACATACATACAAGTAATGCCGCATTTTTCGTACCTTAAGGACATTTCGATAGTAGAAATGTTCGGTGCATTTTTTTTGGTATTTTAGGTTAGTTTTTTTCTATTACATACAATATTTATTACTTCAGTTATACTGCGTATGCATATAAAGGGATTTTAAAAAAATGAGGCTCATTAAAAAATATATTCATTGGCCTTAAAACACTCATTTTAACGTAGGGGTCAGTTATCTATTGAAACAGACACTTTGCAATGGGTAAATTCGTCACTGCCAATGTTATAAAATATTCGAGAGACTAAATGATCATGGAGTTTAGAGCGTGCCATACTTTCTAAAATTATTTAAGTGGAAGCTAGTCTTCAGCTTTAAGATTAAGTCAGAAACGTTCCTTTCACGCGACGCTTGTGTGGATCAAGCCATATGACTTGGTTCCTAAAGGACCATTCTTGTTTATGGAACATGGTGTTGTTAACCACTTTTTTAATAATCGTATCCTAGTATACCTGGGCCGAAGTTTTGATATGGCTCAGACACTCCTTGATAGCTAACACTCCAGCAAACCATTACTCAGGCCGGATAATACCCACGCTGTACCCTACTGAATATTCTGCTTACAAAAATGTAAATAGTAAATATTTTCTCGCCAGTAAATATATTTTTTCCAATGACATTCCTTTTGTTGTTGTTTTAATTTTACCACCCAATACATTTTTTAATTATCGTTTAAGTAATAACCAGTACGTCTCTTATAAGCTGCAAATCCTAAGTCATATTTTAAAATACTACTGATTTGAGGAGGTTAATCATCTCATGGCTTAGATGTGAATCATGGATAGCTCTAAACGTAGGCTAGGCAAAACTAGATGCAATAAAACTACTGATCTATGAACAGTTTACTCCTACCTCCGTGGTCTAGCGGTTAAGTTCTATTCCTGCTCGGGACATAATATGCTAGAGACATCGACAAGCGACTTGTCATGATGGCTATAGCAAACTTGGCTAAATATGAATCAACTTTTATTAAAAAAAGCATGGTTTCTGACCACCCCGAAAGGGATAATACTTTTTACTCTTACTCCTAGAAGCTCAACCATAAAATATCAGGCTTATCCTTGTTCAATATTTGTCTATTGTAGTTAAGCTTTGTGATGTGGTTCTGGCGGGTTTCAGTGACGCCTCGCTCTCTAATTAGTGAGCTTGGCTGAATGGCCGACACGGACCGAGGATTACCTTTTGTAACCACAATAGTTATACGAGTACACCAAATATTCTGTTAAACTAACGAAGGGGATAACTTTTTTTTATTATTTAAGTAAGTACTGTAACGTGTATATGTAGGTTACGGTATTTGAATTTTAATAGAGAATAGTATTTTATTTATTTATTTATTTATTTTTTTCCAGACAGCTCACACAGCGCCATCTAGTTTCAGTGGTAAGCTACTAGGCTTGTGTTACGGAAACTAGATGGTTGATAAACTACATATTATACTTTTTTTTTGTAAATATATACATATTATACATATAAACATCCAGACCGAGACAAATTATACAATGTACAACTTGCCCCCGGTGGGAATCGAACCCACGACCTCCCGAGTTCACGGCAACTTTTGTTACCACTAGACCACGGAGGCGGTCATGAAAATGAGAGTGACACAGTTGAGGGTTTAGTTTTAAAGAAGAGAACGGAGAGAACAGGAAGCTTGGACCCAGGGGTCGACAGAGAGAGTTTTTTTTATAAGTATTAGATTACAAACTTAATACCAGTGTTAGAGTCAACCTCCGTGGTCTAGTGGTTGCCGTAAACTCGGGAGGTCGTGGGTACGATTCCCACAAGGGGCAAGTTGTACATTGTATAATTTGTCTCGGTCTAGGTGTTTATATTTATAAAAAAAAATAAAAAAAAGTATAATAAAAAGAGCTTCCAAGACAGCATTAACGGAATCATACAGTATTTGGTTGGGTAGGGAGAGAAGTAGAATGGTGGATGGTGAGCGTATTATCGCGCAATAAAAAAAAAAGGAGGCTTCCTTTTCTTAAACCAGCCTATTGTCGGTCGCAAGCCCGAGACACCATTCTTCTCATCTCCTACCCACACATGATGGACCCGGCACCAGCACGGTGAATCCATGGAATGCTTAGAAATTTGTCTTCTGTAGTTTACCACGGAAATCAGATGGCGCTGTGTGGAAATATTTATTATTTATTAATATTATTTGCGTAAAAGTGACCCGCTGTAGTTTTTATAAATGTGTAATTCATGTCGAAAATATAAAATATAAAAAGTTTAGTGCGATTCAATACAAAAAAGTTCTTTAGCATTACGTGGTATTCCATGATAAAAACAACTACATTCAACCGCACCGGCGTTGGATAATCCTTGTGACCGCAAAGGCAGGTACAAGTACCTACTTAAATATTTTTTGTTTTTTGCTTTCTCTTTTCCCAAGCTTCTCCTGATGGATGATGAATGATATAATAGGGAAGGCAAGGGGCCTAGCCCATACAGCCAAGTCTGTCGTCTGACAATAAAAACTAATTAAATACTAAAAACTAAATAAAATTACGACTATTCGATGGGCGTAGTGTGCCGACACTCGCTGCGTTCCCCCGCTGAACAGCGAGGCTGACCCTTTGAACAAGATATTCTCTACTCAAAGGGTCACCCGTCGCCAAGTGGAGTTTCTTACCAATCTCGCGGGAGAACACAAGAGCCTCCTCGGACCACGGGCCCATCGTTTCAACTGCAAATGGAATGAAATGGTGATTGATGATGATCTCCGCGTACTTGTTGCGCTTAAGGCGTGCGGCTGATTCTGCAGCGGCCCCAGGTTTCTTATAGCTGGATGCTACATGTGACTGACAGAGTGTGTCAACACATGTGGCATCCCAAACCAGTGCGCGGCCTCTAGTATATGGAATTAATGACATCCCGTCCGGACGCCTACCATCATTTCTAACTATCCCCGATGGTTCGAGGATGCAGGGGATGTTAGCAGTCTGTCGTTATATATATATATTTATTTTAATAGGTTAATTGAGGTGATAAACGTTTATTATCGCATAAAACGCGCCCCGACAGTACCCCAACAGTAGCCATCGAGGCGCGCTGCACTATAATTCACACCGTAATTCCTGCAGCGATGAACAGGCCCTAAGCTCAGCATACATATTTATGTCAAGAATCACATAGTTGGATCTGTCGGAAGACGCCTAAAGTATTAAATTAATAAAAAAAAAACATTAAAATTTCTTTCAAATACTTCGTCGCCATAATTTGACGATCGAATTATAACGGTTTACAAAACGAGAATATATGTATATCTCACAGTGAACATTTCAGATTTGAAAATAGAATTCGACATGTTACCTTTGATAACACAGATTGAATGCAACTGCATGTAATGAAGAGATTTCAATTTTCGAATGCGGTACGGCCTTTGATCAGCAAAGCCTTCGCTAATTGGTCGGTCGGTTTGTTAATATTTGTGGCTTTCATATGAATGAATAGGTTCTGCTTATTACTTGTTTTTGTGTGAACTGAATTGTGCAAAATGTGTTGCATTTTATTATACATTAGGCAAAATTTTAATCCAAAATTATAAAACTGTAACTTTATAAAAATCTGATGTCTATTTGCGTTGAGAAAATAATGAGTTACTGTGTCCGCCGCCTTAGTCACCACCCCCAACCTATCGGGTCCCAAAAAATCTGAATCCATAGTCTCAGTACACATAGACTAGTTAACATTTCAAGAGACAATGAAGTGAAGTCAACAGTTAAGTCTTCATTCACTAAGTAGTCATAGAAATCAAAGAAAATGCATGAAATTTTTTATATTTGAAAGAGGAAGTATGACAAATGTGACGTTATAGATTGATAATTAAACTGTAGAACAAGCTAATGAAATTATATATCTGGGCAGTGTTCTCACTGCAGATGGGAAGTATGATAGGGATGGTAAATAAACGGCGAACGCGAAAAATAGTGTTAACGGTACCCTGGGACTGATCGGCAGTCGAAATTTCAGTGACAAAGCTCGACTCGCCATACACAATGCTGGTACCAACACTTATGTATGGAAGCGAGACGTGGATATGTCACAATACGCATGAGAGTAAAGTTAATGCAGTATAAATCGTACAGGTAATATTAAACGTCACTATGACGGACCGCATACGTAATGACGAAATACGCAAAAGAAAGCATAGGGACAAAAATAAGGAATGCTACGATGGTTCGGATATGTTAAAAAGATGATTGAAGAAATATTGACGAACCAAATATATAATGCGAAAGTTGTGGGTAAAAGAGGCCCTGGCAGACCAAGACTAGGTAAGTCACGATCAAATAAATAAAACATTAGCATTAAAAATCAAAACAAAAGGGCATGTATGAAGAGGTTGATGCATCAGAAGTGAAAGAGGTATGTCGTGATTGTGACAAGTGGATCTGGCGTCAAAATATTTATGTATGTATGGGATCACTGATCCGCAGTGGAAATGTCAGTGACAATGTTCCGTTCGCCATACATAATCCCACGTTGGTACCAACACTGATGTATGGAAGCGAGATATGGATATGTTTTTATTTACGTCAAAGCCTATTTTTTCACTACTGTGAATACTGTTACTTTACAACGCTTATGACTCACTATTTTTTCAACACGAATGACTATAAACTATAAGCTTTTCACTGTTTCTTACGAAGTTATGACCAAATAAGCTTAAGTGTATTTTTATGTAGCCACTCACATACTTTTACTTCCTACTCTAGTGTATTTTCTACCTCCAATAAAATGTATCTCGAACTTTTGCAAAGTTAGTAATTTAATTCGCGCGAATTATAGTAACTTTCTTGTTTCGTTTTAACAAAATAAACCAACATCTTGGAAAAGCAATATCTAACTTAATTCGTCGCTGCCGAATTTTTTCACGGATATTCAAACATAAAATGAAATAAATATCTAAGATAAATATTTTAGTAATCGGTCGAGAGATCAAGGGTTGAGAGTGAAGCAGGATGGTGGAAGGTGAGCGTGTCATTGCACATAAAAAAAAAGATATTTTTTATGTGCTGGTATAGGTAATAGACGAACTGTTTGAATTGTGCACGATGCCACTGTATCTAGAACTATTGAATAACTTATTATTGAACCCGCAGCTTCGTCGAGATATAGCTTCTTTGAGCGTGTTCTACCGGCTATACTCATACTATGGTAAGTGCTCTCTCTGAAAAGCTCTATAACCTAATACCTTCCTCTCCATTCCGCAACCGAACCACACGCACAGGTCACAATATTTATTTATTTATGTTAGGAAAACTTACAGCTACTATACATATATAAAATGAAAGATTAAACACAATTAAGCTAATAACAAGTTTTTACATGTAGGAAGACACAATAACATAAAAAAAAATATTAGAAAAATGGAGACAATAAAAAAATTAACTAACAATGCTAAATAAACCAATAGTAATCTACACGGATAAGCTGAACACACTTCCTTACCTTAAGTGCTCATTTGTCATTGCGCGTCTTATAGATATGGTACTGTCATTAAACATATCAACATCAATGCTCAGGTCGTTGAAGAACTCACTTGCTCTGTTGAAGAACGCGTTACGTCTGAAATTGGTGTTGCAGCGAGGAACATGTAAGAGTGGACGCTGCCTGAGCTTAAGTGAGGGTATTTTCAAGGATATCAAATTTACTAACTCAGGTGAATCCACAATTCCAAGTGCAACGCCAACCAGGTAGGTTACGTCTGCAATATAGCGACGCGTCTCTAGTGGCAGCAAATTATGTCTTTTGCATCTCTGATCATAGCTTAAATAATGAGTTTTAGTTTTATATTGTAGGTATCTCAAAAATCTTCTTTGTATTGATTCGATTCGTGCAATATATACAGCATATTTGGGATTCCATAATTGAGATGCATACTCGAGGATGCTACGCACGTAAGAGCAATACAGAATTTTAATTGATTTAATATTCTTAAAGTCAATGCAGGACCTAATAATAAAACCGATCATTTAGGGACTCATACATCTGTCGCACAATAAAGATGTGGAATGCTCTTCCAGCCTCTTTGTTTCCACTTTCTTATAACCTGGTGTCCTCGAGCGAAGTAAGAAAAAGCATCTAGTCAAGCCTGCTAGTCTTAGGGACCGATGTCAGTCATGAGTGTCTGATTCCACATTGCTCACATTATTTCGTCCTAATATTAAATATATTTTATATATGTGTAATAATAATACACTTTTATACCTCAACATTCACAGTGGATAATTAGATTCATTTACTGTTACAGATGCTCGCTAGTAAAGCAAAATTCCACTGGTGATCAGGCAAGCACTGTGTATTAACAAATTAAAAAAATTGGTTCATATTCACTTTCCTAAAATGCAAAATATCTTCATCACGCTCTAATATAGTAAATATATGTATTTCTGTAGGTATATATGTATGTACAGGTGTTATATATATATTATTTACTTTACGTATATATTTGGTTTATATATGAAATAATTGGGCCTAAGCAGATTTGCCGTCAATACATTTATAGAAAGAGCTTACCCACACGAGATGGACCCGGCAACCGCACGGTGTATCCATAGAAATTTATAAAATTTGTCTTGTTTAAAAAAATAGTTTTTTTTTAATTTTAAGGAAAGCGTACTTACAACCGAACCGAACTTTTTTATTAAGATCCACAATCCTACAGACAAGTATATATATTACCACATTTTTTTGACCGAATTTTGTCCGGTGGGTCTATGGTTATAGAGCAACGCCAAGTCGAACGACTTTCAAAAAAATCACTTAAAGCGACGAGTCAAACACAGCGTGTATGTACTGCCTCATGAAGAAAAAAATGAATTGAAAAAAAAAAACTATTTCAGATTTTAAGTAAACAGTATATTTGGAATCATTCTTTTACAATCGTAACTATTCTTTTTGTCAATAAAATATTTTATTGTGTTTTTGTGTAAAAGTTATAGAAAAAATGGAGTTTTATCGAACAAAAGCGTACCTAGAACGGAACTGTACAAGTGACAGGGAAAAACTTTTATCTGTACATGTCACTCTTTGAAGATAGCACTAGCGAGCCCAAAACAAACAAAGGGAACATCTTTTTGATGTCGTGAAAAGGAAATTTAGAAAATTTTCCTGTACAGAAATTTAATTTAAATTTTAAATCTAGTCACGGTTCATTCGTTTGAAGACCTTGTTGAGTTTAAAATGGATATTAGTAACTGCCACCGTAGTCCAGCGGTTTAGTCCGTGGATTTAGACCGGTTTTTTTTTTTTATTATTTTTTATACGAGTACGACATGTGACCCTGCACCCACCTGATGGTAAGTGGCGCGCAGGGTCCATGAATGTTAGCAACTGGAATCAGACCCTTATGTCCGACATCAGTCCCCAACACTATGCCGGCTTGACTAGATGCCTTTTCACACTTCGCTTGAAGGACTCCAGTGTTGTATATTATAAAAATGGAATTGTCTGTCTTGACGTGGGCAAGAAATGTCAGTTAAATAAATAGACTCAACATGAAATAATATGTATTTTATTTATCACAATTACTAATATGGTGGCAGCGGTAAAGAGCATTAAAATATACAAATAAAGTAAGAAAATTATAAAACACTATTAATTAAAATCTACACAAGAAAAAATGAATAGTGGTGAAGGAGTATGTTCTCAACCGAGTACGAGTAGATCTGGAGGAAATGTGGGTAAAATTGAACCCCTAAATATTAATTGTAATAATTTACCAGTAATATGGAAGCAATGGAAGACGTCCTTTATGATTTATCTTCGTGCTTCTGGGTTAGAGCAAGAATCAGACCAACGAAAGGTTGCAATTTTCCTACATAATATAGGCACAAATTGCTTACATATATTTCATTCCTTTAAAGTAGATATAGATACAGTTACACTTTCAGCATTAATTGATAAATTTGAACTATATTTTTCACCAAAAGTAAACGTTACAATGGAGAGACATAGACTATTTAACAGGAGACAAAACGAAAACGAAAGTATAGATTCCTATGTAACTGCCCTTAAAAATGTAGCCCTGACATGTGAATTCGGAGAGATTCATGATAGTATATTAAAAGATATTTTTAGTTGGAATTTACATACAAAGAATCACTTCATTAGAGAAAGACTATTGGTAGATAATATGAATACATTGGATGAAGTTGTTAATAAAGCAAAGATTTATGAGTCATCAAAGATTCAAGCAAGAGTTTTAGAAGATAATAACTATAATAATATGAGTAACCAGTTTGTTGGAAAAATTTATACAAATCCATATACAAGACCGTCTCGTTCAAATACACCGGAAGTGGCGCATGTTAGCTATCCAGCTCGTAACAATTTTCAGCGACGTTCTTGTTCTCCGGGTCAACAGCACCGAAATCAAAACGTCTGTGGTAAATGTGGACTACAACATCTGGTTAATAGATGTCCAGCTTATGGAGTTACATGTCGTAAGTGTCAAGGCTCTAATCATTATTCTCAAGTTTGCAGAAAAATAAATATTAACTCTGTAGCACTAGAGCCATTGCAGGATGACATACAAGAAGATATGGAATACAATAATGATATATTTATTGGTGCTATAAACAATTATAATTCTGAGGTGGATGATAGCTTATGGTATGTATTCATAGAAATTAACAATCATAAAATAAGATGTCTCATAGATACTGGTTCACAGGCTAACGTTATTTCTTTAGAAAATTTTCAACAATTGAATATAAATACAGAATTAATAAAAAGTAACAAAAAATTATCATCATTTAGTGGAAATTCTATTGTAACTGTAGGAACATTTAATGCCGAAATAATTTATAATAATCAAACTTTTAGTGTTATATTTTTTGTTGTTGATATGCCTTGTCTAACAATTATGGGACTTAAAACAGCTTTGGATTTAAAACTTATAAAAAAAATACAAAGTGTATCCTTTAATACTGTAAACAACATTAGTTGTACAAATATAATAAATAAATATGAAGACCTTTTTAATGGTTTGGGTTCCTTAAAAGATTTTGAATGTCATTTTACACTAAAACCTGATGTACCACCTTATGTGGATGCATGTAGGAGAGTTCCTTTCGCTATACAAAAGGAATTTGCTAATGAATTAAAGAGAATGATTGATATGCAAGTTATAGAAAAGGTCACAGAACCAACTGAATGGGTCAGTTCATTTGTAATAGTTAATAAACCTAATGGTAAACTAAGAGTATGTATAGATCCCCGTAAATTAAATGAAGCTGTTATTAGGCACCATTTTCCCTTACCTACGCTCGATGAAATCAGAAACGATTTAGCTGGAGCTTCTTATTTTACAGTAATAGACGCTAGTTGCGGATTTTGGATGCTAAAATTGGATGAAGAATCATCTAAATTATGCACATTCATAACACCTGAGGGCAGATTTAAATTTCTTCGATTACCTTTCGGCATCAACGCAGCGCCAGAAATATTTCATAGAGAAATGGTGATGAAATTTAGTGATATAAAAGGTGTTAAAATAATGATGGATGATTTTCTTATATATGGTAAGACATTAGATGAACATAATGATAGATTAGAGAATGTTTTAAGACGAGCACGAGAGATTGGAATAAAGTTTAATAAAGAAAAATCACAAATAGGTGTAACAGAAGTAAAGTATTTGGGGCATAAATTTAATAAAGAAGGTATGCGTATAGATAAAACGAGAATAGAGGCTATTTGTAAAATGCCTAAACCTACTAGTGTTGCTGATTTACAAAGATTTTTGGGTATGATCAATTATTTGGGTCCTTTTATTCCAAATTTATCAGATAAAACTAATAACTTACGTAAACTTTTATTAAAAAATGTATGTTGGGTGTGGCTGGATGCACATGAAAAGGAATTTGAAGACCTAAAAAGTATTATTACTAAAGCTCCAATTTTAACACATTTTGATCGAAATAAACAGCTTATTTTATCTGTCGATTCATCTAAATTTGCATTAGGTGCTGTAATTTGTCATGAAAAGCCCATAGCATATGCGTCAGCTAGTCTTAATAATGCTCAACAAAATTACTCCCAAATAGAGAAAGAATTATCAGCATTATTATTCGGATGTACGAAATTTCACCAATATATTTATGGAAGTAAGATTATAGCTGAAACTGATCATAAACCCATTGTATCACTATTTAAAAAAGCATTATATAAAATTCCTCCACGTCTTCAAAGAATTATGTTACGGTTACAACCATACGATCTGACAGTAGTTTATAAGCCAGGTAAATATTTATATGTTCCAGACACTCTATCGAGAGCACCATTATTAGAAAGTGCATTAGTAGATATTGATAATGATTTAGGTCTGCATATAAATTTAATAATATCGTCACTAATGTTTAGTGAGGCAAATTTAAAGAAAATTTCTGAATTTACTAAGAATGATGATGTTTTACAAAAACTTATATTTTATTATCGTAATGGTTGGCCTGAACATAGAAAAAACGCTCATGATTTGGTAAAACCTTATTTTTCTATAAAAGATGATATACATGTTATAAATGATATGGTATTTAATTTAAATTCTTGTATAATTCCTCAACCTCTAAGAAAAGAAATGATAAAATTAGTACACGAGGGCCATCAAGGCATAAATAGTTGCAAAAGATTAGCTAGAGAGTCTATGTATTGGCCTAATATGAATAATGACATTGAAAATTTTGTAAACCAATGTGAAGTATGCTTAACATATGGTAGAAATAATAGCAAAGAACCTATAATACATCATGATTACAAGTTATTGCCTTGGAATAAGGTAGGCATTGATTTTTTTGAATTTAATAAGAAAATATATTTAATTGTAGTAGATTATTTCTCTAAATATTTGGAATTAGTTCTCTTAAATAATAAATATAATAGTAATATAGTAATAACACACTTAAAATCAATATTTGCTAGACACGGAATACCTAGTATTATGATATCAGATAATGGACCTCCATTTAATTCAATATTATTTAAAAAGTTTAGTGAAGAATGGGGTATTCAACATATCACATCTAGTCCATATCATAGCAAGTCTAATGGTTTAGTAGAGAGATCTATAGGTACAATTAAGAACATTTTAGTCAAATCCTTACAAGATAATACTGATCCTTATATTGCCTTATTAAATTATCGCAATACTCCTAAAAAATCGGATTATTCTCCAGCTCAAATTAGTATGTCAAGATCTTTGCGAACTAGGTTACCTATAGTAGATACAAATTTAGAACCAAAACTATGTGATTACAAAAAAATAAAACAACATATTGAATCTGAACAGCATAAAACTGAACTTTATTATAACCAGCATTCTAGAGAGTTATTACCCTTATTAGTTAATGATCATGTAATGTTTAAAAAAGATCCAAGATCTCATTGGTATCCAGGAATTGTTGTTGAAGTAGGTCCCGAACCTCGATCATACATTATTAAAGGCCCACACGGTATTTATCGTAGAAATAGGCAGTTCATCCGTAAAGTTTCCAATAGTATTTTTTTTGACCCTGTTGATGATAATTTTCATATAGCACCTGAACCCAATTGTAATATTGATTTTTATAATGAAGAAACCATAGAAAATTCAAATAATTGTAATATTTCACTGAATAACTCTAATTCTATAACCTCTCCCATATCTCCGTTACCTTCTGCTGGTAGCAGAACTCACTCACGCTATGGAAGAGTTTATAGACCGACAAATAGATATAATTCATAAATGTTTAGTTTTGATAAATAGTTTTAACATAATTTAAGTTTTCTTGGAAGATATTTTTTTAGTTTGTTATGATAATATTGTTTTGACATATCGAATTGTAATTGTCAATATATATTTATTTTTTAAAGAGAGGAAAGGCATAGGGATTAATGCTTAAGTTTTGTTTATGTTTGAAATATTATTTAATGTAATTAGGTATATAATAATTTAATTATTTATTGTACATAATACTGAAAAAGGGAGATGTTGTATATTATAAAAATGGAATTGTCTGTCTTGACGTGGGCAAGAAATGTCAGTTAAATAAATAGACTCAACATGAAATAATATGTATTTTATTTATCACAATTACTAATATCCAGGTTATAGGAAAGTGGAAACACAGAGGTTGGAAGAGCATTCCACATCTTTATTGTGCGACAGATGTATGAGTCACCAAATTTATAGGTACGCGAAGGAATAGTGACTACGGTATGTGGGTGCATATTCTGACCTGTGCGTGTGGTTCGGTTGCGGAATAGAGAGGAAGGAATTAGGTTATAGAGCTCTTCAGAGCACTCACCATAGTATAGCCGGTAGAACACGCTCAGAGAAGCTACATCTCGGCGAAGCTGCAGGGATTCGAGAGTTCCATATTAGATTATATATATAGATAGATTAGATAGAGAGGTTATAAATTATTAAATACTTACATAGCATACTGCTCGGTGTAACAATAAATTCAATTCGAAAATGCACATCTAACACATCTATAACCGGCAATGGAGGTAGCCAACTAGAGGAATCACGGCGTATTATGACGGCAGAACTGGACGACACCCTTCACAAAATATATTTGTGGGGTGTCCAAAATCTTGTCCAGTTTAATGCCAACAAGACCCAGGCATGCGCGCTGACGGCCAAGAAAGCTCGGAATACTGAACAAGGTGAAACGGTTTTTCCCGCCATCAATCAGACTGTTGCTGTACAAAGCACAGATCAGATCATGCGTGGAATACTGTTCACACCTTTGGGATGGTTCAGCCAAGTACCTCACAGATGCTCTCAATGTCCTACAGAGGCGAGCTGTTCGAATTGTGGACGATGCCACTATATCTGGAACTTTCGAAACCCTGCAGCTTCGCCGAGATGTAGCTTCTCTCAGCGTGTTCTACCGGCTATACTATGGTGAGTGCTCTGAAGAGCTCTATAACCTAATTCCTTCCTCTCCATTCCGCAACCGAACCACACGCCTCTGTGTTTCCACTTTCCTATAACCTGGAGTCCGTGAAAAGGCATCTAGTCAAGCCGGCATAGTGTTGGGGACTGATGTCGGACATAAGGGTCTGATTCCAGTTGCTAACATTAATGGACTCTGCGCGCCACTTACCATCAGGTGGGCGCAGGGTCACATGTCGTGCTAGTATAAAAAAAAAAAAAAAAAAAAAACAACAATGCATACACTAATAAATTCTGAGACTATTGTCCTAACTTTAATTCTTATACCATTTGGCTTCTTGCCCCATTTGTTATATATTTAATGTACACACATCAATACTCACTGTCTAGGGATATTTTGGATATACTCAATTTACTCAAAATTTATAAAAAATAACATACAACATGTATGTATTTTTATAAATCCCATTTATCAGATTACAATCCAGAATAAAAGAATACTATTTTTTTTGCGTAAACAATTTTTTATTTAAATAAAGAAAGAAAAGTAAAGTAAAGTATCATCACGACCGTTTCCCTTTCAGGGTGGTCAGAAACCACGCTTATAAATAAGCGGATTCACATTTAGCCAACTTCACTATAGGCCAATCATGACAAGTGGCAAGCTCGTCGATGTCTCCAGCGTACCAAACTCGAGAAATATCACAAATAAATTAAATGTTAATTAAATGTATTTATATACATTAATTAATATTTTTGTGTCCCGACCAGGAATCGAACCCGGTACCTCCGCGTCTAAATCCACGGACTTAACCGCTAGACCACGGAGGCACTTAAATAAAGAAAAAACGTGAAATAATGGTAAAACTAACAATGAATGTGTGTTTGATGTGTGTATTTGCAACAAAGTCATAACAGAATAATTATTTATATTGTTATTTATTATTGTTTAATTTAAGAAAAAACGGTAATGAGGTTGGGTGGTGGTGCATCAAAATGGTTTGTAAATGGCAAACAATAAAGAAATTGGAAGGGAATAATAAAATATAGCCCAAAGAGATGAATTTCCATAATAAAGAACGATTTACGAAGGGTTTGTGATACAATTCGACGCTCACGTGACATACATGCGTATCTTTTTTCCGAAATTGAGTTGTTAAAAAAAAACGAAAAAAAACTAATATATTACCCCGAAACGTAAACGGTCGTGATGATACTTTACATTTTTTTAAATATATTTTTATAATTTAAAAGCTAGGCATAGCAATAATAGTAAAAGCAAATTACTGACTACTTCCTACAACCATTTAATACGAAATGTTTTGCAGACAAACTTACTGGCGGAATCTATTTTTTGTGGCAATAACAATAAAAGTGCTTTATTGCACAAAAACTAAAATAATAACTAAAAATTTATGTGCACAGGCGAGCTTTATGCCGTGAAGCATTTTCAAACCAGCTAACCTTTGGAAGTTTTAAACATGTGATTATTATTATATGTGATATAGGGTGGGACTACTCGTCACCAAGTCACTGCGACCAGTAGTGATCTATTGTGACCTGCCTAGATTATAGTTCGTTCGCTAGCCCTACGGCTTCAAGGAACCTTAGTATGGGCTTAGGAGCGAGGCGTCGCACCTCCTCGGAGCTTAAACTGTGAGCACCCAAGATAGTACTACGCTTGTGATGCAGGGTATAACAGTCGCAAAGGAGATGGATAGGTGTCTCAGACACCTCGCGACAGAATCTGCACTTATCTGTTTCTACCAAGCCCATGGTAAACATGTGCTTGTTTAATTTACAGTGACCAGTAAGGGCTCTGGTGAGAGTTCTTAATTTAGGTTTGCATAGCTGAAACATGTGATAGGCAAATATTAAATAAACAATACATACTAATACTACATATAAAGAATGTATCTTCTTCTTAGTCACTACACTCTTGGAAGAGTGGTCGTGGTCGTCACTTGAGTGTCAGTGGCACGCTTAACAAGTCGTCGCCACTCGCCTCGAACTGCAGCCTTCCTGGAGCACTCATGTAGGGGGTGATCCATTGCTGCTTTAACCTGGTCAGTCCATCTCATCGGAGACCTACCACGCATTCTCTTGCCATCGACTTTTCCCTGAACTACAAGGTGCTCAATGGATGTATCTCCACGCCGTGATACGTGTCCAAAGAAAGTGAGAAGAGAAAGAGAAGTGATTGCACGATTGAGGAAAGGCGTTGTCCTATCTCTAGTTCCTCCAGGATGGATTTGTTGGTTCGGAACTCCGTTCACGATAGTAATAAAATACATATCTACATATAATTAAATATACACAGGATTCATAAAATCGGTGTATGGTTTTATTATATATATTTTTTTAGTAAGTTTTTGATATGCCTTTATGTGACATGAGCGACGAAATATCTGCGCATAATCGAGTGCTTTGTGGGATGTCCGAGGAAATTGAATTCTGGGATACCCTCCAGTGGTGAAGACCAGAGAAACCGGATCCTTTTATACCTATCAAATTGTGGATCAAGCAGTGACTAACGGAGTAATTTATATCCGCCTTTGTACTTTGTAGTTTGTAATAAATCATTTAAAGATTGCACTTTAAGAAATATTTTCATAGTGGGTATTATTGACGATCCGATCGTATCGAGTTTAATCATAAATAAACTATGTATTTATTATAATTGATACTAATCAGAAAGTCTTGTTTCAAGAGGTATAAATATCACCATGGCAAGCTTACAAAATTACTTTTCCATGAAAGTAAAAACTGGCATTTGACATCATTGCAAATGGCACATACTTTCAACGAGAAAACACAAATAGGTGGTAGGCGGACTGTTGGTGGTATTTTGCCAAGTCTGCCGGGGCGGGGAAGTATCCACCGTTCGTGCCAATAAACCCAGAAGTGTAACCACACGTTTCGGGATCAGGCTCGAATTGCCGTCATGCCCAGTCAAACCGGCATAGTATTAGGAACTGATGTAAGTCATGAGTGTCTGATTTCAGTTGGTAACATTCATGGACCTCGCGCACAACTTACCATCAGGTGGGAGCAATGTCACATACTAGCATAAAAAGTAATCAGAAATAAACATTTAAAAGTTATATTATTATTATTAGTTATATTTATTGCGTATAAGATACGCCAATGACTTTAAACATGATAGGAACAGTGAGCATGCTCCATCTTCACCCATTACCATCATCATCGTCATTACAGCCCCTAAAACACAGCGTCCTAGACTTCCACTAAATCCTTGGCTTGGCGAGGATTTGATGTAAATTTTTATGACAATTTATTAACGATTCCACAAGTTGGTATTAGTGGAACCAGGACCGACGGCTTTACGAGCTCTCCGAGGCTCAGGAACCTTGGTGTTGTAAATCTATGGCTCTACTTAAGAAAAGTGTATTTCTCATTAGTACATGCCGGGTGGGTTTGAACCGACCTTTATAAGATTTAAGGAATGCGTTTTTACAACCGTCCACCACCACGCCTACAACCGAGCCACCACCGTGATTTACTTACCAATATTGTATAATTTATTTTTAATATTACATATGACATATGTATATCTAAAAACCTATGAAAGACAATAAAATATTTTGATTTAATTTTTAACTGAACACAATCGTGATAAGCAACCAAATACCCTCTCACAATATTTGTTATTTTACAAATCACTGTATCCGTGCCTTGGAAAGTGATTCAATGTTCAACCGTTTATTGTTCAGGTATCCAAATATATCCGATGGAGTAGAAGTTCTGAAGGTCACATCTCGGATGCTTTAACTGGGTCACTTCACGTAAGGGACGACGAAGCGATGTAGTGATTTTATTTTACAATGTAGTTAAATTACTCATAAAACAGCTCATTAGAAAGTAATTTAAACTACAAATTGATTCCCAAAGTGAAATAGGTTTTTACTTAAGTTAGGAGAACAGGTTAGGGTTACTTTATTTTTTATTTTCCCATTTTTTGTTTCAAAATAAGTATTCATTTAAATTTTAAATTTTGTGTATCGCTAATTATATATTATTATTATTGATTTATTAATTCAAATCAAATGATTTATTTTCTTTGGTTAGCACAACACTTGGATATTGTCTTACCATGGTGATATTATATAAAAAAATTAAAATAACAAAATAAATAATTAAAAATAAGTCAAAATTAAAACTAAATAAATATATGGATAATGACAAATATACGTAAGAAAAGTGTGAATCATTCACACATCACAATCGGAGTTTTGATAAAAATACACTTAAGTAGATTTAAGATTCGGAAACGATGATACATATGTAAAATAGTTTAGTGTCATTCAAAATAATAACAAAAGAGGCATGAAAACTGTTCAGCCAGACATGCCAGGCAGCGTTTCATTGTTCCGTCGACGAAATTCATTATTCACTTCCAAAATACCATGTAAATATTTCTGAAAATTTAATATTGTAATAAATTCAAAGTATTCCGCTTTATGCCTGCATCCAAATTATGAATGCTTGTTATTCTCGCTCTGTATTATCAAGTCTTTATAATTAAATATTTCATAATCCATTGACTTATGTAAACTAACCTAGGTATACATCATCCCCTTTCCAGAATACAATCAAAATACAATGCTGCAAAATTTCCAGATATTGACATCTTCGGAGACTCCCAAAGAGTATTTAAACATAAACTGCTAAAACAACTTGCCCACAATTTATAAAATTTATAAGTATATTTTATGTAGGTTTTTATTATTTATTTTTTTTTATTTTTTTTTAATTTTACTTTATTACTTGAAGTAGGTAATATTTTAGTTATTTTCGTTACTTTTTTTATTGTTTCTAAAAGGAATTGTATGTTTATTATATATATATTTTTAAAAATTGTTTCAATTAGTTTTTCGAATAATATTTAGTTTTTGTATACTTATTGAAAATTTTATAATTTTGTTATTTCTTATAGGCAATAAAAGCTACTGTGGTAATGTGGTGGTCGCCTATAATAGGTGCAACATCTAACTTCTGATTTAGTGTTAAGTACAAATAAGTGTACATCGACGAGCTTGCCACTTGTCGTGATTGGCCTATAGTAAAGTTGGCTAAACGTGAATCCGCTTATTATTAGGCGTGGTTTCTGACCACCCCGAAAGGGAAACGGTCGTGATGATACATTTACAAATAAGTGTGTGATGTTAGCACTGTTGGCTACCCTATTATAAATAAATAAATAAATAAACTGAGAAAAATAGTTGTTAGGTGATTTTTTTTATAAATATTTACGTCGTACTTGGTTGTTAAGTTTCAGTCCGCTCCCTATCCATCCAACCAATAGTCTCGCCTCAGAAAACGTTAAATGTCAATGTGACAAATAATCACCAGACACTTAAAATTTGATTTATTTTATTATTCACGTTTAGAGTGCTTCGACTTACCTCACATTCTAAAGACTTGTTCATTTCCTTTAGCAAAATAAATTATGCAAAAAACACCTTTTTAAACTATATAATGATTGCTTGGTTGACGTGGACATATTTGCTTGTGTATAGGAGCAGAGTCCGTGAGATAATTAGTGTTAAGTATTCGATATAAATAAATAAATAAATATTTCAGACAGGTCACACAGCGCATACATACATATATTATATGTATAGCTGATACATAAATTCAAGGTCGCTCAGCGAGCTATGGAGAGAGCTATTCTCGGGATTTCTCTGAAGGATAAAGTCAGAAACGTCAAAGAACCAAAGTTACCGACATAGCTTTCAAAATTAGCAAGCTGAAGTGGCAATGGGCTGGAAACGTCTGTCGCAGAAGCGATGAACGATGGAGTAAACGGGTCCTGCAGTGGAGACCACGTACTGGAAGACGCAGTGTGGGACGACCCCCCGCCAGATGGACAGATGACCTGAGAAAGGTCGCTGGTGGGGGATGGATGAGGGTGGCAGAAGATCGTGTAAAATGGCGAGCCTTGGGGGAGGCCTATATCCAGCAGTGGAGAGATACAGGCTGATGATGATGATGATGATGATGACACAGCGCCATCTAATTTCCGTGGTAAGCGGTAAGCTTGTGTTACGGAAACTAGATGGTTGATAAACTACATATTATACTTTTTTTTTTGTAAATATATACATATTATACATATAAACACCTAGACCGAGACAAATTATACAATGTACAACTTGCCCCCGGTGGGAATCGAACCCACGACCTCCCGAGTTCACGGCAACGTTTGTTACCACTAGACCACGGAGGCGCCGCATAGAATATACTTAAATGTTATTTTTACTTTCTTTTATGGTTTAACTGTATTTTGAAAATGTAACAAGTATGGTTCTCTTTCACAGTTTTGGTACTCCAGGTCTAATTATATGTATATTGTTTGTTATATAAATTGTATTGTGTTACCATAATACAATAAAATAAAAATAAAATTATTCAACCGAAATCAGATCAAAAGGTCAAAGTCCTCAGACCTTAAAATGTATATAGTATTTATTGGATGTCATCAATATGAAGTCATTGTTTTCGCTTTGAGTGTCTCCTATTATGATACGGCTCTTTGATGTACCCTCTTTGCCGCCTTTATTCAGACAGGTAATATAAAACGTAACAATAGACTAGACCCTTGAAACACTGATTAACATCAAAGCTACAACAGAACAAAAAAAATATTTAATCATTAATTAAACATTAAGGGTCAATCAGAAGTTACCGCAAATGACCTACAGACTTTTGATTGCTATGTTTTTATAACGGACTAAGACTCAACTTTTTGATCAGTTTTATTCACATGAGCTTAAAGCTTTTAAAGCAGAAAATAATAATAAAAAATAAACGAATTTTAAACTTTTTAAACTTTCGCGGATATTCATAATAGTTTTTATAATTTTAACGGGTCTTTACGCGATTTACCTTACATATTTCTCCCGACGTTTCAGCCAAGTTGCATTATTATTAAATTCTTTATTGCACAAAATAAGTGTACAAAGGCGAAGATTAATGCCTACAAGGCATTTTCTAACATCTAACCTTTGGGAGAGTGTGAGATTAAGGGTAGTGCTGATATCAAGTTTAACAATATAGAATATACTACACACATTACATACTAATAGATACTTACACTGTTACATAAATTACACATATACCTATAAATAAACGTATATACACATATATATTATGCCAAATATATATTTTTAGCCTGATGACGACTCCTGTTTGTCTAGAAATAAAGCAGTGACCAAGCGCTTAAAAACGTGGACAGACGGCGCGTGTCTAATAGCGAGTGGTAGCCTGTTCCACTGGCGGGCTGCAGACACAGTATACGAATCTGAATATCTGCTAGAGGAGTGGGAGGGGATTTTAAGTTGGTTGTTATGTAAAGAGCGAAGTGGAAGGTTGTGAGTATCACACATGTATTCAAAACGGGATTTAAGATATGCAGGCGCATGAGGGTTGTTCAGGATACCATACAGAGACACGAGGAGATGGGTAGATCTTCGAAAGCGGATATTGAGCCATTTCAACTGATTACGAAAATGAGAGATATGATCATATTTACGCAAGCCGTATACATAGCGGATGCATAAATTGAGCAGACGATCGAGTTTGTTCAGTAGCTCTTCAGTGACGTCGGGATAGCAGATATCTGCATAGTCTATTATGGGAAGAAGCAGCGAACTGACTAGCATTAACTTTGCCTTAAAAGGAATAAAATATTGTAAGCGTTTCAACGAATGCATGCTGCCATGAACTTTCATACAAATTTCGGAGACGTGGTGATTCCAGGAGAGATCACTGCTTATGTGAAGTCCTAGGTTTTTCACATGCTGACAAAAAGGAAGTGACACATTGTCAAACATTAATGGGGTAAAAGGTATATGGTCCAGTTTGCACAGCATTTGCCTCGAGCCAGCGATCATCACCTGCGTCTTCGAAGGGTTTACCAGTAGACCTAAATTTTGTGACTGTATTTTAATAGCTTCAAGATCCATTTTGAGAATAGCATTTTGTATATCGTCCATCTTGAAGTGAAGCGAAAGTTGGACATCGTCGGCGTACAGATGGTAGGAACTGAAATGTATTACCTGAGTGATCATGTTTATAAAAACAGAAAAGAGCAAGGGAGATAACACGCCACCCTGCGGGACACCAGCAGTAACCGGACACCAGTCCGAGTACGTATCATCTAACCGGATGCGTTGCTGGCGCCCGCGAAGATAAGAGTCGAACCATAATGCCACATTCTGTGAAATGTTAAGAGAACGCAATAAGGCCGTGAGAATATCGTGATCTACACAATTAAAAGCGTTACTGAAGTCTAACAACGTAAGGAGTGTGAGCTTTTTATTGTCAATAGAAAATCTGATGTCATCAGTAATTTTTGTGAGAGCAGTAGTTGTGCTATGTGAAGGTCGAAAGCCAGATTGAAAAGAATTTAAAAGTTTATTGTGGGAAAGAAATGTAGCAAACTGGCGATGAACTACACGTTCTAGTACTTTAGATAGAAAGGGAAGAATTGATATTGGTCGAAAATGACTAAAATCGGTAGGGTTAGTATTTTTGGGGATTGGAACTATGTGGGCATTTTTCCACACTGTGGGAAATTGTCCAGTAGAGAGTGAAAAGTTTATAATATAGGTAATGAAGGGAATAATGATGTTTATTATGGGAATCAGAAGAACACGGCCCACATTATCATCTCCTACAGCCTTACTGGTTATGGATAGAATAATCTTTTTAATTTCACAGCTTGACATTGGTTCGAACTGAAAAGTATTACTAGAAGATAGGGGTAAAGCATCAATTTGAGAAATAGCGACAGCTTTAGAAATACTATTAATAGAAGAAGAGGGACTAGAGAAGTGTCGGTTTAGACCGTTGATGTCCATTGAGGAAGAAATAATACTATCAGCCTTTACCTTACCAAGACCTAAAGTTCGAAGAAATGACCAAATGTTTTGAGGTGTGCAAGATTTAATAGATTCGTGAACAAATTGGCGTTTTGAGTTCCTACACATCTGATTCACCCGATTCCTAGCATGTTTATACTTATCCCAGTGTTCCTGACTGTGAGACTTCCTGTATTTCCTCTTTAAAGAGTCCCTCCACCTCATAGCTCTTCGTATCTTGTCGTCCAACCATGGGGCCGGGGGTCTCTTCATACGTACTGGGCGTATAGGAGCATGCTTATCGAACAGCTTTATTATTAAGTTATTTAATTCTGATACCATGTTATCAACAGTTTCTTTACATATTACGGTGTTCCAGTTCATGGCAGCAGCGTCAGACAGAAGCAAATCCTGATTCATTTTGGCAAAGTTACGCTGAAGATAAATTTTAGGCTTAAATTTGGGAGTTTTTACTTTGTACGAAGCATAAATCAAATCATGGTGAGAAAAACCAGGTGCTAAGTATTGTCCATGTGTAGATATCCTGTCAGGGTTGGAGGTAAGGATAAGGTCAAGAAGGCTACTGGATTCGTTTACATGAAAGGTTGTGTTTAGCGGAAGAAAGGATACATTGACAGAAGAAGTAATAAATTTCAGTTTCCTACTGCGCGAGTCATCTTTATGTAAACAAGTGTTGAAATCCCCCATGATCAAATTGTGATCATATGAGGGTATGTAAGACTCGAGCAGTAGTTCTAATGTAGAAAAGTAGTCAACAGTAGGGGGAGCGTAAACGACTCCAAGTAGAAATTTTACAGAATTTAAGTTTAACTCCAGGAAGATATGTTCTGACGAACCAGAATAGGAAGAAGGAGATTGGGAGAGAATTTTAAACGAAATATTGGAGCGGAGGTAAATTGCGACACCACCGCATCCCCTGCCAGTTCGGTCATTACGGATAAGAATAAAACCAGGAAGAGGGTAGTACGTAGAAGGAAGAGTTGGCTTAAGAAATGTTTCAGAGACAAGTAGAGCGTGTATGTTGTTGCTACCGAACGTGGCAAGGAGATCCGAATAGTGTCCAGGAATGCTTTGTGCATTTATGTGGCAGACATTTAGATTCTTGGGGAAAGTCGAGAAGGTATTGTGCAATGCATCCACCAGATGAACAGAAGCCTGACTGACATCAGACTCGTCGTCGGAACTTGTTGATATACAGGAGAAAAAAGCATCAGACTCAGACGAAGAATTATTTGGCATCATGTATAGTATAATAAACTAAATATAAATATATATATATAATTTTATATAGGTACTTAAATTAATTCTAAAGGCTATCTGATTATTATATCTATTACTTCTCACCTCACCTGCCAGTTATTTGTTTAACAAATCTGTCTATCAGTAACAAAGAAATACCAAACACAATCAAATCCGTTTTACATAAAGCAAGCAGGTACCTACCTACAACCACTCAAAAGTACATAAAATTTTTATTTAATTATAAATAATTATTAAATATATTATTTATTTAAATGAATTTAAGAGTAGTAATCGCATTATTTAACTATTAATCGATAACAATGATGGGACATCCCTAAGTAAACATAGAAACACAGAGTTAAGGAAGCAGAGACAACATATTATTTAGTCGTATAACCATATAAGTTGCGCTTACTCATTCTCATCGCAAAGATCATATAGCTATCTCACTTCCTCAGTTCACATACACACTGCATAAACGAGCAACCGTGGCATTTTTTCATTGAAACCATAGACTACAAGGCAATTGACAGACAATAAAGTAACAACAGCGAACTCAACCATCTCGACTTATTATTGTGATTATTCATTATTTAACTAAAATTACATCTTGAAAATTTTACTAAATCATGGTCTAGTGTAGTGCTTATATGTGCGACAGTGCAAAACATAAAAAAGTGCTAGGAATAACCTTCCACAAGTAAGTTTTAAATGTTGACACCATGCATTCAAACACATAATTCAATAAAATTAGTGATTATTCTTGTAATTTCAAAATATGTGAGAGACAGAAGATATATTTCATTGTATTCTAACGAAATTAAAATAATAATCTTACAATTTTTGTTGCTTTATTAGAGAAAAACGTAAAAATTGTTGCAAAACAACAACATTGACAGTTCCATCAACACAGGGTCGGATTTGTAAAATTAATAATTTTTATATTATTTTTTTACCGTTTTATTGTTGTGACCGCCTCCGTGGTCTAGTGGTAAATCCTATGGAATTGTATCCACAGAGTGCCCGCAGTGCGTAGATTCGATTCTTACCCAAGGCCAAAAATATATTTACGTTTTTCGCTTAGGTTGTCTGGGTGTCCATACTAATATTATAAACGTGAAAAAACTTTTTATGTATGTGTGTATGTATGTATGTATGTTTGTCCGTCTTTCACGCCTCTATTTATCATCACAGCCCTTACAATACAGAGACCTAGACCTCCACTATTGGAGATGGGTCTTCCAGAAATATTTCTGGAGAATTCGGCCTACACACGCCACGCTGGCCAGACGGATTGGCGAGGGTCTCATGTAAATTTTAATGACAATTTCTTAACGATTTCACAAGTTGGTATTAGTAGAACCGGGTTAATTAGTAAAAAAGGTTTTTTTTTTTTTTAATATTTCCAGACAAGTCACACAGCGCCATCTAATTTCCGTGGTAAGCTATGAGGCTTGTGTTACGGAAACTAGATGGTTGATAAACTACATATTATACTTTTTTTTTTTTTTTGTAAATATATACATATTATATATATAAACACCCAGACCGAGACAAATTATACAATGTACAACTTGCCCCCGGTGGGAATCGAACCCACGACCTCCCGAGTTCACGGCAACGTTTGTTACCACTAGACCACGGCTTAAAGTGCTCTCCAAGGCACGGTAACGGTGGTGTTGTAAATCTGACTAATGTATGCAAGAAAAGTGTATTTCTCATTGGTACATGCCGGGGTTCAAACCGACCTTTTTTGGATTTTAGGGAATGCATTCTATCAACCGAGCTACCTTTTTGGCCTTTTTGGTTTGGTTTCTGTCATTTCTAGTACTCAAACCTCAGTTGCTCCAGTAGAGACTTTTGATCCATATAAGAAACAGGATCGATCGGCATAAAAACAAAAGTTTTTGCTGACTATATTTTTCCAAAATCTGTGAATGAAGTTCAGAATATCTCAATAAGTTATGGATGGTCTCCTAGGAACGTTTTCCTGTAACTATAACGGTTAAGATATTTGCCCTTACTGTCCCGTCTCAAAACTCCACCTTGTATAGATACAATACTTAGATTTATTTCATACTTACAAAACATTTATGGAAGTTAAGTTATAAAACAATAATTATTATTTATTTTTCAGAATAATATGAGAGCGGTAAAAAAAAGTACTTTTTTGGATAAAAGAAAAGAGACATGTTTGAAATTTTAAATAGGGTATAAACATTACAGAAAACTCCAAGCAACTTCAACCGCATTACCATCTGGTTGTCTCGTCATAATTTTTACGTTCCCCCCCCGACCATTTAGGGCCCATTCGGCCGGTACAGAGGGGTTCGGTATCTCTTCGAGACCCAGATACCACTCGCCATCCGGTCCAAAATTAGCGTGCCATTGCTTTGAATAATATATGTAAGAAAATATAAATAAACGATTTTATTATATTATGTTGTATTTTTTAAAAAAACATATAGCTAAAAATACTCATTTCATTATTTTAATCGTAGAACACAAAACCTATCTTCCGAAGTGGGCTTTATACACTGATTCAGGACGGATTTGTGAGCGATATGCATAATTATACTTATATAATAATATTTTGACATTTCGCAAATGAGTCCGGTCCTGTCTTCTGTATTAGTGTGCGAACATTACTTGTGTGTGAGAAATGCCACGCTTTGACCGCAGTTAGATCACCTCTGCTTCCCTATCTCTGTGCATAGAAATAATAAATTTAAAAAAATAAAAATAAAAAAAACTTTGAATGATTGAATGTTAATTACTCTTTGATTGAATTAGAATTTGAATGAACTTGTTTGTACCCATATATGCTATGTTCTACTTGAAAGCAAATAAAATAGCATTTTAACGAATTTTGTATGGAATCTTAGAGAAACGCCAAGTCGAACGACATTCGAAGCGAAATAAAGTGGAAAAAAAAAATTTACGCTTAAAGCGACAAGTCAAACATAGGGATAGTCTGTGGTTTGAATGATTGGTTGTTTAGGACTTAAGCATTCTGTACCATGTCCTTCAATATATTTAAAAATAAATAAAAATTAATGATTGGAAAGAGGAACCCGCTTATCACTATAAATATTACTAAAATATGTTAGATATAAGTTTAAAACAGAAAGAAAAAAAAAAAAAAACAAATCACTAAGGTATATCAGCAAAAATGAAGAAATCAAAACATTAAGTAAGTATGATGAAACTGCACATTTAGCTACTTTCGCTTTGCTACCCTTGCAGGTCTTAATTTCTTTGTTTTGTCCTCAGATGGTCCCGGTGGATGGATGGCGACAAACTCGCTCAGGTGCGCCTCAGACATCAAACGGTACCGTGTACCATCCTGGAGTTTAACATATACTTGGCAGTCCTGTGACCAGCAGTTGGTCATGCCATACAACTTGCGCCCTTCAGCAAGCAGGTGCCTGCGTGATGGTGTCAAAAATTCAGCAATGGATGTACCGCAGCCCTTTAGCTCCTTTTTTGAGCGCCACAGCTCAGAACGCACATCAAAATCCCGGAATTTTACTAAAATTGGGCGAGGTCTGCTTGGGTCACCCTGTGCGCCTAGTCTATAGCTAAACCTGATGTCCTCAGTCTGAATGCTCTGCTTGAGCTTAGTGGTACAAATCTCAGCTATCCGCTGTGTAGTGTTTTCACCGGAACTTTCATCGATACCTCGAAATAACAAAAACTTTTTACGACTTCTGCTCTCGAGGTCGTCCGTCATTGTTGCAACATGCACAATCTGAGCCCGGAGCAGTGCCAGAGTGTCTCGCACAAAAACCTTGAATTGGTGAAAATCATCGGAAAGCTGCTGCAGGGTGTTGTTAGCCGCAGCATTGACAATTCGGCTCTCGAAGGACTCCATGGACTTTTCAAATTGCTGCTGAAGACTATATAGTGACATTTCTTGCTGGGAAACCATTTTGAACTGTGTTTAGTGATGTTGTGAGAGATAATGGCAGTGATGTGAGACCGAGGTATGTTATGTTATCATAACCACACTATTTTTTAGAATTTTTACTGTACTCATTAATTACACTGGTTAATATTACATTAATAAAGTCTATTGTAACCAAAACTTGGAAGAAAAACAGATTTATATAATAAATAAAAATTTAAGCAAAAAAATACGTCTTTCTTTTTTAGTAGCTACCCACGAAAAAAAAAAAGAAAAAAAATGGCCGTGGTCACGGGTCGAATATGTCTCTAAGGTAAATTGCGTAAAGACCCGTTAAAATTATAAAAACTAAACGAATTTTAATTTAGAAAAAGTTATAAATCTGTACGTGGTAAGTATTTGAAAAATGAATTTATACTTTTTTAGTCCTTTATATTACAAGGAACATATTTTTTAAATTTTATGTTAGTATTTACACTTAATCATTCTTGTGAAAATATACATACATATCTTCATATCAGATCGCTTGCGGGGTAGGCAGAGACATTTGAGCGTCACTTGACACGATCACGACATACCTCTTTCGCTTCGTCGACATTCATCAACCTTTTCATAACATGCCCTTTTGTTGCGAAGGCTTTTTAATGCACCTTCAGCCAGTGTTTTATTTATTTGATCGTGATATGTAAGTCTTGGTCTGCCAGGGCATCTTTTACCTACAACTTTCGCATTATATACCTGGTTCGTCAATCTTTCTTTGCTCATCCTTTCAACATGCTTGTGAAAATATGAAATGAAATATTTTATTTGCTAAAAAACACATGGTTACAGATTCGAGTATGGTCTCAGTTTTATAGACAACTCACATGTTTCGCCAGTGCGGCATGCAACATTTTTACAACTATTATAAAAATGAAATTACAAATTTAGAAACATTGGCACAGTCTTATAAATCATAAATAATAATTATTGGTCCAATAGGTTTCAATGTCAAATATAATTCATTAAATAATTATTCTAGATGTCAATTGTATTGCGTAATTAATAGTCAGGTACATAATTTTCTTTTCTATCATTTAAGAAGTCATTTACGGAGTAATAACACCGTTCATTTAACCACTTTCGGAGTATTTTTTTAAACCGTCGAATTGGTAGCTGTTTAATATTTTCCTATTGTTATGTCATCTTAAAGTCTTACAAATTTTCACAGTTAGATATTTATTTACTTACACATATGTATACTGCGTGGAATTTATTATAAAGCAAATATTTTTATAATATAATCTAGAATAAAAATTATTAACTCCGTATTTTTATTTTTATTATTCAGTAATAATATCTTAAGTTACAGTGCAGATAAGTTTTCCTAAAAATATCGTCACTGATATTGAACCTAATTAAGTAGGTAGCG
This sequence comes from Tinea semifulvella, assembly GCA_910589645.1. Classification (NCBI taxonomy): domain Eukaryota; kingdom Metazoa; phylum Arthropoda; class Insecta; order Lepidoptera; family Tineidae; genus Tinea; species Tinea semifulvella. Next base: position 3,701,478 of record OU342609.1, read on the forward strand.
ATTGGTCGACGATTGCGTGACCGTTGACTTACGTAATTCTCTCTATTTCGTCTCTTGGCTTTGGACGAGATCAATTAATCAAGACCTTGTCACACTCCCCAGCTTTTAGGTATTCATTACGATAGATATCGTGATTTTCAGACGCAGTCTTATTTGCCATACAGTAGTGTTTTGTTTTCCGGATAATGATTATTATCTTTAATAAAAAATAACCTATTTTATTTCAAAAAGGGGTTCTACCAATAACACCTGAAGCCTAAAAAAATATTTGCTCTTTTTACAATTAAATACACACTTAATTTAAATTAAAATATATAAAAAAAAATTTTTATTTGTAAAATAAATCGGTTTTAAAAATTCTGCACCTCGTTATTGTTTATCGTTTCAGTACTATAAAATAAGTTCATCTTTATAGAGGTAATGATGTGTAGCTAGCAGAAGATTAAGTGTATTTTGCTGGCTGTACATAATCAGGGCTTCTGAAAGCGGCTGTAACGAGCATGTTAGAGGTTTTAGGGCCGGGCCCTTAATCTAGCGAGGCATTTGATGGCAGTTGTAAAACTTGTACGCTCGTTCGCTCATCTTTAATTATCATAACAGCCTGTATATCACTAGCTACGTGTTTTTGTGAGCAGTAAAGTAATTTCAACATTGACTTGGATTCAACGGGCCTTCAATACGTCAAATTTGCGACACGTACAACAGGCGGTTATATGCGTGCCTGAATTTCGTATTCAATTAAAGTAGCTACATATCCGTTTTTCGCAGACATCTGCTGCCTTCTTTCCTTCATTGATGCGGTATAAATGTCAATAGAGAATACATTTCATACTTCCGATTCACGAATGACATAGACATCATGGCCAGCTCGATCAAGGATCTTAGCGGAATGTTAAACGGCTTAAATGTGGCTGACAAAACGAAAGTGACCATCTCAGATCGATCTACGCGGAAAACGTCACCCTCGAAGTTGTGCGAAAATATGTCTACCTAGCCACGCCTACCATTCAGTTAGGTGCAGCCAACTTTGGCGAAGGAAAGGAAAGGTGGCATTCGGGAAACTCCGGCACATTCCCTCATCTTTTAACCACAATGTCTAAAGATAAAAGTCTTAAACCAAGGCGTTGTCCCCGTATAGACCAGAGACACTAACAATCATCATCATTACCCCTAGAACACAGCGTCCTAGACCTTAACTGCTGGAGATGGGCCTTCCAGAACATATGAACATATAACATGTTTTAGCTCATAGTATGACAATGCCACTTTACAGCAGCTATAATCCTAGTGACATACTCATAATTGTTTTCGTCTTAGCTTGTAGTATGACAATGCCTCATTACAGCAGCTATTATCCTTGGTGTATTTATTTTATAATTGTGTATGTCTTAGTTTATAATATGACAATGCTTATTTACAGCAGCTATAATTTTAAGATTATAATTATGTACATCTGGGTTGTAATGTGCTTTTTGATACGTAAAAGCGCAGAATACATTATATTTATTGTCATATGCCTACTTACAAAATAAATAAATATATCTGGAGAATTTGGCCTACACTAGCCACGCTGGCCAGACGGCTTGGCAAGGATATGATGTCAATTTTTATGACAATTTATTAACGATTCCATAAGTTGGTATTAGTGGTACCGGAACCGACGGCTTAACGTGCTCTCCGTAAATCTATGATAAATGTACGTAAGAAAAGTGTATTTCTCATTGGTACATGCGTTTGAACCGACCTTTGTAGGATTTATGGAACGCGTTCTTACAACCGAGCCACCACCGTACCTTAACAAAACACCTTGTATAATAATTGTATGTAATTAAGACTTACCTTAACAATATCTAAAAGTTACAATGTGGCAATAAATAATTACGTAAAAGACTTGAACCCGCTATTAATGTGGCATATTTTTTGTACAGATAATCTGTTTAAAAGCAAATCAAATCAAATCAAAATAATTTATTTCCGTATGGTTAGCACGTAACACTTGGATATTGTTAATACATACAAGCCAATAAATAAAAAATAATAATAAAAACAAATAAAAAATATTACCATTGCCAATGGCTGGACCGAACCTAAAATCAATACAATAATTATAACTAAAACATTGTTGCCATAAACGAGGAATTTGTTTTTACTTACAGCTAGATACTTAATATTAAATTCGTGGCTGTAAAAAGGCAATGTCAGCTTACAATCTAAAAATATTTATGTCCATAAATATTAATTCGTGGCTGTAAAAGCCGTGTCAGCTTACAACTACACAAGTATAATATTAATGTCAAATAAATTGATAAATAACATGCCCGCTTACAATCTAAAAAATAATTGCTATGTCCAAATTAAACATATTATATTCGTGTCATAAGCAAGGTAATTATAATAAATGAGGTAACTTAATAACTACTTAATATAAATTCGTGGCTGTAAAAGGGCCGAGTCAGCTTACAATCTAACAATAATAATAAATATTAAATCTTAATACTAGTTCGTGGCTGTATATGGGCCGTGTCATCTTACAATGTAAATAATAATAATATGTCAATTAAACATATATTAGAACATGAATTAAAATATTTTTTTTTTTTTTTAAGCCAAGTACTTCTATGCAATAGTATCTTTCATTGCATCTTTAAGCTCATAATAACTTTTTTTATTAAAATGCCTTTAAGCAAAGTTTTATATTTTTTATATTTAAAAAAGATTTTATAAAAGATACCTTTAAAGAAAAAATACCCTTAATCCAACGTACGTTTTGCTGACTGTACGTTAATTTTAACATAGATACAGCTTGGGTTAGGCCCGACATTTCTTAGTGACATAGGTTGCTCCGGAACGCCGAGGAGAAATTATTTACAACCCTTTCACATATTATTAAGCAATATGTTACAGTATATCATAATTTATATCCCAGCTATATGTCTGCTAGATACTAAGGTTTTTTTGTTTTGACTTAATAACGACTCGGGCATTTGAAAATAAACTTACAATTAAACCGAAGCAATGCGACATCTAAATAAAACTTTGACCTAATACACTTTCAATTGACATAACTATAGACTGATTAAAACTGATCGATGTTTCGCAAACTAGACTTTAACTGAATACAGGTTCCATTTGATTAGTTCAATGATTATTTTATAATATAAATTTGGAGACTCTTACACGCTGAAGATGTGGAATGCTCTCACAGCCAGTGTGTTTATTTTATTTTTTATTTTAAATTCTTTGTTGTACCAACACTTAAAATTAGGTACAAAGGCGAGTTTGTGTGTTAGTGTGAGATTATGCAACAATCTAATAGTCTTATTTAATAATACACTACATACCAGCAATTACACAAACTACATGCTAGTATTATATACATACATATATATATATATATATACATAAACATACATAAATATATTCCGTGCCAAATATTTAATGTGTACTAGATGACGTGTGCTCCTGCTTATCAAGAAACAAATTACTGACTAATTGTTTAAAAACGTTGACAGATGGTGCCCGTTTAAGGCCAGTGGTAGCTTTTCCACTGGTAGGCTGCAGGCACAGTGAGAGAATCTGATATCTGCTAAAGGAGTGGGATGGTATTTTAAGTTGATTGTTGAAAGCAGAACAAAGTCCCTCTTGCACAAAGTGCGTATTGCATAAGAATTCAAATCGGGGTTTGAGGTGGAGGAGCTGCACGAGAATTGTTCAGGATACCATACAAATGGACAAGTAGATGGACAGATCTGCGAAAGCGGATATTGAGCCATTTCAACTGAGTTTGTAATGTGATACATGATCATACTAGGTATCCAATATTTTTCCAGTACAAAGGTTTGTACCGGTCAACAGATATAAGTCAAAAGCATTTATGAAACAAAAGACCTAAAATCTAAATTAGCGGACAATGCAGAGAGATCTGTCGTTCCGCAAACAATAAACGGATGGTATTAAATCAAATAAAACAATAAAGCAAGAATTTGTCGGGATTCGTCACTGACTTAACGTAAGGACCGACTATTTAACAAAGGAGATCAGGCAAAAACCATAGAACATTTGGGCTAAGAGTTTTAAGTACATTACACGTGTTCTCAAATTCCAATGACAATACTTCCATTTAGACTCCTTTTCGGTATCTTCAGCTCGCCAGTGGAACAGACTAACTTTGGTAATCAGACAAGCTCCATCTCTCAAAATATTTAAAGACAAGTTATATTTTTTTTACACTATAAACAGAATAACTTACCATAACTTTCGACTATGTACTTAGATATATATTTATTATTTATGTATATATTTATTTAATATGTAGGATATGTATATTTAATTGTATGTATTTATATTTCATTATTGTTGATTACAATAGTATTTCTGCACCCGCTTATAATAGCTTACAAAGGTTAGTTGGTAGAAAATGCATTTATAGCATTAAGCTCGCCTTTGTACCCACACAGAAGAATTTATTATTATTAATACTGTGTCTGAAACTCTCCAATCGCTGCAGCTTCGCTGAGATGTGGCCTATCTGAGCGTGTTCTACAAGCTACGGTGAGTGTTTGGAAGAGCTTCACAAACTTCACCTCTATTCCACAACAACAGGCATAGGCCAAAATATGCACCCCCCATAACGTAGCCACTATCGTTACACATATTTATTTATTAATTAATTTATTTAAAAACTTTATTGCACAAAGTACAAAGGCAGACTTAATGCCCGTAGACATTTTCGTCAGCCAAACCTTGGGGACAAATTAGAACATTTATAGGTGCAAAAAAAAAGAGTATCATCACGACCGTTTCCCTTTCGGGGTGGTCAGACACCACGCTTATAAATAAGCGGATTCACATTTATACAACTTTACTATAGGCCCATCATGACAAGTAGCAAGCTCGTAGAGGTCTCTAGTGTACCAAACTCGAGAAATTTCACATTAAATAATTTATTGTGTCATGACCAGGGATCGAACCCGGTACCTCCGAGGCTAAATCCACGGACTTAACCGCTAGGCCACGGAGGCAGTCAAGAATTTATATATAGAATTAAAAAACGCGATGACTACGGTAAGTGCGGCAAGTGCGGCTCGGTCTAGGTTCACCATAATCTAACATACGTATATATATATTTAATGAAGTATTAACCCTCATAATACTTGTAAAATTTTTGGGAATTATTATTAATTTTAAGCTTAATAATTTTGAATAAACTTTTAAAATCGACAACTGGGGCCGTTATGATAACCCAAAACTGGTCCTTTGCGTTTTGCGAATAAATTTTGAATATGAAAAAATTGGATTCTAAATAAATGTATTTTAATGCCATTTCTAGACTAATATGAGTTCTGTGGGTAACACAGTATTGTGTTTTTGTCGAATATTCGATGAATATTTGAAATATTCCGTTGAAATAAACGCTGAAAGTGGAGTTGGGCTCGTACCGCATTGTTTGCAGAACATCTTTATTATCCAGCTAAATAAAGTTGGAAAACAGGAATGTTTCGTTTTTATGTTGAATATTTCATTCGAAAACTTTATTAAAAATGCTCTTTATTATTATTTATTAATTGTTCAAGATACTTTTTTTACGAATTCGTTAAAAAAATCTTTTTCGGAAAATAAAATAGTGACATTTTAGAAATGAATGTAGACCTGCTACGCAAGTGTAAATCACGTTCTTCTTCGACAAGAGATCCAAGTGTTTTTAGTAATTAAATGTTTATTAATCTAATATTTTTTAAAGTTTTCAATTACTACTGTACTATTACTAAACACATAACATTTTAGAAGTTGTCATTAATAAATTCTTCCGCTACTCGATCATAGATGGCGCTATTAAAGATGCACACAGTTATACTCTTAAAACTATCATTGACAGGACATTGACAGTGGGTAAAATGACCACGCCGTCAATCAGTTCAAGGCGGGCCAAGCCATGTTACGTCCTGTTATGAATTCCAGCTTGCCACTCAGACTAAAGGTCCGGATCTACAAGATGTTCATCCGTTCCCGTCTCACCAATGCTGCGCCAGCCTGGCACCCCACCTTCTGGCCAAGACCTACAGGAACAAGGTCCAAAGTCAGCAGAATATATCGCTCAGAGTGGTTTCCCGAGAGCCGTAGTTCGTGCGTAAAGCCATCATAGTTCGGGGTTTGGAGATGCCTACTATTGAAGAGTTTGTCGTTGCCCTGACTTGACGTATGTTTTATCAGGCCGACAACGGGAACTTCTTGCTTCTCCAGAATATCGCTCCGTCTTGCTCATGGCCCTCCAACGGGAGATCACTTCCTAGGGAAGTACTCCTGGAGGAGAGCTGAAGCAGTCGATTCTAGCCTCCTGGGTTCGTGAGCCACACGGGCGTTGTTATACTAGTAACGGCGCCCAGCACTAAAAGTGCATGAATTACTGGCGGGTGGTTATTCCTATCTCCAACCCAGGTCCAATAGGCACACTCTTGATCCTCATATCCACCAGTAATTTAATTGTTTATTTATTATCCTTATGATATTATAATAGGCACACTCTTGATCCTCATATCCACCAGTAATTTAATTGTTAATTGTGTTATGTATAAGTAGATTTGTTGTTATTAGATTACCCACATGTCACTCCTTTTATTTATTATTAAAAGTATGGATGTTGTGGGTAGCACAATATACACTCATTGACAAGCAACCATGCGTTTTATTTAATAAATTGTTTATTTATTATCCTTCATTTTTCTTATTTAATACCTATTAATATTAAATCAATATACATAAAAATGGCTGAAATAGCTGGCTGTTGTTAGCAAGGAACAGTCTGCTAATAAGGGCATAGTGCCTGAGAATACCAAGCTTAATTCTAATAGTGGATAGCAGCTGTAAAGGGGCATTGTCTTATTTACCTACATTAAAATAAAGCTAAATATTAAATGTCTAATTATTAAAATTATTATTTCAAATTCTATATACCTACTTAAATATAACTAGACTACTATGAAAAGTATTTATTGCAGCTGTATAGAGGCATTGTCAGAATTAATATTAATCCTCTTAATAATGTCCTAACTAATAACTAAGATAATTAATAATGTCATTACAATTGAAAAATATGGTCGTCCTTTAGAGCTTCATCCACAGTATAATAAGCTTTAACAATTAGTATTTTTTTTATATGTTGCTTAAACTTATTATATTCAAGATTATTTTTTCAGGTAATTTATTAAAAAGTGTTATACAATTACACAGGAAGCTTTTATAATTTAAAATTTTAATGATTCTTATTTGTAACTGTTCGATTTTTTGATCAAGAAGAGAGAAAATAAAAATTACCAATGTGATACTTAACTTTTGATTGACTAAAGTAGCATTATTAAAATGTTTTCTTTGGACCTTTAACATTGAACAAGTTTGACCCATATTTTTTTTTCCAATTAAAACTTTTTCGATGAAGCAGCGGGAGTAATTGAATGCTCCTATAAAGTTACGTCAAACGGTTTCAGAGATTCCTGTTCATGAAGTAGCATTGATATGATGACTAAATACATTTTAGACTAAATGCATTTAAATTTATATAAAGACCTGCCTCTGTGGTCTAGCGGATAAGTCCGTGGATTTAGACTCGGAGGTACCGGGTTCGATTCCTGGTCGGGACACAAAAAAAAATTGATTAATGTAAATAAATACATTTAATTAATATTTAATTTATATGTGACATTTCTCAAATTTGGTACGCTGGAGACATCGACGAGCTTGCCACTTGTCATGATTGGCCTATAGTAAAGTTGGCTAAATGTGAATCTGCTTATTTATAAGCGTGGTTTCTGACCACCCCAAAAGGGAAACGGTCGTGATGATACTCTTTTTTTATTCTATAAACAATAAAATTAATTACTAAATTAAGCATTAGAAGTAAAAAGTAAAGTATCATCACGACAGTTTCCCTTCCCGAGTGGTCAGAAACCACGCTTATAAAGAAGCGGATTCACTTTTTTTTAAGATTCAGCCAACTTTATTGTAGACCAATCATGGCAAGTGGCAAGCGCGTCGATGTCTCTAGCGTATCAAACTCAAGAATATCACTAATCATTTCAATATTAATTAAATTTATTTAAATTAATAAATATTTTAGAACCTAGTACTTTCGTATCTAAACCCTCGGGAGATCGACTCTGTTGCTGCTATCGACGAGTTACCTTCCCATTGGGATGACACCGGATTCAAGGCCTTTAGGATTCGAGTGCGGTCAGAGCACCTCAAAATATTCCTGAAGAAGAACTTCTGGCCGCTCGGTGTTGTGTAAATGTTGCATTTCATAAGTAGTTGAACAACGTTCCAAACATATACAACGCAACGCAAAAAGAATTTAACAAATTCAATATAATATCAAGCTTCGAATGCATCGACTTTAACCCAGACACGACACATCCCGAAACGTTCATAGATTATTTTGAGGCAAAATGTAATCTATGAGGAAAGCCGACACAGGCGATACAAAAAGAATTATTATACTCTTGTTTAACCCCTGAACAATACCAAGAATTAAAAATAACTTTCCAAAACACCAGCCCGAATTTCGAACATCAAAACTATGACAAGATAAAACAAATATTTCTAAACTTATACCGAACACGATTTAGAGCACTAACAGACTTCTGGAACTGTACTAGAAAACCTTACCAATCAATGGAAAATTATGCAAATTAACTTAAAGAAATCAGCCGTGATTGTGGGTATGAAGGTGAAATATTAGAACGCCAACTGAGAGATCATTTTGCCACAGGCCTCAACCACAGAGAACTAGAGATTGAACTCAGAATACGATGGCCAACCTATTTTGAGTAAGGACTGACGGAAAGACCAGAGATACAACATTTGGACAGATATTTGCAATAGCCCAAGCACAACATGAATCACAAAACGAAAATGACACAAGGACTACTACATACCATATTAAATGTTTATCAAATAGTACTGAAGCACGTAAACTAAAAATTTGACAATGTCGACGTTGTGGCAAGAAAGAAAAACAGAGTTTTAAGACATGTACAGCCCGTAAGCATATCTGCAAAGAGTGGGGAGTGTTGGGACATTTAAGTAATTACTGTATTAATACCGGAAAAGCATAGTTGGCATCAACCTCAAAACAAAACCACAACAACAGGAAACGAAATAATGATCATAGGAAATTACAAACACATGACAACGATAGTGACAATAACGATTTTATTAGAAAACATAAAAAATACGAGAAAATTAAATATGACAATGACAACGAACTCAATAAAAAAAATAAAAGAAATGGCAACCTCTTCATCAGTACCACAAATACAATCGTGGATTTGCTTCACGCAGTACCTACCCTCTGCACCACCCCCAGCAGGGTCGCTGGCACCGTTCTCTGAAGCTTCTCGTACTTCTCGGAAGGTGCTCACAGTACCTGATGGGTACTCTATGACCACAAGAAGATGAAGATACGGAAGGTTTAGATTAATTAATATTATTATTCTGAAGTTAATGTTATTTTTATATGTATTTTAGTTGTAAGGTAATATAACGCGTACATGTAGGTTACGGAGTTTTACTTACAATAGTATTGTCATTAATGCAACCATGACATAGTCGATGGATTTTTGTTTTGTAAAAAAAGAAAAAGAGAGAATCGGGAGCTCGGAACGAGAGATCGACAGAGCGAGTATTTTTATAAATATTAGGATTAAAATAATAACTCCGGTTAAAGTCAATCGCGTAATAGTTTCCCGCGTTTTATACATTTTTAATAAAAAGGAGTTCCGTAGAATCCTCTCCGTAATACATCTCATTTTTCATCAATCAACTACATCCGACCGCACGCGTTGGATAATCCTGTGACCGCAAAGGCAGGTTACAGTATTTATCTATGGGCCATCTGTTGCCTGATAATAAACGATTTATTATTATTAATAAACATTAAATGAACACAAAATAAAAATATTAAATTATAATTATATCGCAATAAATATATAAAAGAAAAGTAAACAAATAAGAAATATAAGTGAACACTGAACATCTATAAAATCTATACACTATATTTATCCTCACAGTGTAAGTAGGTATTATATGTAGCGTATTTATTATATATATAAATATATATATATATATATTATTTTATTTAAATCTTTATTGTACAAAGTACAAAGGCGGACTTAATGCCGCTAGGCATTCTATGACAGTCAAACCTGCGGGACAACAAGAGCAATTAAACAATGAAAGGTAGGTGAAATTAAAGGCCTAATTAGACAATATTATGACATATATAAATTAATACATACTTAAATACTTAAATAAATAATATTTACATATCTACATACCAATACTACATGCAAATACATACATATAAACTACACATATAAACAATAATAATATACATAGATATAAAATAATATATATAGTATGTAGTATTGTGTACATATTAGTATTTTTTTGTCTATATAGATATAATATTTAGTTTTAATTTGAATTACCTATTAATCTATTTAATGGTTGAACCTACCTCACAACACAAATGGTTTTATTGTCCCAAAGGTTGGTTGCTAGAGAATGCCTACCGGCATTAAGCCCGCCTCTTGTACATAGTGCAATAAAGTTTTTAAATAAATAAAAAAATATACTTCAATATTACCTTAAATGAGGCTATCGAACCGAATTAAATATATCCTAACGATAATAATTAATAGCGATATAAGTTAATTCCAAATTAGGTTTACCAGTTTAGAAACGGCCACAATTTTAACTGACCACAGACTAATGAATGGTAGAATAGAGCAGATTCCAAATTTTAAGGGTTACCTCATTAAGACGTCTTCATTCGGTAAAACAGTATCCAATTACGTTGTAATTACCAAACCCTTAACTTCCCAGAACTACTACCTAAGTGCTCTTATCACAAATATTCACTTCACATCTACAAACTGCCTCGGTAGTCTAGCGGTTAAATCTGTGGATTTAGACTCCGAGGTACCGGGTACGATTCCTGATCAGGACACAATAATTTATTTGTCATATTCCTCGAGTTTGGTACGCTAGAGACATCAACGACGTGCCACTTATCATGATGGACCTATAGTAAAGTTGGCTAAATGTGAATCCGCTTCTTAAAAAAAAGCGCGATTTCTGTACATCCCGAAAAGGATACGGTCGTAATGATACTTTTTACTTCATCTATAAACTATATAATTAATCCTAATACACCCCACTCTTGAGCGATCGTTTAGAATATTTGTGCGAATCTCACACTCGTTCTCTTGTTTTTTTTTTTTATTATTTTATTTTGTAAGTAGGCATAGGACGATAAATATAATATATTCTGAACTTTTACATGTCAAAAAAATAATTAATATAACGAAAAGCTTATTTTCTGGGAAATAGCGTGTATTTGGAGCAGCACATTACAACCCAAATATACATAATTATAATCTTAAAATTATAGCTGTTCTTCACAGAACAACCAACTTTGTATTCCTCTTCACTCTTCTAGCAGATATTCAGATTCTCTCACCGTGTCTGTAATCAATGGAACAGACTGCCATTGTCCATTTGTAGGCACCGTCTTGTAAGACAAGATTGGATAATAAATAAATATTTATTGTTGTTGTGTAATTCCGTATTTGATTAATTTGTAAATCTCCTATAGCTGAGTTTTCCTTGCAGGTTCCTTTCTCAGTCAGATTAAACATTAACAAGTCACTGGAATCTGCTAAGCTGCTGGTTTTCTGCTAACAGCTTACTTTTTGGACCACTTCGCTGCTTAGTCTTCCACTAACAGGAGTAGAATCATTTATAATAATTTTAATATTAACGTGTCTAGCGGTTAAGTCCGTGGATTTAGACTCGGAGGTACCGGGTTCGATTCCGGGATTATTAATGTAAATAAATACATTTAATTAATATTTAATTTATTTGTGATATTTTTCGAGCTTGCCACTTGTCATGATTGGCCTATAGTAAAGTTTGGCTAAATGTGAATCCGCTTCTTTATAAGCGTGGTATCCACCCCGAAAGGGAAACGGTCGTGATGATACTTTACTTCTAATAACGTGTCACAAATGCCTGTAATAGGTTTATAAATAAGGTGAATATTATATTTTGACTGTGACTGGCCAGGCGGGTTGATACAGCTGATGTTTTATACAACTCTACGCAATTTGTTAAATATTAACTAAAGAGTTGTTTCTATGAGGTTGGCCCAAACCGAAACTGGGTCACTGAGCTATTTTCACAAGTAGATCTATTTTTGGAGGTTCAACAGTTCACTGTTTGCACTACCTACTGCCGTTGCAATACAATATACAGTAACTAAAAAATTTATATTTTTATTTGGCAGACATATAGGTAAATATTTTTATTTATAATTTAGTATATAATTGCTTTTATTTTTAATTCTTAAGTACAAATATAAAAACTACTAAAAATATAAAAAGGGGGAAATAAATAAAAAAATAATGTATCCAAATCGCTATCAAGGGCATACTATAATATAGACGAGGTATTTCAACAAAGTCTTGAAAATTTAATTATGAATTTTATACAATATAGGTGTGCAATATTTTTCTGAACGCTTTTACGGCTGTGTACAAGAAATAATTGTATTTATTTTTGATCAAGCACTTTTTTCCACAAGGTTTTTCCACCAACATATTTTTTTTTTGGATTCTAAGACTGACAGCGTATTTTTTGGTACTTAATTATTACTTAAGTAAAAGTAAACCTGTTAATTTTTACTTAAGTAATAATTAATGTTTAAACTGCCTCCGTGGTCTAGCGGTTAAGTCCGATTCGTGGTCGGAACACAAAAATATTTATTAATGTAAATAAATACATTTAAAATATTTAATTTATTTGTGATATTTCTCGAGTTTGGTACGCTGGAGGCATCGACGAGCTTGCCACTTGGCCTATAGTAAAGTTGGCTAAATGTGAATCCGCTTATTTATAAGCGTGGTTTCCGACCATCCCGAAAGGGAAACGGTCGTGATGATAATTTACCAAAAATGCGTTGGAGAAACTGGCTGTTAATTCGATTAAAATACAAAAAAATATTATTATTTATTATGTGTATTTTTCGAATATTGCAACACTGTTTTTCTAACAGGTTTTGTTTTTAAATTACAGCTAACCTCATTTACCATTTTTATACCACGGTTACTAAAATTGTTGTTTTCGATATGGTTGCGAAAATAAGTTTTATTTAAATATAATTAAATTAAATCTACAACATAACTACCAGTTAAAACACATGTATACACAATCCTGAAAATGTATAGCTTTTATTGCTTGCAAGTCGAAGTGGCTCAAGGAACTATATCTCTCTTAAATGCAACATCACATCCGTCTATTTATTTATAAAGACATGGGCATCTCATACAAAACAATAAGTTCGACCAGTGCTAGAATTTTAATAATAAAAATAATGACACTTGACATCGTGTCACATCTAAGCATAGGCGAGGTCCAAGTCATTTACGACATACACTTACACCATAACAGTTTAAGATTAATACAAACGATAAGCGCCAGAGTGGTGAATTATTATTACCCCCCCCCACCCTCTCCCCTCACCACGCGTGTCACTATCACTATCATATTATAAAACAAAGTAAAGATAAACTCAAAAACTTCTGCACCGATTTTCATGCTGTTTTCAATGGATAGAGTGGTAAGGTTTTTAGGATACATTAACTATATTTGTTGTAGGTGGCGGAATAAAAATATGCCGTCTGGGAGCTTTTAACGAAATAACAAAATTATGTATGGTGGAATTGTATTGGTCTACAGAAAAGTCCGCGATGGCATGAGATATAACAAAATCTAAATAATGCGTAACGAAACGCACACGGACAAAGCCGGCTAAAACAGGGGCAATTAGACGGTAAAAGAAGAAATCCCAAGTGGTTTACCACCTAAACATCCCTGAACAATTGGAAACGGCTGGTGATCTGCGATTACGACGGAGTCACAATCTCTATAAGTACCGACTAATTTAATTCGTTTATTTTCTGTAATTAGACATAGAATTAATTTTTTTTTTTGCACTTTCACATAAAGATATAGAGGTAGAACACTAAGATACTATATATCTTGTATTTATTTATTTATTTTTATTTAAATCTGTATTGCACTATGTACAAGGGGCGGGCTTAATGCCGCTAGACATTCTCTGACAGCCAACCTTTAGGATAATGTAAAAAGTTCAAGGTGTAAGGTAGGTGTAACACGTTATATATATATGATAAATATGGAAATAATTAGGCTCTAGATAAAAGGATATACTTACATACTAAACTACATCCAAAAATACATATCATCATCATCATCAGCCTGTGTCTCTCCACTGCTGGATATAGGCCTCCCCCAAGGCTCGCCATTTACACGATCTTCTGCCACCCTCATCCATCCCCCACCAGCGACCTTCCTCAGGGTCATCTGTCCATCTGGCGGGGGGACGTCCCACACTGCGTCTTCCAGTACGTGGTCTCCACTGCAGGACCCGTTTACTCCATCGTTCATCGCTTCTGCGACAGACGTGTCCAGCCTATTAAGCTATGTCGGTAACTTTGGTTCTTTGACGGATGTCAACATTTCTGACTTTATCCTTCAGAGAAATCCCGAGCATAGCTCTCTCCATAGCTCGCTGAGCGACCTTAAACTTATGTATCAGACCCACCGTCAGTATCCACGTCTCTGCTCCATACGACATTACCGGAAGAACACACTGGTTGAAAACTTTTGTCAAAAATACATATACTACATACAATATACATATATACACTACATATAATACATAGTACATGTTCATGTACATGTACCATGTACCACGACCGCTCTTTACAGCACATTTACAATGTATTAATAAATAGGTAAGTCAAAAACAAATCTAATTAAAGTACTCTGACCTAAAGTTCGGTCAAACTTATATAAGTCAATAATCATAACATAGTTATCCTAACCTTATTTTGCACCTCGCCTTGACCTAACTATAAACCATGGCGCAGGATGCTGCGGCCATGCATTTTATGATCCTGACCTTCATTTTATTGTACACAAAAGTATCTTTACGACCGTAACTCCAGTTCATAGCCACTCCACCAGCAACGAGGTGTATTACTGCCAAAGATATGAGCCAAACGGTATGAGAATTAAAGCTAAGACAATTGATAAAATGTATTTATTGGACTAAAAAGTATGAATAATTAAAACTACTTAAAAGTAAAAATTTAAATAAATATAAACTTAACCTAATAAAAAATAAACTATAAGTAAAAAATGTCCTCTAGAGACGACCCTTCAGTGATAGTCCCAAGAAGACTGGCAACATTTCCCCTCTGTATAGCTAAGCTAATGCGTTAGCAGAAATAATTGCCCGCTTTCCTGTCTCCAAACTTTTCCGTTAGCCGTTTGGACAACTACTTGGCCAGACGCTTGGCTGAGTGTCCCCATGGGCCCATCGTCTCAACCCCAAACTGCACAAATTCGTAACCTGTACTGAGGTTGGCGTATTTGCGCAGATTGAGGTTCTCAGCAGAAACCTCCGCAGTTCAATTCAGGACAATTTAGAATTAATTAGTCTATGGACAATGCATTTATTCAGCAGTACGAGTACCTATCGCCCAAACTGTACAACCGAATCAACACAAAAACAAAAATTACCCATCTAAATCAAAAAGAACTAAAAATATTACTTAAGAACTACTTATCTGACCTAGACTACGACAGTACAGAAGAGATCATGACATGACATTATGTAAATTCACTTATAAATAAAAAGATACATAATTATCAACGCAATTATCAATTCCTCGTCACGCGGCTCTCAACGACATCATCCGAAGAGCTCTTGTCACTGCTGGTGTACCCGCAATCTTAGAACCATCTGGGATTGTGCGGAGCGATGGCAAGAGACCCGACGGAATGACTGTTGGGCCGTGGAAACTTGGCAGATCTCTGGTGTGGGATGCGACGTTAGCTCCATCTCACATCCAGGCGACCTCATCAGGCGCGGGAAGAGCGGATATTTCTGCGGAGAACCTCAAATTGCGCAAATATGCCAACCTTGGTTCCGGTTACGAGTTTGCGCCATTTGGGGTCGAGACGCCATCGTCATGCCCATGGGGACCGTCAGCGAGGCGCTTGGCCAAGGAGTTGTCAAAGCGGCTGACAGAAAGGTCTGGAGACAGGAAGGCTGGCAATTATTTCTGTCAACGTATTAGCCTCGCTATACAGAGGGGAAATGTTGCCAGTGTCCTTGGGACTATCTCGGATGGGACATCTCTAGAGGACATTTTTTATTTATAGTTTAGTTTATTTTTAATTTTATTATTTAGGTAGCTTTTATATTGTAATTCTTTTATACTGGTTGTATATGAATTATCAACTCACTAGGCAAAATTATAAATCCCAAACACACAAGCTTACCCTCCCTCTCCTCCCTTCCCCACTCCCTCCCCCATTCATACACACACACACACTCAGTCACACATTCACAAACATACACATACATATACAGACATTGCACCCACACTCACTGTTTTTATTATTTTTTTTCTTCTAAATTGTATGTTCATTATTGGAAGACACTGGCTCCTGTTATACAGCTCAGCTCATGCAGGAGACAGGGTTCACCATAACGAATCAATATTCTTATTGTGCTAATAAACGATTTGTATTCATAAAAATAATTGTCACTACGTCACCTTCTCCTTTAATTAAAATTGCATTTGCCTTGTTAACTATTAATTGATGTATTTCGAACTATTATTATTACTAATGTTGGAAAACTGAACTGAAATTACTGCGGTATAAATGTCAACGGAACTCTCGAATCCCTGCAGCTTCGCCGAGATGTAGCTTCTCTGAGCGTGTTCTACCGGCTATACTATGGTGAGTGCTCTGAAGAACTCTATAACCTAATTCTTCCTCTCCATTCCGCAACCGAACCACATGCACAGGTCACAATATTATATACTATCCCTTCGCGTACCTATAAATTTGGTGACTCATACATCTGTCGCACAATAAAGATGTCGAATGCTTTTCCAGCCTCTGTGTTTCCACTTTCTTATAACCTGGAGTGCTTCAAGCGATGTGTGAAAAGGCATCTAGTCAAGCCGGCATAGTGTTAGGGACTGATGTCGGACATAAGGGTCTGATTCCAGTTGCTAACATTCATGGACCCTGCGCGCCACTTACCATCAGGTGGGCGTAGGGTCACATGTCGTGCAAATATAAAGAAAAAAAAAATTTTGATTCCACCTCCGAATCGCGGATAATATATTCATTTTTTTTTTACTATCGCGACATGTGACGTTACGCCCGCACACCTGTAATGGTAAAAGATGGTAAAAGGCGAGCGAGATCCATGAATTGGTGAGTTGCTAACAACTGGAATCAGACATTTATAACCGAGTAACACCACATCTTTAGAGTATACATAAAAATAAGAGAAAAGCGAACACGAGCTCTAACCAGTCGGATTTAAGTGGCTTTGGTAACGTACCACTATGGCCGCGTTCGTTTTAAGAAATGTTAGCATGAAAATAAAGTGGTATTTAGCACAAGTCGTTCGTTTAATGAAAATTCTAACATTTGATGCTAATTTCCGTATGTCAGTACCGTGTTGAAAGGAGGGTTATTGATGTTACTTTTTGACAGATGTCAAATTGATCGTTTACCATTTTTACATACTTTATAGTTTTCTATTATATTTGTTAAAAAGGTATATTAAACGATTTTATGTAATAAATTCAAAGACCATAATAATATCACGTGTATTGGATGCCATGGTATGATAAAACATGAACGAAAACACTTGTCAAAAAGTAGCATCACCGCTCGTTTTATTTAAGAAATGTTAGCATTGTTAAAAAAAGTGGTATTTCTTAACAAAAACGACATTTCGCGCTGGTTTATGAAGTTGCTACGAAATGTTGGAAATGCTATAACACGAACGCGGCCTATATTACATAAAGAAAATTTGTAATTTGACAAATTCAGTCTATAGACGTGATCCAATTGAGCAGATAGGTCAAGGGCATTGAAAACATGTTTATGGATCTTTTAGTATAGGTTATTCTATAATGAACTTACGTTGTGTTAGTTACGTTAACAAGTTATGAAGGACAATCTAAGGCTGAGTTGCACCAATATGAAATTTGAATGTATTATATATTTTATTTTGGAGGACAGCCGTTGGCTGGTACAATCAACAGGCAACTCATTTGCCGTTGCTTTTGTTGGCATTATTATATACCGAATTTGTAGGTGAATTAACAAATAAATTACAGAATTAGATTTTTCACGTCAATATCGCCTGAACACGTCGGGTATTATAAAAGTTCGCAGCACGGACAAACCGCAAAATAATATAATGCTGGCAATTATTTCTGCCAAAGTATTAGCCTCGCTATACAGAGGGGAAATGTTGACAGTCTCTTGGGACTATCTCGGATGGGAACGTCTCTAGAGGACATTATTTATTTATAGTTTAGTTTATTTTTAATTTTATTATTTAGGTAGCTTTTAATTTATATTTAATGTATATAAATTAACTTCGAATAAATATATTGTAATTATTTTATATTTACAATAAAATATTTTGCTATAAATGAAAATAAATATACTGCAACTTGTGCCCCCCATATTAGTGTCAAATTAATTATACAAAAAAGTGTGAATAAAAATTGAAAACTTGGCATGTTCGTGCAAAATAGCGCGAAAATCAAAAACACGAAAAATATACTCATCAAAAATTAATAAATACAATCACGTTCTTCAAGAATATCGTGGGACTTTGTAATTGGAATGGAGTAGGAGTTTAGATAGATATTTACGTCACAAAAATAAATCAAAATAAAGAGTTAATAAAAAAAAAACTTTGGAAACTTAATTAATTACTAGATATAACTGTTTAAAACTTTTATGCCCACGTCAAACAAAAAGGTCTATTAAAAAAAGGAATTTCTTCGAAGCAAGATTTATTAAACGAGGTGCCGTGAGAGATTAACGTAGATTTAGACTCCAAGGTACTGGGTTCGATTTCTTGTCGACAACAAAAAATATTTATGCGCTCCTTTGTTTGCCGCAGTATTAAATTCTGTAAAGTGTCACCACGACTGTTCGAAGGGTACGGGGTGGTCAGAAACCAAGCGAATAAGAAATAAACGGATTCACATTTAGCCAACTTTACTATAGGCCAATCATGACAAGTGGCAAGCTCGTTGATGTCTCCAGCGTACCAAACTCGAGAAATATCACAAATAAATTAAATGTATTAATTTACATTAATAAATATATTTGTGTCCTGACCAGGAATCGAACCCGGTACCTCCGAGTCTAAATCCACGGATTTAACCGCTAGACCACGGAGGCAGTTCCTGGTCGAGAACACAAAATAGATTTATATGCACTCCTTTATTCGTCGCAGTAATAAATTATATCTATAATCGTCCGGCCAAAGAATTATCCAAACGGCTAACGGAAAAGTCTGGAAACAACTTCTGCCAACTTCGCTGCTTAGTCTTCCACTAACAGGAGTAGAATCATTTTAAATAATTTAAATTATGACGTGTCACAAATGCCTGTGATAGGTTTACGTGAATAAAGATATTTTGACTTGAAGAAAGCTGTCAAATACAGAGAGGCAATGTTGCCAGTCTCTTTGGGACTATTCCCGAAGGCTCGTCTTTAGAGAACGTTTTTTATTTATAATTTATTTTGGTTTTATTTTAATATCATTAAAACTACTTAAAAAGTAAATAAATTAAATACAAACTAAACCTAATAAAACATAAACTATAAGTAAGAAATGTCCTCTAAAGACGACACTTCCAGGATATTCCCAAGGAAACTGGCAACATTACCCCTCTGTATAGTGAGGCTAATACATTAGCAGAATTAATTGCCAGCTTTCCTGTCTCCAGACTTTTCCGTTAGCAGTTTGGAGAACTCCTTTACATTTAATTTAATTTTTATTTTTTTAAGTAGTTTTTAGTTCAACACAATTTTATTCAAAGGAATTAGATTTTAAAAAATTAAATAAAATATTATTAAACTAAAAACTTACATTTTAAAACATAAATGACTATTAATAAAAATAAACCTAATTAATAAATAAAAATACAACTAAAATGAAGAAAAAACTTTATTTTTTATTTTTATCTTAATAACTAAATTTTGTATATAAAAATGTCTTTACTTTTTAAGTATAGGAAGGATTTACAATCTCAGTCTTAAAGGAATTACGGTCGTAATGATACCATACTTTATTTTTAGGATTTATTAAATATAATCTGTATTTTGGAGGCTGAACAATGTAATGAATTTGTAATATCCCAATTATGGAATGAATAAAAAAAGATGGTCCAATTACCCAAAATCCCCGAAACGGGCTTATTTCATGTTTTGTCATTGACAATGATTTTCTAATATAATTTATTTTATTTGTATCCCGCGTTACTATCGTACTAGCTGTTTGACCAAGCTTCACTCGTGTATAAGCTCGTCATCATGAGACCCAAAGATCTGTTTTTTTTTTTTTTATTATTATTAATATTTTTTGCTTGGAAATTTTATTAGTCAAGAAAGATTTAAATAAAAATAAAAGTTAGGCGAATATAAAAATATTAGCTGTCATTAGATGTCATATTTTTATGTAATATATATATATATATATATTTTAAAGTAATAAGTTTCCAAGTTCTTCTTCTTTTTTTGTTGGTGAATGCTGTAACACCTAATTGGTACATACATATATTAGATAAATTATAATTATATATGTTTTATTACTACAAATAAAAAATAAACTTAAAAAAAACTAAAACAAAAAAAAAACTACTTACAATTCTAATTAAAATATAAATCGTATCCGCGCAGCATAGTGGCAAGAACGCTGACCGCATTTACTTGCTGGATCGCTATGCTGATGACAAGCCCTTTTATCACCAGAGCAGACAATTAAAACGAGGGGTGATGTTTTTTTAAAATGTTTTAGCGCTTGGACCATACGGGCCTAAAGTCGCCGCTTGCCAGACTGTGCGCTTTCACCTGCAGCTCCCGATTTTTGCGCTGTTTTCATAAGATGTGACGAAGCCAAAGTGTCGACACAAGTGGCATCCCACACTAAGACCCGTTCCCGCTCCCAGGAGATCTGCGTCATACCATCAGGTCTCTTGCCATCATTCTCGCGTATTAATCCAGTGGTTTCCAGAATAGCTGGAACCTTAGTTGTGGCAAAAGCCCGTTTTATCACACACATCGTTACAGCCCATAGAACACAGCGTCCCAGACCTTCACTGCTGGAGATAGGCCTTCCAGAACATATATCTGGAGAATTTGGCCTACACTCGCCACGCGCTGGCCAGACGGCTTGGCAAGGATATGATGTCAATTTTTCATGACAATTTATTAACGATTCCACAAGTTGGTATTAGTGAAACCGGGACCAACGGCTTAACGTGCTCTCCGATGCACGGGAACGGTGGTGTTGTGAATCTATGACAAATGTACTTAAGAAAAGTGTATTTCTCATTGGTACATGCCGGGGTTTGAACTGACCTTTGTAGGATTTAAGGAACACGTTCTTACAACCGAGCCACCACCGCGCATCATCACACACATAACATAATATAATTGTGTTAATAATATAATTATGTTATGTGTATGATAATTATTGAGCTAGGGTTTTGGCATAAAAACAGCGTCAGTTAGTGCACCACATTATGTGATGTACAGCTGACTGAAGCTGAGCCAAGACCCTTGCCACATCATATAAATTTATTTTAAAATATTGTGCTCTAGATCTTGTATTAATTGATGATGATAAACGATTTTATTCTTATTCTATTTTATTCTATTCTTAATGTACTGCTGTGGGTCATAAATAAATAAACAGTACTTAATAATAATCCTTATACAAAAATAATGAAACAGAAATCAAATATTAACATATATTTTCAAATAAAAGCCTCAAACGTTCACTTCACATTCACTTTCAGACGGAAATTGACATGTCATTTCATGTCATGCCGGCTTTTATGACTTTCAAATATCCGAGATATTATTGTAACATTTATTATACCGACTACGGTATACTGCCTCCGTGGTCTAGCCGTTAAGTCCGTGGATTTAGATTCGTAGGTACCGGGTTCGATTTCTGGTCAGGAAACAAAAATATTTAATAATGTTTTGAAATACATTTCATTATTATTTAATGATATTTCTCGAGTTTGGTACGCTGGAGACATCGACGAGCTTGCCACTTGTCATAATTGGCCTACGTTGACGAACTGTTTTGACAACGCCTTGAAAATTTCATGTGCACTTGGTCCCCACTGCCCGAGAGTTTCAATTCCAAACGGTGCAAAAACACATCTCCCAATAAGCTGCTATTTGAGGTTCTCTGGTTGTAATGCAGGTCAAGGACAAGTGGGAAGGCGCCAGGGTGTCCACACAGGTGGCATCCCACACTAAAGGCAAACCTATTCTCCATGGAACCAACGTCATTCCATCGGGCCGCTTGCCATCGTCGCGGGCCATGCCACTGGGTTCTATTATGGCTAGCGAACCCACAGATACAAGGGCCCGACGAATGACGTCATTGAGGCTGGCATGCCTTGGGATGCGACCTGTACTCTTGCTGCCGTGGTGGCCGAGTGCCCCGACGTTGTCTCCACATTGGCAGCAATGTGGAAAAGTGCAAGGAGCTCCTAGACGTAGCAGCTCAAGTTTTCAAGTCTAATTAATTATTTATATTCATTTTGTCGCAATATAAATCTTAGGTCCTTGATGTTTAGAATCAAAACTTATGTTATTAAGAAACTCGGAAATAATTGGAAGAAGATTCTGATAATAGTCGGTCTAAATAATTTTTAAATAAATAAAAATCTATAGTTATAGTGCAACGTAAAAATGCGCCAGCGTCCTTGGTATCTTAAATCAAGAACTTTTCGTTAGTAAAAAATAAATGTGTTTAAAAAAAAGCGACATACTGTGTTGATCGTAACAAATGGCGCTCCATCGTTTTTACGTACTCCGCAAGAGAACCGGCGTGAAGATATATGAATGAATATATATGAATGTAAAACAAGGATATCCGTATTTTTCTAACTGATGGACAGGCAAAGATACCTATCCATGGTACTGAGATGCTAAATTTAGAACACTTACCATCAATGCCACCAACTTAACTGTGTCACTCTGTGGTATAGCTTTATTATGAGGTCATACTAAACAAGAACTAAATACAATGGATAATGTTAATAATTGTTTGAAATAGTAGAGCTTGTATGTACTCGTATATATCCAGTAGCGGAGAATTCTTTAAAATAGCGTGATTCTACCACCTCAGAAGGGATTCAGTCGTGATAAACTATTTTTTTTTTGTTTTGAAATACTTTATTATATATATTTGTAAGAAGATGCCTAGCTATTAAGCTCGCCTATGTACAATTTTAGTGTAATAAAGTATTTAAAATAAAAAAATATTTAAATAGTTTATCATGACCAAATCCCTTTTGAGGTGGTAGAATCATGCTCATGCCACCCCCATTCATTCCCCAGCGACCTTCCTCAGGCTGTTGAGGCTTACTATCTGGCGGGGGGTTGTCTCACTCTGAGTTTTCCAGTACGTGGTCTCCACTCCAGAATCCGTCTACTCCATCGTTCATCGGTTCTGCGACACCTATTTTATGTGAAAACACCGAGAACAGAAGGCTCTTGTCTTGTGGAAAATTCAATTGTTACAAGACCTTTCCTCTGTATCAACTTCTTTAAAATCATTACAAAAGGATAGGTACCGTCCAATTACAATTAAATTGTATAGATCTTTATCTAGGTTATCAATAACGGATAAGGCCCATCTTCGAGCATGGTTGGC
Organism: Tinea semifulvella; assembly: GCA_910589645.1. Taxonomy (NCBI): domain Eukaryota; kingdom Metazoa; phylum Arthropoda; class Insecta; order Lepidoptera; family Tineidae; genus Tinea; species Tinea semifulvella. The sequence continues at coordinate 3,725,362 of OU342609.1, forward strand.
AGCGTGCTATACCTCCTCCATATACAGGCACGCTGCTAGACGCCAACACACTCCGCATTGCTGTAGCTGTACGACTGGGATGCAAGGTCTCTGGTCAACATATTTGTATTTGTGGATTGGCACCACAAAAACTAGGAACTGACGAACTAGGCCACCATGCCTTATGCTGCCAAAAAAGTCAGCAGGATCTCGAGACATCATGACTTCTGCATCCTCAAACCATCAGGGATAGTTAGGTCTGATGGTAGACGTCCGGATGGGATGTCGTTAATTCCTTCCATACAAGGCCGTGCACTGGTTTGGGATGCCACATGTGTTGACACACTTTGTCCGTCACATGGGACATCCAGTCATAAGAAACCCGGGGTCGCTGCAGAGTCTTAAACGCAACAAATATGCGGAGATCATCATTAATCACTACCTACTTCATCTCATTTGCAGTCGAAACGATAGGTCCGTGGTCTGAGGAGACTCTGGCGTTCTTTCGTGAGCTTGGAAAAAAATTCAGCTTGGCGACGGGTGACCCTTTAAGTACAGTATATTTTGTTCAAAGGGTCAGTTTCGCCGTTCAACAGGGGAACACAGCGAGCGTCCTCGTCACACTGTGCCCATCGGACGGTTATAATTTTAGTTTTTTTTTTAGTTTTGTTTGTAATAATAATAATAAATTCTTTATTGTACAGAACCAAAAATAGTGTGGGTACAAAGGCGAGCTTAATGCTATAAATGCATTTTCTACCAACTAACCTTTGTGAATGGGGAGCCATTATAAGCGGGTGCAGAAATAATATTGTGATCAACAATTATGAAATATAAATGCATACTAATTAAATAAACATATCCTACATATTAAATAAATATATACATAAATAATAAATACATATCTAAGTTTATAGTTTTTTTTTATGTTTATTTAATGTTAGGTTTTCATTTTAATTAATTATTATTGTAATTATTTTATACTGTTTGTATATTACTTTTATGCAAAATTATTTTAGTATTTTCCTAAAATATTGAGTTGATGAATAATAACTTTACAATAAAGTACGTTCTTGTTACAAGAGCTCTTACCATCGTTATTGATAGTCTAAGATAGTTCTCTAGTGATCGCACAATATGAAAGTATTGACTGCTTGTCATAGACGTAAACAAAATACGGTGCAACGCGTTTTTTTAAATGGAATCGTTATATTATAAACTCGTAAACGAAAAAAAAAACGTTAAGTGGGCTACATTTTATATAACTTTCAAATAACAAACTATAAAAAAAAACATCAAAATCAATTCGTAATCAGCGGAGAAATCGCGTAACAAACGCGTGCCTGAGAATACGAGTGTATTTTGTTGTTTTGATTGATTTTCTAAAAAAGGGCTTAACCAATTTAGGTTATTTTTTTATGGGACCACCTCTGTAGTATGATCTATCAAACAAAAGAAGAATCATGAAAATCAATTCATAATTACCGGAGAATTCGCGTAACAAACATATTAAAAAAACAGTCAAATTGAGAACCACCTCTATTTTAGAATCAGTTAAAAAATATTAGCCAAGAGTTAAGGACAGTAGACGGTATAATATTTAAATTTGAATATTTATAAACATTAATTGCTACTATTGTGATTCATCTACTTTGATTTGTAAATAAATTGCAATATTTTATTACAATACGAATAATAAACAAAAATCAAATAAAATAATATATTAGTTAAAAAAAAAATAATTGGAAATTTTACATGTTTTTCCTGTATGACATGCAAATATTGGAAATGATTTAAAAATCTAGTTGTATAACATAAGCTACTAATAAGTATATAATAAAGCAAGTTATTGCTTAACTAGATATATATATATATATATATATATATAAATAGATTAACTAAATAAATTATATCTTTATTAAATAATTGATATCTTCTGGTAAGTTATTATAGTTTTATTTTATTTATTTTTGTTTTTGGAATACGTATTTTATTAAACTATAAAATATTTATGTTTACCTCCATACTCGTATATATCAGAAGGTGCAGTAAAGAGTCTACGAAATAAAAGCGCAAGTAAAAAAAGTTGATAAATGTCAACGAAGCAAAATAGGCATCTGTTGACATTGACAAATGGCGAATAAAATATTTTTACGTGATTTTTTATCGTTAATACATTACGTTATTAACCATTAAACTCTTTTCCAATATAACAAAATTTATTAACAAAATGTCATTCTTAAAAAATTCACTGTCGCGACACAATAATATTATTTAATTTAAATTATTAAATTTAATTAATATTTAATTTATGTATATTTTTGTGTATGTATTAGTATTTAGTATATTGATATTACAGTATAAATATGTTAAAGTATATTATGTAAGTATATATAATTATGTTGAATTTATCCTACTATTAATAATCTGCAACAAATAAAATGTGTTAGATGTGTTTCTTACTTGGTAAAATATATAAATTGAAGCTTAAAGATTTTATTGCCAAATATTTCGCCTCTCTTTTACAAAATATTTGGCAATAAAATCTTTAAGCTTCAATTTATATATCCTACTATTAATATTTATTTCATTGCACCTATAAATGTTCTAATTTGTCCCCTAAGGTTTGGCTGTCAGAAAATGTCTACGGGCATTAAGTACGCCTTTGTACTTTGTGCAATAAAGTTTTTAATAAATAAATAAATTTATTTGTGATATTTCTCGAGTTTGGTACGCTAGAGACATCGAAGAGCTTGCCAATTGTCATGATTGGCCTATAGTAAAGTTGGCTAAATGTGAATCAAATTCTTTATAAGCGTGGTTTCTGGCCACCCCGAAAGGGAAACGGTCGTCATGATACTTTTTTTTAAAACTACTTATAAAAAATAATATGACGTGCCGTATTTATATCAGCTTGGAAAGATTTTAAAACATGACGACACGACTGTGTATTCAATGGTAGGTCCTTTGAAAGTGCATATACGTCTTTGGGTCAGCTATTTATAGGCGGCCTCGATGCAAGGTTGAGAAGGGATAACAATTTTCATTGGAAATTTAATAACAAGCAACGTTTGCTCGTCCTCTTCAATAATATTACAATTTATTACTACACTGGTGTGCTTAAGAAAAATATTATTTTTCCAATAGATATTGTAGGATTCATATAAGTTTGCATGACTGCTTCAATAGCTTACGGCTATTGATTTATACGCAGAAGAATTGAATTCGTTCACAATTTTTAGTGCTAGTAAATCGTGATTTAAAAAAATTAATTGATGTAAAAGGTTTCGGATTTTAATTCTGTCTAGGCAATTCAAAACTAAAAATGTGGAACGCTTTACGATTTTGCGTAACATCCTTGCGCAGGTTTAGTAGTAAGTCTCAGGTGTTGCAAGCTACAAATTAATTATAACACAAGGCTTTGTAATACGAACATCGTCACTTCAGTGCATAAATCTTATTCCGATTACACAATAATTAAACTATACGATATATGAGTAGGTACATAGCTAATGAGAGGAATTCCAACAAATTATTTACATTATCATGCCGTCTGGTCAGCGTGACGAGTGTAGGCCAAATTCTCCAGAAATGAATTCTGGAAGGCCGATCTCCAATAGTGGAGATCTAGGAATCTAATTTCTAGGAGCTGTCATGATGTAATAGATAGATACATACATACATACATATCTTCACGCCAGATCCCTTGCGGGGTAGGCAGAGACAATTGAGCGCCACTTGACACGATCACGACATACTTCTTTCGCTTCGTCGACATTCATCAACCTCTTCATACATGCCCTTTGGTTACGAAGACTTTTTAATGCACCTTCAGTCAGTGTTTTATTTATTTGATCGTGATATCTAAGTCTCGGAGTGCCAGGGCCTCTTTCACCCACAACTTTCGCATTATATATCTGGTTCGTCAATCTTTCATCGCTCATCCTCTCAACATGCCTGAACCATCGTAGCACGCCTTTCCTTATTTTTGTCCCTATGCTTTCTTTTATACCTACCCTTTTCCGTATTTCGACGTTACGTATGCGGTCCGCCAAAGTGACGCCGATATCTGACGCAACGACCTTATTTCTACTGCATTAACCCTACTCTCATGCGTATTCTGACATATCCACGTCTCGCTTCCATACATCAGTGTTGTAGAACATATATAATTCGGAAAAGTCAACAAGTTTATTAACTGCAAGGTTTATACTAATAATAACTGAACAGTTTTAGATAGATAGATAAATTATTTATATTACAGAAAATAAAACATTTTACAGTACATAGGCGAGCTTAGTGTCTAAAAACATTATCTAACAGCTAACCTTTAGAAGTGAGCAGGGATTGTGGATGCATGACCACTAATGTTTGACAATGTGTTTTATTGAGAAAACTATTTATAACTAAAATAATATATATATATATAAATATACACAAAGCTATGGTACTTATATACCTTAGTTGGTTTTAACTAACAACTATAGCCACAGGGTTAATTTTTGATGAACTTAAGTCGGTACACACATACATCAATTTACCAAAGTGCCCTATCGCAAAGTCGGTTACGTACGATGAATAAAATATCTTTCGTTTGACTTGTAGTATATTTCTTCCGCTTTTTCCCTATCGTCAATCGAATATATTCCGTATTATGATATTATTGTTCATTTCATTGAATACGGGTTTTCTTAAGAGCAATTGGCGCTTGTACTTCTCTCTCGCATTTTTAAAGATTATTCAAAGTCTGATTGTACTTTTGACAAATATAAACATTTGTTTACTTTTTAGCAAATAAAATTACGGACATTTTAGGCATATTTCCACTTTCAGTAAAGTAAAGTATCATCACGACCGTTTCCCTTTTTGGGTGGTCAGAAACCACGCTTATAAATAAGCGGATTCACATTTAGCCAACTTTACTATAGGCCAATCATGACAAGTGGCAATCTCGTCGATGTCTTCAGCGTACCAAACTCGAGAAAATATCATAAATAAATTAAATATTAATTAAATGTATTTTTATCTATTAATATTTTTTTTTGTGACCCGACCAGAAACCCGGTACCTCCGAGTCTAAATCCACGGACTTAACCGCTAGACCACGGAGGCAGTTATTTCCACTTTCATATAGCTAAATTTAAATAGAGGAAAAAATGTAAATACATTTATAACTGTTTTACTCTTTTTTACTAAAACACATCTATGATTAATATATCTCTAACATGTCTTGAATAATATTTAAAAAATAAAGCTGTTAAACGCTCCTAAGATATATTTTTTTTGTATTGTGCGCATTAAAGCTTATATCAGAACAAAATTATTGCGAGTTTCTCACATACCGTAGCCACTATCCCTACGCGTACATACAAATTTGGCGACTCTTACATCTGTCGCACGCTGTAGATGTGGAATGCTCTCCCAGCCAGTGTGTTTTCACATTCCTATAACCTGGAGTCCTTCAAACGAAGTGTGAAGAAACATTTCTATAGGCCGGCATAGTGGTAGGGACTGATGTCGGTCGTCTGAGGCTGGCGTCAGTTGCTCCCATTCTTTGACCTCGCGTACCGCTTACCATCAGGTGGGAGCGGTGTCACATATCGTGCTCCGTATAAAAAATAAATAAAAAAAAAAACCTTTTAATTTCACACAAAAAATATAATTGGAAAATTAGGTATAAGTATAAGCATATAGTATAGTATCATCATCACGACCGTATCCCTTCATAGTGATCAGACACCACGCTTTTACAGAAGCGGATTCATATTCTTGAACTTTACTATAGGCCCATCATGACAAGTGGCAAGCTCGTCGTTGTCTCTAGAATATCACGACCGGTAATCGAACCCGGTACCTTTACCTCTAAATCCACGGACTTAACCGCTAGACCACGAAAGAAAAATAAGTGATATTTATTTTGTATATTACAGAAAATAACTGGCTCCGTGGTCTAGCGGTCAAGTCCGTGGATTTATTAAGTATTTTCTTTTTGTAATATTTATCGAGTTTGCTACGCTAGAGACATCGACGAGCTTGCCTAAATATAAATCGGCTTTATTATTAAAAAGTGTGGATTCTTTATTTATTTGTTTCTTTTAATGACGTGCTAATAGGTATAAATAAAAAATGTCAAACGTTAAATAAGTCTTTCCTGCAACCAGCCGTAAGTAGGTCGAGCGCATTCGTGAGTTAACACCCATAACAATCACTTTAGCTTCCTTCTCCTTAATGAAGTCTCATCGGGGAATATCCGTTTTAAAATAACTAGCAAGCTAAGTGTTAAATCCTATGATTACGAAAAAAATCCGTTCCATTCCGTTCCGTTCCGTTCCGTTCCATTCCATTCCGTTCCGTTTCATTCCATTCCATTCCATTCCATTCCATTCCATTCCATTCCATTCCATTCCATTCCATTCCATTCCATTCCATTCCATTCCATTCCATTCCATTCCATTCCATTCCATTCCATTCCATTCCATTCCATTCCATTCCATTCCATTCCATTCCATTCCATTCCATTCCATTCCATTCCATTCCATTCCATTCCCTGGAGGCTCGCCAATTCATAGATCTTTTGCCACCCTCATCCAGCCCCTCACCAGCGACTTTCATTAGGTCATCCGTCAATTTGATGACCCATCACACCTGTCAATTTTCTAGCTTAAACTGTATGGCACAGTTTTATTAACGTATTTTTTTTAATCTCAACGTATTTGCAAAAATGAATTGTATTGTTGGAATAAGAAGCGCTCAACTTTTTTTTCTCAATCATAAATTCAGCAAACAATGTGAAAGCAACAGGTTGCTCGTAGACGTCGTAGCAGATAGTAGCACCTCGTAGTCCCGTAGCTGCGTAGCACCCATAAAGTTGGTTTCACACGGAAACATATTGCACGTTTTCTTGCGGGATACATTCACTAAATAAACATTAGCACTATTAAATTTATTAAAATAGTTACGAAGTTATAGCTATTAACATTCGTTCCTTCAACAATAAGTCGTTAACTTAATTTATTCATTATTATTATTTTTGATTTATTCTTCGCTTCGCTTCTTTTTATATTTTGTCGGTGTTCTATTTTTGAAGTTGTTATAGGCAAAAGTTTGACTCAATTTTCTCTATCTGTATGTCTATCTATATTGTATGTATCCTGCTGTAAGATTATTATAATTATTAAATAGTATTATATATGAGTCCACTTACATTTTCAATATCATGATTATCATCATTCATTACAGCCCCTAGAACACAGCGTCCTAGACCTGCACTGTTGGAGATGGGCCTTCCTGAACATATATCTGGAGAATTTGGCCTACACTCGCCACGCTAGCCAGACGGTTCGGCGAGGATATGATGTCAATTTTTATTGACAATTTATTAACGATTCCACAAGTTCGTATTAGTAGAACCGGGAACGACGGCTTAACGTACTCTCCGAGGCAGGGGAACGGTGGTGTTGTAAATCTATGACAAATGTACGTAAGAAAAGTGCATTTCTCGTTGGTGCATGCCGGGTGGGTTTGAACCGACCTTTGTAGGATTTAAGGAACGCGTTCTTACAACCGAGCCACCACCGGGTCTATTTTTTTTTCAATATATTTATTTTTAATTGATATGTTGCACCTACCTCACATAAATGTTCTCGTTGTCCCAAAATGTCAAGTGCCATTATGTCATACCTTTGTATATTTGTGTGCAATAAAGTTTTCTAAAAAATAGTAATATGATTTTCTGAAAATAATAATTAAATGAATAAAAACAAATCACTGATCTCCTGGGAGCGGGGACGGGCCTTAGTGTGGGATGCCACTTAAATAAATAATAAATAATAAATATTTCCAGACAGGTCACACAGCACCATCTTGTTTTCCGTGGTAAGCTACGAGGCTTGTGTTACGGAAACTAGATGGTTGATAAACTACATGTAATACTTTTTTTTTTTTTTGTAAATACACACATCAAAAGTGTCTAGGGATCAACATATATTTTTGCAATAACTTTTCTCCTGATTGATATTCATTAAAATTTTCTTTAAGGATTGATCAAATAAAATGTTTTCGTTTGTCTACAGTAACGATAAACCAAGTCACCTTTGCATTAGTAAAAAAAATTGCCATTTTCCTAATAAAGGGATTTTTGACATTTGAACCACTAACATTAAAGTTCGAAAAAAAGACTGAAATAACAGTTTTTTTTTTAATTTTATTGGGTAACTTATTATTAATAATCCGTGTTTCTACCGCGAACACTAACAACACAAGAACATCGGTTTGGCATACTCAAAATGAGTTCATCCAAATCACGCTGTGGAATGGCCGCCCATGTTCGTTGCAACAACAAAAAAAGGTCTTCTTGCGACTGGATACCCTCCATATTCGGCAGAGCTCTTCTCTGAAGAATATCCCATGCATGCTCAATCGGGTTCAAGTCTGGCGACTGAGCAGGCCAGGGCAGGACATTGATGTTAGCTGCGGCGAGAGTCTGTCTTACAACTCTTGCGGTGTGCGGTCGTGCATTATCATGCATTAACTGAAATAAGGGACCGATATGCACTTGTAGAGGAACGATGACGTCTGATACAACCGTCTCAGCATAAATTTGAGCGTTGAGGTTGCCTCTGATCCAAATCAACTCAGTTCTTCCGCCGATCGAAATACCCGCCCATACCATGATGGTTCCACCACTATAAGGATGGACTTCCTGGCAGGATTTTAATCGCTGTTGGCGTCCAGGGGTTCTCCAGTGTCGTATACGTCTTGTATCCGGCCTCATACCAAAACGAGACTCATCAGAAAAGCACACGAAACGCCATTGTTCTTCTGTCCAATTTCTGTGTTCAAGAGCCCATTGATATCGAGTCCTACGATTGTGCATTGCTATAGGTGGTACCCGTAGCGGTCTTCGGGAATGAAGGTTCACTTCATGCAAGCGGTTTCTGACTGTTTGGTCGCTAATTAAGTTCCCTGAAGAGCGATGAAGGCTCACGGCTAACATCATGGCGGTTATTGTTGGAGTTCTTCGAGCTGTGATTTGAATGTATCGGTCTTGTCTCCGTGTGGTGCAGCGATACCGTCCTCCATGGCGCTCAGCCACGGTACCAGTGGTTCGGTAACGTGTCCAAAGTCGACTGATAACACTCTGACTTGTATTCAGAGCTAAAGCCACAGTACGTTGCCGGGAACCAGCTTCTATCATTCCCACGGCTCTGATCATTTCTTCCCTGCTTAAATGACGTCGCCGCTCCATAATAACGTTGGTTTTAATCAGTAGTAGGGAAACAGTAGCACTAATAATGTCTTCAATGCGTCTTATGTTTTTATAGGGAAAATATTGACAGCTGATTTTCATCTTTTACTCGAATTTGATTGACAGTTCCTGTTTTAAATTATGAAATGCACCAAAAAGGATCCATATAAATTTATAAAATCATAAATTTATTACAAAGCCACATCTCAATCACAAGAAATCCGCATAAACATGCTTGATCCCTAGACTTTTTTGATGTGTATATATACATATTATACGAGTACAACTTGCCCCCGGTGGGAATCGAACCCACGACCTCCCGAGTTCACGGCAACGTTTGTTACCACTAGACCACAGAGGCGGTCTTGACACTGGCTTTGTCACACCTCAAAGTATCAAATCATAGTGAATATTTAATTTATAAAAAACCAAGGGTCTGATGTTATTTTAATGTAAGTAATTTATTGCCGACCCAACAAGTTAGTATTAGTGAAATTGGAACCGACCGGACTTACGGAAAATGCGAGATTTAATTATCTAAAAACCGTGCAGTGTATTCCCGTGTGAACACAGCCTAACACCATCTTTCTCGCATCATGTCGGTCTCGTAAAACTTATTTACTTTTCGTATAAAACCGAAAACATCTACTACTTTGTCGGAAAACATTTTCCTTCTTTGTGTATATCGTTGAAAGAAGAACATTGTAAGCGATATTTTATACGTTTGGGCAGAAGACATTTCACAAGAAGACAGCAATTCACGTCTCCACGGTCTCATTTGTCTATATTATTATTGCACACAAAATATAAAATAAAATAACTATATATAATAAATTAATGTTAAATTGGATTTAGACTCAGAGTTACTGGGTTCGATTCCTGGTCGGGACACAAAAATATTTATTAATTTAATATAATAAATTTAATTTATTTGTGATATTTCCCGAGTTTGGTACGCTTAAGACATCGACGAGCTTGCCACTTGTCATGTGGAAGGGAAACGGTCGTGATGATAATTTACTTTACTAAATAAAATGATGTACATAGGCGAGCTTAATACCGTATGGTATTCTCTACCAGCTGACCTTTGGGAGAGTGAGAAATTATTATAATGGGTGCAGAGTAAGAAATAAGAATAATAATAGTTTATAAGTATAAATAACATAGTAATATATAAATATGCCATACGATGTAATAAATACTTTTATCGCTGGTAAGAAGATGTCTAGGCCATGTGAACAAAAGAAAACAAATTTCTAAGAATTCCATGAATTTGCCATGTGGGTGCCGGATCCATCGCGTGTGGGAAAGAGAGATGAGAAGAGAACCTGCAGGATTTGAGAGTCAAGATATATTTTTATTTATTTTTTATTTAAAAAACTAGGCATTCTCTAGCAACCAACCTTTGGGACAATGAAACGATTTGTGTTGTGAGGTAGGTGCAACCATTAACTAGATTTATATGTAATTCAAATTAAATCTAAGTATTATATCTATATAGACAAATACATACTAATATGTACACAATACTACATATACTATATATATATATAATATACACTACATATAATACCTACTAACACTGTGATATAGTGGTATTGTCCACAATTCGAACAGCTTCTCTGCAAGACATTGAGACCATCTGTGTGGCACTTGACGGAATTATCCCAAAAAGGTGAGAACAGTATTCCACGCATGATCGGATCTGTGTTTTGTACAACAGTCTGATAGAAGGCGGGATATTCCGCTTCACCTTGTTCAGTATTCTGAGCTATTTTGATGTTGTGATGCTTGTAGTTCTAGTGGTTAAGGTCTGAACGTATTTTGTAGGTAATGTAGATGACAGTAGTAAATAAATTTAAAAAAGTAGAGAAAAATAAATACATACTTTATTAACTCTAGAAGTCTTTTTATTAAATCTGGCACAAAGTTACAAAGTGGAATTAATAAATTTATCATACTTCGTAGGCGGTTTCTAAAAGCCTTAAAGGCATAAATTTAAAAGACACACCTGTGCATTGTCACACGTTTAAATCCCTGTCGATTTTCCGGAAAGGAAAACTCGGGATTACCTTTAAGTAGAGGTCTTAGGTACGACCAACTTTGTCAAATTCTGGGTCTATCGATCGGATATGAAATTTAAAATCGGTTGATCTAAATTGGAAATGAGTAGGTATAAAATTACGCGTAATTTTGTTTTTTGACCGCCTCCGTGGTCTAGTGGTAACACACTTTGCCGTGAACTCGGGAGGTCGTGGGTTCGATTACCACCGGGGGCAAGTTGTACATTGTCTCGGTCTGGGTGTTTATATGTATAATATGTATATATTTACAAAAAAAAAGTATAATATGTAGTTTATCAACCATCTAGTTTCCGTAACACAAGCCTCGTAGCTTACCACGGAAACTAGATGGCGCTGTGTGACCTGTCTGGAAATAAATATTTATTATTATTGTTACAGCCTCTAGAATACAGCGTCCTAGACCTCCACTATTGGAGATGGGTCTTCCAGAACAATTTTATACACTCGATATGTGGAGAATTAGGCCCACACTCGCCATGCTGGTCAGACGGGTTGGTGAGGATCTGATGTCAATTTTGAATGACAATTTAATAACGATTCCACAAGTTGGTGTTAGTGGATCCGGGACCGATGGCTTAACGTGCTCTCCAAGGCACGGGAACGGTGAAAAGAAACAAGACAAATTTCTTAATTCCATGGATTCACCGTGCGAATGCCGGGTCCATCGTGTGTAGATAAGAGATGAGAAGAAGGAAGGCGTTCTTACAACCAAGTCACCACCGCGCCCGCAAATATTATATAAAATAATAATTTATGGCACACGTGGTCAAGCGGTTAAGTCCGTGCATTTAGACCTGGAGGTACCGGGTTCGATTCCTGGTCGTACATTTAATTATTATTTAAGTTATTTGTGTTGTTTCTCGAGCTTGGTACGCTAGAGACATCGACGAGCTTGCCACTTGTAATGATTGGCCTATAGTAAAGTTGGCTAAGTTTGAATCCGCTTCTTTATAAGCGTGGTTTCTGACGTCCCCGAAAGGTCGTAATGATACTTTACTTTTTTTTTACTTATGACATGTCAATGTCAAACGCTATTGAGTTGATTTTTATATCACATCATCACATAAAGACATCTATATTTGTATAGATGGCCCGGTTCGTATATAGGACAATGTATTGGAGTAAGTGCAGAGATTCACTTAATCCAATCAATTTGTAGCAGTCCTTATTTGCTAAGCCACACAGCCCACGCTTCTGTCCATTATATCGTTTGATATACGCTGAATCTTGTAAATAGTCGTAAAACCGCAAGTCTTTAACTCACAAAAGGATGGAAAAACCACACATTGTAGTTTTCTTAATCCGTTTATTTTATTGCCAAAGTAGGCATACCTACTATATGATACCTACTCAGGCGCAAGGCAACAATATAAACAGATTAAATCCGCATGATTAAATACTGTCTTTATATATATATATATATATATATTATTTAAAACTTTTTGTTACTATGCACAAAGGCAAGACCTAATACCGCTAGACATTTACTCGATCAACCTTATGGACATTACGAATAGTAATTTTAAAAACTCACCAGTTTATAGTATAATATCTGAAACAAAATTAATAACATATTAATAATTATTTGTAAAAAATAAAATAAAACCAATATGAACACTACGGATAGGGATATAAGTGACGGACGGGCAGCGTGGAATGGTGACAAGAACGCTGGCTGCATTTCCCCGCTGAATTGCAATACTGATTCTTTGGGCGAATAAAGAGCCAGTCCTCTTGTTATCAGAGGAAACGACAAGACGCGGTGTTATGTCTTTTAAAAACTTCCTCAGTTAACAACACGAGGTAATAATAAAAATTATGAAATAAATTGTTTTAGTTGATTCCAAAATATAATCGTTGATTGATGACCTTCGTTCGTAGATTAAGACCCCAAGAAACCGGGTTCGATTACTGGGATATATCATTACAGCCCCTAGAGCACAGCGTCCTAGACCTTCACTGTTGGAGATGGGCCTTCCAGAACATATATGGAGAATTTGGCCTACACTCGCCACGCTGGCCAGACGGCTTGGCGAGGATATGATTTATAATGGCAAATTTATTAACTGTTTCACAAGATAATATAAGTGGAACCGGGACCGACGGCTTAACGTGCTCTCCGAGGCACGGGAACGGTGGGGTTGTAAATCTATGGCAAATGTACTTAAGAAATGTGTATTGCTCATTGGTACATGTGGGGGGGTTTGAACCGACCTTTGTAGGATTTAAGGAACGCGTCCTCACAACCAAACCGCTATATATATATATATATATATATATACTCGTATATATAAGCCCTGCTATACAGAATGGAAACGTCTCTTGAGGACTTTTTTTTATTTTTTATTATTTAACTTTATTAGTTTTAGTTATTAATGTTTATTCGAATGTTTTGCAATTAATATTTTTTTATATTTTGATAATGATATTTTTCGAATAAATAAGTACTGAATGATAAAAAATGATGACTGAAATGATGACATACAGAAAGAAAACTTACTCTTTTGACTTTGCGCCATAAAGAAAACAGATTTATTCTAAAATCACAATAATCTTATTATTTATTAGATACTTTATTTGAACTTTGAAGATCAAATAGTACGTCCCAATGACTTGTTTGTCTGGCACAAAATCACTGTTCGTGTTTAGTTTGTGTACCTTCTACTCCCTATTTAATTTCAACACCAAATTAATTAAAGTTTTCTTATTTACATAATCAAAAGGATAAATACTTTTAAACCGATGGGACCATGGACCAAGGAGTTGTTCAAGCGCCTGACGGAACAAGGCTGGTAATTACTGCCAACGTATTATACAGAGGTAAAATGTTGCCAGCCTTCTTGGGACTATCTCTGATAGGTCATCTCTGGAGGATAGTTTATTTAATAATTAAGTTTAGTTAATTTTATGTTCTTCGTTCGTTCATTTTTCGTTCTTCCAGTAATGTCGTATGGTGCAGAAACGTGGCCACTGATGGTAGGTCTGGTCCACAAGTTTAAGGTCGCTCAGCGAGCTATGGAGAGAGCTATGCTCGGGATTTCTCTAAAAGATAAAGTCAGAAACGTTGACATCCGTCAAAGAACCAAAGTTACCGATATAGCTTTTAAAAGTAGCAAGCTGAAGTGGCAATGGGCTGGACATATATGCAGCAGAACCGATGAACGAGGGAAAAGACGGGTTCTGGAGTGGAGACCACGTACTGAAAGACGACCCCCCGCTAGATGGACAGATGACCTGAGGAAGGTCGCTGGTAGGGGATGGATGAGGGTGGCAGAAGATCGTGTAAAGTAGCGAGCCTTGGGGGAGGCCTACATCCAGCAGTGGAGAGACACAGGCTGATGAAGATTATGATAATTTTTTGTATTTTGTAATTATTATTTAAATAAATATATAAATTAATTATATATAAATCGTTAAGTAAATAAATATATTGCTGTTGTGTACCTATTTGAACACCCGCCACTTTATCATCCGCCACGCCAGTGTAACTTCTCCCGTTTCATACAATCTAAGTAAGCAATTTGTCTGAAAACCGAATCTAAACGATGAACCGCAAAGGTGAGTTTCATATTACTACTACCTACTCGTATTTTACTCTGTATTCAGATTTAGCTCGCCAGTGGATGTAACACTTCCTTTAATCATCAGACATGCTGAATCATTGAAAATATTTAAAGATAAGACATATAAATACTTACTTCATAAGCTGAATAAATCGCTTAATATATGCATTCTAAAAGAAGACAAATTTCTTATCAATAGAATTCACCGTGCGGGTGCTGGGTCCATATTAAATAAATACGAAGTTAAAAAGAAAATATCAAGCTGGTTACAAAATCTTAGCTATGGCCAGGCTGAGATGCTTCTGTCCGTCATGGAATAGTATCTTGATCTGGTCGTCTAACTATCATAATTTGTTTGTTGGTATCTTAACTTAGTCTAGAAGTACATAAAAAAATAGGCTTAAAAAAAGGGCTTGGTGATACAGTTTAATTACAGGTGCCGGCCCAGGGCGATCAACTTTGTTTTGTTTTTCTTTCTGCACTATTTTAAATGTTATATGTAAGTGTATTTTTTGCGACAATAAACGTTATTATTATTATTATTAATTAGGCAGTTACGTATAGTGCATAAACTAGATCGGCTTTGGCTTTGGCTATTATATCAATACATTACAATTATCAAAGCGTAAATTATATTCCACTAATGTGTTAATATTAGGTAAATTATTATATTATTATACAATAATATATACACAATGGTATTTCGATCTATCAAAATATAAAGGGCTTCATTACGTATACTCCAGTCAAGTTATGTTACGTGAGAATCAAATATTCCAAAAGACCACAACATAAAGTCGAAGAAATATAATGTTCCCGCAAAATCAGCAATTATGTCAATACATTTATGGAAAGAGCTTCCAAGACGTTATTAATGGAATCATGCAATAAACTGCCTCCTTGGTCTAGCGGTTAAGTCCGTGGATTTAGACTCAGAGGTACCGGGTTCGATTCCTGGTCGGGACACAAAAATATTTATGTAAATAAATACATTTAAATAATATTTAATTTATTTGTGATATTTCTCGAGTTTGAAGACATCAACGAGCTTCCCACTTGTCATGATTGGCCTAAAGTAAAGTGTGCTAAATATAAATTTGCTTATTTAAATGCGTGGTTTCTGACCACTCCGAAAGGAAAACGGTCGTAATGATACTCCTATAACGTATTTGGTTGGGTAGGGAGAAGTGTAGAATGGTGGATGGTGAGCGTCTTGTTCCGCAATAAAATAAAAAAGGAGACTTCCTTTGTAAACCAGCCTATTGTCGGTCGCAAGCCCGAGACACCATTCTTCTAATCTGTTATCTACACACTATGGACCCAATATGGTGAATCCATGGAATGTTTTTTTTTTTTTTTTCTATTTAAGTATTTATATGTTGTAAATATTATTTTTATGTATTTATGCCGAGTTGGCCCAATTCAGGTAAAATATGAGATTGGACCATAACTATGAAAACAGTTCGCGATGTCTTTTTGGGTAATTCAATGGCAACAAGTAGGTATCACTATCACTACATATTACTCTTATAAAACAAATTTCACCGTCGCGTCTGTCTGTCTGTCTGTTCGCGATAAACTCAAAAACTACTACGCCGTAAATAAGCCGTCTGGGAGCTTTCAACAAAATAACAAAAATATGAATAGTGGAATTAATAGTTGAAATAATGAAAAAATCTTATTAAGGTCTACTGAAAAGTCCGCGATGGCTTATGTCTATCTCTTAAGGATATACACATACATACACATCTTCACGCGATATCCCTTGCGGGGTAGGCAGAGACAATTGAGCGCCACTTGACACGATCACCACATACCTCTTTCGCTTCGTCGACGTTCATTAACCTCTTCATACATGCCCTTTTGTTACGAAGGCTTTTTAATGCACCTTCAGTCAGTCAGTCAGTGTTTTATTTATTTGATCGTGATATGTGAGTCTCGGTCTGCCAGGGCCTCTTTCACTCACAACTTTTGCATTATGTATCTGGTTCGTCAATCTTTCTTTGCTCATTCTTTCAACATGCCCGAACCATCGTAGCGTGCCTTTCCTTATTTTTGTCCCTATGCTTTCTTTTATACCAACCCTTTTCCGTATTTCGACGTTACGTATGCGGTCCGCCAATGTGACGCCGCATATCCGGCGCAACGACCTTATTTCTACTGCATTAACCCTACTGTCATGCGTTTTCTGACGTATCCACGTCTCGCTTCCATACATCAGTATTGGTACCAACATGGCATTGTGTATGGCGAGCCGAGCTTTGTCACTGACATTAAGACTCGAAGATTGACACTGCTCTTAAGGATAACATACTATATACATATTAACACTATAAAAAATAGGCAATTTGAAGCAGTAATTAGAAAGCTATTTACTTAAATACTGTATTAATTGTTATCATTTTAAATACGTTAGTTGGCTTAAGAATTTCATGAAGATTAATTTTCTCTTTACACCATGCATATTAAAGGAATACCTTAGGAGATATAGTAAAAATAATGCGCAACGAAATTAAATTCGTGTCGCATGAGCAAAGTCGGGTAAAACAGCTAGTTTAGTATAAAAGCAATCAATGTTGGAAGTTATTCGGGACTTGTTGGGTTCTCTTAACTCGATGACCCATGTCAAGTCATTGTTAGGCTGCGGTCGAACTAAATTCAATATCCACTGAAAGGCTCATTAACACATAATTGATAAACGGGATGTCTGGTGGCAGATTTCAGGTTATAAAATGCAATAATAAAAATACAGCAGTTTTTTTTAATGGAATTTCAATGAGAAATACTTTTCTTTCGTACATCTACCATAGATTACCGAAACCACGGTTCCCGTTGCTCGGAGAGCACGTTCTATTTTCTTCGTAACCTTCTGCACCCGCTTATTACAGTTCTCAGTCACAAAGGTTAGTTGGTAGAAAATGCATTTACGGCATTAAGCTCGCCTTTGTACCTGCACTTGTTTTGGTTTTGTACAATAAAGAATTTATTATTATTATTATTAAGCTTTCGGTTCCGATTCCCTAATACCAACTTGTGTAATCGTTCGTAAATTGACAAAACAAATTGACACCAGACACTCGCCAACCCGTCTGGCCAGCGTGGCGAGTAAAAAGACACATTTCCAATAGTGGAGTTCCAGGGAATGTAATAAGGCGCTGCTGCACTAGTAGCAGCTATCCTCAAATGACATTCTTCTTAGTCGCTACACTCTTGGCAAAGTGGTCGTGGTCGCCATTGGAGTGCTAGTGGCACGCTTAACAAGCCGTCGCCACTCCTCTCGGACCTCGGCTTTCCTAGTGCACTCATGTAGGGGATGATCCATTGCAACCTTCACCTGATCGGTCCATCTCATCGGAGACCTACCACGCATCCTCTTGCCATCGACTTTCCCCTGGACTACCAAGCGCTCGATTGATGTTTCTCCACGCCGTGACACGTGTCCGAAGAAAGTGAGAATGCGTAATTGTACAGTCGAGGAAAGGCGCTGTCTGATCCCCAGTTCCTCCAGTATGGATTTGTTTGTTCGGAACTCCGTCCATGATATGCCCAGCATTCTCCGCCAACACCACATCTCTAGAGCATTAATTCGTTTTTTTTTCTGTTTCGCGTAGGGTCATGACATCAAAACATTTTTATTTTTTTTTATTGGTTTTACAAAATCACAGCATTAAATTAATACATATTTGACGGTAGGAATTTTGTTATACATTAGCCAGAATGATTTTTATTTTATAGACAGCACTTAAATTAAAATTGAGCCGAACCTAAAATCAAATTAAATTAAATCGAATAAAATTAAGTCAAATCATAAATTAAATTAAATTAAATTAAAACTAAACTAATATTACAATGATATTAAATTTAATCAAAATTATTATCAAAACTAAAACAAGTAAAAAAAAAATAATAATAATCATCCAAGCAATAACTTTATAGACAGCAAGAGAGTTTGTGGATACAAATAGGCATGCATGTACAAATCGAGTATTTTTTAGTAGTAATATTTGACCAATGGACAATAAAGGTTTAATAATACATGAAGATAGTAATAGATATATATATATGTATATATATAATGTAAATAGTATATGTGTACCTAAGAATGTAGTGTGATTTGAAATAAATTTATTTTGTAGGTAGACCAAGCTGTATTAGTTATTATTATATTATTATTATTATTTAGGTTTATAATTGTTAAATAAATCGAAATAAGCAAATATTTTATTGTAGTGTTTACGGAGACAAAGGCAGATGGAGTTGGATGCATAGTTTGAACTGACACAGGGAACATGAAACAGAGAGGTGTGTCTACTGCGTCTACTGGGAACCCAGAGCTGGAAGGTGGCCGACAACAGTTCAGGACAGTCAATCTTGTTATTGCAGATATCAAATAGGAACAGGGAAAAAATGATCATCTAAATCGCTGTCCTGTGGCATGGTGCCCAACTGGCAGCATTTTCCTCTGAATTAAAATATTTTTGAGAAAATAAAATGTCCGCCCTATTGTCACGAGACCAGAGACGTCAATGAACCTTAAAACAATTTATTGATAAAAATCTTTTCTGTTTTATTAGTAAATGTTTTGTTAAATTTAATGTACAAATTATGTTTGAAACGAAAAATATGAAAGTATATTTTGTTTTGCGACCTTCATATTATTTAAGGGGGTTGATGATAAATTGTTTTAATAAGGGTGCACGGTTATAGAGTAACTTTTTGTGGTAATAGCCTATAAAAATTGTCAGCCTTCTTTGACGACTCTTAGTGAACCGATAAATTTTGTCCAATATATGATATAACTAGCATATTTATAATTTCTGTCCGATCGAAACACGCTTTTCAGCCTAAACCAAATATTAGCCAACTACCTCCGTGGTCTAGCGGTTAAGTCCGCGGATTTAGACTCGGAGGTACCGGGTTCGATTCCTGGTCCGGACACAAAAAATATTTATTAATGTAAATAAATACATTCAATTAATATTAAATTTATTTGTGTTATTTCTCGAGTTTGGTACGCTGGAAACATCGACGAGCTTGCCACTTGTCATGATTGGCCTATAGTAAAGTTGGCTAATACACCTCCGATTCGCGGATGACATAGTCATCATGGCCAGCTCGCTCAAGGATCTTAGTAGAATGTTAAGTTATGCTTCTCAGCAGGTTGGCCTCGGAATGAACCTGGATAAGACTAAGGTTATGTTCAATAACCATGTCAAGCCGAGGCCAATCTGTGTGGGAAATGCTACTCTCGAAGTTGTGCAGGAATACGTCTACCTTGGACAGACTATTCAGCTAGGCGCTGCTAACTTCAGCAAAGAAGCCGACAGACGCATTCAGCTAGGATGGGCGGCATTCGGGAAACTTCGACATATCTTCTCATCGTCCATACCACAGTGTTTGAAGACAAAAGTCTTCAACCAGTGCGTCCTCCCCGTAATGTCGTGACGTGGACACTGACAGTGGGTCTGGTTCACAAATTCAAGGTCGCTCAGCGAGCTATGGAGAGAGTTATGCTTGGTATTTCTCTGATGGATAGAATTCGAAACGTTGAAATTCGTCAGAGAACCAAAGTTACTGACATAGCATTCAAAATTAGCAAGCTGAAGTGGCAATGGGCCGGACACATCTGCCGCAGAACCAACGACCGACGGGGCAAACGGGTTCTGGAGTGGAGACCACGTACGGGACGACGCAGAGTGGGACGATCCCCCGCCAGATGGACGGATGACCTGAGGAGGGTCGCTGGTGGGGGTTGGATGAGGATTGCAAAAGACCGCGTGCAGTGGCGAGCCTTGGGGGAGGCCTATATCCAGCAGTGGAGAGACACAGGCTGATGATGATGATGATGAAAGTTGGCTAAATGTGAATCCGCTTATTTTTAAGAGTGGTTTCTGACCACCCCGAAAGGGAAACGGTCATGATGATATTACTTTTTATTATAATTATTCAACATAATTTATAGTTATTCCATATAAATCGTCAATTTCATTTGTAAGGATCTATTATTATAATATCTATCATTCAGGCGAAACAGGACAAATATAATATAAGATTTAATATCAGCCCTTGCTAAATAAATAGAAACCTTATGCAAATTTTTATCCAAGATTCCACGAATAAATGCTTACATCAAAGGAATCCAATAATAATATTAGCCGACAAAGCATTGGAATTTGTCTTTGATTTTATCCCAAAAATGTTATGAGAAAAGCATTTGTAATTATATGGTAGGCATTTTATAAAAAATACTATCAGAGATTTCTACATAGTGAAGTGCCTGCAGACAGATTATGTTATGTTATGATAATGCTAGCAACTGGAATCAGACACTCATGACTGACATGAGTCCCTAACATTATTCCGGCTTGACTCGGCATGACAGCAATTCAAGCCTGATCACAAAACGTGTGGATAGACTTTACTCGGTTTACTTGAACGGTGGATACTTCCCCGCCCCGGCATACTGAGCAAATTACCATTTAGTCTGCCAACCACCTATTTGTTGTTCTCGTTGAAAGTATGTGCCATTTGCAATGATGTCAAATGCCAATTTTTACTTTCAAGGAGAACTAATATTGTAAGCTTGCCATGCTTATATTTATATAAAAATAAAATCGATTGAAATAAAACTTACTAAAAATATAATATTCATCATCAGGTGTATCTCTCCACTGCTGGATATAGGCCTCCCCCAAGCCAGCGACCTTCTTCAGGTCATCCGACCATTTGTCGGGGTTACGTCCCACTCCGCGTCTTCCCTTACGTGTTCTCCACTCCGGAATTCGTCTACTCAACTATTTGTCGTGCCCATTGTCACTTCTGCTTACTAATGTTCTATAGCATAGCTCTGTATAGCCCGCTGAGTGACTATAATTTGTGAACCAGACGCACTGTCACTGTCTATGTTTCTGCTCCGTAAATGTTTTATGTTTGTTAAGACGATATGGCGCTACGTATATAATAAATGCGAAAGTTGGTGATGTATATGTCTTGAGTTTGACAGTTATATTCCTTGAGCGTAGTGACGTAGTGGAATATGGATTCCAGAAATTCAAGCAATGTGGAAGTTTAGTTGCTCGCCTCTGTACTTTTTAAAGAATTACAATTTTTTTTTTGAAGACTTCAAGAACAAGAAATAAAGTTGTGTGGAAACTTGTCATGTTGTCATGTGCAGCGAATGCTACTTCTGTTGGAGGCAAACACCTCGTTACAGATTTCCGTATCTCCCGAAAGGGGCGGTCTGAGATGACTCTGATAATGAACCGAGTCACTACCGCTCGCCTATTAATCAATAATAATAATAAATTAAGTGTTTATTTTTCTAGTAACATTGATGCAGCAATCGTCAGCTGTTTGGGCAACTTTGCTTGAAATTAAAATTATTTTGTACCCGCAACATCCAAATCTAAATCCACCGGCCATAGTGACCCTTACATTACGTAAATAGGATTACGTTGAATGGATTGTAGTGCCATGGAACAAAAGGTAACTAAACAACATTAGTCATTAGTCGGTATTCGTTAGGAGTGCTCTTAGCTCTTTGATCTCGCCGCCTCCGAAGAGCGTCGTCTTAGTAATTTGTTTACTCAATACACTTCTATATAATGACCGGTACAACTTTACTAAGAGGTGGTAGGCAGACTGATGGCGGTAATTTGCCTAGTATGCCGGGGCGGGGAAGTATCCACCGTCCGTGCCGATAAACCTAGTAAAGTGTATACACACGTTTTGGGATCAGGCTCGAATTGCCGTCTTGCCCAGTCAAGCCGGCATAGTGTTAGGGACTGATGTCAATCATGAGTGTCTGATTCCAGTTGCTAACAGTCATGGACCTCGAGCGCCACTTACCATGTCATGCTGCAATTATTACTTGTTCTGTGATGCTGCATGACGGCAGGATATGACGGAGAACTGTACTAGCCACAACATGTACCGTATTCTGGTAAATAAATGTTTTAATTTTGATTGATTTAATTTCGACAGTTTTTCTCTCAAAAATTTAGTAATTAATTCAGATGGGAAATGCTGCCAGTATATTGGGCAGGACAGCGATTTGGAGTTATTTTATTGTAAGCTATTAACTTTTATTTTTGACGTTTGTTTTAGGTTCAATTTAGTTTTTAATGTAGTATTTCTGTTTTTTTTTTACCTAAATGATTTGTTAAATTGAATAAATAGTTTTTTTTTTTTCTATAAATATGATTACATCACTCTGCCTTAAACACTGCGACATTACATTTTGTCTTGACTTCTTTGATTGCTTACTTTATAAACATCCACTTTGACTAAATTAAAAAAAGAAAGGAAAAAATAATTCCTATTCAATATAGGCCTTGTGTCCAACGCCATGACAGTTTCAAGAAAGAAAACGCTGTGTTTCTGCGCCATTTTACAGTTTAGTAAATTAATATACTGTGAATAGTTTAGCGGTTAAGTTCGTGGACTTCGACTCGGAGGTACCGGGTTCGATTCCCGGTCGGGACGCAAAAATATATATTAATGTAAATAAATACATTTAATTAATATTTTATTTGTGATATTTCTCGAGTTTGGTACGCTGGAGACATCGACGAGCTTGCCACTTGTCATGATTGGCGAATAGTAAAGTTGGCTAAATGTGAATCCGCTTATTTATAAGCGTGGTTTCTGACCACCCCGAAAGGGAAACGGTTGTGATGATACTTTACTCATAAGCTCAATAAAATGAAATATATATTACGACAGACTTGGCTGTATAGGCTAGACCCTTTGCCTTCCCTATCACCTCATACATCACCTATCTGAAGAACATAACACAATCAACAAGAAAACGCTAAACGTACTGACACGCATTGAAAGATGAAAGAAAGAAAATATTTATTTGCACACAACAGCTAATACAATAATAAAACACTAATAATAGAAGAATAATAAATAATAATTGGTGGACATGTTTTGCGAAAAAAGTCTAGAAACTTCGAAGATAACAAAATTATGTTCAGGAGAACTATCTAAAAAAGATTTGGTGATTTTTAGTACAAAGTGGAAATAAAAAAGAAAAGTCGTCCAAACTTGCGCTCATTTTGAATTGAATTGAAATTTTGAAATGAAACGACTTCAACTTTAAAAAACTTCAAAAACGTTGAAGTGAGCGAGTGAGAGGGTGGGTTAACAAAAAAAAATAAGGTCCGGTCTCTAAATGTAGGTTTATGATTACAGAGTCTAAAACAAACTTTAATTATTTGCTTGAAGAATTGGAATTGCTTTGAAAAACATCTATGTAATTTTCGCCTCGAAAGAAGATAGAGCCTTCTAGAAACCCGATACCTACCTACAAGGTTATTGGGTGTTTTACAAGGATAATAATGGATAAGATTTATTTTTGGAAAAGCTTTTATTTATTTATTTATATAGTACACACAGCAAATATTATTTCAATACAAAAATAACCTAAACTTAAACAAAAAAAAACCTAATTTAAATATAAATCGTATCCGCCGGGCATGGTGGCAAGAACGCTGGCCGCATTTCCTCGCTGAATCGCTATGCTGATTCTCTGGGCGAGGAAAGAACCAGTCCTCTTGTCACCAGAGCAGACAATTAGACGAGGGGTGATGTTTTTTAAAAATGTATTAGCTCTTGAAATCCACAGGTACAAAGTCTCTACAGCAAACGTCACAAACACGTAGTCTTTGATTATAGATACATATTTGCGCCGCTTGCCAGACTTTGCGCTTTCAGCTGCGGCTCCCGCTTTTAGTGATGTTACCATAATATAATTATAAAAGTAAAGTATCATCACAACCGTATCCCTTGCAGGATGGTCAAAAACCACGATTATAAAAACGCGAATTCACATTTAGCTAACTTTACTATAGGCCAATCATGACGTGTGGCAAGCTCGTCGATGTCTTTAGCGTACTCGGGAAATATAGCAAATAAATTAAATAATAATTAAATTTATATATTTAAATTAATAAATATTATTGTGTCCGGACTAGAAATCGAACCCAGTACCTCCGAGTCTAACTATTATGTTTCTTTTCGTAATTTAAATTATTTTCATATTTTTCTTTATCCTGCCCATCATCTTTTGTGAACCCCAAGGTTAGCTGGTGAAGAATGCCTTATAGCGTTATAGCTCGCCTATGTACTAGGTCTTTAAGTGCAATAAAGTATTTAAATACATAAATAAATAACGGTTGGTAACTGAATCTTTTTGTAGTAGCATTGGTCACTTAAATACAGAAATGTGTGTGGGAACGCGGCCATTTAAGTGAACGAATGCTAAGTAAGGATTCAGTTACTGGCAATAAATCTACAGACTAAACCGCTAGACCTCCGCTGCGCCTGCTCGTACCAGTTAACCTAAAATAAATGTTCAACAGGTCCTGCCCGCCGCGACTGCTATTTCTGTTAGGAAGCCAACGCCTCGGTTCTCGTCTCCCTCGAATGGTCTGAGATTGTAACGTTAAGCGGGGCATTAAAATAAAACAAAGGAATTTAAGCAAAGGAAGTTAATATATTAAGTAAAGTGAAGTTAACAGAGCAAGAGAATCTACAATTATATAAGGGAGGGTCGTAAGCCGAAACTTAGCCCTATCATTCTTTATGCATCCGTTGACCGTACGTAGGGGTACCTTCCCTCAGAGAGCCTGAAGATGAGGACCCGGAGAGCGTTGCCAATCCCAAGCGGACAACGAGGCGTCACGGGAATCATGGGAAGCGGGGTTATCTTCTCAAGCTGGGTCCCAGCACTAAAGTCTAGACATGGAACGCACGGGGAACACGCGATACGTTCCATCTCCAAATTCACCACCACTTCAGTCTACACCAAGACAAGATACCAGATGAATGGTGAGACTGCAGCGGTGGTGCAAAAAATAAATTAGAGTCACTGCACGTGGTCATGAAGTGACCGCGTACTATTTTCTATTTAATACTTACCCAAGCTCAGGGAGTGACAATATCTGGTAGAAGAGAAAAGTGAAAAAATAAATATTTAAAATTAAAACAGTACTTATTAAGTAAGGCTAGTGTGAAGCAGCTGTGCCAGCGAGAAAAGTGAATCCCTCTGACAGTTGTTTTCTTAAAAATGGTGTGAGGCAAAGGATGTGGCTTGCAGCCGAAAACGTTCATCCTTGGCCATTGTCGATAATAATCGCTACAAGATGACTTGGTTGTTGCCAGACTTTTTTGTCACTAATAAAATAATTTATCTTACAATGGCCGTATCTATAAGTCGTCGTTTGACATTAATGTATAGTCAATGTACACATGAGTTCATTTGGCAGTGTGTTATAAAAACGAACATAATATATATATATATATATATATATATATATATATATATATATAAATTCTTTATTGCACTTAAAAACTTAACAGTTGAGTACAAGGGTGAACTTAATGCCTCTCGGCATTTTATACTAGCTAACCTTTGGGAATGTGGCAGACGATTGCGGGTGCATTAGAAATAAAAATAAATACTTAAACATACATAACAATAATTTACATACTAATACACAAATACCTATAAAAATATATAATAATAATATATACATTTAACTAAATTTATGTAAGAAAATGAACGAAAAAATACGTATTATTTACACAACAAATAAAAAGAGACAGAAATAGATATCAGGTAGTCGGATTATTTCGTTTATTTAGGAAATGGGCAATGAGGAGATTTTTAAATATATTTATTTATATTATTTTATGATATAAAATAAATAAAATTGTAATAGTAACCTCTGAAACACTAAAAACATAAATTGTTACTAACGAGCAACCTTTCTCGCCAACAAACCTCAATGGTTTGGCAAGATTTAATGATTTAAAAATATTACTAAAAAGAATGATAAAAAAAAATGTTGATAACATTTGAGTCGTCCAAGTTTGCGTAGCTTTACTCAAGTAGGATGGGGGGGGGGGGTGTCCAGGATCCCTGCTGATAGCTGTTAGCGACCTTTCTCGCCAACAAACCACAATGGTTTGGCAAGATTTAATGATTTAAAAATATTACTAAAAAGAATGATAAAAAAAAAATGTTGATAACATTTGAGTCGTCCAAGTTTGCGTAGCTTTACTTAAGTAGGATGGGGGGGGGGGGGGGTGTCCAGGATCCCTGCTGATAGCTGTTAGCGACCTTTCTCGCCAACAAACCACAATGGTTTGGCGAGATTTAATGATTTAAAAATATTACTTTATAGAATAATAATAAAAAATAAAAAAAAATGGTGAACACATTTGAGTCGTCCAAGTTTGCGTAGCTTTACTTAAGTAGGATGGGGGGGGTGTCCAGGATCCCTGCTGATAGCTATTAAATAGAAGGCTTTACGAAGATCAGCGCTAAGTGAATTTGGCGGTCACACTAATTCACTAATGCTTAGTTAAGTAACGACGGACCTCTCAATGACGTATAGTAAGAACCGGTCATTTAAAATAATTGAAAGGTGGGTTTGAACCCCGGCATGTACCAATGAGAAATACACTATTCAGTAAGTCTTATTTCAAACAGTGTTATTTTTATATAAATATCACTATGACAAGCTTACACTATTAGTACTTGAAACTAGAAAAATGGTATTTGACACCATTGCAAATGGCACATATTTTCAATTAGAACAACAAATAGGTGTTAGGCGGACTGGTGGTGGTATTTTGCCCAGTATGTCGGGGCGGGGAAGTATCCACCTGCCGATAAACCCAGTAAAGTGTAAACCCACACGTTTCGGGATCAGGCTCGAATTTCTGTCATACCCAGTCAAGCCGACATAGGGACTGATGGCAGTCATGAGTGTCTGTTTCCATATGCTAACATTCATGGACCTTGCAGGCCACTTACCATCAGGTGGGCGCAATGTCACATGTCGTGCTAGAATTAAAAAAACTATATTTAAAAAATCACTTTCTCAAGTACATTTGTCATAGATATGCAACACCACCGTTCCCGTGCCTCGGAGAGCTCATTAAGCTATCGGTTCCGGTTCCACTAATACCAACTTGTGGAATCGTTATTAAAATGTTATAAAAAATTGACATTGACAAGGGGAGCTCATCTGGCCAGCGTGGCGAGTACGGAACTAGTTAACTTTCTGGAAGACCCATCTCCAAAGAGCTCTTTCTATAGCTCGCTGAAACTTGTGGTTTAGACTCACTGTCAGTGTCTCTGCTCCGTACGACAATACTGGAAGAACGCATTGGTTGAGAACTTTCGTCTTTAACTTACAACTATTACAATAAATTAAATAATAAGTTAATGCAACTACAAGCTAAACATTGACCGCCTCCGTGGTCTAGTGGTAACAAACGTTGCCGTGAACTCGGGAGGTCGTGGGTTCGATTCCCACCGGGGGCAAGTTGTACATTGTATAATTTGTCTCGGTCTGGGTGTTTATATGTATAATATGTATATATTTACAAAAAAAAAAGTATAATAAGTAGTTTATCAACCATCTAGTTTCCGTAACACAAGCCTCGTAGCTTACCACGGAAATTAGATGGCGCTGTGTGACCTGTCTGGAAATATTTATTATATTTATTTATTATCATTATTATTTATTTATTTATAACGATTTTTCTCTAGTTTACTAAAAGGAAGACAAATCTCTAAGCATTCCATGGATTCACCGAGCGGGTGCCGGGTCCATCGTGTGTGGGTAAAAGATGAGAAGAATGGTGTCTCAGGCTTGCGACCGACAACAGGCTGGTTAAGGAAAAGGAGGCCTCCTTTTTTTTATTGCGCGATAATACGATCACAATCCACCATTCTACTTCTTTCCCTACCCAACCAAATACTGTATGATTCCGTTAATGCCGTCTTGGAAGCTCGTTCCATAAATATATTGACGGCAGACCTGCTCAGGCCCAATTCTTTCAGTAAGTAATAAATAAAGTTTATTTATTCAAAGTCTGGCAGTAACTTTATAACTCCATGACTCGTCCTTGACTTGTCCTTGTCTGAGAGATCGTTTGAACTTACTCTGCGAATCACAGTCGCTCTCTTCACTCTTCTCAGAATAACCAACTTTCTATTTCTCGATACTGTTCTAGCAGATATTTAGATTCTCTCGCTGTTTCGGCTGTTCGCCAGTGGAATAAGCTTCCACTAGTTATCAGGCGAGCTCCTTCTATTTCTATCTTTAAAAACTTAGTTTAAAATAGAATCACATTATAACACTTTTTCTCTAAGAAAATAATGTTATATTTCATTTTAAAAATATAATCATATACCTATATTAATAAAAAAATGTTACTAACACATATGGAATTTATTCTGAACTAAAGTTATTATTATTATTATATAACACTTATTTTTTTGTTCCATTACAAAAAAGTTTTGATTCCAATTTTTACTTGTCTATGGCAGCGCCCGCCGTAGCGCGTGCGCGGTCATTAGCTAGGTTTTGGCGCCATTTCATTCTTTAGGACTTATGTATTCTGTACCATGGTCATTTAAAAAATGGCGCCATTCAATACGTTTTGTTGTATAGCATTTCTTACTTTTTTAACTTTTATCTTTTATTTTCAATCCCAATGTATGAGAGTAGATAAATTAATGTATGAAACTGTACATAACTAGGTATTAAAACACTCGTGTGATACTATAAAAAAACCTCGCCTACCTACGGCTCGGTTTTTAAATACACACTCTTATTATGCAACAGTTTCATAAACAACTATTAATAATTAATAAATATTATGTATCTATTATATTATTAATACCAATCTAAATCACCACCATCATAAAAAAATATTTGCATTTTTTTTACCACAAAACAAGTCAATGTTGTAATTGAGACTTATGAGTTGAACAACGTCACTGCTCTAAGAAGGTTCGATCCACGTCCAAAAGATTGAAGGATAAGAAAATATAGTAATAGACAATTTAGTTATGCAAATACAATAGCTAAATAATGGAGGAACAACGTCTTATTGTTTCAACCGATTGCAACTCGGAGAATTTTGAATTAGAATAATAATATGGCTTGTTTACTTCTACCATGGACGTAATTTCGAGGACATAGTAGTCCTACAATGCGAGAACAACGGAGCAATTCTATTTTGTTGTTTGTTCTCTTCTCCCGATGGATGATGAATGAGGTGATAGGGAAGGCAAAGGATCTAGCCCATACAGCCAAGGTGGTTTGGTGCTTTTCTTGGCTTCACTCGCGGCATTATAGCCCAAACACGTCGGGTAAAATATGTGAGTACACAGCGCGGAAAAACCGCAAAAAATAACTGCAACTTGTGCACCATATTTAAATTGTAATTTATCGTTTTCCATAATTATTCAAATTGTAGCACATTATTAAACAAAACAACACCACTTTTGACTAACAATATACACAGTAAATTAATGTATAAAACAAAAACTTTGCACTTGACATGTCCGCGCAAAATGGCGCGAAGGACTCGTCCCTAAATACTCGTATGTGCAAGGCAAAGGATGTCGATTGCAGGCAACAATATTTATTCCATGGCCGCATCTGATACAATTGTTAAATACAATTGGTAAATTTAGAATGCGTCAGTAATGAAAAGTTCACTGTATTAGCGATATTAATGGTAATATTAGGCCGGTCCCTTTACATACACGAGCGTGTCAATGGAACTATGAAATTCTGTTTTGTAAAGTGTTAACGTTCGCTGACTACGACTGACAGTGTAATATAATACATTTTGCATCCAGCATTCATAATATAACAAAATTCTAAAGGCAAATGATGAATATAAAACAAAGCGCAATTATAATTCTAAAATACAATAGTTATTTAATTTTTGAGTTGTTGTTACAACACATACTAATGACCAGTTGCAGAAAGGAAGATTATAATAACCTTTGTTCAATATTTAGATATACGCTACGTGATTGGTAGTTAGCTTGTCACTTTGGTTATTTCGGCCAATGACGTGCCTCATAAGCATATGTTAAACATGTCAAAAGTTAATCAACGTATCTGCAACTGTCCGTTATTCTTCTTTAAAGAACACTAGCTGTTTTACCCGGCTTTGCCCGTATAGACGGCGACACTAATTTAATTTCGTTGCGCAATTTTGATTTTGCGATATCTCCTAAGGTACTTATTTAATTTGCGTGTAATCTAATAAAAATTAAATAATCTACATGAAATGCTCAAGCCAAAGAAAGAAGACAAATTTATAAGCATTCCATGGATTCACCGTGCGGGTGCCAGGGCCATCGTGTGTGGGTAAGAGATGAAAAGAATGTTGTCTCGGGCTTGCGACCGACAATAGGCTGGTTTAAGAAAAGGAGGCCTCCCTTTTTTATTTTATTGCACGATATCACCATCCACCATTCTACTCCTTTCCCTACCAAACCAAATACTGTATAATTCCGTTAATGCCGTCTTGGAATGTCGTTTCATAAATGTATTGACGGCAGACCTGCTTAGGCCCAATTCTTTCAGTAAGTGATTTTGCTGGAACTCCTCTCGCACCAACTTCCACTGCGTCATAATTACAAAATATTATTCTATTCTAAACTCTATAAATGATCGACCTTGACAGTGGCCGTGTAAATATCAACTTTAATAGCGCGATATATATATATATATAGTTAATGGATTCCATTATATAACGTTTGTGCTAAAGTAACAGAAGAGGGCTGTAGCAGCCGTGATGGAATCGAGTGCTTATATAGTTGAAAATTAAATAATATTTTGTAAGTATGACGCAAGCTCTGAAGTAAATAACGAAATCTACTATAACGTTTGCGACTAAGGTATAATAGGGCTGCTGGTTATAGGAATGGGGAAACACTGGCTTTCCACATCTTCATCGTGCGCTGGCTTTCGGAATTTTCTTTACCCCTTTAAAACAGGAGTTCAAAATAAAACATTAAAATTGACTCATTATTTCCATTAACGAACGCCAAACAAGCATTTAATTACAAAGCTAAGAAATAAGATAACTTGCTGAGTTTTTTTAGAACGGTAAAAGGTAAAATATATAGACCTAAAATGATCTGGGCATTCAATACTTCATCGTTAGAACAGCTCATAGAAAACAGACAGTCCTTGAATATAAAAAAATATTCACAAGCTCTTATGGCATCGTCCGAACAACAACTACAATCACTAATCACAGAAATGAAAGAGGACAGAAAAAGGACTCCGTTTGAATGCGAGAAAAACGAAGGTACTAGTGTTTGAGAGAAGAAGGAAGACAACCGTAACGGAAAATATTGATGATGAAACTCTAGAACAAGTAAATAAAATTATATATCTGGGCAGTGTTTTCACTGCGAATGGGAAGTATGATAGGGATGTTGATAACATAGTGATCGCGGGAAATAGTGTTAACATGCCCTGGGGTCACTAATCAGCAGTCGAAATGTCAGTGACAAAGCTCGGCTCGCCATACACAATGTCATGTATGAAAGCAAGACGTGGATATGTCAGAATGGGCATGAGAGTAGTGTTAATGCAGTAGAAATAAGGTCGTTGCGTCGGATATGCGGGGTCACTTTGGCGGTTCGCATACGTCACGTCGAAATACGGAAAAGGGTAGGTATAAAAGAAAGCATATAGACAAAAATAAGGAAAGGCATGCTACGATGGTTTAGGCACGTTGAAAGAATGAGCTAAGAAAGATTGATGAACCAGGTGTATAATGCGAAAGTTGTAGTTAAAAGGGGCCCTGGCAGACCGAGACTTACATATCACGATCACATAATAACACTGGCTGAAGGTGCATTAAAAAGCCTTCGTAACCAAAGGGCGTGTTTGAAGAGGTTGATGAATATCGACGAAGCGAAAGAGGTATGTTGTGATCGTGTCAAGTGGCGCTCAATTGTCTCTGCCTATATGTATGTAGGTATTGTAACCTGCCCTTTGCAGTTACATGATTATCCAACGCCTGCGGTTGGATGCAGTTGCTTTTAATTGTTATAAAGAGGATTCTACGGAACTCCTTTTTTTATTGAAAATGCATAAAACTTTTTTATACTTTATATTTTAGAAATAATTACATATGTAGAAAAACTAAACACTTATCTACGAGGGACACTATTACGCGGTAGACTTTAACTAATTATTATTTTAATCCTAATCTTTATAAAAATACTCGCTCTGTCGACCTCTCGGTCCGAGCTCCCCCGATCTTCTTTTTTTTTCTTCTTTAAAACAAAAACCCATCAACCCTGTCATTGTCGTATATTGACAATACTATTCTTTCTTAAAATGCCAATAAAACTCTGTAACCTACATGTACCCGTTACAGTATGTACCATAAGCCATGGTAAGTTTAGAAATATTTTTCACACTAGAATTGCATAAATTAAGATGCGATAATATCATTTACATAATAAACAAATAAGTTGATGCTGCGAAATCTTCGTAATGACATCATCTACTGATAATATTACTATAATGTCTACAAAAACCAGAGTGCAAGATTAAAGTGATATCTATAGTGATCATTATGACCTTTTGTGCTTACACTGCACACAAAATCCTGCACTCTTCCATTTCCTCTAAATATTTGCTGTCGTCGATTAACATTAATATTCGTTACAGAACAAGATGCCCGAATACATTCTTTCTATGTACCTATGTAAACAACACATCTTTCTTTAACCCGTTAGTGGGAATGTGTCGCACCTACAATAGAGTGGTTAGCTTGCGGCCTGATATTGATGTTTTTGACAGTGGTTTTTCAGCGTATAAAAAGTCCATTACCACAGATCTCCTCTGCCTTTGACTCATATTGCCTTTAATCATTGTTATATTACCTGTATCTATGTTGTGCATGTATATTTTGTTAAAAATTGTATTTGTAATAAGGAATTTGTTATTATTGAATTTTGATTATGTTTAAATTTAATTTGTGTAATTTGTCTTCTAATTTGTATAATAATTATTATAATTTGCATGTTGTGTGTGCTGCTTGGATTCCAGTCTAGTCCATGTATAAATTAACTCAACTTTGCAACTGACTGGAATCTGTTTGCACACCTAATAATAAATAAATTATTATTATTCGATATTCGCCATTTTCATATTCGACTTTTCATTGCGCGAAAATCAGCCTAGGTGATGTTCTAATAACTCGGCCATAAGTTTTAGGTTTATCTAATTAAATGCCCGGTTTTAACATTAAAGTAAATGTTAAAGGCGAATAAGAAGAAAAAGTCGTGAAATTTAAAACGGTAACGAGATTTCCCGAAGCTGATGAACAACACCGGGAACTTTGCTTTATAAATTAATTTTTTTACCTAAAGGCGCGTACATATTTATATTTAAAAAAAGGGGAAGATACGGTACAAAGTCATGTGGGTAATAATAGTAATAAATTATTTATTGTACTGAACCAAAATAGTGTAGGTACAAACACGAGCTTAATGCTATAAATGCATTTTCTACCAACTAACCTTTGTGAATGGGGCATTATAAGCGGGTGCAGAAATACTATTGTGATCAACAATAATGAAATATAAATACATACTAATGAAATATACATATTAAATAAATATATACATAAATAATAAATACATATCTAAGTACATAGTAGAAAGTTATGGTAAGTTATTCTGTTTATGGTGTAAAAAAATTTATAACTTGTCTTTAAATATTTTGAGAGATGGAGCTTTTCTGATTACCAAAGGTAGTCTGTTCCACTGGCGAGCTGCAGATACCGAATGGAGTCTGAATATCTGCTGGAAGAGTGGGGAGGGATATTAAGTAAGTTGTTATGGGAAGAACGAAGTGAAAGACCGTGCGAGTCACAAAGAAATTGAAAACGTGTGGGTCGTTGTCGAACTTATTAAAAACGCAAATCAACCGTTTTTCAGATAACGAAAAGTAGAAGAACTATACTTTCAGATAAATTTTATCCCATGTGTTAACGACATCGTTTTTGAAACCGTGGTCAATTTGCGTCTAATTGTCTATCGTGCCACACTTGTAGAGAAGAAGCGCTTGCAATTTTATATTTGTTTTAATCAAATGTTATAGTTTGTTTTTAAGGTAAGTTATAAAAGCATTATCACACAAGATACGCCCTCAATAGTTGCCCTAGTCTTTATCCTTTTCATTCAATATATCTTGATCACTTATTTTCTACATTCCGTGATAGTCGTCAGCAGCCTAATCCTCCCATTCATCAATCTAGTTCGATCTCTCCAATTATTCTCGTCAAGAGACGATTCTGTCCAAGGAACATAATACAAGAAGAAGCGTAATTCCATACCAAAAAAATAATGTTCCTGTTTTAGCAGCGCTACTACGGGTTCCCACCGAACTAGAATTTGCGGCAAATTTTAAAATTCTTTTTTTTTTGTACTTTTTGTTTATTAAAGCATTCTTAATAATTGATTAATTTCGATAGTTACTATGAAAAAAAGTATTAATTTGTGGAATAATATTAATAGTAATTATTAAAAATGGCGGATTTGATACGTAAAAATAAACACAAATAATATTTTTATTTATTTATTTCTTGGAGTACTCTCTAATGACTTTTACATACCTATAATTCTGAAATTCGTCAAAAACAAACAACATTTAAATGGACATTTGGAGCACTTATGTTTTTATATTTTTTTATCACACACCATTTTCGATTTATACAATATTTTTGTACAATTTAATATCATAAATTTATCTTTTAATTCCCGGAAACAGACAATAAAATAAATAACAAATCTGCTTCGCAACAGCCAAGACTCCATTTTGTTTCGATTTGGTTTAGACAATTTAGGGTTACCAGTATATTTAAAAAAAAAAACTTAACTAAAATATATTAATAACGCGCACAGTCTAAAACTACATAACAATCTTAATAATACTAAATATTACAGAATATCGATGAAATGATAAATATGAACAACAAAACTGATTAATTACGCAGAAATATTATTCGTAATCTAAAAAAAAAAAGATTAATATAAAAAAAAAACAATCATTTATTTACTTTCCAATACATATAACTTATTAAATAGCCCGCCAAACTGTAACCACAGTTTGTTTGGCAAAGATAATTACTCTCGAAGCTTAATATAAAATAATAAATATTAATACCTACACATTAAAAATGTGCGCGGGCGCGAACCACTCTCCCCCCGCGCGAACAACCCGTCCGCCTACAGGCGCTATTAATTTAAGTCTATCTCTTTTTTAGGACTTTTTCACTAATTTCTTCCGAAGATTATTATTATTAATGGCAACCCTCGATAGTTCCCAGTTTAATGTATGGAAGTCGATAGCCCTTGATTGTGAAAAAAAATTACACAGACAAACCTTTTTTCACATTAATAACATTCGTAAGAATAAATCCATATCGTATAAAAGTATGAATCTCTACGATAATTTAAATAAACATACAAGTATTTGTCATTTTTGTTATTCCACTGTGTCGACACATTTGGCATGACAAATAAAATGTATTGCTTCGATGATTTCCCTTTCAATATCGTCTTATTTATGTGCTTCGTATACTTTTATAAAAGGACTGGAATATATACATAATGTCCCAGAAGTCGTATATTATATATATAAATTATTTATTGCACTTATAAACTTAACAGTTGAGTACAAGGGCGAACTTAATGCCTCTCGGCATTATACACTAGCTAACCTTTGGGAGTGTGCCAGACGATTGCGGGTGCGTTAGAAATAAAAAAACAAATACTTAAACATACATAATAATAATTTACTTACACAAAAAAAACAATAAAAAATAAATAAATAATAAATTTATTATATAGGGTCTGAACACAAATAAATTAAGTGTTTAGTCAATGGATTTAACCGCTACACCACGGAGGCAGTTTAGCAAAATATATCGCGAATACATAAATAAAATACTTGACACTTTTTTGTTGGAAAAATATCTGAAAGTACACTCTATAATTGTTTTACAGCTAGGTTGTTTTTGTTTCATTTTGGAGATTTCCCAAACAAAGCCGGCGTTAGTCCGTGTTTCGTTTACAAATATTTACACATTTAGGTAACACGAGGCACAATTAAAAAAATACCTCATAGAGGGGTTGTCATAGACTTATATTATAGCATATAGCAAGCATTCGTAAAAGGGATTTATAGAGA
Source organism: Tinea semifulvella (assembly GCA_910589645.1). Taxonomy (NCBI): domain Eukaryota; kingdom Metazoa; phylum Arthropoda; class Insecta; order Lepidoptera; family Tineidae; genus Tinea; species Tinea semifulvella. Next base: position 3,762,287 of record OU342609.1, read on the forward strand.
TGCGGTTGGGGTACTATTAGGACGTCTTATATATTATTATTATTTTTTATACTGGCACGACATGTGACCTTGCGCCCACCTGATCCTAAGCATGGTCTATGAATGTTAGCAACTGGAATCAGACACTTATGTCCGACATCAGTCCCTAATACTATGCCGGCTTGACTAGATGCCTTTTCACACTTCGCTTGAAGGACTCCAGGTTATAGGAAAGTGGAAACACAGAAACTGGAAGAGCATTCCACATCTTTATTGTGCGACAGATGTATGAGTCACCAAATTTATGGGTACTCGAAGGGATGGTGACTACGGTATGTGACTGCATATTCTGACCTGTGCGTGTGGTTCAGTTGCGGAATGGAGAGGAAGGAATTAGGTTATAGAGCTCTTCAGAGCACTCACCATAGTATAGCCGGTAGAACACGCTAAGAGAAGCTACATCTCGGCGAAGCTGCAGGGATTCGAGAGTTCCATATAGTGGCATCGTCCACAATTCGAACAGCTCGCCTCTGTAGGACATTGAGAGCATCTGTGAGGTACTTGGCTAAACCATCCCAAAGGTGAGAACAGTATTCCACGCATGATCTGATCTGTGCTTTGTACAGCAACAGTCTGATTAAAGGCGGGAAAAACCGCTTCACCTTGCTCATTATTCCGAGCTTTTTTGACGCTGTTTTGGTGATACTCTCAATGTAGTTCCAGTGGTTAAGGTCTGAGCGTATTTCCACCCCGAGAATGCTGAAGCTGGGTTGTAGATCCAGCGTGGTGTCCTGAAGAGTGGAGGAAGGAGAGAAGGGGAAGGGGGAAAAAGCATAGTTAATTTGTAAAGATACGTTTAACCGGTTACGAAGTCACTAATACAATTTATCGCGTTATCATATAGTGGGGAAACCACCTAGTGACTGTCACAGGACTACGGCAAGAACAAAAAAATAAAATAAAAGGATCTTTTTTGGGAACTTTCATTAAAATCGGTTTAGTAATATAAGCGTGAAGACGAAATAAGTAGACAGACAGTTATATAGTTGCGGAATTACATGTGGTGATCAGACGATTACATTATTTAGCCCATGTCCGTATTATCTTACAATGAACAATTCTGTAAAATTTTATCAAAAAAGAATATCGATATCGAATAAAGAGTATCGAACAAAATTAAAGTGGCTACCGATTCGCTTTCGCAGAAATCTCTTGATTCTCTGCTTACTATTTTCTATACTCAACGAGCCTGTGACACCGAAATACTCAAGAGTAAATTTCTCTCTCAATTCATTCCATGATAAGTCTCTTCGCTCTTCTCATAACTCTGTTCTCTCCATTCCCTCTCACCATACTGGATTTAAGGCCAACTTATTTGCTGTTGTCGCCGCAAACATGTGGAATGAACTACAGGTAAAAATCCGACAACCATCCAACCGAAATATTTAAATGGTTCATAAGTTATGTAATGGTATCATATGTAGTATATGTATTATTAGTATTTAATATATCATAGTTATTATTATGTATTTTAGTAATATAATATAGATTTATTATAAATATTTGCACCTTACATTTGAAATGGTCCACATTGTACCTAAGGTTGGCTGTCAGATAATGTCTAGCGGCATTAAGTCCGTCCCTTGTATAACATGCAATAAAGTTTTAAATAAATAAATATAGGCGTGAAGGCAAGACAAATATTCTTACAAAGCTATTTTTACTGTATCATTACGACCGTGTCTCTTCCGGGGTGGTCATAAACCACGCTTTTAAACATCCGGATTTTCATACAAATACAAAAACGTTTATTTGTTCACAAAAATTGTTTACATAATTCTTTTGGAGGAACTCTGATCCCCAGACTAGAATTCTCTGGGTTAAGCTGAGGATCAGTTTCTTCCTTGGTTACATTTTACACATCTTTACATCTCCCTTGAGAACCACTTTATCCATTGGTGAAAACAGCATAAAAATCGGTCTAGTTTTTTTTAAATGTTTATCGCGAACAGACAGTCAGACGTGTCGGAGGACTTAGTTTTATAATATTAGTATGGAAGGACGGCAACATAGTTTAATTGGTTATCGTCCTTGTAGTAATTATACATACACTATAAGCCAAAATATAAAGATATAGGACTTTTAGGTATTTTAATTTAAAATATTAGATAAAAGATTCTTACAATTTAACAAGAAAATGGCGTCCTAGTACCAACTCTTATTCTTCTTTTCGAGATTACAGAAATCACGTCGCGAACACAAAGCTTAACGTTCGCACCAATATTGGATAACAATAAAGAATGATAATTAAAAAGAAGATAATACCGCTCTTAGAGAATAAAATTCATTTAAATTGCAAATCTTGGACGTATTTTTGCTAATGTTTGTACGATACGCAAGTACATATATCGTACATATTCTAGGATGTTGCAAGTTACATATAACTCTATAGTTACAGTCAAGTCAATTACATTACGGGAATGTTAAAAATCTTAGCAAATGTAACATAATTAAAATAATACATAAGTGGCCCTTGGTATTGTATTATGACTTTGAGGAATTATTTAAATCTTAATTATAAAATAGTATCACACACAAACTTACACACAACACACAACTACACACGCGATATGTATTTGAATAGAAGTATCATCACGATCGTTTCCCTTTTGGGGTGGTCAAAAACCACGCTTATAAATAAGCGGATTCACATTTAGCCAACTTTACTATAGGCCAATCATGACAAGTGGCAAGCTCGTCGATGTCTCCAGCGTACCAAACTCGAGAAATATCACAAATAAGTTAAATAATAGTTAAATGTATTTATTTACATTTTTAAATATTTTTGTTTCCCGACCAGGAATCGAACCCGGTACCTCCAACTCTAAATCTACGGACTTAACAGCTAGATCACGGAGGCAGTTATGTATTAGATAATCAAAATAAGATCATTATTCCTGCCGTCCGCCACACAACACGACACGTCAAGAGGAACACCATCAGGTTTTAGTCAGGGCGAGCCCGACATAGCGGGGGGGGGGGTATCCGGTACAGATGTAAAATGTAAAACAAAAAAAAATAATAATAATATATGTTTTTTTTTAGCATACGTTATTTATTATTATTTAGCTATAAAGATCATGTATATATTAATATGTGGTTAACGTGGGTATTGTTGAAGTTCAGTATTGGCTGGTAGCTTCGACAACTTATAAGGATACCCTAGTCTGTGGTTATCTGTCGTTCATCTATCGCTGTCACTTTGTTTATACCAATTTTCTGTTTTACGTTTATTATATTATTCTGCATTTATCCACGCCTTCTCATTCACAACAACATGGTAGCAGAACCGTGAAATGTTTAATTGTGAAATTATTAAAACCGCCGAGCGAAAAATTTCAATATGGAGACGTCAAGTCTAAAAATCGAAGTTGGCAGGCTTGAAAGTAAAAATAATTGGCAAACTTGGAAGAGTCAGATGCAAACATCGGTTGCAATTTCTGCTACAGAAGCAGAGATTGTTGCGGCGAGCGAGGCTTCAAGGGAGATCGTTTGGTTGACAAGATTGTTTTCAGAGATAACGAATTTAGAGAAGATTCCAACGCTCTTTGTAGACAACGAGTCTGCAATCAAACTAGCACACAACCATCCGTACGAATACCATCAAAGAACCAAACATATAAGAGTAAGGTTCTTCTTTGTAAGAGAGCTAGTCGAAGACAATCAACTTCACGTAAGCAAAGTTGCTACAGAATTTCAGTTAGCAGATGTCATGACGAAACCTTTACATAAACCTAGACTGGTTATGTTATGTAATCAGATGGGACTCTTGCAGTGATATAAGTAGCGAAGAGAGAAGATGTTGAAGTTCAGTATTGGCTGGTAGCTTCGACAACTTATAAGGATACCCTAGTCTGTGGTTATCTGTCGTTAATCTATCGCTGTCACTTTGTTTATACCAATTTTCTGTTTTATGATTATTATATTATTCTGCATTTATCCACGCCTTCTCATTCACAACAACAGGTATTGCATGATCTAAGGTATCTTAATATTGTTGAATGATTAAAATCTGTTTGTTGACCCTAATAAAGAATAATAAAAAATATAATATTGTGAAAGCAAAAGAGTAAGCAATACTTTGTTTTTTTTATTAAAACAAATAAAAGGAGGAGTGGTAAATCAAAGATATAATTGCAATTGAATTCCCATCGTAACATTTAAATACTCATAAATATTTATATATTCCCTCCCAATCGATGGAGTTCATTAACTTTTCTAAGTTAACCTTTTAAATTCAATTACACTTCTCCAAATAAAAATTGCGTAGGTACTTACTGTTTATTCAATAACTTTTTTATTTGTAAGCATCAAATCTTGGCAAAATAATATTAGGTATTATTTTACCAAGAATCGAACCTGTTAGTAAATTAAATTGATACGTGACACTATTATTTCCTAATATTTGTCTTTCAGATCAAACTCGTATATCTACAAGCTTAGAATAATAACGCCTAGTGAAGTACGCACACTATAAGTGAGGCAAGTTTTACTGATCCATAACGGCTCGGGTGCTGAACAAGGTTAAATATTCGCCCTAACTGCTTTCAGGACTTTAAAGAAAGAAAGAAAGAAAATACTTTATTTATCACAACAGTTAGAATGGTTACAAAAAAATTAAAATATGCAAGGAATAAATTTAAATGTAAGCCTATTCTATATACTCGTACCGACACATACAAACAGGTGCGGCGATAAATAGGTGGTCAGCTCAGCATATGCTACAGCCGAGGCTGCAGCGCTGATTTTCAGCTGATGCCTTATGTTGGGTGAGTCACGGGTCGCAGAGATATACAGTACCATTTACTTAATCGGAAGGAACACTAAATGTACAGTTTACATATATGTTTAACAAATTAGAATATAATAAATAAATAATATTATGATAAATAATATAAGTCATAGTCAAGAAAAAAATCAATTGTATATTAATTAATAAATAGAATAAGAATTTAGTGTTATTAATGGATTATCACATAGCCGGTAACATCTGTCGTAAAACCCACGACTGATGGTGCAAACAGGTTCTACAGTAGAGACCGCGTACGGGACAAGACACAAATTTACGGATGAACTAAAGTATGTCGGTGGGTGATGGATGAGGGTTGCAAAAGACCGTGTGGACTGTGCAGTGGCAAGCCTTGGGGGATGATGATGATCATAATCGAATGCCAAAGCACGTCTGCCGGTATTAGACGCGGTAATCCGACATCGTATGGCCTCATTTCGAAAATGCATAATGGACACTAAAAATATAATTTTAAAGAATTCATTTCAATTCAATTCATTTATTCACCATAAGATACATGACGTACACTTGGTTTTGTCAGTTATACAATCAACAGTTTACATATCATGGAAGGATAGCAAAAGATCGACCATTAGTGCAAAGAACAGCCATCGACATTACCAAATTAAGACTATGTAAATTATACACTCCCTAAATATAGATGCTGCTGTAAAAGAGCGTTGTCAGTTACTATACTACTACTATACTACTCCATGAGCATTGCTTCATGCTCCAAAAATTATGGACAAATAAATTAGTATGTTCATTTTAGATTAATTACTAACATAGTTTTCTTTAAGTTATTATTGTTATTAACACGATATGGTTTTTGTACCGAAATAAATAATAATTATTATTATTATAATGCATTGGAAAAACAAAAAGCAATATTATAACATAAATCGTATTAGCTTACAAAACGATTTTTTGCCTCAAATTTGTCAGTTTTATATGAACCTATCGTTCTATGAGTTATTATTTTAAGTCTACAAGTATTAAGGTAAACACGATTCAATTTCGTTTATTGCCTAACTTGAGTAAGAAATACCTGTTTGCTTAAGATAAGTATTTATTTGATGTTTTTTTTATTATATAAATAATAAATAGGTATGTGATTTATTGGCGACTTTCGATATTCAGTATTGTTATCAAGAAAACTTGGCGAACACGTAGCCAACGAACACGAATGTGATTGGCCGCTTCGACACACTCTTTCGGATACTATACGTCACCACAGAGTTTAAACAGCCCTTCAATCGCTGCAGCTTCGCCGAGATGTGGCCTCTCTGAGCGTGTTCTATAAGCTATACTATATTATAGAGTAGTATCAGTATCATCACGACCGTTTCCCTTTTGGGTTAGTCAGAAACCACGCGGAAAATAAGCGGATTCACATTTAGCCAACTTTACTATAGGCCAATCATGACAAGTGGCAAGCTCGTCGATGTCTCCAGCGTACCAAACTCGAGAAACATATTATTAAAATATATTATATTATATTGACTGCTTCCGTGGTCTAGTGGTTAAGTCCGTGGATTTAGACTCGGAGGTACCGGGTTCGATTCCTGGTCGAGACACAAAAAATATGTATTAATGTATACATACATATAATATAAATACATTTAATTAATACTTATTTAATTTATTTGTGATATTGCTCGAGTATGGTACGCTGGAGACATCGACGAGCTTGCCACTTGTCATGATTGGCCTATAGTAAAGTTGGCTAAATGTGAATCCGCTTATTTATAAGCGTGGTTTCTGACCACCCCGAAAGGGAAACGGTCGTGATGATACTTTGCTTTTTTTTATATTATATTTATTTTATTTATTTTAAAACTTTATTGTAAAAAAATACAAAAGGCGAACGTAATGCCGCTAGGCATTCTCTGCCCGTTAACCTTTGGGACATTGAGATCATTTAATATTGAGTACGGTGCAAATAAATAGAATAATCAATCGTAATAATATTTAAAAACTGAAATATATATATATATATATATAAATATATATATATATATATATGGCAATACACATACATATAATAATATAGGTACATACACGTACATACTAATATATATACATAATAAGAGTATAATTTAATTACTTATAACATAATACATTAATAATAATGATACCTTTTATATTATATTATATTATCATCATCAGCCTGTGTCTCTCCACTGCTGGATATAGGCCTCCCCCAAGGCTCGCCACTGCACGCGGTCTTTTGCAATCCTCATCCAACCCCCACAGCGACCCTCCTCAGGTCATCCGTCCATCTGGCGGGGGGTCGCCCCACTCTGCGTCGTCCCGTACGTGGTCTCCACTCCAGAACCCGTTTGACCCATCGGTCGTCGGTTCTGCGGCAGATGTGTCCGGCCCATTGCCACTTCAGCTTGCTAATTTTGTATGCTATGTCAGTAACTTTGGTTCTCTGACGAATTTCAACGTTTCGAATTCTATCCATCAGAGAAATACCAAGCATAGCTCTCTCCATAGCTCGCTGAGCGACCTTGAATTTGTGAACCAGTCAGTGTCCACGTCTCTGCTCCGTACGACATTACGGGGAGGACGCACTGGTTGAAGACTTTTGTCTTCAAACACTGTGATATGGACGATGAGAAGATATGTCGAAGTTTCCCGATATATTATATTATATTATATTATATTATATTATATTATATTATATTATATTATATTATATTATATTATATTATATTATATTATATTATATTATATTATATTATATTATATTATATTATATTATATTATATTATATTATATTAGATTATATTATATTATATTATATTATATTATATTATATTATATTATATTATATTATATTATATTATATTATATTATATTATATTATATTATATTATATTATATTATATTACATTATATTATATTATAAGAGCGGTGGTGGCTCGGTTGTAACAGCGCTTTCCTTAAAATCCTAAAAAAAGGTCGGTTAGAAGCCCGGTATCTACCAATAGAGAAATACACTTTTTATAGCTTTTCGAATACTTCACAAAGGATATAATAACTTGTAATTCATTCTATATTCTAAAGCACTACCCTTCTTCTTCTTTGTTCATTTCCGTATGGACCAAAAAGGAAAAGTTGAAAGTCTATTAAGAATGAAAGCAAAACACACAATTTCTTTAACCTTTTAAAATCCAATTGTAAACCCTTTTGAAAGAGACAATGTTAATACAGGCACAAACAAACAACGAGGGTTGGAGTGAATACAGCAAAGTGGCAATAAAGCTTACATGTAGGTACTGAAAACCATTTACCATTTAAACCATTTTATTTGTCATAATTGTACATACAAAAAGGTTTTAAAATTAATTACATGTAGAACAGCACAATTTGCTCTTTCAAGCGTACAACTAAACTTAATAACTACATTCTTTATTCTTTATTTTTGTCACCTTACATTCCCACCGGAATTTGGTTAGGTCTATGATTAAGTACATAATTTTATTAGGTACGAGTGTTATGTTATATAATTTACTTACTACATACTCGTATGTCTATCGTGCCTGGAAAGTGTTATATTCGAGCAAAGAACAGAACTGGCAGTAGGTACCTTATGATGAAGACACTTAAAATAAAGTAATATATAAGTCTTAAGGCATTCTGTCAAAATCTTTACACATGCAGCCTGTGGGTCATTTTTTTTTTTTTTTAATACGGAGCACGACATGTGACACCGCGCCCACCTGATGGTAAGCGGTACGCGAGGTCCAAGAATGGGAGCAACTGACGCCAGCCTCGGACGACCGACATCAGTCCCTACCACTATGCCGGCCTATAAAGATGCTCTTTCACACTTCGTTTGAAGGACTCCAGGTTATAGGAGTGGGGAAATACACTGGCTGGGAGAGCATTCCACATCTTCAGCGTGCGACAGATGTAAGAGTCACTGAATTACACGCAGAGGGCCTACAACGCTCTCCGAGTACAATATAATAACGCCTTCAGGATGATGATGGGGCTTACTCGTTGGTGCAGTGTTTGCGTACATGCACACTGATGATTTCTACTCAGTATTGTGGATACAAGTCGCGTCGTTGATGCACATAGTACAAGGGAGCGGCAACATCATCTTGAGGGCAGTTAGTGAGAAGTCAGAGTGCCATATCATGGGGCACTTGGTACATACTCACATGTATGTGCCCTGTGCTATAAGAGGGAAAGACAAATATAGAATAAGCAAACACTATATTACTAACCCCTATGGATCATCATCATGTGTCATTATCATTACTGCCCCTAGCCCTCTACTGTTGGAGATGGGCGTTCCAGAACATATGTCTGGAGAATTTGGCCTACACTCGCTACGCTGGCCAGACGGGTTGGTGAGGACATCCCTATGGATACTATTCCGAAATAAAAGCATTCCTTTTTTTTATTACGGTAGGTTTACGCAATGTCAACTTTTTATTAACATTATGTCATTAAATATTAATTGGTGTGTTAATCAGAATGAAGATCTATGAACGTGCGCACACTACACCGATTTGGTGGTTACGAGTTTTCATCGTTTGGGGTCGATGGGTCCTTGGGTCCAACCGCTTGAACAAGAAGTTGTCCGAACGGCTGACGGAGAAAGCTGGCGGCTAATTATTTGGCTATACAGAGGGGAAATGTTGCCAGCCTCCTTGGGACTATGTGGGATTTCTCTGAAAGTATTTTTTTATTTATAGGTACTATATATAATCTATATAAAATGTATACAAAAATTACAAGAGAATTTTACCTACGAATACCTAATATCTTAATTGTGTGTTAGACTATCAAATATATTAAATATCATTTGTCATACATTTGATATTATCTTAGATATCTGATATTGATAGATATAGACCAAATAAATTGAACACAACTTTGATTTTTGACTTAAAATTAACCGGGCGTAACTATCCAAACTGTTTCTCATTACTGAGGTTTGTGGGAAGTGAGGGAATCACTCAACACATTATATAAAATTTGCGTCATGATGTTAGCACGCTACCCGTTCCTATTTTTGGCGGCATCTACACTAATGTACAGCGTTATAGATGCTAGTGTTTGTGGTAGAGCTACCTTGCCAAACACAGTGGTCAAGATTATAAAGGTGAAAAGGAATCAAACCAGACTATTACGTCGCACGATTTTTTCGATTTTAAAGTGTTGCTTTAAAATCATTGGGAAAACGTAAAGTAAAAATTATCCGCGGCGCATTTAACAATAGTATATTTATTTAAATAAGTTTATTATAAAAAAAAAAAAAACAAACAATCTACTTTTATCTTTTTTTATATACTGAACACAACATGTGACATCGCGCCCACCTGATGGTAAGCGGTGTCCAAGAATGGGAGCAACTGACGCCAGCCTCAGACGACCGACATCAGTCTCTACCACTATGCCGGCCTATAAAGATGCTTTTTCACACTTAGCTTGAAGGACTCCAGGTTATAGGAGTGGGGGAACACACTGGCTGGGAGAGCATTCCACATCTTCAGCGTGCGACAGATGTAAGAGTCTCCAAATTTATTAATTTCCAATTATATATATTAAAACATATAAAAATAATTTTAAAAAAATATCAAATAATAGTAACCAAGAATACTGGCAGCAATGTCACATTGAATAGTAATGCCCATTTGGCTCAAATATTGCCCCTCTTGTCTCCCGGGGTGTTGGCAAGCTGTTTTGACAACACCTTGAAAATTTCCAGCCCGAGAGTTTCAACTCCAAACAGCGCAAAAACACATCTCCCAATAAGCTGGGTGTAATAAATTAAAAATGTAAAAATAATTAATTTAAAAAAATATATAATTAATAATATTTTATAATCAAGATATTTGTAAGTATTTAGTTTTTATATTAATTAGGTTTATCTTTTAGTTTATTTAATTTAAGGTTTTGTTTAGTTTTATTATTTAGGTAGCTTTTAAAATAAAAAAATGTTTTAATTTATATTAAATAACTTAGAATATTATTTTTTATTTAAAAAATAAACGCATGGAATACGACATTTACTATCGTCTGTAGTGGAAACCTTTATACAAGAATCCCAATTTTGTTAGCAATTTACATTGACAGTTTCCGTAATTTAATGGGGATTGAGATTAAGTAATAATGCTGGAATGCTTTCTATAACCTGCAACCGTAGTTATTCCATTAGCACTTAAGCGCAAACGTTATGTAATGGAATCCGTTAACGCTATTAGATTTATTAACCGTATCCACAAATAACTTTTGCGTACGTTGTTAAGTTGGCTTGGTCGTTGTATGTAATTGTGGTTTATTGGTTTATGATATTCCTGACATATTGTATACATTCCTGACATATGCAACTGCAACTATAAGGTGAGATTGTATATTACCTATACCTACCTATCGTTACTATATATTATAAAACAAAATACTCCGCCGCTCTGTCTGTCTGTTCGCGATAAACTCAAAAACTACTGCATCGATTTTTAAACTGTTTCGAGTGGTTCTCAATGAAGATTGGTATAGAATTTCTTAAGTTTTTGTTACATTAACGATATTTGTTGAAGGTGTCAGAAAAAAATAGGCTTTCATCAAAAATACCTACTGCCCAAACCCTTATTTATTTATTTATAATAGGGTAGCCAATAGTGCTAACATCACACACTTATTTGTACTTAACACTAAATCAGAAGTTAGATGTTGCACCTATTATAGGCGACCACCACATTACCACAGTAGCTTTTATTGCCTATAAGAAATAACAAAATTATAAAATTTTCAATAAGTATACAAAAACTAAATATTATTTGAATAGCTAATACTGAAACAATTTTTAAATATATATATATATATAATAAACATACGATTCATTTTAGAAATAATAAAAAAAGTAACGAAAATAACTAAAATATTACCTACTTCAAGTAATAAAGTAAAATTAAAATAAAATTAAATTAAAAATAATAATAATAATAAAAACCTACATTAAATTTACTTAAAAACCCTTGCGCGATATAACAAAATAATCTATGGTAGAATTGTGTATCTTGACTGCCTCCGTGGTCTAGCGGGTCCGTGGATTTAGACTCGAATCACTTGTCATGATTGTATTGTAAAGTTGGCTTAATGTGAATCCGCTTATTTATAAGCGTGGTTTTTATTTATTTATTTATTAAGTAGGCACACAAAACAAATTTTAGCATTACAGTTTCTAAAAATAATGGATATAGTGTATAAACATTGCTAAAACACAAAGCATGTGTACACATTATCAGCCATGTATTATAAACAATCATGTATAACGTGTTTTTTTTTTAAGTTACAAGTAAATAAGTGTTACAAATAAAAGAGAGAGAATTAAACTATTTCAAAAAAATAATAATGAAAAGAGACCAAAAGTAAAATCAATGAAGATCAGTTCAAAAATAAAAATAAAGCAGGTGTTAGATTCATCATCATCATCATCATCAGCCTGTGTCTCTCCACTGCTGGATATAGGCCTCCCCCAAGGCTCGCCACTGCACGCGGTCTTTTGTAATCCTCATCCAACCCCCACCAGCGACCCTCCTCAGGTCATCCGTCCATCTGGCGGGGGGTCGTCCCACTCTGCGTCGTCCCGTACGTGGTCTCCACTCCAGAACCCGTTTGCCCCATCGGTCGTCGGTTCTGTGGCAGATGTGTCCGGCCCATTGCCACTTCAGCTTGCTAATTTTGAATGCTATGTCAGTAACTTTGGTTCTTTGACGAATTTCAACGTTTCGAATTCTATCCATCAGAGAAATACCAAGCATAGCTCTCTCCATAGCTCGCTGAGCAACCTTGAATTTGTGAACCAGACCCACTGTCAGTGTCCACGTCTCTGCTCCGTACGACATTACGGGGAGGACGCACTGGTTGAAGACTTTTGTCTTCAAACACTGTGGTATGGACGATGAGAAGATATGTCGAAGTTTCCCGAATGCCGCCCATCCTAGCTGAATGCGTCTGTCGGCTTCTTTGCTGAAGTTAGCAGCGCCTAGCTGAATAGTCTGTCCAAGGTAGACGTATTCCTGCACAACTTCGAGAGTAGCATTTCCCACACAGATTGGCCTCGGCTTGACATGGTCATAGAAGCCACGTTTAAGCCGTTTAACATTCTGCTAAGATCCTTGAGCGAGCTGGCCATGATGACTATGTCATCCGCGAATCGGAGGTGTGAGATGTATTCTCCATTGACATTTATGCCGCAGTAATTCCAGTCCAGCATTTTAAAAACATCTTCCAACGCGTTCGTAAACAGCTTCGGGGATATGACATCCCCCTGTCGCACGCCTCTGCGCAGTTGGATTGCTTTAGTGTGCTGACCCTGTAACTGAACGGTCATAGTCGCAGAGCTGTAGAGATTATATCGGCTATATTAGGTGTTAGATTATATCCTTCAAACTCGACTTCAGTGTCGAAAGTGTTCTGTCAAAAATGTCGATGTTGTGTTTGCTTGTCAGTTCATTGTAATATCTACACATCCTCACAATAGGGTTAAAGTGGGACGTGTTATTTGCATACATGCCGAGAGTAAACGTAAATTTTTATTAAAGTATTTTTTTCTGACCACCCCGAAAGGGAAACGGTCGTAATGATACTTTACTAGAATTGTGTATCTTATATAGGTATACAAAATAGTGTGCAATGGCATATATCTAACTCTTAAGGATAACATACTATGTGTATATGTTATTGTGTGTAATAGAGATAAGATAAAAAATAGTTAATGGGGTAGGTTATTTTATAGAGTTGGATAGAATATAAAAAAAATTATGTTCGTAAAAAATGTTTTTTTATTTTTATTATAGACATAACATGACATAATTATAACTTATCTAATATACACGGTAATTTTTTGATAAGGGTCAGTAAGAGCCGAAGAAGAAGGCAGCGCAGGAGGCGGCAATATGCCGCCCTTTTGCCCACCTGAGGGGCCCGAGTGGTGTCGCGGGGCTCACATAGGGCCCCACGAGACGGCGCATGCGGTTGTTCCCGCGCGCCTCTCCGAAGGCGAGGGAGGAGACTCGCTCTCTCTCTCCCTCCTCGCCAAGAAGGCGCCCGCACACTAGCGGGCGACGCCGGCGGGCGGTGGTCGTTTGCATATTGCTCCCCGCCGTCCGCCATTCAACACGAGGCGTCTTGAGGAACACCATCAGGTTTTAGTCGGTGCGAGCCCGACATAACCTCCCCCTTGTCCCCCGACTCGGGGGGGTATCCGGTAGGGATTTCCTGATGTAAAAAAAAAAAAAAAAGTTTAAGACCTTAACCGTTATAGTTATAAGAATACGTTCCTAGGAGATGTTCCATACATAACTTTTAAGATTTTCTAAACAGCATTCAAAGATTTTGTTCAAAAATAACATGAGATAATAAAAAACAAACCCAAATGTAAATATATAAACATTTCCCTTTAGGTTACAAAATAAAATATCAACACTATCTAACAATAATAAGAAAAAAAATATAAGACAATTTAATGAATCTTGTAAGTACCTACTCATCAAGATTATAACAAGACAAGGTCATACAATTTTAGTTTAAATGTTTCTTAGACTAACATTTAATAAAAAAACATATAAAACATAAGTTTCTATCAATAAACAAAGAAACAATAGGAAGCAAAGGAAGCAACAGATTGCGAGGAATCAAAACCCCATATCCTACATGGCGGAATCGATGTTCGTTTATAACACAGTGGTTCCCAACATTTCTATTCAACAAGTAATATATATAAAATATTGTACAATTAAATATGACAAGACGGGGCAAAAAGGATAACGGTATGAATTAGTCATATAAAACAACCGAACCACTCGCACAATAAATTAATTAATAAATCTTAATGTTTAAATTTAAATTATTTAATTTTATATTTATTTTTAATTGACACGGCCCTTTTACAGCCACGAATTTAAATTTAAGTTTACTTGACATAGAATGTTTTATTTAGATAGTAAGGTGACACGGCCATTTTACAGCCACGAATATTATTAACATTAATGCTATTAGAATATAAGATGACACGGCCCATTTACAGCTATGAATTTATGTTTAATTGACATATCATTATTAGTATTTAGATTATAAGATGACGTCTTTTTTTTATTATTTTTTATTTTTTTATTATTATTATTATTATTTTTTGTTCTATACATTTGTGAACTATCTGACATATGTATGTAATTTCTATACATCATAATTATTAAATTAATAATAAATCTTAATATTTAAATTATTTAATTTTATATTTATTTTTAATTGACACGGCCCTTTTACAGTCACGAATTTAAATTTAAGTTCACTTGACGTATAATGTTTTATTTAGATTGTAAGGTGACACGGCCTCTTTACAGCCACGATCTTATTTAAGTAGTTTCTAAGTTAGTTTAGTTTTACTTGCTTATAGCAATAATGTTGTGCATAGCATACATAAATATGGATTATTGCCTGTTTACGGTCCAACCATTATTACCACTCTGATTGTATGTAATATGTTGTAAAAAATGTATTGATTTTATTAGTTCTGACTTTATCCAAGTTGTTTCGAGAGAACCAATGGAAATAAATTATTTTGATTTTGATTTGATTTGATTTGACAAGTCAAAATATGTTCCCACATACTGTAGTCACCATCTCTTTGCGTACGTATAAATCTGTCGCACAATAAAGGTGTGGAATGCTCTTCCAGCCTCTGTGTTTCCACTTTCCTGTAACTTCGAGTCCTTCAAGCTAGTTATGAAAAAGCATCTAGTCAATCCGGCATAGTGTTAGGGACTGAAATCAGTCATGAGTGTCTGTCAGGTGGGTGCAAGGTGACATGTCATGCTAGTATAAAAAAAAATAGTAAGCAAAATGGTTACAACGTTGACACGTTACATATTGGTAAAAAAAAAACAATGAAGAAGCTATTATGTGGAAGTAAGTACCTACCTGACTTAAAAATAATTATATAATTAATAGGGTCATATCATCATCATACCAGGGATACTTTTTACATCCCGTTTTTATCTAATAATTATATGCAGAATGCTTTCATCTGGAAAACATAATACGATTTTAATAAACATTGCTCACATATTAACATATCATATGTATTACACATAAAATATAATATAATGTACAAATGCGAGCATATTACATGATATATTATGCCAGCTGAGCTGGCCTTTGTGAGCGTGATAAATTAATATAATGGGTACAAAGTAATAAACATAATTATATTTTTTCCGTCCACCAACCTTTGTAGGTGATCTGGTTACTACAATATTAGTTCAACACAACGAACTGTTACTGTGGCAAGTCACACCCCGACTGACTCCGCCGAGGATGCGTTTCGTTATCTCCACTATCAATCGCAATAAAAATACAATAAATATTAATTCTATCAAATTAAATTTATATTTTATTTTATTTTATTTTATTTATAGTTTAGTTTATTTTTAATTTTATTATTTAGGTAGCTTTTAATTTATATTAAATGTACTATAATTAACTTCGAATAAATTATATATATCTTATCAAATTAAATCTTTTCCAATACCACCGTTTTTGTACCTGGAAGAGTAGGTACGTCAAGCCGTCGGTTCCGGTTCCACTAATACCTACTTATAAAATCGTTAATAAATTGTCAATACAATTGACATCACACCATCGCCAACCCGTCTGGCACGCTGGCAAGGGCCAAATTCTTCAGAAAAATATTCTGGAAGGGCCCATCTTTAAATATTAAAGGTGTAGTACTCTATAGGGCTGTGATAATAATTTATTCATTTACTTATTGTAATTGTGTATTATGATGAAATATTTTCCTAAAATTTTAATTTATTTGCATTTAGATTTTTTATATAAATATAAAAAAGTATAGGTGGTAGGCGGACTGATGGTGGCAATTTGCCCAATCTGCCGGGGTGGGGAAATCCACCGTTTGTGCCGATAAACCCGGTAAAGTTAAACACGTTTCAGGATCAGGCTCAAATTGCCGTAATGCCCAGTCAAGCCGGCATAGTGTTAGGGATTGGTGTCAGTCATGAGTCTCTGATTCCAGTTGCTAACATTCATGGACCTCGCACGCCACTTGTGCAAGGTCACATGTCGAGCTAGTATTTAAAATATATATATATATATATATTATATAGGTAATTAAATAAACTAAACTGTGTATCTGTTGGTTTTGCTGTTCATCGCCACCTGTTGAGAGCCACTGGTTTAAGATAATCGGGCCATAAACTGTCGGGTGCTCCCTTTTCGCCCCCACTTTACGACTGGCAGTTTATCTCACGGAGACATTGTGAGACAATTCACGCACGATTTCTGTCCAACTACCTTAGTTTGCTCTCACAAATTTACCCACGTTAACATGTTACGTGATATATTGGTGAGAAAAAACAATGAAGAGGCTATTATGTGAATGTTATGTTTAAAAATAGGTCATCATCTTCGCGGTAGTATAGCTGGTTATTGAAGTCTAGGGTTATGGTGTCCTCGCCCTGCTCAACTCTGTTCCAGCTCTTCCAAAATCTCCCAGGTTCTGGGTCACTTAGTAAAATAGGTCAAATACAATTTATTAAAGATTCTACAATTTTGTATTAGTGGACCAGCATGGAAGTATCGTCAGTATCTTCACGACCACTTCCCTTTCGGGGTGGTCAGAAACCACGCTTATAAAAAAGCGGATTCACATTTAGCCAACTTTACTATAGGCCAATCATGACAAGTGGCAAGCTCGTCGATGTCTCCAGCGTAACAAACTCGAGAAATATCACTAATAAATTAAATATTACTTAAATGTATTTATTTACATTAATAAATATTTTTGTGTCCCGACCAGGAATTGAACCCGGTACCTCCGAGTCTAAATCCACAGACTTAACCGCTAGACAACGGAGGCAGTTGTAGGGGCTATGATGATAATGATAAATGAACTGAGGGATCAGACAAAGACTTTCCTCAAATTGTTCTGTACAAATCACACATTTTCACTTGTCTTCCGATACACTTCACGGCTGGAGAAATATCCAGAGCGCTTCGTAATTCAGGGGAACGTCGATAGCAAGATAACTATATCAACTGTGGTTATGTTTTAATAATATAAACATCTATTATTATAATCTATTAAAAAAAGCTTTAAACTTATAAAGTAATTTTGTAATATTTGCAATTAAAATAGGCTTTTAAAATGAGATAAATTTAATTAAAATATTTGGTGTTAATAATATTTTGAGCCGAAAATTAGGTCAAAATTTACGAATCTGGATTAATCCGTCAATATAAATTTACGTATTTATGTATATGCGTGCATTACACTCATTTACAATAGAACAGTAATAGGATATAGGTATACAACTCGATAAATATAAAATTCAGCAGTGATTAAATTTGGTGCTGACGTCATACTCGTACTTCAATAAATGCCACACCAACGAGCGATGAATTTGAAAAAGGTAAAACGTTCTCATATCATTACGAGCAGCGGCAGTCCATTATAAGAATATTATAATAAGAAGTACTAAATATATTAATTAATACAATTTTTTTTTACAAATTATAAAATTTAAAATTAATATTTTAATTAATTATTATATCCCTGGCAACGAGGACGTGCTCTGGTGTGGGACGCCACGTGCGTCGACAGCCTCGCCGCGTCGCATCTCACGGTGACAGCGCATAAAACGGGACCCGCGGCGGAAAATGCGGAGTCTGGCAAGCGGCGCAAGTATGTAAGTAAATCAAAAGATTACATATATGTGCCGCTTGCTTTTTTTTTTAATACTACCACGACATGTGACCTTGCGCCCACCTGATGTGAAATGGCGCGCGATATCCATGAATGTTAGCAACCGGAATCAGACACACATGACTGCCATCAGTTCCTAACACTATGCCGGCTTGACTGGGCATGACGGCAATCCGAGCCTGATCCAGAAACGTGTGGATACACTTTACTGGGTTTATCGGCACGAACGGTGGATACTTTCCCGCCCCGGCAGACTGGGCAAATTACCACCATCAGTCCGCCTAACACCTCTAAAATTGCTGGTACTCTGGAACCATGGAGTCCAAGCGCAAAAAAGTTTTTAAAAGACATAACACCGAGTCTTGTTGTTTCCTCCAGTGACAAGAGGGCTGGCTCTTTCTTCGTCCAAAGAATCAGTATTGCAATTCAGCGGGAAAATGCAGCCAGCGTTCTTGCCACCACTCCACGCGGACGGGACTTATAGCCCTTAGTATTGGAAGTTCTTTAATCTTAAATTAGCACCGGTTTTGCATTTTGTCCGCCTCCGGGTCGCACGCGGGCAAATAGCCTATCTTAATTCTGACATGTTCTAATCTAATAGGTCCTCATAGTTAAATTTAATAAGTTATTTATATGCCTGCCTATATGCCTATTTATATGCGGTTAGGTCGGGACACAAAAATATTTAATAACTTAAATACATACATTTAATTAATATTTAATTTATTTGTGACATTTCTCGAGTTTGGTACGCTGGAGACATCGACGAGCTTGCCACTTGTCATGATTGGCCTATAGTAATGTTGGCTAAATGAGAATTCGCTTATTTATAAGCGTGGTTTCTGACCACCCCGAAAGGGAAATGGTCGTGATGATACTAGACTATATTTTGATATCTCAAAAATGTCTGATGTCAGTTAAAGAGTCGAGGGCTCTTAGAAAAAAGTATCATCACGACCGTTTCCCTTTCGGGGTGGTCAAAAACCACGCTTATAAATAAGCCGATTCACATTTAGCCAACTTTACTATAGGCCAATCATGACAAGTGGCAAGCTCGTCGATGTCTCCAGCGTATCAAACTCGAGAAATATCACAAATAAATTAAATATTCATTAAATGTATTTGTTTACATTAATATTTTTTTTGTGTCCCGGCCAGGAATCGAACCCGTACCGAGTCTAAACTCACGGACTTAACCACTAGACCACGGAGGCAGTTTCGTCGAGGGCTCTTGTTTTGGGAATAAATCATTTTGCTTTTGTTCCAAGTCAACTCCTAATTTTCAATAGGTATCGAAACAAAAGAAAGTCGGTTGTCTTTTTTTTTTGTAATAAGCACTAATTAATTAATTCTCCCTTTTCGTCTGACCGAAATTACCAGGGGAAGGTCAAGCATTTGTCGTTTTTAAAATGTATTCAAACGTACAACGACAATAGCGGGAAAACCTTTTGACAGCTCTTTAGTCGTTTTAAAGAAAATAATAAGAAATTAAACGCGCTATACTTTGAATATGGGGCACAAGTTGCAGTTTATTTTATGCTGTTTTCCCGCGCCGTGGACTCTCATATTTTACCCGACGTGTTTGCGCTATAATGCCACGACTGACTCCAAGAAAAGCATCAAATTCTGCAGCATCTGGAATTTGATGATGACTTCATTAACTCATAAAAAAGAAAGATTTATTACGTCAGACTTGGCTGTATGGGCTAGACCCTTTGCCTTCCCTATCACCTCATTTATCATCCATCGGTCAAGTGCAAGTTTATGTTTATTAAATGTTAATTTAATGTAAGATATTACTGTGGATATTCTTAGTTAAAAGTGATGTTATTTGGTCAATAATGTGAATAATTATGGAAAATAATAAATTAAAATTAAACAAGTTTCAGTTTGTTTATAGCGTATTTCCCGCGCTGTTAACTTTCCTATCATACGTTTAGGCGATAATGACTCCAAGAAAAACATCAAATTCAGCAACATCTTAAATTTTATAATTACCTCATTAAAAGAAAAATATATATTACGTCAAAATTGGCTGCATGGGTTAGACCCTTTGCCTTCCCAATCATCTCATTCATCATCCATCAATGGATAATGGAACACCAACAGAAGATAATAAACTATCTGATTGACTCGGCTCGGCAAAAAACTTTCAGGTGGTCGTTGGTCACAATTCGTACGTAGATGATGACGTTTTATTTGAATACCTCAAGAACAAATTCTCCTTTCTCTCTTCTTTCCACGACAGGTGGTTACGGTCATCGTATAACGCTGTACGTGCTATCCCATCTCACCACTCTAGTTTTATGTCCGACTCATTTTCAAATGTTGCCACAAATCCTAAGTAAGGATTAATATCAGATTTCGTGGTTTGACGACGAAGTACTAACTGTATATTTTATATTTGACCAAAAGATCTAGAATATTTATAATTTATTGGGATTTGTGTTTTCCGGCCTGTTGATTCATGTGATACCTACCTACAAGCTGTGAATCAATTTAAGAAATCGTGACGAGATTCAACCGAGCGTGGAAGCGTTTCGTGGCCCCCTGATTTTTGACACGCGCTGAATTTAATTCAGTCACAGACATACATTTATAAGAATGGTGCTGGTGTTTTAATTAAAGATTTGGTTCTCGATACTTTACTAGATGGAAGCAAAATATGAAATATGGTTGTAAAGTAAAGTATCATCACGAGCGTTTCCCTTTCGGGGTGGTCAGAAACCATGCTTATAAATAAGCGGATTCACATTTAGCCGACTTTACTGTAGGCCATTCATGACAAGTGGCAAGCTCGTCAATGTCTCCAGCGTACCAAACTCAAGAAAATTCACAATTAAATTTCATAATTAAATGTATTTATTTACATTATTAAATATTTTTGTGTCCCGACCAGGAATCGAACCCGGTACCTCCGAGTCTAAATTCACGGACTTAACCGCTAGACCACGGAGGCAGTTATTGAAATATGGTTGTCTAATATTTATAATTTCGTCTGAAGAAACTTTATATATTCAGTTTTCTTGTGTGTTTATGATTTTAATAAAACTTGGTAAGTTTCTTTAAAAAGGTACAAATAGTACGAGAAAAAAAGTGACGAAAATATTTGAATTAGAAATGAAGGTGTTTCACACACATTCGGTGTCAATTGATTTACTGGTAAATTAATACAAATCATATATCTTATAATATATTTATTTTAAGATAAAACATACGAGTATATACCTTATACAATGTTTTAATGTTATCATGGTACAATTATTAAAATAATCACTTCTTTATTCACCTTATTGCACATGAGTTTGAGCACTGAAACACAAGACCACTTTGTTCAGGCACAGAAGTATCTTTATGTTTGTAACACACAATAAATTGTAACTTATCATAAGAGCCAAATTGTATTAGGTTTTATTGAAATAAACTATTATTATTATTATTACAATCTAAATCATTATTAGGCCGAAACATAAAAATAATTTAAATTATACGCAGTCTTCAATCTCCACATTACTAATCGTGATTTACATTTAATTGTGTTATTCTTTTACAACCCTCTTTTTGGCAACGCAGTTAAGAATCTTTGATGTTAACTCGATGTTTCTTATGTGCCGGTACTAAATCACCTTGTACGCTACACTTTTGTAGGGAGCGGGGACAGTTGCCTGTGATCGACTTTCCTCTCAAATTCAGTTCATATTCTCCTAACTGATCTATTTTGGGGCCCAGAACGCCTTTTGCAAATTATCAATGACGTTACAGTAGCCAGACATTTGAGACGGCTGAATCCTCATTTTTGAGCAGATATAGATGTGGTGTGATGTGGGTGTGACTTTGCGTGTAGTCTATCGTTTCCGCATTTTGTAATAAACAATATAGCGCTTGTCGTAACTTCTCCTTTTGTTTTAATCCACCACTGTAAGATATAGAAGAATCCGTAATACCGTGCTGTGTTCTTTATTCAATTATAAATGTATACCAGGTAGGACACATCTGAAGGAATGGATGAATGGCCTGGGTCTGGCGAAATCAGAAATATTACTAAAATACGTTCCAAAATAATTCCAATAAGATATAGCTTAACTAAATGGATTTAAAGGTAGATGGGTGTATTCGCATGTTGTGTAATCGTTTTGTGGTGAGGGATATCATAATTTAATAAGAACATTTATTTTATATTTATTTATTTTATTTACTATTACAATATATGTATTATATATTTATATATGTATTTAGTTGGTAATTTACGCATTGTTTATAAACAAAACATTACCACATTAAAATTTTGGTATGTTAGTAAGAATAGGGTAATCATGCTCAACTTCAGCACGTGGTCACCTCGCGAAGTGTGCAGACACATTACTTACTTCACTCTATCGTACAGAGCTATTTAGCATGTTATAAAAATATGTACTTATATCACAATAAATATATTTGATTTGACCTAATTAAGGATTCTTTTATTTTTAATATGCCAAGTTTAAAAATACATCTCGTTAGGTCTTGGTGTCAGTCTATATAATATACGCCTACGAATTAAATTCTATTTATTACTTTTATATATGTTACCTTTGATATTGTTTTATCTCGTTGAATCTCATTTTGTATCATGCGCCGTGGTTTTATTACACGTGCTAGACTGAATAAGTTTAATTTAAATGTATTATTTTGAATCTAGGTGCGAGTTTGGCGGTTTCATTTGCTCAAGGGCGTTCTTAAAGGGCTGTTACGAGTATTAGCTTCTTTATTAATTCTTTTATGAGATATTGTATAAAGGGTATGTGTTGATCATAACGAATATCACTCAATTGTACCTACCTACCCCCCCAATAGGCTACTTGACAATTTATCAAAATGTGTATTAAGTTATTTTTTTTATTTTATGTTTAAGGACAACTTACAGCTAGATACATAAAATATATATAGAGTACATATGGGAAGGGTATGGCTATTGACAAGTTGCCACCGATAGGTAAAATTACATAATAAGGTGGTGCTCGCTGCAATAACAACACAAGTAAAATTAACCTAAACTTAAAACTAAGAACAATAAACTACATAACATAGAACAAAAAAAAAAAAAAAATTTATATTTATTTATATTTACTTCCTGGAAAATATTTTTAATGGGGTTTTAAAACTTAAACTTTAAAAATCGTCTTTTAATTTTCACTTGAAAACGCTGCAGTTGCAAATGGCTGTCGTGTGACGTCACGTAATAGTAAATAAACAACTAAATTAATACACTAACATAACTATTTTCTTTAATAAAAATAGGTTCCAATTTATTCACTTTTATTTTACTTTGTGCTAAAATAGTCGGATAAAAGAACTTAATTAAGCAGATTTTACAATATTTACTATTAAGCGACGTCATAAATATATTTTATTTAATTATAATATAAATGATATCGTTAATTAAAACAAAAATGAGTGTGATTATTAGGTATTCTGTTAAAGTGAAGATTTTTCGGTCTGGCAAACCAAAGCGCGTGTATAGACAGGTTAAGATTATGTAGTGGGTTTAATAAAGCTCCACAAAGCGTGACAGGATATATTAGTGGGTAGACGATATGAAGCCGCGGTGTATCAAATTAATAACCTGTCGCTTGCAGATGTCAGACATGCTTGGTATTATGAAATCGAATTCATTACATTCTGTTAGCAATAATGTTGGCTGACATGTTTGGTGAAACCTGAATTCCGGTTTCAGAATACTATTTAAAAAGGTAATTAACTAAATAATTACACAATTGAAACCTCAACTGCTCCGTGGTCTAGCAATTAAGTCCGTGGATTTAGACTTGGAGGTACCTGGTCAACACAATTATATTTGTTAATGTAAATAAATACATTTGATTAATATTTAATTTATTTGTCATATTTCTCGAGTTTGGTACGCTGGAGACATCGACGAGCTTGCCACTTGTCATGATTGGCCTATAGTAAAGTTGGCTAAATGTGAACTCTCTCCTTACAAAAGCGGTTTCTTAGCACCCCGCAATGGATATGGTCGTGATGATACTTTACTTTTTTACATTATCTGACAGCCGACTTTAAGGACAATGTAGAGAGTGCAATATAGAAATAAGTGCAAAAACAAATCTTCCGATTTGACATTATTATTATTTACCATTATTTAATCCCCGGACTTGTAATTTTAATATACCAGAGGCTTACTTAGTCGCAAACATTATTAAGTAGCCTGCCTCCGTGGTCTAGCGGTTAAGTCCGTGGACTAAGACTCGGAGGTACCAGGTTCGATTCCTGGTCGGGACCCAAAAATATTTAATAATGTAAATAAATACATTTAATTAATATTTGTAATATTTCTCGACTTTGGTACACTGGAGACATCGACGAGCTTGCCACATGTCATGATTGGCCTATAGTAAAGTTGGCTAAATGTAAATCCGCTTATTTATAAGTGTGGTTTCTGACCACCCCGAAAGGAAAACGGTCGTGATGATACTTTACTTTATTATTAAGTAAAACCAAGGTACTAGTGTTTGAAAGAAGAAGGATGACAACCGTGACGATAAAGATTGATGATGAAACTCTAGAACAAGTAAATGAAATTATATATCTGGGCAGTGTTTTCACTGCGGATGGGAAGTACGATAGGGACGTTGAAAGAAGAGTGAACGCGGGAAATAGTGTTAACGGTGCCCTGGGGTCACTGATCGGCAGTCGAAATGTCAGTGACAAAGCTCGGCTCGCCATACACAATGCCATGTTGGTACCAACACTGATGTATGGAAGCGAGACTTGGATACGTCAGAATACACATGAGAGTAGGGTTAATGCAGTAGAAATGCGGTCGTTGCGGCGGATATGTGGCGTCACTTTGGCGGACCGCATACGTAACGTCGAAATACGGAAAAGGGTTGGTATGAAGGAAAGCATAGGGACAAAAATAAGGAAAGGCATGCTACGATGGTTCGGGCATGTTGAAAGGATGAGCGATGAAAGATTGACGAACCAGATATATAATGCGAAAGTTGTGGGTAAAAGAGGCCCTGGCAGACCGAGACTCACATATCACGATCAAATAAATAAAACACTGACTGAAGGTGCATTAAAAAGTCTTCGTAACCAAAGGGCATGTATGAAGAGGTTAATGAATGTTGACGAAGCGAAAGAAGTATGTCGTGATCGTGTCAAATGGCGCTCAATTGTCTCTGCCTACCCCGCAAGGGATCTGGCGTGAAGATATGTATGTATGTATGTATGTATTAAGTAATGTTATTATTTATTACAATTAGTGGATTTCGTTATGTATGTAAGTATGTCCCATTTGCAATGCTGTCAAATGTTCAATTTTTACTTTTAAGTAAAATTAATTACTGAGTTCTGAATTCGTATTATTGAAAACCTGTGTAGTTTTTTATGTTGATGATAAAATAAAGCCATCATTTTGCGAGACCTTGTGTTTTAATAAGCCCATCGCTTAACGTAGAAATTTCTCTGAAGATGGCCTTAGTCGTTAGGGAAAAGCACGCCTCCTGATTTTGCTATGAATTTGCATACAAATAGAAGACCGCTGATTGCTTTGTTGTGGACGTAGAAAGAGGCTTTATCTAACCTTGGAATAAAATTATTATTGTTAACGCCTTAGGTTTAACATTAGACAAAAAAATGACTTTAATGATTTTAACAGCTAAACTGTGCTTAGACTAAAAATAAAAATCAATCACTTAATTATAAACTCTTGTTAGGTACACTTTTTAGGGTGGTAAAATATTTGTATGCTTCAACAGACTAATTCTTTGTCATTCATTCATCACAGCTGCTAGACCACACAAAGTCCTAGACATCCAATGTTTGAGATGTGCTTCAAGAAATTTCTAGAGATTTCTCTTAGGCCTACACTCGACACGCTCTAGTTAGTGATGGCGAGGGTCTAATGTAAATTATTAATGACAATTAAAAAAAAACCACAAGTGTGTATTAGTGGAACCGGAAACGCTTAAGGTGATCTCCGATGCCCGAGAACAGTAGAGTTGTAAATTTATGACAAAGAAAAGTTTATTTGCGTTGAATCAACCACTGCTCTTTATCCGATATTGTATAGCACATTGTCAGTAAAACAACAAAACACATATGTAAACTGTACATTTAGTGTTCCTTCCGATTTAGTAAATGGTAGTACATCAGTACTGTACATCTTGCGACCCGTGACTCACCCAAGATAAGGCATCAGCTAAAAATCAGCCTCGGCTGTAGCATATGCTGAGCTGACCACCTATTTATCACAACACCTGTATGTATGTTTCGGAATACATTTATACATTAAGATTTAATCCTTAGATATATATTTTTTTTTGTAACCATTGTAAGCAAGCTGAAGTGGCAATGGGCTGGACACATCTGCCGCAGAACCGACGCTCGATGGGGCAAACGGGTTCTAGAGTGGATACCACGTACGGGAAGACGCAGAGTGGGACGACCCCCCGCTAGATAGACAGATGACCTAAAGAAGGTCGCTGGTGGGGGTTGGATGAGGGTAGCGAAAGATCGCGTTAAGTGGCGAGCCTTAGGGGAGGCCTACATCCAGCAGTGGAGAGATACAGGCTGATGATGATGATGATTCTTTCTAAAAAGACTAGAAACAATTCGAAGAAGAAGTGCGCGGCGAGCCTGCAATGCGTTAATTCTCAATCCGTTTGGCTTATCACCCTGTAATAACTGTTTCTCAATGTGATACAAATAACAAGACTTATGTTAACTTATATTGTTTATTGCTGAATATCCCTGGACGGGAATATTGTACTGACTTAAGGTGTTGCGACTGTTCGCGAGGTGTGCGCGGAACCTACTGTCGTGCGCGTCGACTAATGCATTTCAGAACGTCAGCCATCACAACTCCATCTTAGAAAAAAAAAAAAAATTTAAGGCTTCAGGTGTCATTGGTAGAACCCTATTTTAAAAGGTAACTAACTTCTTTAAAGATAAAAATCATTATCTGAAAAACAAAACACTATCGTATGGTGAATAAGGCCCCGTCTGAAAATCACAATATTTATCGTGATAAAAACCTATGCCTTTATGTGTGACGGAATAAAAAAAAAAGTTTTTTATTTTTATTCTAGATAAAAATATTTGCTTTTTAATAAAATCCACGCAGTATATTTAATGTATTTGTCTCAACTTATCGATTCATTAATAAACCAGCAGAATGAACACTCATAATCGATACTGGATTTCAATCAATCTCCAGTAATAATTACAACGTGT
The DNA here is from genome assembly GCA_910589645.1 of Tinea semifulvella. Taxonomy (NCBI): domain Eukaryota; kingdom Metazoa; phylum Arthropoda; class Insecta; order Lepidoptera; family Tineidae; genus Tinea; species Tinea semifulvella. Next base: position 3,790,102 of record OU342609.1, read on the forward strand.
ATTCATTAAAGAATGGAACGTGATACATTTCCAAAATATATCCCTTTAATGAGGATACGTGGAAAAGGAAACCTTGAACTGTTTGGTTTAAATTTGACTTAATATCTGTATCATCATTACGAGCGTCATTTCCTTCACTGTACCGCCAGTGGAACACGCAACCATGACTATTAGACTAGCAACATCTGCCAATGTTTTTAAACGTCTAGTAACTTCATTCTTTCTAAATAATAAAATAAACAATACCTTATCCAATCCACATACCTAACCCACTATCCCTACGCGTACTCATAAATTTTGAGACTCTTACATCTGTCGCACGCTGAAGTTGTGGAATGCTCTCCCAGCCACTGTTTCCCCAATCTTATAACCTGGAGTTCTTCAAGCGAAGTCTGAAAAAGCATCTTGTTAGGCCGGTGTCAGTTGCTTCCATTCTTGGACCTCGCGTACTGATTACCATCAGGTAGGCGCGATGTCACATGTCGTGTTCAGTGAAAAACCATGAAAATCCTTCCAGCCGTTCTCGAGTTATAAGTGTTATAATAAACCCGACTTTGTTTTATATATATATTAAGATATATACTGAATACATATTTTACTATATTCTATCTGTATAGTAAAGTATCATCACGACCGTTTCCCTTTCGGGGTGGTCAGAAACCACACTTATAAATAAGCGGATTCACATTTAGCCAACTTTACTATAGGCCAATCATGACAAGTGGCAAGCTTGTCGATGTCTCCCGCGTACCAAACTCGAAAAAATATCACAAATAAATTAAATATTAATAAATATTGTTGTGTCCCGACCAGGAATCGAACCCGGTACCTCCGAGTCTAAATCCACGGACTTAACCGCTAGACCACGGAGGCAGATAAAGAAATTTTTTTTTTATATAAAATAGTAGTCTCAGAAGCCAGTAGCATTGGTCGTGTTAATGAATATAAATACTTATATATATATAAATATATATATATAAATAATTTATATGCAAAAAATATATTTAAATATGTATTCACGTATATCGGCAAAAACCTTTCAAAAAATTCTAAAAGGGTTACCATTTCACATACAAAAATATGAATGTTCTTTTAAAAAAAAAAAAAAAATGTATCATTACGACCGTTTCCCTTTTATATATACATATTTGATATTCATCTGACAACCAAAGTTTAGTAACTTAGCATCTAAAATTAGCAAACTGAAATCGCAATGGGCCGGAGTTATCTGCCACAGAACCAACGACCGATGGGCAAACGGGTTCTAGAGTGAAGACCAAGTACGGTATGACGCAGAGTGGGAAGACCCCCAAATGGACGGATTACCTACCTAAATAAGGACGATTTTAGGGTTGCAAAAGACCGCGTGCAGTGGTGAGCCTTCGGGGAGGCCTACATTATTTTTTTTTTTTACTGGCAACTCCCAGCTATAGTAATGTATGAGCGTCTTATGAAAAAACAATAATAAAAATGTACAAGTTGTCTCCAATACAATCAATATTTGTTTCCAAAAGCATCTAGAAGTATAAATAATCTGAAACTATTTCTAGGAATCAAAATCAAGTACAATGTTGTTTGTAGGTGCCCGTGGGAAATAGAGGAATCATAGCGGAATACTCCAAGGGACAGGCCAATGAAATATCAAGCTTAATAGACCTACATCTAAAGACCGGTTCAAAAATATCTTGTGTGTGGATAGATTCATATATTGTAAAATATTTTTTTTATATACTAGTACGACATGTGACCTTGCGTCCACCTGATGTGATGGTAAGTGGCGTGTGAGGTCAATCATGACTGACATCAGTCAGTCACCACTGACACTAGGCTTGACTGAGCATGACGGCAACTAGAGCCTGATCCCGATACATTTTACTGGGTTTATCGGCAAGAACGGTGAATACTTCCCCGCACCGGCAGACTGCCGCCAGACTTACCACCATCAGTCCGCCTACCACCTATTTGTTGAAAGTATGTGCCATTTGCAATGATGTCAAATGTAATTTTTTACTTTCAATGAGAACTAATATTGTAAGCTTACCATGATGATACTCGTATTTATATAAAAATAACACCGCTTGAAACAAGACTTACTGAAAATATATAGTACTAACAGCACACGCCTGGTTTTGAAAACGATAGCGTCAACGTATTATACATATTGTTAACGTCATCGTCTTTATTAACTACGAGTATGTACAAGGGGCGGGCTTAATGCTGCTAGGCATTCTCTAGCAGCCAACCTGCAGAGAATTTTGATTATGAGGTAGGTGCAAAGGGCTTAAATATGAAACTTATTAAAAATATCAAATAGACTTAATCTAAGATAAAAGAATACATATTAATATACACACCAATACATACAAATATGTACGCAATAATACATATTGTAAGGCAAAAGGTTAAACTAAATTAAAACAACAAAAAGCATATTCGACTGACTGCTTGATTTGTTATTATATTAGTTAGGTTAACAATTTATAATGCTTAGATATAGTACAAAGATCTGTTCTCGATGGCTCCTCGTACAAGAGTGAGCTCCATAAACTTCCACAGTTGCAACATTCGATTCCTAGCAATTGTGTCATGCCATAAAATCAAGGTTTGTTATTGGCCCGATTACGAACGGTGGGAATTGATGTTAACCAATCAGAAAGCATTGTAATGTTGCCACTGCGAATTAAATTTAATTGGTTCAAGTCTGAAAACAATATGCAATTTGAGGTTATGTGACATTTTATTGTAACTAAAACTTATCAATATTAGTGTTATGTCGCTGCTGCACTGATATATATATATATATATATATATATATATTCCATGACACATTCTCATGAAAACTGTCTAGCGTTAGCTTTCGGTAAAAATGTCATAGAATATGTATTTTTAATATTTTTTTATTACTAGCCTCTTTTTAGCCTTTATTTATCTATAACACTATTTTTTTTACTCAATAGTAGATTTTGAGTAAAAACATATTATTATGGAGGGTGAGGTAATTATTATGATAACGTCTGTAATAGCGACTGTCGCTGAATTATCGCAAATTGTATCACGGGCGTCGCTTATCGCCGCGCGTACTAAGTATCGTGGTACAAGGCAGCAAGTTGTTAATCACTGGTGCGGGCTTGCGTGCGGCATCGCTTAAAATAATTAGCGGACCGCAATTTGTAATGAAATAAGAATCAGGGGATTTTTAAGAATCACTAAGGTAGTTTAATAAGATTCTAAATTTACTTGTATACAATGCGTTTAGATTTTATTCAGCAACTTATGTCATATTTCGTTAACGTATTTAAAAACCTTCTAACCACATTATTTCTTGAGAAACAGAATGTATGTCTCTCGAATTAGTTGTTTGACTTTTTATTTATATATATATATAACTATTTATTTATAGTGTATGTTTATGTATGTATGTATTATATAGTATGTATGTGTGTTGTTTTTTTATATTGTGTATGTATATGTATATTTAATAAATGCGTAATTATGTTTATTTACTAATTTAAGCTATTTTAATATTTTTCTTTATCCTGCCCATCACCTTCCCAAGGTTAGCTGGTGAAGAATGCCTTATGGCGTTATAGTTCGCCTATGTACTAGGTTTTTAAGTGCAATAAAGTATTTAAATAAATAAATATTTTAGTCTACAAAAATGTATTGTTAAATGACATATACATTTTGTTTCGTTAAATATTCTACATAATAAACTGTTTCAGTGGTCACAAATGTCTAAAAGGCAGCTTAAAACAAGATTTAAAAAAGTTATTTTTGATTAATTATAAAAATGACATTTAAATGACCAGTTCCTAATATGTTGGTCTGTATGAAGTTGTAACAAAAATTGATTTCCACCAACACAAAAATAATGTATATCTTCAATCTTGTATTTTTGTTTATTCGTTGGTAATAATAACGATTCGAACCCCAGCATGTACCAATAAGAAATACACTTTTCACAAGAACACCGTTACCGAAGTCGATGAGAGCACGCTAATCCGTGTCGGCCCCTGTTCAACTAAAACCAACTTATGTAATAGTTAATAAATTATCAATAAAAACTGATATCAGACCCTTGCCAACCCCTGGCTTTTGGCCAGCGTAGCGTGTGTATGTATCTAACTTCAAGTTTTGGTCAAATAAAGAATTTAAAATGAAAATCTTATATATATATATATATATATTTTATATCTCTGCTTATTATATTAAACATATAAACAAAGTAGCAATAGTAGAACACAAGTCAAAGAGATTTTATATTATTTAGACAATAAAATTAAAACAGAAATAAGAGTAAAATATAGTAATTAGATTTAAATTAATAGTGCAATTGAACTGTGACTACCAAAAGTAAAAGAAAAATAATAAATACGTGAAAACCAATAGGTTGATTATTTATCGTTATTTGACCGCCTCCGTGGTCTAGTGGTAATAAACGTTGCCGTGAACTCGGGAGGTCGTGGGTTCGATTCCCACCGGGGGCAAGTTGTACATTGTATAATTTGTCTCGGTCTGGGTGTTTATATGTATAATATGTATATATTTACAAAAAAAAAGTATAATATGTAGTTTATCAACCATCTAGTTTCCGTAACACAAGCCTCGTAGCTTACCACGGAAACTAGATGGCGCTGTGTGACCTGTCTGGAAATATTTATTTTATTTTTATTTATTTTATCTAAAACAAAATAAATGAATGAGAGGCAGGAGCAAAATTATACTATATATACGACTTTTTCATTATTTTACTAGATCATTATAAAACGCCTCAATGCAAGATGTATTTTAGTGAGGGAACTTGTTCGTAATTTATTCCAAAGCGTTAAGCAAATTAAACTCCCTAATTACTCCACTATGTTTACTTTGATAAAGTTGTACCACTGACTATGCACTTTAGTTGAAGCACAGATAAACTTGGGAACTTTAAGTTGTCGGTTCTTTAGTTAATCCTTAAGGTGTAGGTACTATCACGACCGTATGTTTTGTTGTAATCATTATTTTTCATCATTACAGCCCCTAGAACACAGCATCCCAGACCTCCACTGCTGGAGATGGGCCTTCCAGAATATATAACTGGAGAATTTGGCCTACACTTGCCACGCTGGCCAGATGGCTTGACGAGGATTTAATGTAAATTTTTATGACAATTTATTAACGATTCCACAAGTTGGTATTAGTGGAACCGGGACCGACGGCTTAACGTGCTCTCCGAAGCACAGGAACGGTGGTGTTGTAAATGTAAATTGGTACATGCCGGAGGGGTTTGAACCGACCTTTGTAGGATTTAAGGAACGCGTTCTTACAACCGAGCCATCACCTCGCCATCGTTAATAAATTGTCATAAAATACATCAGACACTCGCTAACCCATCTGGCTAACGTAGTGAGTGTAGGCCCAATTCTTCAGAAATTTTTGGAAGGCCTATCTTCAACAGTGGAGGTCTACGACTCAGTGTTGTAGGGACTGCGATTATGATGATGATGAAAGTCACTCAGCGAGCTTTGAAGAGATACAGTATTTCTCTATTAGATATAATTCGAAACATTAATTACATATTGTCCTAGCATGCGAAAGAATTTTAGACATCACTTGAACATGAACATTATACTCACCACAATAATATCACACACATATAGATTTACACACGTCTACGCACCGCCATACACACCCTCATAAACACACTCACACACAAACTGTTATGTACACAAACAATAGATTTTAAATTTGTAGTTTTAAATTGTAAATAATTTTAATTAGCACCTTACAATACATATCTTTATTTGAATTGACAATCAGCACACCCCCCGACCGCTGCGACACATCACTTTGGTGCAGTGGCTGGGACGTTAACTAAAGTCCAATCCTTAGTAGGTACACTGGGTGTTTAACTTTGAAATCAACAGAGACGATCGAAAGACCATATAGTAAGCTGGGTCTTACCGCTAAATGTTGAATGGTGCAAACTAACCTTACTCCTCTATAGACTAACCTATTTTGTATCATTTTTTTATTTTTGTATTACCAGTGTACTTCTCAAATAAACGTATTTATTATTATTATTATATATTTCAAAATTAGCAAGCTAACGATCAAAGGAGCAAATAGGTTTAGAGTGAAGACTACGTACGGGACGACTCCCTGACAGAAGGCTGGCTAAAATATAAAAAAAAAAAAACATTTGATTCGTTGTACTCCAGAGCACAATTTTGAGGATAAAAGTACAGCGACGTCAATAAAGTTGGGTAATAACCTCAAAGGAACGATCAAATAAATGTTCGACGGGTTTTGAACAGAGCCATTAGCATATAAAGTAGGTGTACAACGCCTCGCAGACACAAAACAATCAAATTTTGTTAAAATCACTGACTAACATGCGTAGACCGGGTATTGAATAATAGACGAGTCCTAGATCTCCACTGCATTAGATAGGCCTTCGAGAACGTGTTTTTGAAGAAATTAAGTTGTCGTGAATATTTTATACAGATCTTTAGCTCAATAAGTTTATAATTAGTTAGTATTAGTTACCAAGTACTGTTTGTTTTCCAATAAAAAATAAAATAATATAATATAATGTGACTTTATTGTTAGTGGGATATTAAAATATATCCTATTTAAAACCTACTCGTACACAATATTGTATATTTTTTTTTTAAATATATATAATAAAATAAAAGTTTTCATTTATAATTGGAAAAAAATATACATAATATAAAATTAATATTAATACTACGGATAAGGGATGAGAGTCTCGTGGAATGGTGGTAAGAACGCTGGCTACATTTCCCCGCTGAATTGCAATACTGATTGTGTGGGCGAAGGAAGAGCCAAACCTCTTGTCACCGCTCCTGGTAAGACGCTGTGTTATATTTTTAAAAATAAAATAGATTAAAACTAATTATAAATAAAACTTACCTAAAAAAACTATTCTACAAAATAAACTTACCAGTCGTTGAATAAGGAAATATTTTGTTATAGGTAGTTATTATATTTGTGCAAAATTTCACAACATAATTTTTAGAAAAAAATGTTATCAATTATTAAATTGATATCCAAAGATTTTGAAACAATTTTATCAAATTATTGGATAACAACGCTTGCGAAGCCGCGAACAAAAGCCACTGATTTAGCCTAAACAGAGCCAAGCTCCGTACAATGGTAAGGATGATGGCACAGTGCCTTAAACAAACATTTATGCATTCTGAATATCATAAGATATCCCACTATAGAGATATATATCCACAGATAGAGGATGCATGGCAGAGAAGGAGACGGCCGCGCATGTATTAATGGAGTGCTCCAGTTTGGCTACACCCAGACTGAGGTTACTTCAGACTGCGAGGACTCTTCCGAAGGTCCGAGGAACGTGACGGCTCTCCTGGCCTTCCTGGAGTAGATTCCGATCTCCGATGACTAAGTATGGAGAAGCAACAGCCACCAGAATCACAATAATTCAACGCGTAATGTAAACTAACAGACACAATTTTATGAGATAAATTAATTCTCTACTGGTATTTTAAAATGGCAAAAACAACGGGAAGAGTGTGATAAAGTTTGTGGTTGAAGATAGTATACCTACAATGCGATTTCGACAAATTAAACAATATAAAATGCCCGTTCCTTTGCATATAAGTCACTGTTCTAAATACATTACATCGCATCTGTACAGACTAGATGACAGAATGAAAAATAAAACTTGCTTTGTGAAACAAAACGCTTTATACTTTTAGAAGTTTTTTCGCTCTGATTTTGATAAAATCCTTTTATAGTTTTAGCTAAAAGCTAAGTTTGTATAGAAACTATTTTGATGCTTCAAAGTGAGTAACTGTAAGCACTTAGTCATCACGACCATATCCCTTGCGGGGTCAGAAACCACGTTTTTTTAAAGACAAACTGACACATTTAGTCAACTTTACTATCGGCCCATGACAACTGGCAAGCTCGTCAAAAACTATTAACTTGGCCATGCTTTATGCTGCCAAAAAAGTTCCGGGAGTATCTAAGACACCATGCAATTAATGACATCCTAGCATCTGCTAATATCCCCCGCATCGTCAAGCCATCGGAGATAGGTCTGATATGGGATAGGATGTCGTTGATTCCATACGACATACGAGGCGGTGCACTGGTTTGGAATGCCACATGTGTTAATACACTCTATCACATGTGACATCCAGCCAAAAGAAACCTGAGGCAGAATCAGCCGGACGCCTTAAACACAACAAGTACGCGAAGATCATCATAAATCACCACTTCATCGCATCTGCAGTCAAAACGATGGGTCCGTCCATAGTCCGAGTAGGCTCTGGCGTTCTTTTGTAAGCTTGGGGTAAAACTGATCTGGGCGACGGGTGACCCTTTGAGTTTAGAATATTTTGTTCAAAGGGTCAGCCTCGCTTCAACAGAGGAACGCAGCGACTGTCCTTGGCACCAAAGAGATAAAAAGGGGTGGTCAGAAACCACGCTTATAAAATAAGCGGATTCACATTTAGCCAACTTTACTATAGGCCAATCATGACAAGTGGCAAGCTCGTCGATGTCTCCAGCGTACCAAAATCGAGAAATATCACAAATAAAAAAAAAGCGTAACTAAAACGGTCGTGATGATACTTTACTATTTTTTATTTTAAGTAATAAATATAGGCTATGTTACTCAGGGTGAATGTAGGTTTCTAATTGTGAAAGAATTTTTGAAATCGGCACAGTCGTTTTTGAGCTAATTTATTACAAACATACGCACACAAAAATACAAATCTTTCCGTGTAAATAAACCTGTGGAATGAACTACCGGTAGAAATCCGACAAGCATCCAACCGATTTTTTTTTTTTAAAATGGTTTCATCGCATTATTTATATGGTTCATAAGTTATGTAATGGTATCATATGTATTATTAATATTTTTATATTTATCATAGTTATTCGTATATTAGTAAAATAATTGTATTTATATGTATATAGATTTATTTATTATTATTATATATAAATATTTGCACCTACCTTACATTTGAAATGGTCCACATTGTCCCTAAGGTTGGCTGTCAGATAATGTCTTGCGGCATTAAGTCCGTCCCTTGTAAAACGTGCAATAAAGTTTTTAATAAATAAATAAACGGACATAACTGCTAAACCACGGTGCCTCTAAGTTCTCGTTGGCAAACTTAAAACGAATAAGTTATTCAAGACTTGTTATTTGTTATTTCGGCAGCAAATTCAAATCCGTGATATTCTCACAATTTGTTAAGTAACTTGTGAGAGCATTTAAAATGTTCGAGCTCTGAATTTGAGAGCTTATTTTGACGGTAAAGTTGAGATCTTGCTCGACTTTTGAGGACTTGCGCTGAATACATGAAATGATGATCTTTTCTCAGAAATGTATTCTTAATTATATTTCACGCACACGTTATAGGTATTAATGGTTTCAATTATAACTATCGTTTCGAAAAGCATTTAACAGAATAATATTAATATTCACAAGTTTGGTATACTCATATTACTTAAACAACTTCCAACATCGCAAGTGGATATTGTATGTAGTTAAGTTATGTATACATATATGTATTATGTCATCATCATCATCAGCCTGTGTCTCTTGACTGCTGGATGTAGGCCTTCCCCAAGGCTCTACGCTAACACATTCTTTTGAAACCCTCATCCAATCCCGCCAGCGACATTATTCAGGTCATCTGGCGGTGGGACGTCCCACTCTACATCATTATGTACGTGGTCTCCAATTTAGATAGCCACAGTTCACGTTGGTTCTCTCACAAATGACGAAGTTTCAAATTCTATCCATTAGAGAAATACCAAGCATAGCTCTCTCCATAGCTCGCTGAGCGACCTTGCATTTGTGGACCAGACCCACTGTCAGTGTCCACGTCTCTGCTCCGTACGACAATACTGGAAGAACGCATTGGTTGAAAACTTACGTCTTCAAACACTGTGGTATGTTTGATAACAGGATGTGGCGGAACTTGAAATGCGTCTATCGGCTTCTTCGCTGAAGTTCGCTACGCCTAATGAGAGAAGACAAATTTTTAAGCATTCCATGGATTCACCGTGCGGGTGCCAGGTCCATCGTGTGTGGATGAGAAGAATGGTGTGAAGAAGAAGGAGGCCTCCCTTTTTTATTTTATTGCGCGATAATATTTATTTCTCTCATTATAGTGATCATAAAGTAGGTATATTGTATTTATGTATATTCATAGAACGTATGTATGTAGTTTTATTTGTATGTATTTTTTTATGTATTAGTATGTAAATAAGTATTTATTCGCTAATATATATTGAAGTCTAATATTTTCTATTAGTTTTGATAGCACCTGCCTTATCTTGTCGTAACTGCTTTAGTTGTCCCAAAGGTTTGACCAGTATAGAATCTCTGGCTGCATTAGGCATTAGTACTTTGTGCAATAAAGTTTATAATAAATAAATAAAATAAATAATACGCTCACCATCCACCATTCTACTCCCCTCCCTACCCAACCAATATGTAAATATATTTTTGCACAACTTCGAGAGTGGCGTTTGCCCACGCAGATTGGTGTCGATATAACATGGTTGTTAAACACTTTTGTATCGTCCAAGTTTATTCCGCTAAGATAATATAAGATAAGATAAGATTTCAGCTAAGATCCTTTAGTGAGCTAGCCATTATGACTATGTCATCCGCAAACCGGAGGTGTGACATGTATGCTCCATTGACATTGATGCTGCACTTTCTCCAGTCCAGCATTTAAAAAAAAACATCGTTATAGTTATAATTACAGATATCATTTTGCTGCCAACCAAACCTAGACAGTTCTTTAAAGGACTTTTTCCGTTACAACTGTTTCGCGATTTTTATCTGTCTAAAGGTATGTTGTGGCTTGGTATCATCCTCTCCTTTTGATTCCTTCCACAACCATAATCCATAATCAAACTCACTATTTAAATAAACGCGGGAACGTAAGCTACAACGGTAAATTCATATGGTGTATGCTTACGCCCTCTGGTAAAAACGGGTGGAGTTAGAAGAGAGTTCGTTTTGGTCGCCCGTGCAAGTGACACCGTTATAATCAAATATTAAAACATTAAACTAAATACTTTAATAAGCAATTTAAAGGATAATATGAACATTGAGCCGTGGTTTGGTGTAAGAATCGATCTAGTGATGACTAGAAATGACTTACATTGTGCCGTGAAATCGTGACCTGGACTCCTGCCACGCGGTGTGAGTATCCTGTCTTTCCTATACTTTGCCCTGGTGTTTTCTTCCAGCTGAGTTTAGCAGGTTTAAGTATCCCCTAGCTTGGATGCTGGCCCTGGAGAAGTATATAAGCGACACAAAACCATAAGACCCTACAATTCATAAACTATTTCTAAATTTCTCCCACGAACACACAACAAGGTATGCTAGTGAAAAAAATGATCAAAATGTCCGGAAATTTATCTTCTAGAAAGTTGAACTACATAAATAATTACACTCAGACTTGAAAAATATTTTAATATATTGGATTGTGCGAGTGAAAGGTATGCAAAAGCTTTATACCCTCAATTATTCTCCTTTCTTTTCTACTCACAATGGAACCATCAATTAGGCTTGCTAAATTATTCAATCCCCATACCTTTGAAGTTTACAAACCAAAGCTATTAATTACTCTACGTAAAAATAAGTACCAATTCATAAAAAATACATCAATATTTAGTTAATTAAATTAATGGGAACAGGTTTGATGATAACGCAAACTGACAAAATTACTTGTTAATATAACCTTACAGAATTTGTTTGTTTTGGTAAAATTTTACTGGCTTTTACGTACCTAATAAGTTAATTAATAAACTTGACTAGTTTGGGGAAATATCGTTCAACTCTAATTAATTAAATTATTCTGTAATTTTTTTTAACTTTACAGATTGGGCGTGATTTTTTTACACAATTCTTCATTTCATTTTTTTTTTTTTTTTTTTTTTTTTTTTTTTTTATACTAGCACGACATGTGACCTTGGGCCCACCTGATGGTAAGTGGCGCGCAAGGTCCATGAATGTTAGCAACTGAAGTCAGATACTCGTAACTGCCATCAGTCCCTAACACTATGCCGGCTTGAAAATTACAGCCCCTAGAACACAGTGTCCTAGATCTCCACTGTTGGTGATAAGCCTTCCAGAATATATATCTGGATAATTTGGCCTACACTGGTCACGGGTTGGCGAGATTCAAATGTCAATTAATGATTCTACATGTATTATGTATTAGTGGAACCGGGACCGACATCTTAACGTGCTCTCCGAGGCACGGGAACGTTGGTGTTGTAAATTTAAGCTCTGTTGTGTGTTTGTGTGTTTTGTTTATGTAGGATTATTTAGATTTAAATAGTTTCTTTAACAATATTTATTTATTTTTAAGTATTGTTGTATAATTATGTATTTGTTTTATTTTGTAAATCTATATACCTATATATTAAATTAATATCTGTTTGTATGTATGTTCCCTATGCATTTTAAAACTACTTGACCGATCGGGATGAAACTTTGGGAATATGTTGTGTGAACCTCTAAGAAAAATGGGCATTCTCACTTCTATGTCAAGTTTCTAGATGTCATAATTGTTGCTGAATTAATATAGATTATTTTAATTATGCTTTCAGGAACTGACTGTTAGTCTCCCACTAGTAGGAGTAGAATCATTCAAAATAATTTAAATAACGACGTGTCACAAATGCCTGTAATAGGTTTACTAGAATAAAAATATTTTGCTTTGATATTATTGTAGTCGCCCACCCTGAATATTGCTGACGTCATAGGTTTGTACAGGTAGGTTTTTGTATTAAAATGGCTCGAATATTTCTCTTGGCCTATTTCGGTTACGCTCAGTGATTGCTTTGTTATTTTGTGTAAATAATAATATTTTATTTTGTTTGCCAGACATGATCGCATCAAAATCAGATAGGCGAGAGTGATGTTTGCGTTGTGGGATTTCCGTTTTTGCCCTTGTAATCGTATAAGTATGTAATGCTTTCTTTTTATACGACTAAAGTTTATATCTAGGGCAGGCGAAAAAAATGTCAATAACACAAAGTATTAAGTTAGCTCAAAATAAACGATACGTATAGCTTTTTATTCATTTCTTTATCGCTAACGCTTTGTATCGCGTTTAGTGGTACGGGGTGGGGTGAGTCATGCGGTCAATCCGTGCTAACAAACTAGCAGCCGTATGCTATTACTTTTTTTTTTTTTTTTGGTTCTCTTCTCCCGATGGATGATGAATGAGATCATAGGGAAGGCAAAGGGTCTAGCCCATACAGCCAAGTCTGACGTAATATATCTTTATTTTTCATGAATTAATGAGGTCATCATCAAATTCCAGATGCTGCAGAATTTGATGCTTTTCTTGGAGTCACTCGCCATCCACTGCTCAAACACGTCGGGTAAAATATGGGAGTTCACAGCGCGGGAAAACCGCAAAAAATAAACTGCAACTTGTGCCCCATATTTAAAGTCCAATTTATTGTTTTCCATAATTATTCACATTGTAGCACATTATTAAACAAAACAACACCACTTTTGACCAATAATATCCACAGTAAATTAATTTACAAAACAAAAACTTGCACTTGACATGTCCACGCAAAATGGCGCGAAGAACATCCGCTATTACTTAAGCACAAATGTTAGATTGTCAAAATAGTGTTATTTATTACCACTTTAAGCCCGAGTTTTTACCGATCATAGCCGACCTTACGTCAAAATAGCGTTTTACACTATTTCAAATGTCACCCATGGGGTTGCAACTTCAAAATTATTGGCAAAACTCACGTTTTTTTTTTTAATTGTCCGCTGCGAATTTATTATAAAGTTAACAACATTTATATTAATTAAACTTAGATTATATATTTACATTAAACATAGTTTTATAACACACATTAGGTAATAAAATAAAAATATGGCTAATACAAAAAAAAACTTTTTTTTAAATGAACGCATCGTAACGTTATTTTGCTGTTGTCTGTTAGTGAAAACCTTTATACGAGAATACCAATTTTAATAGCGTTTTACACTGACAATTCCATTATTTAAGGGATTCTATAACATTGGCCCTTAAGTAACAGAATAGGGCTACAGTTCTTTTAAGGAGTTAATAACTGTTAAAACTTAATCTATCTAGCATTATGTTTTGTAGTAAAAAGTCAATGTTCTGTCAGAGATGTCTAATATGTCAATATATAACAAAGATAGAAAAGTATTACTGATATTCTTTATTATTTAATGCAGTGAATAATCTACAATGGCTATGCAGTTTTTAATAATAACCCTGTGTTTGACTTGTCGCGTTAAGCGCTTTTTTAACTTTGTTTCGCTTTGAATGTTGTTTGAGTTGACGTTGCTCTACATTTTTAATACAATTTAAGCAAAATTCAGTAAAAAAAAAAAAAAAAAAACAATCTTTACTTACACAGAGTAAAAAGTTTGTAATACCTGCTGTCCGTGTTCTCGTGTGCCTTGAAAACATACTATACATACCCATTGTTGGAAAGATAATAGCCTGACTAGATTTTTAATAGGTCTCGACTGTTAAAGCCACTGTGTAATAAAATATATAAAATTATTTTAATGTTGTAGTAACATGTTGTTTTCTTGTTTTTGGTTTTATTAATTGAAGTATATTTTTTACATAGTTGGGTTTTTTATTATTGTGCATATAATGCCACTATATTGCACGGACACGATTTATATTTAAATTAGGTTTTTTTTAAAGATTTTTACTTTTTATTTGCAGTAATAATTATTTTTTTAGCTCATTTTGATATTTACCGTAATAACAATAAAATTGCCTCCGTGGTCTAGCGGTTAAGTCCGTGGATTTAGACTCGGAGGTACCGGGTTCGATTCCTGGTCGGGACACAATAATATTTAATAATTTAAACAAATGAGTTTAATTGATTTGTGATATTTCTCGAGATTGGTACGCTGCTGGAGACATCGACGAGCTTGCCACTTGTCATGATTGGCCTATAGTAAAGTCGGCTAAATGTGAATCCGCTTCTTTATAAGCGTGGTTTCTGACCACCCCGAAAGGGAAACGATCGTGATGATACTCTTTTAGTTTTTACGCAGTTGGTTTTTTTTTATTATTATTGCACGGATACGATTTATATTTAAATTGGTTTTTTTTTTAAAGATTTTTACTTTTTATTTGCCGCAATAATATTTTATTAGCTCATTTAGATATTTATTTATTCAATTAATATCACAGCATTATTGACTTTCTTATATAAACAGTTAAACTTATATCTAAACACATAGCCATTTATGAAATTACCTTTTCCTTACTAAACTTATAAAAAACATTTTTAAAAACAAAAGGCTTACTCTAAATATAAAATAAAAATGTACTGAGTTGGAATGATGTGTGTAGAAGTATGTTGGTGTATAAAAATGAATGTAGGTGTAATAACAATAAAATTATGCATAATAATAAAATATATATATAAATAAATATATATAAATAGCATATAAATAATAGATATTTAAATAAATATATAAGTCAACGTACTAGACCCTGATTGGTTCCAGTTGCATGGTTTTCGAAGCCCTTCTATTATAATATTGAGTATTTGATGTTTTAGCGAAATCAAATGGGGAGGTATTGTACTTAAAGATTAGGTATACAACCCCAGGGAAGGTAGGGGATGAGTTTTAGTTATTTTCTATAAGTTGCCGATAGATTTGATGGAGTATAAATCGTTCTAAATGTTTTATTATACAAGGGCTGAATAGAGGGCTTGAGCAGGATCGAATCCCAAAGTCAGATAATACCAATGTGACTTTGACTTATATAAGCTTTTTTCTTTAAAGAAAACTCTTCTTCAAGTCGGCATAGTGCTAGAGACTGATGCCAGTCTTCGGTATTTGATTTTAGTTGCTAACATTGCTGGACGTTGCGCGTTGCTTATCATCAGGTGGGCGCAATGTCAAATATCGTGGTTCATGTATATAGAAAAAAAAATGACATTTGACCCAGCTATTTCCTTTTTAGCTATTTTTTTGTTAATAAAATAGCTTGAAGTTGTAAGTGCTTAGATGTCTATTGCAAAGTTTCAAAAAATACTTCTATCAGATTTTATTAAAAATAGTTATAATATACGTTTATTAAAGCAACTACGCTCACTTGTTAATAATATTGTTATCTATATTTATTTATTGTATCTCAATTTTTTTTTTTTTTTTATACTAGCACGACATGTGACCTTGGGCCCACCTGATGGTAAGTGGCGCGCAAGGTCCATGAATGTTAGCAACTGAAGTCAGATACTCGTAACTGCCATCAGTCCCTAACACTATGCCGGCTTGACTAGATGCTTTTTCACACTTCGCTTGAAGGACTCCAAATTATAGGAAAGTGGAAACACAGAGGCTGGAAGAGCATTCCACATCTTTATCGTACGACAGATGTATGAGTCCCCAAATTTATATGTACGCGAAGGGATGGTGACTACGGTATGTGGGTGCATATTCTGACCTGTGCGTGTGGTTCGGTTGCGGAATGGAGAGGGAGGGATTAGGTTATAGAGTTCTTCGGAGCACTCACCATAGTATAGCCTTTTTTTTTTTACTTTTATTTACGTGTATGTATTAAAATAAAATGATATCCACAATTACTAATATTTGTACCTACACCCTATGGGCAGAGCACTGGTGCACCTTTATAACCCATATCTGTTGTTTATAATATGAACCTGTGTCTAAATAAATGATTTGAATTTGAATTTGTTAGTTACAAAATCCTCACAGCTAATGTTTAATGTTATGTTAATTTATAAATAAGCAGATTCACATTTAGCCAACTTTACTATAGGTCAATCATGTCAAGTGGCAAGCTTGTACCAAACTCGAGAAATATCACTAATAAATTAAATATTAATTAAATGTATTTATTTACATTAATAAATATTTTTGTATCCCGACCAGGGATTGAACCCGATACCTTCGAATCTAAATCCACGGACGTAACCGCTAGACCACGGAAGCAGTTAAAGTTACTTTTACAGAAAGTAAAAGTAAGTAAATAATAACAATAATAAAACCAATATGACCAAGCAGTAAACACTCCGTCCCCCACCAATATGACCGTGCAGACCAATCTTATAGAACGTACCTCACTCCCGCCAGACCAGCAGCCGCACGGAACAGCCAATGCACGGTGAAACATATCTTTCAGATATATTCAGGATACTGTTAGTGCTTGCTCTCACTCTGTTAAGCAATGATGCAGTGGTCATGTGACAAAAAAGTCATCTGTATATGCATACATTGCCGACGCACTACATTAGCGTGGCAACCCCAACAATATCCTGAAGCAGCTGTTAAAATTCGTTTATTATTTTAGGCGTGAAGTTGAGACAACAGACAGATAGACAAAGCTTTTTTGTATAATAATATTGCACTAAAGGAAAAATACCTCATGATACGCCAATCGGCGTTATACTAATTTGCATTAACCCAGTTGTGATAGATTATGGGCTAACCTACTTTATTTAGAGAGGAGACAGTAAGGACATCGAGGAATGAATAAAACTTATTTTATGTTGGAAATTTCCTGTCAATAAAATTATAACGAAATTACTTAATCGAATTATCTGTTAGAGGCTTAGCGGAGATGATGAAAACAACCAATAGGCACGGAAAACCATCAAAACTTTTGACTTATAAACTGTAACAGGGCTATTGATACAAATTTTTGATCATCATCACCAACCTCTGGTCTCACCACTGCGGAATATAGAGTATATATCTATTTAATACTGCTGGAATTTATAAAAGAGCAAATATATTTATATTATAATCTAGAATAAAAATAATGAACTGCGATTTTGTTTTTGTTTTTTTTTTAAAATACTTTATTGCGCTATAATTGTACATAGGCGGGCTTAATAGCCAAGCATTTTCTAAAAACCAACCTTTGGGAGTGTGGAAAAACTATTTATTTATAAATTAAAAAAATAAATTAAATTATTATATTAAATTTATTGCACTTAAAAACTTAACAGTTGAGTACATGGGCGAACTTAATGCCACTCGGCATTTTGTACTAGCTAACCTTTGGGAGTGTGGTAGACGATTGCGGGTACAATAGAACTAAAAACAAATACTTAAACATACATAAGAATAATTTATATAATAATAATATATACATTTAACAAAATTTATGTAGAGGAAGACAAATTTCTAGGCATTCCATGGATTCACCGTGCGGGTGCCGGGTCCATCGTGTATGGGTAAGAGATGAGAAGAATGGTGTCTCGGGCTTGCGACCGACAATTGGCTGGTTTAAGAAAAGGAGGCCTCCTTTTTTTCTATTGCGCGATAATACGCTCACCATCCACCATTCTACTTCTCTCCCTACCCAACCAAATACTGTATGATTCCGTTAATGCCGTCTTGGAAGCTCGTTCCATAAATGTATTGACGGTAGACCTGCTTAGGCCCAATTCTTTCAGTAAGTGATGCAAAGATTTTGCTGGAACTCCTCTTGCACCAACTTCCACTGCGTAAAGCTGACTCTTGAACCCGTTCCTGATCATTTCTTCTGTGAGATCATAATATTTATTCGACTTCATGTTGTGGTCTTTTGGAATATTTGATTCCCACGGAACGGTAAGTTCAATAAGGATAACTTTTTTTAAGTTCCGAGAAAACACTAAGATGTCTGGCCTATAGGCTGATACAGCTAGTTCATCTGGGATCCTATAATGGTGATCCTATAATACATGACAGGAAAAAACACGTAAAATTTACACAACAAATAAAAAGAGACGGAATAGATATCAGGTAGTCGGATTGTTTTGTTTATTTAAGACTACTGTACTGTAAAACTATGTATGGGTGCAAATTTATTATAATAAACTACATACTAATAATACATATAAGAATAAATAAATACATACAATATGACTATAAAATACTAAAAATTCATTATTAAAATCTTAAGTTACGATGCAGAAAAGTTTTCATAAAAATATCGCCACTCATACTGAGCCTCGGGCATCGGTATGAGTCAAGTGCACCAAAACCTCACCATAGCAGAGGAAGGAGAAGGCTTTTTGAAAAGGTTATTTTGTTGGCAGAAAGTTTTTGAGTTTTTTCAGTAAGTGCCACCTGAGTTGTCCAGCTTTTGTTGGAATCTAGGTTTATCCTAGTTGACTACAACGTAAGTCTAGAAAAAAACTTCAAACACCTGCGGCTTTTGCAACAAATTTAAATTTAAATTACGGTATGACCGGGAACAAATATTGGTCCATATTTCAAAGCCCTTTGTTTTGGTAATTTGGATAGAGCATCGTCGAAGCCCGCAAGCTTTCCTCAGATATACCAAGGAAATTGAATATCTACTTAAATTTTACCCATAGGGCATCATATTCTAAGAATTGAAGATTCTCAACGTTTTCAAATTCAATTAAAATTTATTTTGCGATAAAGCGTGCTTTTCATAACTACCTACATTATAATAGGTAAATAACTTAATAAAATTGAGGCAATTATTTCTGCCAACGTATTAGACTCGCTATACAGAGGGGAAATGTTGCCAGTCTCCTAAGGACTATCTCGGATGGGACGTCTATAGAGGACATTTTTTATTTAAGGTTTCTTAATTTATTATTTAGGTACCTTTTAATTTACTTCGAATAAATAAAACTCTAATTAGCTTGAAGATGTTTTTACATTTGTACGGTCAGCAGACAGTAGACAAACAAAAATAAACAAATATTTAAAAGCATGCTGGAATATTGAGGAACGGAGGAGAGAAGCAGAGAGAGAGTAATGAGTACAGGAGAGACAAAGATATCATTGTCATGAAGGCTTTAATTCGTAGGTACGAGGAGATGAGCAATACTCTTTCTTCTTCTTGCAACTTGATTCGTTATAATTCATGGAGATTAATCTTGTATATATATATATATATATATATATAGTCAACTATACTGAACTAATTAGTAAGAAAAAATAACATAACACCTCGAACGCTACTAATAAGCGACTGATGCGAAAGTGCGAAAAACTAATGATGGGCGCTATATTTAAATATGCAGGACTAGGTGCGACACAATTGTAGCACCTTGGGCCCCTAGCACCAGTTGTTGTTCTGAATCGAGTCGTACCAATAAGGTCTCGTAGTAAATGAAAGTGGTACTGGGTTCGTAACGTCCAGCAATGCTTCCTGTGGAGAATTAAATGCCGAAATAAACACTGACTGTGGTCAAATAAATATAATTAAATTCACAACACAAATTAGGACATATTTCCCGAAAGCTACATATATTGACCTGTCTCTATGACAGACTTTACGAATCTACTTGTCCCGCAACATATTCCCCACCTTGCAAATCACGATTATATTTGTAACATTATTATAAAAATAAAATCTTTGATTATAGCTCGGGGAAAAAATAACAAATAGATTCGTAAAAATACAAAATAATACAAACATAATTCATTCAAAATAATTATCTACTGATAACAATACCTAACCTTATCTACATAAATGCCGAAATAAACACTGACTAAAATAAATATAATTAAATTCACAACACAAATTAGGACATTTTCCGAAAGCTACATATATGTGACACCTTGTCATAGAGACTTTACAAATCTACTTGTTCCTCTACACTTCGTTGATCGTAGCAGAGTAACGTCGATATCGTAATAACTTGATAGTAACAGCAAATTATCTACTGAGTTTCATAACGACTTCAACTTTCCATTACACTGTACTTGACGGCGCAATGTAAATGTTCGTTGAGAAAGACTAACCAACAGACTGAGCTTCACAACGCTTTTTTTTTATTGAAATAAAACTATTTACTTTACTCTACACTCTACTATAGATTAGTAGCGATCAGATCGTAAAGCATTGCGTTGCGTTCGGATGAAATTAATAGCTTAGGGCATTGCACATTTGCCCGAGTGGAAGTGAGAAAGTTGCAAAACATTACATTTTGTTATTATAAAAACTCATAAAATACAAGGCGCAAACTTTTTTATTCGTGTTTTATTTTAGAATATCACAAATAATAATAGCCACGCCAGACAATTTCATTAATGATCTAAAAATAGATGTTTTATTATTTATGAATTAAGTCCCAATCTAACAACCTTTTCGACTGCTTAATGGACGAATCTGAGCTTGACGAACTTTTGGATCGGTTTATCCATTATCAGAGTTACTCTTTTACATAGACCTAATGTCACAAGGACCAGGTCAATAAAACAGTTTTATTGCACGTCAAAGTACGTTTCAAATCCCTTCAATCAGACTGTTGTACAAAGCACAGATCCAAGAAGTCCCCCTTCTCTCCTTCCCCCACTCTTCAGGTTTCGGGCGCCACGCTGGATCTACAGCCCAGCTTCAGCATTCTCGGGGTGGAAATACGCACCGGAACTACATTGAGAGCTTCACCAAAACAGCGTCAAAAAAGCTCGGAATACTGAACAAGGTGAAGCGGTTTTTCCCGCCTTCAATCAGACTTTTACTGTACAAAGCACATATCAGATCATACGTGGAATACTGTCCACACCTTTGGGATGGTTCAGCCAACTACCTCACAGATGCTCTCAATGTCCTACAGAGGCGAGCTGTTCGAATTGTGGACGATGCCACTATATCTGGAACTCTTGAATCCCTGCAGATTCGCCGAGATATAGCTTCTCTGAGCGTGTTCTACTGGCTATACTATGGTGAGTGCTCTGAAGAGCTCTATAACCTAATTCCTTCCTCTCCATTCCGCAACCGAACCACACGCACAGGTCAGAATATGCACCCAAATACCGTAGTCACCATCCCTTCGCGCACCCATAAATTTGGTGACTCATACATCTGTCGCACAATAAAAATGTGGAATGCTCTTCCAGCCTCTGTGTTTCCACTTTCATATAACCTGGAGTTCAACGCTCTCTGGAGTTTAAGCATCTAGTTAAACCGGCATAGTGTTGGGGACTGTCTGATTCCAGTTGCTAACATTCATCGACCTTACGCGCCACTAAATAACAGGTGGGCGCAAGATCACATGTCGTGCAGTATATAAAAAAAGTCTACAGTGCGTATGTAAAAAAGAGGTGGCTCAGTTGTAACACAGCTTCCTATCGAACAAAATAAAATTTGCGGTTCGAGCCTTAGCATGCACAGATGAGAAATACGTTTATTACGTACCACTAGCTATACAAATACCAACTTATAGAATCGTTAATTAATTGCCATTGACATAATATACACACAAAATAACAAGCATACAAACATAGGCTTATAAACACATAACCCTTCTTTGCGTCGCGTGTGACTACGGGTAAAAAGCCGTAAGTCATATTGTAAATAAATATTCGACTCTTTGGCCGGTTCTAATATGTATAAGTAAATTTTCTCATCGGATATACCTACAATTTCATATTTCAAAATTGTAGAGTAATTTCATAACTGCATACTTAATTGAGTGTCATCCCGGAACGAATTCCGAAGGAAAAATTCGTTACATTTTTATCTGATGAAATAAAATCTGCCAATAAAGTTTTTTAATGAAAAATATTTTTATAAAATTCAGATTATTATAATTAATGGCACTGCAAATAATGATTTTTACATAAAAAGTTATTTTCAATATAAGTTGACTAGAAGTGCTGGCCGGATTCCTTGTCACGCGGCTCTCAACGACATCATCAGAAGGGCTCTTGTCACTGCTGGTGTACCCACAATCTTAGAACCCTCTGGGTTCGTGCGGAGCGATGGCAAGAGACCTGTTGGAACTTGGCAGGTCTATGGTGTGGGATGCGACGTGTGTAGACACATTAGCTCCATCTCACTCCAGGCGACTTCGTCAGGCGGCTTTTTCTGCTGAGAACCTCAAGTTGCGCAAATAGACCTAGATTGGTACCTTGGTAGGAATTTGCCGCGTTTGGGGCAAGGCTTTAGCAAGGCGCCTGGCCAAGGAGTTGTCAAAGCGGCTGACGGAAAGGTCTGGAGACAATTAATTTTGCCAACGTATTAGCCTCGGTATTTAGAGGGGAAATGTTGCCAGCCTTCTTTATACTATATCGGATAGGACGTCTCTAGAGGACATTTTTTATTTATAGTTTAGTTTATTTTAAATTTAATTATTTAGGTAGCTGTTAATTTATATTTTATGTATATTAATTTACTTCGAATAAAATTCATCTATGATTGGTATATTCACAAAGCTTGACTTCTTTTAGTGGAAGCAACAGACATCAATCCCTCCCTACCACTATGACACATAATGGTAGGCTTGTCATGAAAGTGAGAAAGATTTTTTTTTCCACAAGTGTGTTTAAAAACGGCGAAAGAAAGCGGTTGGCAGACTAACATACAGAATTAATATTATTATAAATTATTTGAAGGAAATTACAAATTATAATATGTATTATTCAATATGTATTAGATAATTTTGCGTTCCAATTTTTAGGTACATACTTAGGTAATTTACAGTTACTGGTCAACATATTTGTTTTTGTGTAATATCCCCTGCATCCTCGATCTATCTTGGATAGTTAGGTCTGATGTTAGGCGTCCGGATGGGATGTCGTTGATTCCATACAAACGAGGCCGTGCACTGGTTTGGGATGCTACATGTGTTGACACACTCTGTCCGTCACATGTGAGACACATCCAGTCATAACAAACCCGGGGCTGTTGCAGAGTCAGCCGCGCGCCTTTAACGAAACAATTACACAGAGATCATCATTAATCACTACTTCATTCCATTTTAGCAGGGAAAAGCAGCATTCTTGCCACTATTCCACATAATTTAATTTTATATTTTGTTAATATTTTATTATATAATATAATTATAGTATATTTTTTTGTTTCGTTGAATATACGGGCCGATATAAATACAATAGCTGGCCCTTCCGAAGCCGGCCCTAGACGGGTGTGCATTAATATTTGCGGGCCGCAGACTAACCGACAGGCTGAGCCGGACTGCTGTCCATATTTAATGTTTTAAGTGCTTTTTCGTGTACTAATATAACTCGGCAAGGAAATTGGAATCCCTATTTTTAAGAGTCAATACCATGCGTCTTATGTTCATGAGTGTTTTAAATTTAAATATTTCTTCTTAATAATATTATATTATCTTCATATATATCTACTATATATTAATAAGTATTTAAGTAGTCTATGTATATATACTATTTATGTAGTTTATTCAAATTTAAAATAAGGTTAAAATTGCACCCCACATATTATACTGTCTCACTCTCCCAAAGGTTAGCTGGTAGAAAAAGCCGAAATGGCTTTAAGTTCGCCTTTGTACATCCTTTTAAGTTAAAGTGCAATAAAGTATTTTAATAATAATATAATATGTTTCGTATTATCTCAACGGCTCCACCACTCAACTTTTCCTTCTAGCTGTCAAATTAGGTATGTTCGTTATAACTCCTTACAAGTTAGACGCAATAAAGGATTAGTCCTATATATGTATATGAAATATTATTAGGCAAAATATATCTACCTGCTGTATTAAAATTAATTTAATTGTTTGTACCTAACAAGCACCTGCGCGCGCGCGGCCATCGACTATTTGCTGAGGAGAGTGCTCGTACACACCTACTCCCGAATGCCCCCGTTCCCCGTGCAATCGTTTTATTGAACAAAATCGTGCAGTCTGGAGAGAATTTCGATGTGTTCGCATCAACGGATGTAGAAAGGAAAAACGTCCTAAATTAATTGGCACATCTAGTCACTTATCCTTGTGTTAAAATTTTGTTATGAAATTGTATTGTTTAGACGTGGAATCTGTAATGTACATTTCCATGAAAATAAATAAATGAGTTCCGTCAAGGGATCCTCAAAATCGGTGTTCTTAGTTGTAAACTCTCCATACCTCAAAAGATATAAATGGCATATATTATTATTTTAAATATTTCCGGTAATATAAGTTTTTTTCCTGGCAACATTGATAGAAGCTTGCGTTCTGGTATTCTAAATATACTATTTGTCTGATTTATTACACGCTCTAGCACTTTTTACATCCGTAATTATATTATAAGAAATACAATTATTATTATATTTTTTTATTTTTTTTATTTTAGCTGAAAATAACATAATCACGAATTAACATGAAACAATACATGCTCTGTCCACGCGCTTTAGGAAGGTTTGAACTTCAGTTTGACAGTTCTCTTTTTTTGTTGTGTTCTTCTCTAGGGAAGGCCTATCTCCAGTTCCTCCAGGATGGATTTGTTGGTTCGGAACTCCGTCCACGATATGCCCAACATTCTCCGCCAACACCATATTTCTAGAGCATTAATCCGTTTTATTTCAGTTTCGCGCAGGGTCCACGTCTCTGCAGCATACACGAAAATGGGGAACACAAGAGCTCTGACCAGACGGATTTTAGTAGCTTTCGTAATGTTTCGGTTCCTCCATACTTTCTTTAGCTTCTCCATACGTCGTCACTGCCATACGACGCTTAATTTCCTCCTCGCATCCACCGCTATTTGATATTAATGCTCCCAGATAAATGTATGATTGGACAACATCGCATTTTGCTACCTGTTTAATTTCTGGCCAGTTATCGTTGGCACGGTCTACAATCATTACCTTAGTCTTGCTGCGGTTAATTTTAAGGCCGAACTTAAGACTGCGGTCTCCACTTTTTGCAACAGCTCTTCCATGTGACCAATACTTGTTGCAAATAATGTAGTGTTGTCCGCATATCGCAAATTTGAGATATTTAGGCCACCAATTGTTACTCCATCAGATAGATTACTAACGCAAAGTCCGCATGTGTGGCATCCTTACGGCTCGACAGCTAGCTTACTACTGACTTGCTACGAGTAGTAGAAGAGTCTTCTCACACCCCCCGCAGGGGGGAGTGGGGAGTCTGTGTCAAGGTATTTGCCTTCTAACAGAGGTTGCGTTCGCTTTCCGTAACTACGGACAGGGCATGGGGTAACCATTAAAGGTTGAAGTATACGAGCCAGGCGGCGGAGCCGCGATTACGACTCCGTGATTGGTAGCAGGTGACGAGCGTAGCATTGTCTGGCGTCCGGCGGACGGGCGTGCAGAGGGGCCAGGTTTCTCACAAGTGGGAAATCTGTCGCCTCTGCGCGCGCGAACATGCCAGCCGCCAGACGACGCACGAACTCGTCCAGTGTTTCCATCCGCATATCCCTATGGATTACATCGTTCCTCACGTACCGCAAGGCGCCGACAATGGTACGAAGCGTTAGATTTTGTTGCGCTTGTAAACGTGCTCTCAGCGCAGCTGAGGTGAGAGCGTACCAGGCCGGCGCGGCGTACGTGAGTCAACAGAAGGGGACGGTCGGGTTTCAGCCTTCTCAGTCCAGTCTCAAGGAACGTAGCCTGAGTCTTCCTGGCGTTCACCGACAACCTCCAACGGGAGAGCCACTCGGGGAGGAGATCGAGACAGCGCTGCATCTTCGTCACCGCGTAGCTCAAGACCCTAGAGTCTGTGAAGTACGCGGCGTCGTCAGCAAACAGCGCTAGCTCGACCCCCTCCGCCAGCGGTATGTCGTTGGTGAACCAGGAGTAACAGGAGGGACTTGCTACTGATTCAAGTGCGTCAGATAGACGTAGTTTGCTAGTTCCACGAGTAATGCCTTCGTACCGTATATTCCCCTTTTTGTTTTACTCTAAGTTTTACTAGCGCTTTTACAGAATGTTAACATAAATAATTAATACATTTGTTTTATTTTCTATGTCGTCCCGTCTGTGGGCGGTGGGCCTTATTCGTTGTCTATAGCACTTAAAAGTGTTTACCTTAGACTTTAAATGAATTCCAAGAGTTTGAATAATTCAAATGGAACCTAAACTAATTAAGCATTAGGTTTTGAAAGGTCATGGGTTCACGTCTGGACGTAGATTTATTATAATACTAGACTATGTGTTTAATTCGGCTTTGTCCGCACATATGTAAGCTGGTCGTTATAAGCTTTGGTGGATTTAAGAATTGACATTAATTTAATAATTTTGGGACTTAAACATGTGTGGACGTGTAATGCTCTTCCAGTCTATGTGTTTCTATTTTCCTATAACCTGGAGTTATAGTTTGTGAAAAAGCACCGTGTCAAGCCGCCATAGTGTTAGAATTGATGCCAGATTCATTTTGGAAAACCAACAGTTGACAATTTCTAATAGATAAATAACATTTAATATTCTAAGGACTATTCAATACACGTACATATAGGTTATAAAATTAAGTACAATAGCGAAAAATAAGAAAACATCACTGCATTACAATAACAACAGACTCGTACAAGACAATATACAAAGTCACTAAATATTAAGAAGTCTATATAGTACATAAAGATAAATTAAATTTAAAAAAAACAAATTAAGAAACATTTTCTAGTGTTAAAAAATAATCAAATGTTTAACTTAAATATTGTGTCTCTTTTCGTCAAATACGAGTAAGATAAAACATTCATTTTATTATTAAAAGCAAACAGAGATAGTGCCACATTGTGAAACATACAATCAGCATCAAAATTAGGTTGTATATTTTTTTTAATACTGAGTATGACTTGGAAGTCTAGAGATGTGGTGTTGGCGGAGAATGCTGGGCATATCATGGACGGAGTTTCGAACAAACAAATCCATACTGGGGGAACTGGGGATCAGACAGCGCCTTTCCTCGACTGTACAATTACGCATTCTCACTTTCTTCGGACACGTGTCACGGCGTGGAGAAACATCCATCGAGCGCTTGGTAGTCCAGGGGAAAGTCGATGGCAAGAGGATGCGTGGTAGGTCTCCGATGAGATGGACCGATCAGGTGAAGGTTGCAATGGATTATCCCCTACATGAGTGCTCTAAGAAAGCCGGGGTCCGGGAGGAGTGGCGACGGCTTGTTAAGCGCGCCACTAGCACTCCAATGGCGACCACGACCACTCTGCCAAGAGTGTAGCGACTAAGAAGATGACTTGGAAAATAAAAATAATGTAGCAAATGCCAGCAACTAATCAGACTACAGTCTAGAGCAGTCAGTATCGGCACCATACCGGCCTATCAAGATACTTTAGCACACTTCGCTTGTTTCTTTCTATATCGACTTTTGACTATGAGCGAGAACAATTAATAATGTTTTGTTTTTCGGATAAAATTTTTTACTTATTTATTATATTGTATTGCAAAAAGGGGTTGTACCAATAACACCAGAAGCCTAAAAAGCATTTATACTCTTTTGATATATATATATTATATTGGTGACTCATACATCTGTCGCACAATAAAGATGTGGAATGCTCTTCCAGCCTCTGTGTTTCCACTTTCCTATAACCTGGAGTCCTTCAAGCGAAGTGTGAAAAGGCATCTAGTCAAGCCGGCATAGTGTTAGGGACTGATGTCGGATATAAGTGTCTGATTCCAGTTGCTAACATTCATGGACCTGGCGCGCCACTTACGATCAGGTGGGCGTAAAGTCACATGTCGAGCTAGTATAAAATATACATAAGTATATAACCTGTGTCTCAAATAAATAAAGAATAACGAATTTGAATTTGTTCTTTTTTTACCATAAGTCACATCAAAACGAATAATCTTACTACTTACACTACTACATCTTATACTTACTAAATTTACAAATACTAAACTTACTTTTGTTGTTGACTGTACATTAATAGAGTCGTACGTTGTAAGAATAACAAACAAGTTGAACGAACGAAAATGCAGTAATATACTTTAGACCAGACAGTAAAAAATACTGTAACTAATTAGTCACTTAATAAAGTTTTTCTCACAACTCCCTTCACAAACATCATTCAGACACTTATAACTGACATCAGTCCCTAACACCATGCATGCAGGCTTGACTGGGCATGACACCAATTCGGGCGTGATCCCGAAACGTGTGCATACACTTTACTAGGTTCATCGGCACGAACGGTAGATACTTCCCCGCCCCGACAGACTGGGCAAATTACCACCATCAGTACACTTACCACCTAATTGTTGATGGGCCGTCCAGAACATATATCTGGAGAATATTTCCTACACTCGCCATTCTGGTCAAACGGGTTGGCGAGGCGAGCAAGAAATATAGGATAAGATCACTTAATGTTTCTATCCTGTACCTATATGTGGACCCAGCTTAATGTTAGTCCTAAATATCCACATTTGGGCACAGTGGAGTGCTTTCTCCAGTAATCTGGCTCAAGAATACGACAAAAAGTGTCGCGACTAGTACAATTTATCAAAATTTCATCGGGATATATGGGGATTGTGCTCTTTCACTTGGAAAAGAAAAATACATGGAAATTTAAATCCTTTTATCACAGACTTATATAATAAAAACTCATTTCCAGCCACCACTAGCGAACTTTTTTAGTTCACGCGTCCAATTGGCAGGGCTGGCACTCCAGAACCCTTCTACTCCTCTGTCATCGGTTCTGCGACATACGTGTCTGCCCCATTACCACTTCAGCTTACTAATCTAAAGTATATGTCCAGTAACTTTCGTTTTCTGACAAATATCAACGTTTCGATTACTATCCATCAGAGAAATACCAAGCACAGCTCTCTTAATAGCTCGCTGTGCGACCTTGAATTTATAGGCAACCTACGTACGACATTACGAGGAGAACGCACTGGTTAAAACATTGTGGCATGAACGATGAGTGTTTCTGAATGCCGCCCATCCTAGCTGAATGCCTGCGACTGTTGGCTTCTTTGCTGAAGTTGGCTAAGCCTAATTGGATAGTCTGTCCGAGGTAGACGTATTTTGTGCAACTATGAGAGTAGCATATTGCAGATTGGCATAGACTTGATATGATCATTAAACATGACTTTCGTCTTGTCAAAGTTTATTCCGAGACCAACCCGCTTGGAAGCCACGTTTAAGCCATTTAACATTCCGAAAAAATCATTAAGCGAGCTGGCCATAATGACTATGTCATCCGCAAATCGGAAGTGTGAATTTTCTATTGTTGCTTATATCGCAGTTATTCCAGTCTAGCATTTTAAAAACATCTTCGAACGCGTTCGAGAACGTTAATGACATTATACAAATTTGCAAGTTGAAGAAACGACGGGGCAAACTGGTTCTGGAGTGGAGACCACGTACGGGAAAATGCAGAGTGCGACGACACCCTGTGTGCAAGAGATCGCGTTAAGTAGCTTTGGAGGAGGTCTACATCCAGCAGTGGAGAGATACAAGCTAATGATAAAACAATAAAAAAAAAATACCACTACCATTTCTCAAAATAGTTTTCCAGTAACTTGGGAAATTCATCTAAAATTCAGTTTGTCAGATGAGCGGTGTCGTCCAGACCCGAATGTCAATAGGCCTGGGTTAGGGACATTCCGCAGAAGTATCTCAGTGGGCAACCACCCGCCCGCGCTGGTAGTTCATGCACAACAGCGCCGTCATTTATTCCCACTCACCTACTACATCATCTTGGCGCGTCTTTCCCAATTCACGGAAATCCATTCAAAGACATTAATATTAATGTGTCAAATTTTTCGTTGGCCCTAACTAAACTATTATATTATGAATTTATTTATTTATTTATAATAGGGTAGCCAACAGTGCTAACATCACACACTTATTTGTACTTAACACTAAATCAGAAGTTACATGTTGCACCTATTATAGGCGACCACCACATTACCACAGTAGCCTTTATTGCCTATAAAAAATAACAATATTATAAAATTTTCAATATAAAATACAAAAACTAAATATTATTCGAAAATTTAAAGCTGAAAGAAGTTATATATATATATATATATATATATATATATATATATATATATATATATATATATATAATAAACATACACTTCCTTTTGGAAATAAAAAAGTAACGAAAATAATATTGTATTATTGAAGGAGTCTTGTATATAAGTCTATTATCTAAAATCCTTTTATATATGCTTCCAAGATGTTCAATTATTTTGTTATGCCTATCGTGCTCCATTGTGCTCTACCATATTCAATATTTATAAGAAAATCGCTAATGCATAAGCTAAATCTTTATATGAAAAATATTTAACAAGCCGACATAGCACGGGCAACTCTAAGGATCTATTTAGAACACAAACACTGTCAGCTACTGAGCTAACGTTTCAATGCAAATAGATGATTTTGTACAGAGCAGCGTGGATTACATGTTACGCGCGAACTGCTATGTCGGGCTAACGAGCAGTATTAGGGGGAATTAGGGGGCCTCCAACGATCGCGGGGCACTTGTGCAGAGAGCCTAATAGAAAAGAGGGGCCTAAATGCAGTTCAACCAGTTCTGTTTTACAAACTTATCTTTACGACAGCTTTGGCAGGAATTAGGGTGCCTCCAACGATCGCGGGGCACTTGTGCAGAGAGCTTAATAGAAAAGAGGGGCCTAAATGCAGTTCAACCAGTTCTGTTTTACAAACTTATCTTTACGACAGCTTTGGCAGGAATTAGGGGGCCTCCAACGATCGCGGGGCACTTGTGGATAGAGCCTAATAGAAAAGAGGTGCCTAAATGCAGTTCAACCAGTTCTGTTTTACAAACTTATCTTTACGACAGCTTTGGCAGGAATTGGGGGGCCTCCAACGATCGCGGGGCACTTGTGCAGAGAGCCTAATAGAAAAGAGGGGCCTGAATGCAGTGCATGTATTTCTGTTTTACATACATATCTTTACGATAGCACGCTTGTGGTGTAGGCGGTGTCGACATTCATCAACCTTGTTATACATGCCCTTTTATTTCTAGAATCTAGACGAGTTGCGTCGTTGATGCACAGAGTACGAGGGAGCGGCGAAATCATCTTGAGGGCAATTCAGTCAGATTGCTCTATCATGGGGCACTGGTAAGTAATTTTGCTACTGTTTTTATTTTTTCACCATTAACTGATTTTATTTTTCTCTTTTTTTAATTTTGTATATTGTACTTACTAATGTTGTGAATTTATTTTTGTAGTTCCTAGAAAGAGGACTGACTTCTAGGACACAGCCCAACTATTCTTGGAGTCAGGGTTTTAACTATTTGTTACAAAATTGTTCCCTAAGTTAAATCCATATATATAAGTCAGAAAAAAATGTAATTGTTTCAATAAACTTTATTATTATTATTATTACTGTTATTATTATTACTCACATGTATTTACTAAGCGGCGATGGGGTCCGCAACCCATCACGCATGGCCTAAAAAGCGCGGATTGAGGGCAGATGAGTGCCGTTTTGGCACCTGGAATGTCCGAGGGGGGATGAATGATAAGATGAATGAACTCCTAGATACGATGAATGAAATGAAGTTGGATGTAATTGGCGTGACCGAGACCAAGCGGAGGGGTAGTGAGATGCAGGACTTGCCGGGAGGGGGGATCGCGCTCTGGTCGGGAGTGGGAGATAGCGATCGCGGTAGTCAGGGGGTGGGCATCTTACTATCCGGTCGCTTGGCCGACAGTATGTACGAGTACTGCCTGGAAAGCCCAAGAATACTCTGGGTCCGTCTTAAAATAGGCCTTAAAAAGTTATTTGTGGTCGTGGTGTACGCACCTGTTAGCTCAGCACCACAGCTGGAACTAGAGAATTTTTGGAACCAGGTCAGGACAGTTCTAGATTTGGCAGTTGGGAACGAAAATATAATATTATGTGGCGACTTGAATGGATGGGTGGGGACACGTCGTGCAGATTACGAAACGGTCCTAGGTGATTTTGGAGATAGGAGAGTAAATGATGCAGGTAAGCTTATTCTTGACGTGTGTTTAGAAAAGAATATTTTTGTGTCCAACACAATGTTTGCTCACAAAGATATTCACATGTATACAAGAACGATGAATAGTGAAAAGAGTATGATTGATTTAATAATAGTTGATGAAAGACTGCGAACACAGACTCTGGATACCAGGGCGTATCGTGGGCCAGAATTGGGAACAGACCACTACCTAGTAATCACTAGGATTAGTGGCCTGTTCACAAAATGGCGCCACTGGCGATCAGGTGGCAATATGTCAGCAGTAGAGAGAATAAAGAGTGAAAAGTTACAAGATGATAGTGTGAAAGAGGAGTATATGAAATGCGTCAAAGATAAACTTATCAACTTGAAAGATGTGAGTAAAGATGTAGAAGAGTGTTGGAAGTACCTAAAAAATGGTATGGTAGAATCGGCAAGAGAAGTATGTGGAGTAGCAAAAAAGCGAGCAACCAAGGGTGACGCGTGGTGGGATCAAGAGGTCAAAGATTCGGTAGAAAGAAAGAAGAAAGCTTGGATAGATTACGTTGCTTCGCTGAATATGAATGAAAGTATAAAAAGAGAAAAAAAAGAGTTGTACCATCGCTGCAAGAATGAGACTAAATCTTTGGTTAAGGAGAAGCGTGAAAGATGTAAGGAAATAGGTGAACATAGGATGACGAGCAACTTTAAGGAGAACTCCAAACTTTTCTGGAGGGAAGTTAGGAAGGCCAAAGGTTGCTTGTCATCTTATCGAATGAACAGAGTGAAATCAAAAAGCGGTAACATTCTTGCAAACACAAATGAGGTGTTGCAGCGATGGAATGAATATTTTAGCGAGATGTATGCTAGTGGTACTCCTAACGACGTCACGACGGGTACTTTACCTCCAGAGCTATCCACAACTATAACGTCCACTTTTAAGGAGGAAATAAGTGTGCAAGAATTGCAATCGGCAATTAGAAGCCTGAAATGTGGCAAAGCAGCGGGAAAAGATCGAGTGCTCGCTGAAATGATCAAATACGGAGGTATACCGGTCTGGAACGCTTTCCACCTACTGTGCAACCTTTGCTGGCAGGAGGGAAGAGTGCCGGAGGACTGGCGGCAATCAGTCATCGTTCCTTTATACAAAGGTAAGGGATCTAGATTGGACTGTGCCAACTACCGAGCGATTAGTTTGATCAGTTTGGCGAGCAAGATGTATGGCAAGATTCTCACGAAACGCTTGCAAGAGAAGACTGAAGGTCTTTTATGGGAGGCACAAGGAGGCTTTAGACCTGGAAGAGGATGCACTGACCAAGTCTTTTCGCTCCGCAATATCACAGAGAAGTTTTTGGCCTTAAACCAGAAGGTTTTCTGTGCTTTTGTGGATTTGGAAAAGGCTTTTGATAGAGTTGTAAGAAAGAAGCTTTGGGACATATTGCCGGAGTATGGAGTGAATGACAAACTGCTACAAGCTATACAGTCCCTATACAAGGGCTGCAAAGCTTGTGTGCGGGTGGAGGGAGGTATGTCGCCTTGCTTTGAATCCCAAATGGGCGTCAAACAGGGTTGTGTGCTTTCTCCTAGATTATTCACTCTATATCTCGACAAATGCCTAAAAAGAGTGAGAGAGAGTGACTGTGGGATAAAGATGAGTGATCTAGTGGTGAACTGCCTGCTTTATGCAGATGATGCTGTTCTTATGGCATCGTCCGAACAACAACTGCAATCACTAGTCACAAGAATGAAGGAGGGATGTGCAGAAAAAGGACTCCGTTTGAATGCGAGAAAAACCAAGGTACTAGTGTTTGAAAGAAGAAGGATGACAACCGTGACGATAAAGATTGATGATGAAACTCTAGAACAAGTAAATGAAATTATATATCTGGGCAGTGTTTTCACTGCGGATGGGAAGTACGATAGGGACGTTGAAAGAAGAGTGAACGCGGGAAATAGTGTTAACGGTGCCCTGGGGTCACTGATCGGCAGTCGAAATGTCAGTGACAAAGCTCGGCTCGCCATACACAATGCCATGTTGGTACCAACACTGATGTATGGAAGCGAGACGTGGATACGTCAGAATACGCATGAGAGTAGGGTTAATGCAGTAGAAATGCGGTCGTTGCGGCGGATATGTGGCGTCACTTTGGCGGACCGCATACGTAACGTCGAAATACGGAAAAGGGTTGGTATGAAGGAAAGCATAGGGACAAAAATAAGGAAAGGCATGCTACGATGGTTCGGGCATGTTGAAAGGATGAGCGATGAAAGATTGACGAACCAGATATATAATGCGAAAGTTGTGGGTAAAAGAGGCCCTGGCAGACCGAGACTCACATATCACGATCAAATAAATAAAACACTGACTGAAGGTGCATTAAAAAGTCTTCGTAACCAAAGGGCATGTATGAAGAGGTTAATGAATGTCGACGAAGCGAAAGAAGTATGTCGTGATCGTGTCAAATGGCGCTCAATTGTCTCTGCCTACCCCGCAAGGGATCTGGCGTGAAGATATGTATGTATGTATGTCACATGTATTTTATCATCATCATTACTAACCCCTATGGATACTATTCCGAAATAAACGCATTTTATTTTTACCCACAACTTTTGCAATATGTCAATGTTACTCGTATCCTTAGAACATGACGAACCATCCGAGCATTTTCGATGATTCTTAATTTTTGCCCCTATGATTTCTTTCGTATTCTCTATATCTGTTTTAAAACTGTATATAGACAAAAATTGTACAAAGTTTGTAATGAAAGTATCTTTAAAATGTATATTAAAGAAGATTAATCCGAGTATTTAATTAGTCTTAACATCGTCTGGTTTGAAATACTCGCATATTCTGAAAGACAGCTCATAAAAATGCCAGAATTATGTACGAAATTCTCAAATTAATTTCGCTGTTACAAAGGAATTTAACACAAGTACAATAGCAGTATTATTTTTATGACTCGTGAGTATAGTACCTACTGTGGTATTTATGTAATGACAAAGACGATATATTTTTTCTATGTGATGAAAGGTCTGGAGACAAGAATGCTATCTCAGATGAGACACCTCCAGATGACACTTTTATTCATATTGTTTTTAAATATAAAAAAGTAAAGTAAAGTATCATCACGACCGTTTCCCTTTCGGGGTGGTCAGAAACCACGCTTATAAATAAGTGGATTCACATTTAGCCAACTTTACTATAGGCCAATCATGACAAGTAGCAAGCTCGTCGATGTCTCTAGCGTACCAAACTCGAGAAATATCACAAATAAATATTTAATTACATTAATAAATATTTTTGTGTCCCAAACAGGAATCGAACCCGGTATCTCCGAGTCTAAATCCACTGACTCGACGGCTAGACCACGGAGGCAGTTTTTTTTTTATATATATTGATTAGTTATTTTTTATATTGTTTTTTTTTAATATTTTAACGGTTTAAATATTAATAATACCAGCAGCAAAAAAGCTCTGATGAATGAGGAACCGCGATGGTGACTAGAGCCTTTTTAATTAAATCGCTAACCCATATGTGAACAACTTTTTAAAATGAAAAATTTCATTTATATACTAAATGACATAAAAATGAGGTGTCATATAAATACAAAATAAACCCCAAATAAAACTTGCGTTTTAATAATATATGCAGATTGTATTTATTGTTTATATTGTTAGTAGATGAAACTATACATTATAATATAATAAACAGCTTAATAATAGTAATAAAAATAAATAACTATTTACTTTTTGCTTGCTGACTTTTTGCCAAATATTATATTCAATAACATTAACTGATATCCATAATAAAATATGATATCGTTTTCTAAATTAAAGTATATAGGTACAGGTACTTTAATAAAATAATAGTATGCGTTTAAAAATTGGGTTAATAGAAACGTGGCAGATCTGCTCGCACTTTTGGAACCGCGGGGTGAGGCGGAATGCACAATCTGTCAGAAATGTCTAAAGCTAGGCGGAATGCCTATGTTTTTTTTTTTTTTTTGGTTCTCTTCTCCCGATGGATGATGAATGAGATGATAGGGAAGGCAAGGGGTCTAGCCCATACAGCCAAGTCTGACGTAATAAATCTTTCTTTTTCATGAATTAATGAGGCCATCATCAAATTCCAGATGCTGCAGAATTTGATGCTTTTCTTGGAGTCACTCGCGGAACTATCCACTGCTCAAATACGTCGGGTAAAATGCGGAATGCCTAAGATTTTGACATTTCTGACAGACGTAATCGATCTCTAGACGCTCAAAGCCCCAAATTTATCTTTTTCGTGCGATTGTGCACTCCGCCTCACCCCGCAGGATAGCCCGCCCGTGAACTCTTATGTAATTAGACATTAAGAACTGCTTGTTTTCCAATAATAAAAACTGTTTGATAATAAGCTTTACGCAATAGCCCTATAGCTTAAATAATTAGAAAACCGTATGAAAATCTACAAGTTGTAATAATCGTTCACAAAGTGATAAATCTTCTAAAGTTGAACATTTTGAAAGGGCCCGAGTAATAAATAAGTAAATGGAGCTTTTATTAATTCTAAATCCTACTAATATTATAAAAGCAAAAGTTTATGACGATGGATGAATTGTTGCCCTTTTACGCAATAACTACTGAACGGATTTAGGCCGATCGTGCAAACTCGTACGATAACGATCCTTTGAAATAGTTGGGAGTGGATGCGAGTTAAGTTCACAGCATATCAACTCGGCGTCGCCAAGCCGTAGCCGAGTTGACGTATAGAAGATGCTGATCCGCAATGCTTACGCGCTACATACGTTGGCGCCTGGTTAACGGCGAGGCAGAAGTTGGTATGTGTGCTGTCCTTTAGTCGTAGTAAACGCGCGTATAATACAGACGTCCGAATTCGTTCTCAACCTGTTAGAATATTTGCTCACGTCTTGCGTTTCATTGTATAGATTGTATCTGCCCTAAGGGTTTAACTGGGTAAAGGGTAAACTGATTACCAGTTTGCCTGCAGTCTCACGTCATATCGGGGGCCTAAAGGTATGCTGTCTGCGAGGTCCAAGAATGGGAAGTACAGCCACTTAAGGCCAACAGTCTCTACCACTATGCCGGCCTAACAAGATACTTTTTCACACTTCTCTTGAAGGACTCTAGGTTATAGAAATGGCTATGAGAGCATAACACATCTTCAGCGTATAACAGATGTAAGAGTCTCCAAATTTATATGTACGTGTAGGCATAGTGGCTACGATATGAGGGTGCATATTTGGGCCTGTTTGTGTGGTTCGGTTGCGAAATAGAGAAGAAGGAATAAGGTTGTGGAGCTCTTTAGAACACTCACCATAGAATACTTGAAAAACATGCTCAGAGATGCCACATATCGGCGAAGCTGCAGCGATTCGAAAGTTTTAGGCACTATCGTTCACTATCCGAATATTTATCACTATATTAAACGGGCAAAGACGGGTCAAACAGCTAGTCTAAAGATAAATAGATGTTCGGTTTTCCTTATTTAGCCGAAATCCTTTCTTTACTTCGACTTGTAAAAGTTTTATCTTTGCTAAGCAGTTGGAAATCTTTGGCTAAATTCTTGTAATTATAAACAGTGGAATTTCTCAAAGGTTTTATAGGTAGGTACAACCACCTAAAGGTCCGATAGATCACCTTACCTGATCCATTGACATTCTGCATTGACGGTTTAAATTAACTTCTCTTGGTGATTCAAGAGATTGACGTCACATAGACTATTTTCTTTGGTTACCAAATAACATACCTACTAAAGGAATATGTCAATTTCAATATGGAACAATGCCCCAATAAAAAGGTAAATGCCCAGAGATAGAATGTAGCATATCGATGTTTAGGCCTATAGTATGCGTTGTCACATTTAAGCTTTAAATAAGCTGGTGGATATAAGATATTTAAACATAAAAAAACATTGAACGCCTGATGTTTTTTAAACAATTATATTGCATGTGCAATTTGAATTTGCTAAAATAAATTTTCAGGCATTATAACTGATTTTACATTTTGACCGTATCTTATTTCTTGTATAAGCTTATAGTTTGTTTTAGAGCTATACGTTACCGTGATGTCACTATATACGTGTATCATACAAAACACACCCTGAGTTATCCGTAGGAAGCAAAATCCTCGGTTCGATCCCGGCATGTACCAGTAAGATATACACTTTTCTAACTTACATTTGTCATAGATTTACAACACCACCCTGCCCTGGTTCCACTAATATCAACTAGTAGAATCTTTAATAAATTGTCATTAAAAATTTACATCAGACCCTCGTCTGGCCAGCGTGGCCAAATTCTCCAGAAATTTTTGGAAGGCCCATTTCCAACAGTAGAGGTCTAGGACGCTGTGTTCCAGAGTGAAAGAATAAAAAATGACCCTAAAATTACGATCGTAGCGATACTTTGGCCTAACTGCGTTACTTAAGGCTACACCGATGCGTGACGTAGCCCCTTGAGAACCTATTGAATCGTGCGAAACATTTACACAATAGGCCCTTGCACGCTGAAATTGGGAAATCGTGTAATTTTCACCTGAGTCACGCAGTATATACATGAATGCTATCGTTGAATTATACTCGCTGACCGAGGTCAATGTTTTGGTCGGTTAAGAGTCGCAAAGTTTTTTTTATTATCATTTTAATTATCCTACTACAATCTCATTGTTGATGAATAGTAAAATCACTTATTTTTAATTCAAGTTTATACAAGGGTTGCTGTTGATGGTTGGTAGTTTGTTGTATCCGTAATTAGTATTATAAGTATGTATTTATAAAGTACTATTATAGCATCTGTTAATTTAAGTATCTTTTATATCATGTTGCGTTATTACTCTATCCTTGTTTTTATTTTTATATCCAGTTTTTTTTTTCTTTCCTTTCCATAGTATTTGTGTTTAACTTCTATTATGTATAAAATATTTTTGGCTCTCAATGTCTTCTTATTGTTATTAATTTATTACACAGATGTTCAAACTTGTCACGTGCCGGCAAAGCCCTTAAAGGAGGCCCCTTAGTGGTTCATATTATTTATTAGTTTTCAATTTTAGTATCTTGCAGAGTGACAATTTTGTTTATCTGTGATATTGTTTGCGTATGTTGACTGTTTGTTGCCTAAATAAATGAAAATAATATAAATAAATAAAATATTTTATTTGTTTCACCTGCGTAGTAGTCTAGCGGTAAAGTCCGGGTTCCTGGTTGAGACACAATTATTTATGTGGGATATGTCTCGAGTTTGGTACGCTAGAGACATTGACGCGCTTGCCACTTGTTATGATGGGCCGATAGTAAAGTTGGTTGGTTTCTGACCACTCCGGAAGGGCTACGATCGTAATGTTACTTTAATTTTTCCTTTTTTTGCACAATATTATTGTAACGGTTATCGTTAAGTATCGTGAGGGACGTAATATCACAGTGTTATGAACAAACATACATATCTTTACGCCAAATCCCTTGCGGGGTAGGCAGAGACAATGGACCGCCATTTGTCCCGATCAGGGCATACCTTTTTCGCTTCTTCAACATTTATCAACCTCTTCCTTCATCATTCCTTTTGTTTCTATGGCTTTTTAATGTACCTTCAGCTATTGTTTTATTTATCTGATCATGATAAGTGAGTCTTGGTCTGCCAGGGCCTCTTTTACCCACAACTTTCGCATTATATATCTGGTTTGTCAATCTCTTAGCTAATCCCTTCAACACGCCCGAACCATTCTTACCTTATTTCCATAGGTATGAAAGAAAGCATAGGGACAAAAATAGGTAAAAAATAAGGTAGGTACCTTTTTGCGTATTTCATCATTACGGATGCGGTTCGTTAAAGTTACTCCGCATATCCGACGCAATGACCTCAATCCTACAGCATTAACTCTACTCTCGTGCGTATTCTGACAAATCCTCGTCTCGCTTCCATACATAAGTGTTGGTACCAGCATGATTGTGTATGGCGGGTCGACCTTTGGCACTGGCATTTCAACTGTTTATGAACAAACTCTACAACAAAGTGACATTCAGTTATGTTTTGTTTTTTTACAAAATCATTATTGGCGGTTTGAAAGTGTGTACACAGGGGTAAAATGTCGAATCCAATGATAAATAACATATTTTGGCCAAAATATTAATAAAGTTAATTTATACTCTTAGTTTTAATATAACCTTGTATGGAAATGTTTGATTTGGGTTTTTAGGCACCAAAATTGGAGACCTAAAATTTATTTTATATCCCGGATCCTAGTTATAAGTCAACGACACTTAATTCTTGCTACGTGAAGGTTAGCTACAGTTTACAATAGAAGAGAATTGTATTTTTTTTTTAATCCGGATATAATTTATCCCCATCTGGCAGCGTGGCGAGTGCAGGCCAAATTCCTATATAGTCAAGATGTGAGATAGAGCTAATGTGCCTACTCATGTCGCACACCAGACCTGCCAAGTGTCAACGGCCCAACAGTTATTCCATCAAGTCTCAATAACCTCTTTTTCTTTTAGGACCTAGATCTTTTTTTTCTTTATGCTTGTACTAGCAAGACATGTAACCCTGCGCCCACCTAAGTGGGCGCATCTAGTCAAGCCTATGCTGGCTTAACTAGATGCTTTTTCGCACTTCGCTTAAAGGAAGGTTAGAGGGGAGTGAAAACACATTGGCTGGAAGAGCATTCCACATCTTTATCGTTCGACAGATGTATAAGTCCCCAAATTTATACGTACGCGTGGGGATGGTGTCTACAGTATGTGGGTACATATTCTGACCTGTGCTTGCGGAATGGAGAGGAAGGGATTATGTTATAGAGCTCCTTACAGCACTTACCATAGGTCTCAAGGGTGGAAAGCCATCCGTATCTCGAGAAAAAATGTTTATTTATTTTAAAAGTACAAAATTCAGGGTAATTCTCCAAACACTTGTCGGGCGGTGATGGAAAATTTTCGCTCTAGGTTATAGGAGTACCAAACTAAACAAGGGACATATCTGGACAACGTTATTTAAAAAAAAAAAACTCTGTTTTTTGTACTTTTAAAATAAATAAACATTGTTTCTCTCATATCTCTTTTTGTATTTTTATAACCATTTGAAATGTTACCGTACTTATGGTCCACTCTGTATATACTGTAACCTGCCCTTTGCAGTTACATGATTATCCAACGCCTGCGGTTGGCTTTTAATTGTTACGGAGAGAATTCTACGGAACTCCTTTTTTTTATACTTTATATTTTAGAAATAATTACATATGTAGAAAAACTAAACACCAATCTACGTGGGACACTATTACGCGGTAGAATATAACTAATTATTATTTTAATCCTAATCTTTATAAAAAATACTCGCTCTGTCGACCTCTCGGTCCGAGCTCCCTCGATCTTCTTTTCTTTTCTTCTTTAAAACAAAAACCCATCAACCCTGTCATTGTCGTATATTGACAATACTATTCTTTCTTAAAATGAAAATAAAACTCTATAACCTACATGTACCCGTTACAATACCTACCTACTATTGAGTTTAGCAGTTACAAAGGGACAATGTTTTTATGTCAATGGTTATGTGACGATCGTTTAGCGCACCTATTGTTATTTTCGTCACGAATTTGTAGCTGTTACCTTTTTGGCCAACGCTATTTTCCTAATGGTTAGTAAGTGAGGCCAAATATGATTGAATTATTTGCATTATGTTGGGTTTTTGCTACTTAGACTAACGTTGGCCCAACCTTGTGTTTTATTTAGTAAACTGGGTGGAAACTCTAAAATATATCTAGTCGTAACTGTCCTTTATACGGTGTGACTTTGTGTGGTTTTACGTTAGACTTATATGTGATTTTTATTTATTTAAAAACTTTGTTATATTTATTTAGTCGGTGGTCGCTTTTAAAACCAAACTTAAAATATATTTGTTGACATCTCAACAATCATTGCAGCAGCACGCCTAATCAAGAAAACTAGGTTATAATACTTTGTAAACATTATTTATTTATTTTAAACATTAGCCAAATTATATAGCCATAGTTTTATGTATATTATATTATTTATTTGAAGGAGGGATGTTAAAAGAAGAGTGAACGCGGGAAATAGTTTCAACGGTGCCCTGGGGTCACTGATCGCCAGTCGGAATGTCAGTGACAAAGCTCGACTCGCCATACATAATGCCATGCTGGTACCAACACTTATGTATGGAAGCGAGACGTGGATATGTCAGAATACGCATGAGAGTAGAGGTAATGCAGTAGAAATGAGATCGTTGCGTCGGATATGCGGCGTCACTTTGACGGACCGCATACGTAATGACGAAATACGAAAAAGGGTAGGTATGAAAGAAAGCATAGGGACAAA
This sequence comes from Tinea semifulvella, assembly GCA_910589645.1. Taxonomy (NCBI): domain Eukaryota; kingdom Metazoa; phylum Arthropoda; class Insecta; order Lepidoptera; family Tineidae; genus Tinea; species Tinea semifulvella. The sequence continues at coordinate 3,833,067 of OU342609.1, forward strand.
AATAAGTAAAGGCATGCTACGATGGTTCGGGCATGTTGAAAGGATGAATGAAGAGAGATTGACGAACCAGATATATAACGCGAAAGTTGTGGGTAAAAGAGGCCCTGACAGACCTAGACTCACATATTACGACCAAATTAATAAAACAATAGCTGAAGGTGCGTTGAAAAGCCATCGAAACAAAAGGGCATGTATGAAGAGGTTGATGAATGTCGAAGAAGCGAAAGAGGTATGTCGTGACCGCGACAAGTGGCGCTCAATTGTCTCTGCCTACCCTGCAAGGGTTTTGGCGTGAAGATATGTATATATGTATGTACAAGTTTTTATTAATATTGCTTCTTTTTTAACTTTGATACAATAATCATTATATAATATTTTTGGTAGTTTTATATTTATTTATTATGTTATTTATATTTGAGTATATCATTGTGAGGGATCAGCTGAAAATCAGCGCTGTGACCGAGTGTTGCAGCTTATTGCTGAGCTTCTACCCTATTTGTCACCACACTAACTTGTTTGTTGTATTATTTTTTTTACTGCTTATGTTTTTTTTTGTGACAATTTTTTTTTTTTATTATTGCACAAAGTACAATGCCCGAAAACATTATCTGACAGCCAAACCTTGGGGACAAATTTAACCATATATAGGTGCAAGAATAAAGATAATAATAATATAATTAACTGTACTCTATTGATACCTCCCCACTCTTCCAGCAGATATTCAGATTCCTTTACAGTATCTGCAGCTCGCCAGTAGAACAGACTTCCTTTAATTATCAGACAGGCACCATCTCTTAAAATATTTAAAGATAAGCTATACACATACCTATTTCACAAGCAAAATAAGTCGCCATAACTCAATTATTATATAGGCGTATATGTATGTATTTTATATTTAGTTATATACTCTATTGATAGAAACAATCAACTTTTTCTAAGAAAGCATATGTCGGACACGAGAGAAAAAAATTGTTTCTCCATACAAACTGGGTTTATCGGCAAGAACGGTGGATACTTCCCCGCCCCGGCAGACTGGGGAAATTACCACCATCAGTCCGCCTACCACCTATTAAAGCTGTAATGAATGAATGGAAATGCTGGTATGCTTTTGTAATCTCACGAAGATATTTTAAGTAGGTACATCAATGTATATCTATTTTACATTTAAATAAAAATCATATAAACAATTTACATTTTTGTAGCATTTTTTACGCAATTAATTATGTACAAAGCTTTGGCGAGGAGAATCCAATTTAATATTTTACCCGCTTGAAATGTAGGTATAGATGCGCGTATTGACCTAAAATTAAAGGAATGGGCTTTCAACGCAATTTATATTCAGTCTTAAATAAACTAAATCTAGGAACTATAACATTGTCTGGGTGTTTATATGTATAATATTATTATGTATATATTAAAAAAAAAAAGTATAATATGTAGTTTATCAACCATCTAGTTTCCGTAACACAAGCCTCGTAGCTTATCACGGAAATTAGATGGCGCTGTGTGACCTGTCTGGAAATATTTATTATTTATTATTATTATTATTGACACTCGTATGTTACGATGAAGGATTCAACTAGATTAATAGTCACATTCAAAATTACTGCAGGAAACTATGCAAATAGACCTCTACGTACATGCTATCTCTTTCTCTTAATAATATACGATTTAAACATAAGTTATAAATTGCCCAAACAACCCTCTGCATTTTAACACGTCCCAACATTGGTCATAGTTGAAACGTACTGTCGGAAATATTAGCACACCAATATTTTGTGCAGATGTTTCTTCCGGCGTTTTCAGAGCCGTAACCTATAATCTAGTTGATTCTTGATCGATGCTTGAATGGCCCACTGATATAAAAACGTTCCCTCAAAACTAATCTAAATTTTAAAGAGTTTAATAGTTCGTTTATGCCCTTGTTTTGTACGCGTCCAACTATAAATAGTATAAAATTATAGTTAATTTAATAGTATTAAATTTACCATATGAAGGGGAGGTTTTTTTTTTTTTTTTTATACTGGACACGACATGTGACATCGCGCCCACCTGATGGTAAGCAGTACGCGAGGTCCAAGAATGGGAGCAACTGACGCCGGTCACCACGACCGACATCAGTCTCTACAACTATGCCGGCCTAACAAGATGCTTTTTCACACTTCGCTTGAAGGACTCCAGGTTATAAGAGTGGGGAAAGAGTAAAAACTTCATCTTCGGTAAATAAAAAAATTGTAACTTTGTAAAGTATCATAATGTATACTATTAAAGACGCTAACGGATAGAATGCCCAGTTCCTGTTGATATAAGTTAATGAATGCGTGTAGGATTATGCCCTTGTTTCGTACGCGTCCAACCATAAACAAGTATAAAATTAGACCATGTGAAGGGACCCTCAAAACTTTATCTTCGGTAAATTGAAAATATGTAAGGATTTTCACGTAGGCTACACCTTGTTCCATACTACAAATCCATACTGGAGAAACTAGGGATCAGACAGCGCCTTTCCTCGACTGTACAATTACGCATTCTCACTTTCTTCGGACACGTGTCACGGTGTGGAGAAACATCAATCGAGCGCTTGGTAGTCCAGGGGAAAGTCGATGGCAAGAGGTCTCCGATGAGATGGACCGATCAGGTGAAGGTTGCAATGGATCATCCCCTACATGAGTGCACTAGGAAAGCCGGGGTCCGAGAGGAGTGGCGACGGCTTGTTAAGCGTGCCACTAGCACTCCAATGGCGACCACGACCACTCTGCCAAGAGTGTAGCGACTAAGAAGAAGAACACCTTGTTCTACAACCCTGGGGCTAATTTGGATCTAATCAACGTATTTGTCAGTGTTATCCGATACATTCTGCTTCTCAATAATAATTAATTCCATAAAGTTTGAGGATCACAGTTCAGTATCTCTTGCTTGCTTGCTTAGATCTGTTTTTTTTTTACAACGAGGTCAAATATCTATCGATCATCGAGTACATTTTTTTAATATAGAATGTTTGTTACATATTTTTTACGTCCACTTAGTATAAATAAAAAACACTAAAACTAGATCTAAATCATGTTAGCAGTATTTCTTTTTTGGTCAGTATATATCGTACATTAGAGATTTTGGTCGTTATATGCTTTTTACTAAAAATACTCAGAAGAAAGAATTGGTGAACTGTCAATACCAAATAAAATTAAACTAAAAATACCTATGAAATTAAAACTATTCTACAAAATAAACTAAGGGCTTACCACGTGGGAAGGTACCTAAAACGCTGCCCGCATTTCCTCGTTGAATAATAATGAAAACATTTTATTTTAGGTAGTTATGGCATTTGGGGTCGCCACACTCTTGATAAATTAGTTTATACATCACTTCTACGAATTTAAGGGTATCACGAGAATATATTCCCATTATTTCAACCCCAAATGCCACAAAGTTATAACTTTGTTTAATACTGATTGTTAAAGTGAAGTAAAGTATAGTCACAACCGTTTCCCTTTCGGGGTGGTCAGAAACCACGCTTATAGATAAGCGGATTCACATTTAGCCAACTTTACTATAGGCCAATAATGACAAGTGGCAAGCTCGACGATGACTCCAGCGTACCAAACTCGAGAAATATCACAAATAAATTAAATGTATTTATTTACATTAATATATTTGTTTGTGTCCCGACCTGGAATCGAACCCGGTACCTCCGAGTCTAAATCCACGGACTTAACCGCTAGACCACGAAGGCAGTCATATCTGAGTATATACTGATAGTTGATTTTTAGATTATAATTGTGTACAAATCTATGATCGACTAGAGGCACTTTTTGCCCAATGGTCAACTTAGCAATAATGGGCGAAAATGTCATAAACGTGCTGTTAATTAAACTAGATTACTATTAAAATTAATATAGCATTTATTTAAAGGAAAAGTCATGTTGACGTACAAAAATGATTATTATATTGTTTTCCAGCTATTTATTGCGCGGGTCAGAATTTGATGGATGGCTGGTGAGAGGGGTCGGTCGTAATAGAAAATAAATGAAAAATAATGTTACCCTCAAGGTTGAATAGCTGTTCAATAATATTCCAAAAAGAAATATACAATTTTCATATAAGTAATACAAGGTTTTATTGAATGATTTTCTTTTACCGTTAATCGCACTATGAAATTGTATTTGTAACAAATAAAATATAAGATTGTAATCTTATATAAATTGCCATTATCATACAAATGTTTGTTACTTTTTTAAGCTTTATTCTTTTATTGTCGAAAGAGTGTTTTACACTTCCATAGCATGAATCACACATCTTCACATCCCAATTTTATTAAAAACATGTAACGGGACGGATGTAGGCCGAACGGGCAGTAGTCCGTGCCTGCCGCGCGCGGCTTTAGAAAAACAGATAGTTTTGACAGTAGCGAGGTAACTACGGTCGCCGCGTCGCGCTACCCAACTAATATAATTTCATAATTTGTCTGTAATTAATATTTAAACTTATTAAACGTATTTAAAATTAACAAACATTTTTTTTTTTTTATTTGTTTTTTTTTCTTTAGAATTAATAATATTTATTTGTTTAAGACACAGGTTATGTTGTTTAACTATTTAATAAATCGATGGTGTATTTTTTATAATCATTACTTATCATTACAGCCCCTAGAACACAGCGTCCTAGACTTTTACTGCTGGAGATGGGCCTTCCAGAACATATATCTGGAGAATATGGCCTACACTTGCCACGCTGGCCAGACGGCTTGGCGAGGATATGGTGTCAATTTATTAACGATTCCACAAGTTGGTATTAGTGGAACCGGAACCGACGGCTTAACGTGCTCTCCAAGACACGGGAACGGTGGTGTTGTAAATCTTTGACAAATGTACGTAAGAAAAGTGTATTTCTCATTGGTACATGCCGGGGGGGTTTGAACCGACCCTTGTAGGATTTAAGAACGCGTTCTTACAACCGAGACACCACCGCATCAATACTTAACTAAAACATAATTAAATAAGAAAAAAAAAACATCATTTAATCAGATTAAAATGAAAATAAACAAGAGATATTAGAAGACAAGTACGTCCATAACATAATAATATTATTATTAAATAATAATAATAATAATATTATTCATATTAGTACTTATATGAAACATATTACCTGTTTAGAATTGACAAGATACCTGATTAATATACATCATCTATTTAAACTGTCATCATCTATTTAAATTGTCACTGATCGGCAGTCGAAATGTCAGTGACAAAGCTCGGCTCGCCATACACAATGCCATGTTGGTACCAACATGATGTATGGAAGCGAGACGTGGATACGTCAGAATACGCATGAGAGTAGGGTTAATGCAGTAGAAATGCGGTCGTTGCGGCGGATATGTGGCGTCACTTTGGCGGACCGCATACGTAACGTCGAAATACGGAAAAGGGTTGGTATGAAGGAAAGCATAGGGACAAAAATAAGGAAAGGCATGCTACGATGGTTCGGGCATGTTGAAAGGATGAGCGATGAAAGATTGACGAACCAGATATATAATGCGAAAGTTGTAGGTAAAAGAGGCCCTGGCAGACCGAGACTCACATATCACGATCAAATAAATAAAACACTGACTGAAGGTGCATTAAAAAGTCTTCGTAACCAAAGGGCATGTATGAAGAGGTTAATGAATGTCGACGAAGCGAAAGAAGTATGTCGTGATCGTGTCAAATGGCGCTCAATTGTCTCTGCCTACCCCGCAAGGGATCTGGCGTGAAGATATGTATGTATGTATGTATCTATTTAAACTTATGTGAACAATCTTGACAAGGAATTTAATGGGGGCGAAGTGCTAAAAAGTTATTTAATGAACTGTCTAAGCGGGTGGTTAATGTTGTATATGACAAGGGGCTGGCAGTTTTTTCGCGCAGTAAATCAGCATCGCTGTGCAGTCGGGGAATGCTGCAAGTGTTCTTGGCACACTGCCACATGATCAGGTCATGGGTAAATATTTTTATATATATGTAGTTTAGTTTTAAATTTTAAGATTTTTTTATTTTTATTATTAATCTCGATTTTAAATTAATGATTAAATGCACCCACAATCATTGATCACTATCCCAAAGGTTAGCTGGTAGAAAATGACACTACACATTATAAGTTCGCCTATGTACATTTAAATGTGTTTTTGTTTATTGTGCAATAAAGAATTTATCTATCTATCTATCTAAATTTTATTTCATTTATATAATTTTATTTTTGTAATCATTGTATATTATACGTTATACTCGTACAGTTGTTATTAAATACATTTAAATTAATGAAATATAAAGTTTTTTTTTATTTTTGTCTTCTGTAACACACTGTTGAATTAGACTAGTCCAGGAGAGCACATGTATATAATGTAAAAGAAAATTGTGTCAATGAAGTTTTTTTATTTATTTATTTTTATTTTATCAATGTCCTATTATTATCTTGTAATTTCGACTTTAATTATGTGTAGGTTATTATGAACCAAGTTTATTTCAAACTGAATAAATTAATTAATGCTAAAAGGCGAGATTCATTGAAACGAAAATTTCGCGAATTAATATCGGCGAACGCAGCGGGGCGTGGTCATCGACATATATCAACGGATAGATAAAATGGCTTCATCTTTTGACGGCTTCAAAATAAACCTTAAAATGTTTTATACACGTAGGTAGTGAGATATATAAACAAAAAATGACAATAAGTACCTTGTATTTTTAATATAGTTTAGCCTGACATTATTTTTATACTACCTACATTTTTTTTTTTTTTTTATATGTGTATGCTAAAAAAAGAATTAATTACGATAGTCAGAAACGATTTATAATTATAGATTTAGCCAGCTTTACTATATAGGCCCATCATGATAAGTGGCAAGATCGTCGATGTCTCTAGCGTACCAAACTCAAGAAATATCACAAATAAATTAAATTAATTATTATGGACCAGGAATCGCACCCATTATGGAGCCAGGAGGCAATTTAAAAGATAAAATTTAGGACAATTACCTATACCTAACTTTTTATTTATCATTATTATTAATAAAGTTTAGTTGCTAGAAAATGCATTTACGGCATTAAGCTCGCCTATGTACCTGCACTTGTTTTGGTTTTGTACAATAAAGAATTTATTATTATTATTATTTTGTCAATTTTAATATAGTTTAAATTAAAATTTGAAGCTACCTACATATTTTTTTCATATTTTAGTAAGTTATAATATTAATTAGGTACTTATGTATTGTTATATTGTTAATAATATTTGCTCGCAATTTTCATTTCACTGAGAACATTCCCTTTTTATTTCACGTTTGATGTAATTCAATCAAAGACAGAGAATTAATGATATAACATTGTTTTTATATAGTCGTGCAGCCCTATTATGTTAGTCGCAAATGTTATTAGTGGATTTCTTTATTTACGTCAGAGATTGCGTCATAATTACGAAATATTATTCAATTCTCAACTCTATAAGCGCTCGACCTTGACAGCGGCCGTGCAAATATCAACTTTAATAGAGTATATATAGGTTACGGATTCCAATATATAACGTTTGCGCCTAAGTAACAGAATAGGGCTGCAGGACTATATAAAAATAATGTTATATGAATTTAGGCCGGTCATTAATTCTCTGTCTATGATTGTATTACATCAAACGCGAATACTAGTACTTATCCTTTTTAAACTAATTAATGTTGTCATTTGTTTGACTCCTAATTTGAACAGTTTTAGTGGCCCTTATAGTAACTGGAAGCTTATTAAATATCTTTGTTGCCATTGCATAACAATTTCGGCTCTATTGGATACTTTTATGTGCGGGAATAATTATTTTACTAGAATAACGCGTTTTAAAATTGCAATTATCCCCAAGAATTAAAAAAAAATTGCTAAAAAATACATGGTTTCAAATTCAGTGACGGCATTAAATTACAAATTCAGAAACATTGGCACAGTCTTATAAATCATAAATAATAATTGGTCCAATAGATTTCAATGTCAAATATAATTAAATAATTATTCTAGATGTCAATTGTATTAGTATTGCGTAATTAATATTAGGTACAGGTACATAATTTTCTGTAACTGGAAGCTTATTAAATATCTTTGTTGCCATTGCATAACAATTTCAGCTATATTGGATACTTTTATGCGCGGGAATAATTATTCTACTAGAATAACGCGTTTTAAAATTGCAATTATCCCCAAGAATTAAAAAAAAAAATAGATGGTTACAAATTCAGTGACGACATGCAAAATTTTATACAAATATTATAAAAAATAAATTACAAATTCAGAAATCAAAAATAACAATTGGTCCAATAGATTTCAATGTCAATAGATTTCAATAGATTTTTATAATCAAAATAATTGTAAGTATTTAGTTTTTATATTAATTAGGTTTTTCTTTTAGTTTATTTAATTAAAGGTTTTTGTTTAGATTATTTTTAATTTTATTGTTTAGGTAGCTTTTAATTTATATTTATTGTTTGTATTTATTTCAATTAATAAATATTATTGTGACCATTATTAAAATTAAAGAATAAATAATGTCAAATATAATTAAGTAATTATTCTAGATATCAATTGTATTAGTATTGCGTCATTAATATTAATCAGGTACATAATTTTCTTTTTTATCATTTAAGAAGTCATATGGAGTAACAACACCGTTCATTTAACCGCGTCGGTGACTGGCGTCAGTTGTGCATGTTGTTGTCACATATCGATATTAGATTTTTTCAAAAACGAAATGCATAAGTATTGCGGAGAACGAAAACTAGTTTCGGAATCAGTTCTCGTTGCAGCTGGTTTTAAGACGGTGGATAAGGAAAACGTAGGCTATCAAACGATTATAAAATATACATTTTTTGAAAGAACCATGAATGCGGGTGTAGATAAAATTATACTATAGTTATAGCTTGTTAACCCTAAAGAGATAACTATGTTATAGTAGTGAAAAGATAAACAGGCGCCTATGAGGCGTACAAATTTGTAAACCGAATATTTTACTAATTTAATTATTATATATTTTTATAACTTTAATGAACATTATTAATAAGTAAATAAAATATAAATATACCTATAATATTTTTTTTTATAAAATAAAAATGTAGAATTTTCTAAATACCGAAAAAATAACGAAAATTGGTAGAAGACAAATTTCTAAGCATTTCATGGATTCACCGTGCGGGTGCCGGGTCCATCGTGTGTGGGTAAGAGATGAGAAGAATGGTGTCTCGGGCTTGCGACCGACAATTGGCTGGTTTAAGAAAAGGAGGCCTCCTTTTTTTTCTATTGCGCGATAATACGCTCACCATCCACCATTCTACTTCTCTCCCTACCCAACCAAATACTGTATGATTCCGTTAATGCCGTCTTGGAAGCTCGTTCCATAAATGTATTGACGGCAGACCTGCTTAGGCCCAATTCTTTCAGTAAGTGATGCAAAGATTTTGCTGGAACTCCTCTTGCACCAACTTCCACTGCGTAAAGCTGAGTCTTGAACCCGTTCCTGATCATTTCTTCTGTGAGATCATAATATTTATTCGACTTCATGTTGTGGTCTTTTGGAATATTTGATTCCCACGGAACGGTAAGTTCAATAAGGATAACTTTTTTCAAGTTCCGAGAAAACACTAAGATGTCTGGCCTATAGGCTGATACAGCTAGTTCATCTGGGATCCTATAATGGTGTTCAAATGTATCCATGAGAATTTTCCAGTCTGATGCGGCGCCAAGGATCGAGGTGGGCTTGCATTTAGTTTTCGTGCTTTGCCCTTCCTTTACAAATGTGGTCAAAGTTTTATTTGTAGTCAGTCCCTTTCTGGCTCTTGCAATAGAAAGACTTACTGCTTCACGAATAACACCTAGGACTTTGTCATGTCGGCGTGAGTAATAGCCCTTTTCTAGGAGAGTAACGCACCCTACAAGTATGTGTCTAGCAGTTCCTATGGCAGCACCACACAATGTACAGTTCTTTTCCGTAGCTTTTCCCCACCTTACCAGATTGCTCTGGTCCGGGAGGGACATTTGAAAAGCGTTTAGGTAGAACTTTAGCAACGCCGGAGACCAATCGTACATTAGTGTGCGCCACTTTAGGGCTGGAGGGATGCAAAAATCGCCCAAAGTTAGCCAGTCATTTTGAACTTCTAGAGTCATCGCGTGCACTCTGTATTCATGCTCTTCATCTTTCCTGAGGAAGGATTTTATAGCCTCTTTGTCACTTTCTTTTTTCTTCCAGCCAATGCCTCTTTTGTCAGTCTGGGCACCTGTCATGAATTTCTTGAAGAATAGTAGTCTCGGTTCCATATCTGAGACCAGAGGGTCTCTTGGAAGGGATGAAATTGTATTATCCTGGGAGCTGGTTAGAATTTGATATTTGCTTATACGTAGATGTTTGTATAATTCAGATGGTCTTTTCAGATCCATTCCGAAGTTTCTCCGTCCTCTAAAGAATGTTGAGGAGTCAGCACCCTGGGCTAATCCAAGCCAAGACTTCAATGTTCTTATGACGTCCGCGTCCAGACTTGATAGTAGGCTTTTGTTGAAATCATATACTAGGAAAGGCCAAGTGAGGCGAGATGCTAAGTAGTTGTCATATATCCAAGCTTTTTTGACATTGCTTATAGGCTGTTGAGTAACCCTATTCATGTCGTCAGTGAATTGTTTTACAACTACTTCTAGGGATGGTGTTTTTCCCTGAAAATTTATCCTTCTGCCAAGAAATTTAAAGGGCATGGTTTCATTTACCGGAGCTATTCTCTGCCCTGCTATAGTCAGTCCAGGATCATAAGACGTAAATGTAGTGTTTCGCCTAGCCAGACATAGGCTGAAGCATTTTGATGGTTTCGTTCTCATTCCCTTTGTCCATGAGCAGAAATCATCCACTATTTTCAGCAAGCCCTGGCATTGCTTGGGATTTCTTGTTAGCACCGCCAAGTCGTCTGCAAAAGCTAAGACGGATTCCGTATAGATGTTGTTTTGTTTGAATCTATATCCCCACTTCTTCTCACGAGATTTAAGTTTGTCGATTAGGATATTGATAATTATATTAAAAGCTACAGGTGATAGGCAGCAGCCTTGGAACAGGCCCACATTGTATTTTAGTGTGTCTGTGTAGCCGTCCTTGTTTGTTACGACAAATCTCAAGTTCTTGTAATAATTGGCAATTATATCTCTGATTAGTGTTGGAAAGTTATACCATTTTAGCGCAGTTTGCAGCAATTCATGTTGCACCGACCCAAATGCGTTTTCCAAGTCGATCCAACAGACGCTTAGTTGCCGCTCCTGTTTCCTGGCATCCTTCAAACACTCAGCGAGTAAGGATGAAAAAATAAGAAATACGTAACTATTTTTATTTATTTATTTTCAGAAAAATCACAGCTTATACTAGGACATAAAAATTACAATATTATAAATTATTAGATCCTAAGCCAGAAAGATTTTATATTATTTGTACATTTCATTTCTTAAAAACAGTGGGTTAAATACTAATAAAAAAAAAATACAAATTAAAAATATTAAACATTAGTAAAATAAAAATTATAATAAAATTAAAATATTTACAAATAGCTAAAATAACATTTATAGTATTTTATCTTATTAGGTAACTAATAAATTACGAAATAATTTTAATAGTAGTAGGTTGACTGATTTGTCCAGTCTGCCGGGGCGGGAAAGTATCCACCGTTAGTGCCAATAAACCCAGTATATATGTATATATATATATATATATTATAGTTGTCTAAGTATGTTAATTTTTAATATTATTTATGTTTCATTTTAATATTTTATTTCTCTATTTGCACCGTACTCATATTTAAATGTCCCAATGTCCCAAAAGTTAACGGGAAGAGAATGTCTTGCGGCATTACGTTCGCCTTTTGTATAGATTTACAATAAAGTTTTTAAATAAATAAATAAAGTGCATCTACACGTTTCGGGATTAGGCTCGAATTGCCATCATCCCCAGTCAATTCGCCATAGTGTTAGGGACTGATGTCAGTCATGTGTGTCTGATACCAGTTGCTAACATTCATAGACTTTGCGCGCCACTTACCATCAGGTGGGCGCAAGGTAAAATATCGTGCTAGTATTAAAAAAAAGCAAGAAAACTATACATATGAACAAAAGCGGTTGTCTTTCGTAAGTGTTAATCATCGACTGAGTTGGTTCTTGTACGTGAGTCGGATACAACACGGTACCGATATATCTGTATTCTGTGCGCTTCCGAGGCGCACCTTATATTTGGGTTAAATTAAAATTTACCTACTTTCATGAAATACCTACTGCTCATCACGTCAAAGTACCTGTTAGGGGAAAACCGCACCCTACTTATTAAGTCGAGTTCCTCGGATTACCTCGACGTTACCTTCCCAACGGTTAAAGTTACCAAAACAAATTACAAATCGGTTCCGAACTTAATTTAAATATATTGCGTTACATTGTAAATAAATTTTGATGAGGCCCAAGTGGTAGGTATAGGTTTATACCTATATATATATATATATATATATATATATATATAAAAGTAGTGGTGTTCTTTTGAATAAATATTTTTTAACGTAAATCTTGTTTCAAGCGGTGTTATTTTTATATAAATATCACCATGGCAAGCTTATTACTTACAATATTCACTAATTTTAATTTTAATTAATATTCACTAATTTAATTACTAATTTTTAAAAATCAATGCACCATAACAATATTTTATCTAACAACACTATACATATATATATATATATATATATATTACACTCCCGTGTCTTTATATTTTAGAAGTTGCTAATTTCGTAAAATCTAATCTAGAACTTTTTCCACTGAGCAAAGATAACCGTAATAGAGTACTAAGATATGGAAATAAATTATGCCCTCCAAGATCACGTACGGCGTTAATGTATAAAAGTATAATCTGTATGGGACCAAAAATATTTAATATTATTAACGACGACATTAAACTTTTACCGCATAGTCTATTTAAAAAGACGTTGACTAAAGTTCTAATTGAAAAATCACATTATTCTGTGCAAGAATTTTTAAATGACCCAAATTGACATCTAAATATTAATTTTAATTTGACCACAACCAGAATTAGATACAATTTTTTTTTACTGTGAATTAACATTTTATTTTATTTTTTTGTGTTGTGTAATAATGTAGTTATATGTATCTTTACAATATACATATATATACAATATTTGTACGCCTCATGGCAGAACACAGCTGCACTTTTATAAACTAGGTTAATATATTAACTAGATTACCTGTGTTGAAACAAATAAATGATTTGATTTAATTTGATTATGCTAAACTAGCGCCCCCTGTCACAAAAAAGGATTGTCAGCGAGTACAGTGTCTCTGAGCTATTTAAATATAATAAAACACGATTCACACCTAACAGTAAGTGCTTTTATTTCTCACATCACAATAATTATTTATTTATTTATATATTAAAAACTTTATTGCACAAAGTACAAAGGCGGACTTAATGCCCGTAGACATTTTCTGACAGCCAAACCTTGGGGACAAATTAGAACATTTATAGGTGCAATGAAATAAATATTAATAGTAGGATAAATTCAACATAATTATATATACTTACATAATATACTTTAACATATACTGTAATATCAATATACTAAATACTAATACATTCACAAAAATATACATATATACACTTATTAACATTGTTGGTAGCTATTTAGAAAGTGTAGATAGCGAGTTTTTTTAACGAAGATCTGGTAGACGCTTGCCTTATGGTTACAGGGAGATTGTTCCATAAATTTGTGGCAACAACTGTAAAAGAATTTGAAACAAATCCAGAATGATGTAAGGGAACAGAAAGAAGTGAGTTGTGAGAAGAACGAAGGGATTTGTCGTGAAACGAAGAAAGATAGGCAAATTTATCCTTGAGGTATTTCGGTGTCGCAGGCTCCTTTAGAACAGAAAAAAGGAGACAGAGAACTCTTAGATTTCTGCGACAACGAATTAGTTCTCCTTAAAAGTAAACATTGGCTATTGACATCATTGCAAATGGCATATTCTTTCAATCCAAACGGTGAAAGTCGCTCTTAGACTATATTGAAAATATTTTATAGATCATTACAGCCCTAGACCTCCACTGTTGGAGGTCTAGAGAATTTGACATACGCTGGCCAAGCCGGCATGAATGTATTGTCATTTAATGACAATTCAATAAAGATTCCACAAGTTGGTAATAGTGGAACCGAGACCGACGACTTAACTCTCTCCGAGGCACGGGAACGGTGGTGTTGTAAATGTATGACAAATGTACGTAAGAAAAGTGTATTTTTCATTGGTACATGGCGGGGGTTTGAACCGCCCTTTGTAAGATTTAAAGGAAAGCATTCTTACAACCGAGACACCACCGATCTAATTTTATAGTTATACGGGATGTGACAATTAAGTAATGAGACTGATTATATTGCCGCGATTGTGGTAACCCTGCGACCTTGAAATTCCCTTTCCCTTCTCTCGGCATACTATCCCCTCTCCATTGATATATTTGCCATCGCTCTAGCTTGTTTAGTTCGCCTGCTCTGTCGTGATGATTTGGCTGGTGACTTTTTTTTGTTTCCTAGAACAAAATCGGTGGTCAAAGGAACCCATTTTGAGTCGATTGAGGACATCCAGGCGACCGTGACGAGGGTACTCGCGGACATCCCAGTCGAAGCGTTCCAGAAATGTTACGAAGCATGAAAAACGCGCTGGAATCGTTGTAAAGCTGCCCAAGGGGACTACTTTGAAGGGGATGGCAGAGTTGTAGAATAATTTTGAAGTATACGGTTTTTATGGAATCAGTCTCATTACCTAATTGTCACATCCCGTACAGATATTATGAAATAAATACTTATCGAAACAGCTCCAAACTCCGAAACTTATTTTATACACATACATTATATAGTAAACTTTATTCCTAAACTACTGGGATTTGGTATTATGGGAACATAAATTGTATAAACTGTAAAGGGAAGCCCTAAAGCTTCTGTTAGGTGAAATTACTTTCTACATGGTTGGTCACAAACTTAAGGACAAAAGGATTAATAAATTTACCTCGGTTAGGCTATAATTGGAAATCTAATGGAAGTCTAGAATTAAGGTAATATAGTCACACATTATACACGTAGAAAAGGCATATTGATAACATCGTATATTTTTATATAATTTAAAACAACTTAAAAAATAAAAATAATAATTAAATAATAACATATAACAATAAATTAAAAAAGGTTCGATTCCTGGTCGGGAAACAATAATATTTATTAATGTAAATAAATACATTTAATTAATATTTAATTTATTTGTGATATTTCTCGAGTTTGGTACGCTGGAGACATCGACGAGCTTGCCACTTGTCATGATTGCCCTATAATAAAGTTGGCTAAATGTGAATCCGCTTATTTATAAGCGTGGTTTCTGACCACCCCGAAAGGGAAACGGTTTTGAAACGGGAAACTTTACTAGGCCAATCATGACAAGTGGCAAGCTCGTCGATGTCTCCAGCGCGCGTACCAAACTCAAAAAAATTCACAAATAAATTAAATATTAATTAAATGTACATATTTATTTACATTAATAAATATTTTTGTGTCCTGACCAGGAATCGAACCCGGTACCTCCGAGTCTAAATCCACAGATTTAACCGCTAGACCACGGAGGCAGTCTAATTAAAATTAAATTAAAAAAATTAAAATCTAATTAAAGTTTAAAATGGCGTTGAATGTCTTAGTTTTATTTTGAAGCCGTCAGCTTGTAATATTTCGACGCAATTTTCAATTTTAATCGTTACGGGGGACTTCATTATATATATATACATATCCTTTAAATATCCTTTGAAACTAATTATATATAATTATATTATTTATAACGCCTTAAGCTCCAATACATAAAATAATAGTAGTGGAAAAACATTATCCCTATACGCATTGATTTATTTATTTATTGATTTAAATTCTTTAATGCCCTTAAAAATAGTACAGAGGCGAGCTATAATGCCAGTAGGCATTCTTTACCAACTAACCTTGGGGATCGAGTAAGGTGATAGGCAGTATGAAAAAAAAAGAAATTTTAATGATACAGTTAATAAGTTACTTATCTAATTCTAATATAGACAGACCCACGCGCATACACACACAAACGCATACACACTCACGCGCTCATACATACACACTTAATTTACAGTCCTTCAACCAATTTACTTATTAGTATTTTTAGTTTATTATTATTATTTATGTTTTTAATGCAGTTTACGATAGATAGATTTGGTATCTGTGGCTGATGGGTAGGAATAAATGCATATTTTCTTCCGTCTTATTGTACGTTATTGTTTTGTTTATGTTTTTGTAACTATTGTCTTGGTTTTGTAAATTTCCTTAATTTTATACATATATATTTTTTTTTTATTGATTTCTTAATCTGTCTTCCCAGTGAATGTATATTTTTGTGTATAATTTGTAAACCCATTCATAGACTTATGTATTGTGTACAACTTGATTTGAAATCAGCTTTTTTATTTTGTAAGGGGTAACTTTTTTTTTTCTTACCGACCGAAATCGCTAAGATCGCAGTCCCTATTCTCGCGCCTTCGACATGAATGTCCGCTCGATTTGCTCGAATAAAACTGACAGAAAACTGTCGATTTTCATTCGAATATAACCGACACGCAAGTCGAAAGCGATAGAATTAGGCCCTGCGATAGTTATTAAATTATTTATTTTTTATTTTATATTATTAGGTAAACCATACAGCACTTAACATTATAATTGGCAGAATGGTAACAATTTGCCTTTAGAGGTTCACACAAATAGCATGCATCTGGTTTTTGTACGAATATGTAGCGAAAATAAAGAGAAACGCACTGCCGACAGACAACCCAAACCCATAAATACATACACTTTAACCCATATAATCTCGGGCCATCCGCCAGCAACACGCCCCTCCCCGCCACACCACAGAACCATATGTATACATATTTGTATCCTAGATTTAGTTGACAATAGATAGTAGAATACATTAGACATATCTGAAATATTTATCCATTTATATCCCACTATTTGCCCAATCACAAGTTATCATTGCTCAATTTACCAATATTAATATTTATCTAAAAGTGACACGGCAAGGTAACGCTTGCCGAGATTGATGCTGGAATTAAAAATGCTTGTACTATCTGTATAATAAAACAACGTTGAATATAAGAACAGAAGTGGTATGTCGTACGGAAATAGCTCGCTAATTTCATTTTAATACGAAAAGGCTTCAGCGAAATAAGAGAGCCATTGTTCCCAAATAGCCTAAGTAAACAAGCTAATATGAATTCTCTATAGAAATACGAAAAGAAGGAGGCACAAAGGAAAACCCACTTTTATTAAAGACAATTTAATATTTTACATTGCTAAGTTACTCTGTGACAAAGCAAAAACATGGGCTTCATCTTCTTATATCTACGAGTAAAAATATACCCGGTTTTTAATATAAAAAACGACTAAGCGTCTAAACAAACACTTCTATGTACAGTTCTCCCGAAGTGATAATGCGCATAGAAATCTTCGTCACTGTTCGGCAACGGTCGTATTCCCCGAGCGTCGGAAGACGATATGTATATAGAGTGGTTAAGTGCATTTTCTTCATGCATAATTTAGTAGAATTATGTGTTTTGTGCTAAAAGAGATAAATATTGATTTATCAGTAACTAAATTTGATTCGATAATTCCATGTAAGTAAATAGCGAGGAAAACCACACGATTGAGAATATGCTACAATCTTTGTTGGATTGATTTACTTCGAAAATTTTATAGTACTGTAGTGACCTCCTTTAAATATAAAATCTCTGCCTGTGTCAGACAGACAAGCAATTGTCAAATAAACTATTTAAATTAGATAATTAAAGTTGAAATTAAATTCACCTTTGAAAACAAAACCAAGAAGGGTGTGTGTGTAATAGCAGCTCTATATAATTTCACACAGAGAGAACACGTGCAGTCACCGCCAAAAAACAAAAACAAAAAAACACTGCCCGAATTGTTTTCGATTGTGTACACATGATATTGACTTCTATTTCTTTCGTACAAGGTGCAAAATGCAAGTGCAATGTTTAGGCTCTTACGATTCAATGATTCGGGTGTTTCCGGGAATACGACAATTAGCGAAGATCTGTATGTGCATTATTAATTTGGGAATACTGTATACACAAGTTGATGGAAAATAGATTTTGATGACTGTGGAGACACCATTGTAATAACTTGTTTTAATACAGCCAGTAAATTTTATTTTAAGCGGGTGGCAAGTTGGCAAGCTTACAATATTAGTTCTCCTTAAATGTAAAAATTGGCATTTGACATCATTGCAAATGGCACATTCTTTCAACGAGAACAACATATAGGTAGTAGGCAGTGATAATTTTTCCAGTCTGCTGGAGCTGGGAAGTATCTACAGTTCGTGACGATAAACCCAGGATATAATTGCCAATTTTTATATAAATATCAAATTGGCAAGCTTACAATATTTTTCTACTTGAATGTAAAAATTGGCATTTGACATCATTGCAAATGGCACATTCTTTCAACGAGAATAACATATAGCAGTGATAATTTGTCCAGTCTGCTGGAGCTGGGAAGTATCTACAGTTCGAGACGATAAACCCAGGATATAATTGCCAGCTTTCCTCTCCAGACTTCCGTTAGCCGTTTGGACAACTCCTTGGCTAGACGTCCCCATAGGCCTATATCGTCTAGACACCAAACGGCGCAAATTCGTAACCTATACCGAGGTTGGCGTATTTGCGCAGCTTGAGGTTCTTAGGTGAAACCGGCTCACTTCCCGCACTTGACGAGGTCGCCTGGATGTGTGATGGGGCTAATCTGTCTACACTTTGTAATAATTTATATTAAGGTAAGTAGTTTCCTTTTGAGCAATCGCTTTAAAGTCTAAACTCGTGTCGTTTCATATTCACAAAACATTCTCTAAACCGACAGTAGAAACATTTACGTAATTGCATGGTGGAGCTCTTTTGCGAGTCGCCCGTGAGGCAAGCCTTTGCTACCAAAGACGTATATTATACCTACATAGGATTATATGTGTAGTGTATAGTACAACGAAGCAGAGACGTGGACACTGATCCACACGTTTAAGGTCATTCAGCCAGCTATGAAGAGTTAAATTCGGTTTTTCTTTGATAAATATGATCCGAAACGTGGACATCCGTCAGAAAACCAAAATTACGGACGTAGCCTTCAAAATTAGTCGGCGAAATTGGCAATAGGTCAGACACGTCTGTAGCAGATTGTTGGTGTAGATTGGTTCCGATGTAGAGACCTCGTACGGGAAGACTTAGAGTGGTACGAGCCTTCGCCAGATGGACGAATTACCTTGTAAAGGTACAGGCTGATGATGATAGAATCAATGGCAATCGCATAATTATTATTATTAAATTCTTTATTGCACAAAATAAGTGTACAAATGCAAAGATCAATGCCCAATATCTAAGAATTGAGATCCAACTTTTCAAAGGTGGCCCTTAAAGTCGTGACAATTTTGATCATGTCCTTAATTTGGTATACATGTCTATGTTAAAAACTACCAAGTGACACAAGTCCTCACTCAATGGATTAGAATCTAAATTAGTTTATGAAATTATTTAGTTGAGGTTGTCCGTATTAAGAATATACTATTTTAAAATGTCTTACTATATATACTAATAGTTCACGGTTCGAACCCCGGCATGTACCAATTAAAAAAAAAAACTTTTTTAACGTATATTTCATATAATAGATTTACAACACCACTGCGCCCGTGCCTCATAGACCACGTTAATCCGTCGGTCCAGGTTTCTCTTATACCAACTGGAGAGGAGCCAAATGTTGGATGGTAAGCGTCATGTAGCGCAATAAAAAGTGAGGCGTTGTTTTTAAACAAGCCTATAGTCGGTCCCAAGCTCAAAACAACATTCTTCTTCTCTCTTACAGTCAATCAGGCGAAGGCGGCCCGAGCCATGTTACGCCCTGTTATGAATTCCAGCTTGCCGCTCAGGTTGAAGGTCCGGATCTACAAGATGTTCATCCGTTCCCGACTCACCTATGCTGCGCCAGCCTGGTACCACCTTCTGGCCAAGACCAATAGGGACAAGATCCAAAGTCAGCAGAACATATCGCTCAGAGTGGTCTCCCGAGCACCATGGTTCGTGCGTAATTCCGTCATAGCTCGAGATCTGGAGATGCCTACTATTGAGGAATTTGTCGTCGGCCTGACTAGGCGTATGTTCTATCGGGCCGACAACGGACACTTCAAGCATCTTCAGAATATCGCTCCGTCTTGCGCTCGGCCCCCCAACGGGAGACCGCTTCCTAGAGAAGTGCTCTTGGAGGAGAGCTGAAGTAGTCGAACCTAGACCCCCTGGGTTCGTGAGCCACACGGGCGCTGTTATACAGTGACGGCGCCCAGCACCAAAAGTGCATGAATTACCGGTGGGTGGTTGCCCGCTGAGATCCTGCCGGGGAAAACGAGGGAATGTCCCCATCCCCAACTCAGGCCCATTAGCCACCCGGGCATGGATGACCCCACTGTCTGTCTGTCTGTCTCTCTTACAAATACGATTGATTGACCCGGCACCCGCACCTGAATCGGTGAAATGCTAATAAATGTGTCTTCTCTAGTTTTTCTTAGTATAATTCCGATGTTTATTTTATTTTTAAATATAAAATAACAATTACAAACTATATATATATATAGATAGATAATAAGTTGGCAGTACTAATTGTCAGCCTTTCTATCTCCAGATTTATGCATCAACCGTTCTCTGCACGTTTCCGTTCTCAGGGGACCAACGTCATACCATCGGGTCTCTTGCCATCATCTCGCATAACTCCAACAGAAGAGCTGGAACCTCGATGGTGGCTAGAGCCCTTTTAATAGTATCGTTAAGGGAGCCGTGGCGGGAAAATCTGCCCGCACTTTTGGAACAGGAGAGCCCATAAACTCAAAAACAAAACATTGGAAATATATATATGTATATTAAGTCAGAGCAAGAGCCTAACTCGAGATCTTTTTTTATTTATATTATTATTATTATTTTTACTTTATTACTTTAATTAGGTAATATTTGAGTTATTTTAGTTATTAATTGTTATATTTTATTTCTAAAATTTATAGGCTATAAAGGCTACTGTGGTAATGTAGTGGTCGCCTATAATAGGTGCAGCACAAATTTTCTTAAATTAAAAAAAAGACTAAGACTAAGATTAGAAGTGCTAGACCGAGACCAAGACCACCTACTCTAATCCAGTCTTGGTATTGCTTTGGGCAACAATGAAATAAATGAAATGAAATAATATGTACTTGTGCTAACAAAAAAAAAAACACAAAAAAAATGAAATGAAATTTGAAAAAAAATGAAGAGGTTCACAAACAATTATCCAATTATCAGTTTAAATTAGGAATCAAGAAGCTATTGATAGAGTGTTGCTTTTATTCGTTAAGCGAGTTTGATTTATACAAATTTAGAAATTGTAATTGTATATTAATCAACTGACCAAAATCTCGCATACGAGTGTTATCTTATGCCAACTAAATTCATGACATTTTATTTATTACATAAATTATTTTCATTGTACAAATTTAGTATAAATTAGTAACTAATTAAGTTAGTATAGAAATGGCGGAGTATGTGAGCTATTTAAAAACGATGTACCTATTTACCATATTCCATACAAATAAATATTATTTCATTTCATATTTGGGCAACACTAGATAAAAGTGTTTTTTCTTTGACAAAAGCCCTGTTGTTATGACTTGGTACCATCCTTTCTTTCCGTTTCCTATATAAAAAATCTTCACACAAAGAGAAACTGTCTATTCGTCTGACAGTTGCGATCAAACCGTCGACCCAAGCAGTCGATGATAAATCGGTGGTAGCAGCACACACGTCGCCCTAGCATGTGACTATAGACCTTATATAAAACAAATTACTTAAAGTGCAAATAGTGGGTTATATAGAAAAACAGCCGGCCGGACCCAGTGAACTTACTGTAAAGCCTAGATTCAGTGTTTCCTAACCCAGACGAGCACATGTGAGTAACCTTTCTTTTCTGTACCAGTTATAGTGTGGTTTCCAACTCTTGATTTTAGCAGGTTTAGGTTTCCCCTAGCTTGGAGGCTGGCTTAGCTAATAATAATAAACGACACGAGATTCTAAATCACAATTTCATCCACGAACACGCAACACCTGTTTTTATTTTAAGTCCATTTCATAAACTGTTTTCGTACAAAACCGCGCGCCAACACCTAACGCGGTACCTATCATCTGCTTCAAACGCTCCCCTTGTTTGTTCTACATTAAGAGCACACACACTAAGTTCGCAGTCTCAAATGCAAAGGTCGAATCCTATACTGTAATCCTAATTGATATACTTAAAATAATAATAATAATAATAATTCGTTTATTCATCATCATCAGCCTGTATCTCTCCACTGCTGGATATAGGCCTCCCCCAAGGCTCGCCATTTTACACGATCTTCTGCCACCCTTATCTTTCCCCACCAGCGACCTTTCTCAGGTCATCTGTCCATCTGGCAGGGGGTCGTCCCACACTGCGTCTTCCAGTACGTGGTCTTCACTGCAGGACCCGTTTACTCCATCGTTCATCGCTTCTGCGACAGATGTGTCCAGCCCATTGCCACTTCAGCTTGCTAATTTTGAAAGCTATGTCGGTAACTTTGGTTCTTTGACGGATGTCAACGTTTCTGACTTTATCTTTCAGAGAAATCCCGAGCATAGCTCGCTGAGCGACCTTGAATTTATGTATCAGACCCACCGTCAGTGTTTATTACCATAAGTTAAAGGATACAAAGCTTACATTTATATGACATGCAAAACATTACTTAAACAATATTCCAACTTATAAATTACTTTTGTACATCAACAAGGTTTTCATTGGTTCCCGCACTGTGATATCCAGTCATGCGGGATCCTAAAGCAGAACACTAGCTATCCGAGCGTACTATTTTAAATTATGTATATGTTTCAACTGTGTTGGACATAATAAAAAATAAAAAAAAATAAAAAAAAATAGCTGTTAATTTAAATCAAGTAAAGCAGTAATATAATTAATGTAGGATAAATATTATGTATAAACTAGTAAATAAATAAGTAATATAATATGTATTATTATAATAATATAAATAAGCGATAATACATAAATTAGGTATAGTGTAATATATAAAAATAGTTTGTATGTGTGTGACTACACCGGAACATTCAATATATTTTCGGTTTCTACCTAACCCAAGCCTTGTAACCACGACTTAATTTATATACAATTTAGAAAGTAAGACTAGCAGGTAATTTATATAATAATAATAACAATAAAATTATTTATTGCAAATTAAAATATACAAAATATAATGAAGTACATAGGCGAGCTTAATACCTTGTAGGTATTATCTAACAGCTGACCTTTTGGGAGAACGACATAAGAAATTGTGGGGTGCAGAGTTAGAAGATGTTTAAATATGTTTAAAGTAGCTGTATGATAAACAATGCGCAATGGCTGCGGAAACTGTAACTGAAATATACACACACACACTTTTTATCATGTAAGTAGTTTTATTTATGTTATACAATGTAGCTGAGCTGGCGAATTTCATACCGCCTGACAGTCAATTGTCGACGATTTATTGTTGATTTGTCAATCTTAATTAGGCTCAGTATGAGTGGTGATATTTTTAGGAAAACTTCTCTGCACCGTAACTTATGATTATATTACAGAATAATTAAAATAAAAAATACGGTGTTCTTTATTTTTATTCTAGATTATAATATAACAATATTTGCTCTTTAATAAGTTCCACGCAGTATAGATACCTGGTTAACAACCACTACGAAAGGTGATTCTGATACTTGTAAAACTGTTTATAAACTAATTTTCATCGTCCAATTTATTTAATTTAATATTTAATTCCACTTGCCCTGAGTACCCTCAACTACCTAATCAAAACGTATTTTCGAGTAGTTTAGTTGTTTGTTCGTAATAGCTGTTTACATTTGAAGTAGTTTTAATTGGAATCGACTGTAGTTTGTATGTACATTTATTTAGGGGCGCGTTTGAAGCAATCCCTGAAAGTTGGCATAGTTTGTCTTTGATCACTGACTCTACATTTGGGCAACGTTTTAGTAACATAATACGGTAAAGTATTATCATGATCGTATAATCACGGGGTGGTTAGAAATCTGCTTTTTAAAGAGAGTATTCACATTTAGTGTGGCCACTATAGGCTCATCATGATAAGTACGTACCGGACTGAAAAAATCGCATTTTTTTTAATACTGAGCACGAGATGTGACATCGCCCCTACCTAATGAGTGCAACTGACGCCAGCCACTGACGACTGATATCTCGTTCCTCCATTATGCTGTCCCATCAAGACTCAAAGACTATAGGAAAGGTAAACACACTGGCTGGGAGACCATTCCACATGTTCATCGTGCGACAGATGTAAGAGCGTAGCGATAGTGGCTACGGTATGGAGTTTCATAATTTGTGCCTGTGCCTGTGGTTCGCTTGCGGATTGGAGAAGAAGGGATAAGTTTGTAAAGCTCTTCCAAAGACATAATTTTAGACACTGTTGGACACAGGACACGATCTGAATCGACCGCCTCTGAGAGCATCTGTAAGGTACTTAGCGGAACAATCCTAGAGGTGAGAACAGTATTCCACGCATGACCTTATTAGTGCTTTATAAAACATAAGTTTGAATGAGGTCGAAAAAATCGTTTTATCTTGTTCAAGAAGATAATTTTCTTAGCAATAACAATAATAATAATAAATTATTTATTGTACAAAACTAAAACAAGTGCAGGTACATAGGCGAGGTTAATGCCGTAAATGCATTTTCTACCAACTAACTTTTGTGACTGAGATCCGTAATAATCGGGTGCAGAAGGTTACGAAGCAATCCATGGATTCACCGTTTAGGTGGAGGGGCCATCGTCAGTGGAAAAGAGAGAGAAGAAGAATGATGTCTCGGGCTTGCGATTGACTTCCGGCTGGTTTAGAAAAAGAGGTTTCCTCTTTTTAATGCGCAACAAGACACTCACCACCCTTTATTTTGCTCCTCTCTCTACGCAACCAAATGCTGTATGATAAAGTTAGTTTGGTTAGTAATATACTATGAAAAAGCGTGTATTTCTGAACGCATTTAGATATAAAATTGGTTGAAATATTCTTCTAATCCTGGGACAGACATAGACTATATGTCTTTATGACGCTACGACCAAATAATGCATATTTGTTTTATTTAGAGGCGCGTTTGAAGCTGAAGAAACTGTCATAAGTAGTTCTTTTTGTTTTATTTATTTAAAAACTTTATTGCACTAAGTACAAAGGCGTAGTTAATGCCCATTTAGAAATTTTCTGACAGCCAAATCTTGGGGACAAATTAGATAGGTGCAATGAGAGAAATATTAATAGTAGGATAAATTCAACAACATAATTATGTATACTTACATAATATACTTTTATACCTATATACTTTAATATCAATATACTAAATACTAATACATACACAAAATTTATTGACTTAACATTTTGGCAACGTTTTAGTAACATATAGGGCAATGAAATAATAGTCTATGAGCGACCTTGATTGGTCGACGACAGAACCAAAGTCAAAGTCAAAAATTAAGAGATAAGTACATGTGTCAATTTAATCGCTCATAACTTGTGTCGACATTCGTAAGCAATGTTTAAAGTGCGTTTCTAATCACCCCTAGAAAGTCTAGTGGTTCAATTCCTAAGAGACCTATTTGCTATTAACCTATTTATTGGACGAGCCAATCGACTACCTAGTTGTATGGAAAATTCTTTTGTTTCCTTCCCGCTCGATAGACCAGAAAATACCTTTATAATGTAACTTTATTATTTACAATATTTATCCCGATATATGCCCATTTTTATCGTAGTCAGAAAGGGTGGGTTTTGACCACTTCACAAGATATGCCCAACCTTTAGTCCATTATCGTACACAGGACATAAAGTCAGATGTCAAGATTTTCGGCAAAATATATTTATTCGACAAATTGTAAAAGACGCTTTTGTAAATTTTGTGTAAAACTCCGTTTACTTTTTTTTAATAATTAACTTAGAATTAATATTACTTATACATCTTAAAGTAACACTTTTAAAAATATGTGGTAGACCGCTTTTTGCAACAAAAACCTGGGCAATAGAGCAGGCATCTTTGCTTAGCCGTGAGCAATAGGGTAGGCATCTTTGCTTAGCCGTGAACAATAGGGAAGGCATATTTGCTTAGCCGTGAGCAATAGGGCAGGCATCTTTGCTTAGCCGTGAGCAATAGGGCACCTTTGCTTAGCCGCGTTACCTTTAAGGCTCAGCTTTACTATTCTCGGAGTGGAAATACGCACGGACCTTAACTACCGGAACTACATTGAGAGCATCATTAAAAGCTCGAAATACTAAACAAGGTGAAGCAGTTTTTCCGGCCTTCAATCAGACTGTTGACAAAGCACAGATAATATATACTGTTCCCACATTTGGGATGGTTCCGCTAAGTATCTCACAGATGCTCTCAATGTTATCCAGAGACGAGCTGTTTTGTGTGTTTGAGCTGAATTGTGGCCAATGCCACTATATCTGAAACTCTCGAATCCCTGCAGCTTCGACGAGATGTGGCGTTTCTGAGCGCGTTTTACTGGCTATACTATGGTGAGTGCTCTGAAGAGCTCTATAACCTTCGTTCTTTCGTTCCTACCCATTCCGCAACCGAACTAGACGCACAGAATATGCACCCACATACCGTAGTCACCTTCCCTATGCGTACGTATAAATTTGGGGACTCATACATCTGTCGCACGATAAAGATGTGGAATGTTCTATCAGGCAATGTGTTTTCACTCTCCTATTACCTTAGTTAGGGACTGACGTCAGTCATAAGTGTCTGATTCCAGTTGCTAACATTCATGAACCTTGTGCGCCGCTTACCATCAGATGGCCGCAAAGTGCTAAAAAAAATGTGTAGAAAATAATTTCAGCATAATAATCTCGAGTAAGTCATACAATTAATCTTAATTCCCAAAAAAAATATTGCAGGCTCGTCCCCTACCAAAGTTGTGTACCTTTCATTTTTCCAAAGTACCACATTAATTTCAATTTTGTCCTATACGCAATCTTTGTCAAATTCTCATTTCTACTTACTCTTTATTACATTTCTTACATGGACATAATATTAAAATTAGACCGGGGGCATACCATTTTACGTGGTTACCACTCTACTGATTTTTTTTTTATATACTAGCACGTGATTGCGCTCAAGGTCTCAATGTTAGCACCGGAATCAGACACTCATGATTGACATCAGTCCCTAATACTATGATAAGGTTATAGGAGAGTGAAAACACATTGCCTGATAGAGCATTCCACATCTTTATCGTGCGACAGATGTATGAGTCCCCAAATTTATACGTACGCGTAGGGTAGGGATGGTAACTACGGTATGTGGGTGCATATTCTGACCTGTGCGTCTAGTTCGGTTACGGAATGGGAAGGAACAAAAGAAGGAAGGTTAAAGAGCTCTTCAGAGCACTGACCATAGTATAGCCGGTAAAACGCGCTCAGAGACGCCACATCTCGGCGAAGCTGCAGGGATTTGAGAGTTTCAGACTTAGTGGCATTGTCCACAATTCTGCTCACACACACTAAACAGCTCGCCTCTGGAGAACATTGAGAGCATCTGTGAGATACTTAGCGGAACCATCCCAAATGTGGGAACAGTATTATTATCTGTGCTTTGTACATCAACAGTCTGATTGAAGGCATCTGATTGTAGATGAATTTTGAGCTTAAATATTATTCAATCTGTTTTTTTCTTGTTATGGATTTCTGTATACGAGTTTTCCTTACAGATTCCTTTCTTAGTCAGATCAAACATTAACACGTACTAGAATCTGCTAATATGCAGGTCTTCTGCTAACAGCTTACTTTTTCGACCGCTTTGCTTCTACTAGCGGAAGTTGTGACGTGTCACAAATGCATGGACTAGGTTTACGTAAATAAAGATATTTAGACTGCCTCCGTAGTCTAGTGGTTAAGTCCGTGGATTTAAATTCGGAAGTACCGGGTTCGATTCCTAGTATATAAATATAATTAATATTAAATTAATTTGTGATAATTCTCGAGTTTGATAAGCTCGTCGATGATGTAGCTTGCCACTTGTCATGATTGGCCTAAATTAAAGTTGGCTAAATGTGAATCCGCTTCTTTATAGGCGTGATAATAAACACCCCGGAAGGTCGTAATTTGTCTTTTTTTTTAGGATATTTAGATTTTGCCTATTAAAGAAAATTATATTAAACAAAAATAATGTTCCAAATTTGTCGAGTCTATATTTATATACGTCTAAGTTTCGACCCAATTTTATAGGTCATCCCGGCACGTTCAATCACGTGATTGAAATGTTGCACAAAGGGTTACATTGCATTGTAAAGGTATCAGCATTGTCAACATTCAAAGACCTATACAGCATTATTTTGGGCACTAAATTTGGACTACAAAAGCATCTATAGGTACTATTAAAGCCTATCTATAGGTACTATTAAAGCCCATCTATAGGTACTATTAAAGTAACGTGAGTCCGACATTCGTATTCTTACGTGTTCCCAACGGCTCCTACACTCAATTATTTTTTCATGCTGTCAAACGGAGGGTCGCTTCGGCGCGTTACTACGCTCGATGACTAGAACTGTCAAAACTGTTAAAGTACTTTGCTAATTTGTTGCTAAATTGATAATATATATATATATATATAATTTAGACTTGTATTTCTAATTTTCTTATTAATAATTAGTTATTTTAAACAAAACAAATAGTCAAATTGATTTTGGTGGCGCCATCTGTGTATTTATTATCTCTATAATTCATTTCCAAGTCGCTTGCGGTTGTGGCTGTGCATCTTTGGAACCAGTTACCGGTGGACATCCGTTAAGCTCCAAATAGAACACTATTTAAGAAACTGGTCTATGCGCACTATTTAAATTCACCATAAGTTTAATACACTCTCTGCTATATTTATTTCTCTCATTATAGTCATCATATGGTAGGTATCATATATTATATTTATGTATATTCATAGAATGTATGTATGTAGTTTTATTTGTATGTATATACTGGCCAGTGTGATTTGGACATTCCCGCCGCGCCAACGTGTCATTTTTTGATCGTTCCACGCATCGCACTCACCCGCATCCGCCGGCTTTCGAAACTACGCTGACGCCTCGAAGAACTGACGTCTTTCTAACCGTTTGGTTAAAGGTATGTGTTAAAGAGATGTGGCTTCTCTGAGCGTGTTCTACCGGCTATACTATGGTGAGTGCTCCGAAGAACTCTATAACCTAATCCCTCTCTCTCCATTCCGCAACCGAACCACACGCACAGGTCAGAATATGCACCCACATACCGTAGTCACCATTCCTTCGCGTACGTATAATTTTGGGGACTCATACATCTGTCGCACGATAAAGATGTGGAATGCTCTTCCAGCCTCTGTGTTACCACTTTCCTATAACTTGGAGTCCTTCAAGCGAAGTGTGAAAAAGCATCTAGTCAAGCCGGCATAGTGTTGGGATCTGATATCGGTCATGAGTGTCTGACTTCAGTTGCTAATATTCATGGACCTTGCGCGCTACTTACCATCAGGTGGGCCCAAGGTCACATGTCGTACTAGTATAAATATACATATATATATATATATATATATATATATGTGCGTTTCCCTTTGAGCTGTTTCCATTTCTGTTCCACACCGGCTCAGAGCTAATCACCTCCTTTTCCAGCAGTGTGCCAACCCCGCATATACAGTCCACTCTTATCACCGTCATATTATTTACCACGCACCATCCACGACAGGCGTCCAAATACCGCGCCACCAGATTTATTTATTTAAATTCTTTAATGCACTTAAAAAATCGTACAGAGGCGATCTATAATGCCAGTAGGCATTCCTTACCAGCTAATCTTAACCAGGATGAAAATATAATAAATTTTAATCATACAATAAGATAGTATAAATTTATACACACACATGACACAATACACAAAATATAAATAGAAAAAGGTAAAATACAGTATGTAAAAAGATATTATATTTTAATGACTAAGTACGTCATGGGTCAAAGAGGCTTCAAGATGCGTACCTATTGTTATGGAGAGAATAGCTGTACAACCAGACAAACTCGTTTTAGCTCATTTCAACACAACCGTTTCCCTTCCAAGCGGATTCACATTTGGCAAACTTTACTATATACTAATTATGACAACTGGCAAGCTCGTCGATGTCTCTAGCGTACCAAACTTATCAGGAATCGAATCCGGTTCAAATTATGTTATAAGTTATATAATAATTTTTTTTTTTTGGTTCTCTTCTCCCGATGGATGATGAATGAGATGATAGGGAAGACAAAGGGTCTAGCCCATACAGCCAAGTCTGACGTAATATATCTTTGTTTTTCATGAATTAATGAGGTCATCATCAAATTCCAGATGCTGCAGAATTTGATGCTTTTCTTGGAGTCACTCGCGGAACCATCCACTGCTCAAACACATCGGGTAAAATATGGGAGTTGACAGCGCGGGAAAACCGCAAAAAATAAACTGCAACTTGTGCCCCATATTTAAAGTCCAATTTATCGTTTTCCATAATTATTCACATTCTAGCACATTATTAAACAAAACAACACCACTTTTGACCAATAATATCCACAGTAAATTAATTTACAAAACAAAAATTTGCATTTGACATGTCCACTTTTGATGATTGTACAAAAACGCGTTCGACCAAACCAGGTGTAAGAAAACGTAGTGTGAGAAAAAATACAAAACAAGGAACATGAAAGAATATTTTCATCTTTTAACTTGCTTCAATATTTATGGATGACGGAAGCTATTGATGGTCGAGTTATTAAAAAGATGTTTTTTTCAAAACCCGGCATGTTTTTATATTCGTATAGATAAGTAGATATATACATATAAATAACAACTAACCTTACGGAGAGTGAAAAAAGAGTGTGAGTGCTTGTGTATAATAAAATTTGAAATTCCAATTATTTATATTAGACCTAGTTTTAAAAAAAAGTAAAAAAAAACTTCTAGAAACGACCTTTCAGGGATAATCCGAAGAAGACTGGCCACGGTTTTCCTCTGTGTAGCAAGGCTAATGCATTGGCAGGAACAATTGCCAGCTTTTCTGTCTCCAGACTTCTCAGTTAGCCGTTTTTTTTTTTTTTTTTTTTTTTTTTTATATTTATTACACCTACATATGGGTAGTGTATGGCTATTGACAAGTTGCCACCGATAGCTAAAATTACATAATTAGGTGGTGCTCGCTGAAATAACGTTTGGAGAATTCCTTGGCCAGACGCTTGGCTGTGTATCCCCATGGGCCTATCGTCTCGAACCAAACGGCTCAAAATTGTAACCTGTAATGAGGTTAGCGTATTTGCGCAGCTCGAGGTTTTCAGCAGTCGCCTGGATGTGTGACGTGGCTAATATGTCTAGACATGTCGCATCCCACACCAGGGACCTACCAAGTTTTTATGGTCCAACGTTCATGCCGTCAGGTCTTTTACCATCTCTCCGCGCAGGGTTCCAGGATCCCAGGTACTCCAGCAGTGACAAATTATTTATATTTATTTGCAGATTTTTTAAAATAAGGTCTTATTAGTATGGTGGTATGGACCAAAAGGATAAACGAGTTCTAGAGTAATAACACCCCCCGCCAGATGGACGGATGACCTAATGAAGGTCGTGGGCGGGTTGGATGAGTATTGCTGTTGCAACTGCGTGCAGTGACGAGCCTTGAGGGAGACCTACATCCAGCAATGGCTGATGATAATAAAAGGGATTTGAAAATATATGAAAATAACGAGAAAAGTCACTATGATACAACCGGTCGAAAGTACAATTTAACTAAACTTAACTCAAACCATTTCAATAAACTGAGGATCGTTTTATAATCAAATGTCGAATCAAAGCTCAGAACTCCCTGAAGCCAAAACAAACCAACTATTTGTCTCTAGGGACGAAGTTATTGTTGGATTCTACAGTTTGAGATCCATTTGCTAATTAAAGTTCTCAAACTTTACAACCTGCACTCTCCAACTATTCTAGCAACTTTGTCGTGTATTGCTTGCAACGTAATAAATTTTTATTCTCTTTCTTTATCAATTAAATAAGAAACCATATAAAATTATATAAAATTGCGCCTAATGTATTCCTTTGTTTCGTTTAGCCTAACTTTTGTTTTAGCTCTTTCTAGTTAATTCGCTAAAATATAATAATAAATCTTTATTTTAATCATCTTTTTTTTTATATACTATTATTAATGGTAAGTGGCACGCAAGGTCCATGAATGTTAGCAACTGGAACCAGACACTTATGACTGACATCAGTCCCTAACACTATACCGGCTTGACTAGATGCTTTTTCACACTTCGCTTGAAGGACTCCAGGTTATAGGAGAGTGGAAACATAGAGGCTGGAAGAGCATTCTACATCTTTATTGTGCGACAAATACATTTTCCCAAATTTATACGTAGATACGCGAAGGGATGGTTACTACGGTATGTGGGTGAATATTCTGATTCATGGAGAGAAAGGGATTAGGTTATAGAGCTCCTTTGAGCACTCACCATTAATAGCCGGTAGAACACAGAAATTCGACAGTAGGATATTGACAGCATCTGTGAAGTACTTAACGGAATCATCCCAAAGGTGAGAACAGTATTCCACGCATGATCTGATCTGTGCTCTATACAGAAACAGTTTGGTCTAGGCGGGAAAATCGCTTCACCTTGTTCAGTATTCCCAGCTTTTCAAATTTAAATTCAAAATTATTTATTTGCTTGAGACACAGGTTAATATAACTAATTAACAAATGACTACCACTGTGCTCTGCTTTTAAAGCGTACAAATATAATAGTATTATATAAATAAATAAATAAAATAAAATCAGTTTTTATTTGTCACAAAAATAGTTAATAAAAATGTAAAATATAGTTAAAAAGAAAACAAAGATATAATGACAAAAGGGTCTATGGTTCAGAAAATGGTGTTGGAAGCAGGTTCCAACAACCTCTGTTATTATACCATAGCCGACATTTAAATTTAGTGGAACTTATTATAATCTTATAATCATTTTAATACTTAGCAAAACTAAGAAAATAGACATGTCACAAGTTTTATAAAATGTCATTTAATTATTCATTTGTACTATAATATGTCTTGTCAATGAGAAAGTTTTTTAATTTAGATTTAAAGTCATTCATATGGTCAACAATTATTATTTGGTCTGGCAACTTATTATAGATCTTTGGTCCATTTCATAAACGCTGTTATGAGATAATGCAGTCTTGTATACCTTGGGATATATTTTATTGTTCAATCGTAATGCTCGCCTGTGCACATAACTTTTAAGTTATTTTAGTTTTTGTGCAATAAAGCGTTTTTAGTAGTTATAGCCAAACTTGCAATAACACGCAATAAATAAAATAAATAATAAATATTTTCAGACAATCACACAGCGCCATCTAATTTCCGTGGTAAGCTGCGAGGCTTGTGTTACGGAAACTAGATGGTTGATAAACTACATATTATACTTTTTTTTTTTGTAAATATATACATATTATACATATAAACACCCAGACCGAGACAAATTATACAATGTACAACTTGCCCCCGATGGGAATCGAACCCACGACCTCCCGAGTTCACGGCAACGTTTGTTACCACTAGACCACGGAGGCGGTCAAATATTGACCGGATACATTTCTTTTGTGCTTTAAGATACAGTCTTTTTCAGTTATGTAAGATATGGTATTGCTTTTTGGACTAATTATATATATATACCTTAAAATCTAACATATATATATATTGTAAAAAGTAAAAGTATCATCACGACCACCCATTATAGTCATGACCATATATCACATTCATGAACCATGCTTCTTTTAACGAGGTAGAATCACATTTACCCATCGTTACTACCCATCGATCGTTACCCATCGTGACCCATCCATCATGACAAATGGCAAGTTAGTTTATGTCTCTAGTATAAAAAAAAAACACAAATAAATTATTGTATCCCAACCCGGTACCTACGCGGCTAATTCTATGGTGATTTTGGTTACATTATGTTGTTAATTTTCAGCTTTCGTAGCCACCGTACTAAGCTGTTAAGCTCTTACTTAGCTAAAGTACAGTCAGCATAAAACACGCTGGATCAACTAAAGGTCAGTACAGTAAAGTAAAGTCATGCAGTTGCCATCTCATAGCAATTACTTACATCTGTCGCACGCTAAAGATGTGGAATGCTCTCCCAGCCAGTGTGTTTCCCCATTCCTATAACCTGGAGTCCTTCAAACGAAGTGTGAAAAAGCATCTTTTTAGGCCGGCATAGTGGTAGGGACTGATGTCGGTCGTCTGAGGCTGGCGTCAGTTGCTCCCATTCTTGGGGACCTCGCGTGCCGCTTACCATCAGGTGGGCGCGGTGTCACATGACGTGCTCAGTATTAAAAAAAAAAGCAATATAATTTTTAATCCAAGACGTCTTCACTCCGGTCTTCTATAACACTCCATGACGAGCTGCAGCAATCGACTTTAATGATCTAGTGTATTTTTTTAAATAATAGCTACGTACGCATAAAGAGTATAATGAAAAAAGACCTTTAAATAATATTCATTCCCAAACATTTCAGTCGGCGGGACGGCGTGAAGCTTTCAAAGTGATTTTTCATCCAACTCAAAACTCTGAAAATTTTAATGGAAATAAAACTTACCTGTCTGGAGTCGCGCCGTTTCGAAACGCGTTCAGTTTACAGCGACGTAAATAATTATTTAAAATTCAAGAAGTGAATACAAAAGTCAACAGGTAACACAGATACGAGTTTTCAACAATAGGTTAAATATTTCAAAAGTTTTAACAAGGGAAATCTAACTATCAAATATTATTAATAATTACTTAATAATTTTATCTTAAACATCGTGATGAAACTGTAAGCAAATTGTTCGTAACAACAACACCGAAAGGAAGACAAAAGTGGATAATTTTAAAATAGGGACAGTCAGATAGAAAGAAGAGCGAAGAGCAGGCATCACAGGTAAATAAAGTTCAAATAAAAAATGAGGGTAGGCGGGAAATGTAATAACAATAGTAGAAATAATAAAGACTAGAAAAGCTCACTATAGCAATTTCGCGCGCGTTTATGTGTGAGATTCAACAAGTGGTTGCGGCCGGCTGAGACGCCGGGCTGGGACGACCGCTCGGCGGGAAGGTTGGCCCGCGTCTGCCCATCGGCGGGGCTGCTCTAGGGCGCGGGGCCGCGTGCGTGACGCGGGGGACAGGTAAGCCCGGGCCGAGGCTGTATCTATACTATAGAGTTAAGAAAATCATAGAACTTTACATATACATTTTGGAGCTTACATCTGTCGTGTGATATAGATGCGAAATGCTGTGTAAATTAATATTAAATTAATCATCATCAGCCTATGTCTCTCCACTGCTGGATGTAAGCCTCCCCCAAGGCTCTCCATTTCACACGATCTTTTGCCACCCTCATCCAGCCCCCACCAGCGACCTTTTTCAGGTCATCCGTCCATCTGGCGGGGGGTCTTCCCACTCTGCGTTTTCCTGTACGTGGTCTCCACTCTAGATTTATTAAATTAATAAGTCATTGAAACTAAGTGTAATAAATCATTTTTTTATAGTCATATAGGCAGCAGGTGTGTGTGGTGTCACATAGCGTGCACAGTACAAATATCCTAATAGGGAGGACTCTTTAATCTTAGGGCAGCAGTAGATTGTCCTGGCCCCAGAAATATTTAATATATCATATTTTTAATTTCAGAATCACATTTATTATTAGGTACCTAAATATTTTCATGAATAAATAGTATGTATATATTTCCTGAAAATAAGTATATATAAATAAAATATGCACTCCTATACCGTAGCCACTATTCCAACGCATATTAATTTGGATTTTTTTTTATTAAATGTTCTTCTAGCCAGTGAGTTTCTTCATTACTATAACCTTGGACTATAGAGACTTCATATAGAGGCTAACGTCAGTTGCTCCTATTTTCGGACCTCGCGTACTATCAGCTAGTCGCGATGTAAATTCATTTTAAATTGACCTATTTTTATTTGTTTTTTGGACCTTCTAGTTTCTTATCAATTCTATGATGTATACCGCTTTTACGATGACACACCTGGCCGAGCACACACACACACGCATGCAGCGGGTTTTCCTAGCTCACACGCATGAATGCCTTGTATTTAAAAGTTTATTTAAACAGCTTATTTATATCTAATAATTGGAACAACACAGAGAAAGCTCATTCTTGCCATTTTCACAAAAGCCCCTCCAGTTATCATGATGATTTCAGCCCCTAGAATACTGTGTTACAACCACAACTAGTTTTAAGAATTTAATTGTATATAGGTAGTGAAGTTTTGACAAATAGATATTCTGAAAACTCCAGTCTTCTTTTATTGAACACTCAACAAGTAACAGTGCTCCTACCTCAACAATCCTGTACGTGGTCTCCACTCTAAAACCCATTTACATCGATCGTCGGTTCTGCTGCATGTGTGATGTAATTTTAAATCTTATGTCAGTAACTTTTGTAATATGGCAATTATAAACTTTTAGAATTTTATCTATCAGAGAAATACCAAGCATAGCACTCTCCACTCTATAGCTTGCTAAGCGACATTAAATTAGTGGACCAGGCCCACTATCAGGGTCCACGTCTCTGCCAGACTTTTGTATTCAAACATTCAAATCAAATCAAATCAAAATCATTAATTCGTGGTTTTTCGGTACATAGTTCTTAGGTTGGGGTGAGCATGCAAAAAACCTACCACATGTGGTGTACAAATTAATTACATTAACAAATATAATTCTAAAAATAATAACAAATATAATAACAACTTAACATGCATTTTAGACCGCCTCCGTGGTCTAGTGGTAACAAACGTTGCCGTAAACTCGGGAGGTCGTGGGTTCGATTCCCACCGGGGGCAAGTTGTATTGTATAATTTATTATATGTATAATATGTACATATTTACAAAAAAAAAGTATAATATATAGTTTATCAACCATCTAGTTTCCGTAACACAAGCCTCGTAGCTTACCACGACTGACATTATGGTATGGATAATGAGAGAATGTGCCAAGGTTTCCCGAAATCCTAGCTAAAAGCGTCTATAACTCTATCGACACAAAAAAAAAAAAATTGTATGTATAAATGCGTTAGTTAAAAAATATTTTAGTTACATGCATTTAAAGTTATTATTAACGGGTTCAAGACTCAGCTTTACGCAGTGGAAGTTGGTGCAAGAGGAGTTCCAGCAAAATCTTTGCATCACTTACTGAAAGAATTGGGCCTAAGCAGGTCTGCCGTCAATACATTTATGGAACGAGCTTCCAAGACGGCATTAACGGAATCATACAGTATTTGGTTGGGTAGGGAGAAAAGTAGAATGGTGGATGGTGAGCGTATTATCGCGCAATAAAAAAAAAGGAGGCCTCCTTTTCTTAAACCAGCCTATTGTCGGTCGCAAGCCCGAGACACCATTCTTCTCATCTCTTACCCACACACGATGGACCCGGGTGCATCCATGGTATGCTTAGAAATTTGTCTTCTCTCTCTCTGTACTTTTTAACATGACATTTGCTACAGCAGAATTTGACAAATTAAAAAAATGAAATTACAACCATTTTTTTTTTATACTAGCATGACATGTGACCTTGGGCCCACCTGATGGTAAGTGGCGCGCAGGTCCATGAATGTTAGCAACTGAAGTCAGATACTCATAACTGCATGAGTCCCTAACACTATGCCGGCTTGACTAGATGCTTTTTCACACTTCGCTTGAAGGACTCCAAGTTATAGGAAAGTGGAAACACAGAGGCTGGAAGAGCATTCCACATCTTTATCGTACGACAGATGTATGAGACCATAAGATTGCGTTCCTATATAAATTTCTGTATTATTATTATTACAATGTATTCAGAAAAAATGTTCTCGAACATTTCAAACCATCAATATACGAGTATGAGTAGCTTATAATTCATTTAATTTAACAAGTGTTTTGTTTTCGTTTTTTAAGGTACCAAATTTGTGCAATTTTTATGTTTCCTTAGAAGTTTTATTAAAAAAGAAATAAAAAAGATAATTTTATTTTAGAGGGAATTTTATTTTGTAAATTTGTTAGTTTTTGTTAAAAAATGTTTTTTTGTTTTAACATTAATATGTTTCAAATTTCTTTTTTTTTTATTATTATTATTTATTTAAGGTCGCTATTAACAACATGGTCATAAGCGACCGCCTAAAATAACACATGAATTCTACAGTGGGTGTTTACGCCATTCACATTGTTTATTTTAATTATTATGGTATGAGCAATTTATTTTCCCTCCTCCTCCTTTCCAAGTATGCCACTAGATGGCGCCACACGTTTTAAAAATGGACAATTATTTTTATAATATTCATGACGTTTTGATACCTTCAAAGTGAACATTAAATTTGTTTTCTTGTAAGCTTGTTTACTTTGGGGAATCAGTTGCGAGTTGCACGCCAGCGAAAGGACATAATAATCGCGCGCGGTTGTCTGTGCTGGAATTCTGCGGTACTTTGTGACTCGGTTGTGTGAGCATCGTATAGCACTTGTCTAAATTGGTGACGTCGAGTTTGCTGATTATCCTGGCCAGGATAGGTGTTCCGGAAGCTGTGAAAAGGTATGTGGCATACTTTCCTTTAATAAGTGACCTCTCCGATTTACCGTCTTCTTATGAACTTTACCTCTGTGTCCGGATTGCTCATAACCATTTATTTTAGAATTTAAAATACAGTCCACTTCTGCCTTTGTGCGCGTTTGGTCTGAGCCTGCGGCATAAGCATAGTTAGCTGAAAGGTTCCAGATCAGGCGCGGACATTTTTGGTCCTTCGAACCGGATGTGAATTGCGTAAAGCCTTCCATTTATTTATTCATTTAATTTGTAATTATTTTTATTTTTTTTATTTTTTGTTTTATTTAATTTATAATGGCAAGCAAGGGTAAAGATATTGTAGGTGATGAGACAAGCGCAACGAGGCGTAATTTTACACGTTTGGTGAATAAGCGAAATGCTTTATTTTCTAGATTACAAGGTATTTATAATCTATCGTTGAAAGTACCCGGTGATAGCGATAAAATTGATGATTTCTTGGCATCTTGTACTAATATAGAAAATTTACGTTCAGAATTCTCAACATTGATCGATGCTATTAGTGATTGTGAACAATTGTTAACCCCTGATTGTGAGCCTAGCTACCAGGCGTGGAGCTCTTTTGAGGATTTGTTCTGTAGAATAGTTCATAAACAACGCCAACTTCTTGCCGAGTCTACGTTAAAGCCTGGTATATCTCAAGCCGTTAAAACTAGTACTCCGCGTTTACCGCCTATAGAACTTTGTAGTTTTAACGGAGAGCCCAACCAATGGTTAGTATTTTATGAGAATTTTAAAAATAACGTACATGAAAATCCAAATTTATCAGATTCCGAACGAGTACAATATTTGGTCGGTAAATTGTCGGGTAAGGCATTATCAGCGTGTGCTGGCCTACCACCTATCGCCCAAAATTACCGTCCCATCTGGGATAATTTAGTTCTGAGATATAATGACACGCGTAATTTAGCAACAACATATTTAAATCAACTTCTTAATTTAAAATCAGTCTCAATTGGAAATTCAAAAAATTTAGATTATTTTATAGAAAATTTTTCTTGTGCCGTCTCAGCCTTAAAAGTACTTATCCCGGAAAATTTGGACGACTTCATGTTGATTCATTTAGCTATAAATAAATTAGATTCAGTTACAATAAGAGAATTTGAAATGGCCAATAGAAACTGCAAAAACCTACCCACATTTGACTCACTGGTCGCTTTCGTTCGAGAACAATCGAAAATTCTCGAACGATCGAGTAATATTGCTCCTGGTCTAGAACGGTCAGAATTAAAAAAACCGACATTTGCCGCGTCACGTGCAACGTCTTACAAACGAAACAGCAGCGGCGGTAGCCCGGTAACTAGGCCTACGCAATCTTACGTTTTAGCAACGGATTCGGACCATAGGGTTTGCGTTTTGTGTCGTGCTAGGCATGATTTCATGCACGACTGTGCTGTTTTTGTAAACAAAAGTGCATATGAAAAATTTAAATTTATTAAAAAACATTCATTTTGCACTAATTGTTTGAGTGTTGAGCATAAATATTTCAATTGTGAATCTAATATTGTGTGTAATCATTGTAATTTAAAACACCATAGTTCATTACACTATGGCAAAATTAATAACAAAAATGCTTCCGAGCGAGGCATCGAACCGGTAGTCCGCGAGAGTGGCACAAGCGGTGCGCTCGCGCAAGCGTCGACTTCGTCGCCGCCCGTGTCTCACTCGTTGATGACGTCAGCCGGGCTTGTTCCGATTCCGATCGTAGCTTCGTGCACGACTGTTCTTCTTGCGACCGCTTTGTTGAACGTGACCGATAAGTTAGGCCGCGTTCACACTATTCGCGCGCTTATTGATAACGCGTCGCAAGGAAACTTTTTAACTTATTCGTTATGTAAAAAACTTAATTTAAATATTAAATTTAATAAAATGTCGGTTAAGGGAATAGGTGGTTCTCTTAAATCTATAAAGGGTGTATCCTCGTTAACCGTCCGTTCACGTTTTGATTCTAAAATAGAATTTAATATTGAAACTTTAATTGTTGACCGCATAACGGAAAATTTGCCCACTTTAGCCGTCGACATGTCTAATTTAGAATATTTACACGGCCTGCAGTTAGCAGATGACTTATTTTATAAACCGAGTGAGGTAGATTTATTAGTCGGTGCCTCATTGTTTGCTGATATTATTATGTCACAAAAAATTAAGGGAAGTACCGGCTGTCCCGTTGCGATACAAACATTGTTCGGATTTATTGTTATGGGTAACGCACCTGTTTGTAATGTTAGTGATGTGACGTCATCGTTTTGTACTATAACTGAGCCATCAATTGAAACATTGATGGAACGATTTTGGCAATTAGAGGAAATCTCAGCCGATTCGTGTCTTAGTCTAGCAGATAGACAATGTGAAGACTTATTTATGTCTACATTGTCACGTGATGGTGGTAGGTATGTGGTGGGGTTACCATTTAGTCGCGATCCTAGTTTACTCGGCGATTCATTTCGTAGCGCTAAACGTCGCTTTCTCGCGCTTGAGAGACGATTATCAACTACGCCCGAACTAAGGGCGAGTTATAACGATATAATAAAAGAATATCTCGAGAAAAAATATCTGTCGTTGGTACCTAACCCTGATTTACATGACAGTTATATAATTCCACACCACTGCGTAGTTAGACAAGATAAGACCACTACAAAATTTAGGATAGTGCTCGATGCATCTATGAAGACTTCTTCTTCGCTGTCACTTAATGACATACTTCATTCTGGGCCTAACCTTCAAAACGACCTCTTTAAAATTATTTTAAATTTTAGATTGTTTAAAATTGCCTTTTCTGCAGATTTAAAACAAATGTACCTTCAAATAGGAGTTTTGGATAATCATCGCATGATGGCGCGGGTTTAGCGGACTGTATAAAAAAAAGCGAGGTTGCGGTAATCGCCAACTTAGAATTCACAGACGATACTGTGACAATTGGTGCAATCAACAAACAAGAGAGGAAACTGGTAAAGGAACTCACCTGATGTCCTCGGCACCAGCACTTGTAAATATCACTAATTTTGCGGGGTTTTTCTAATGCGAGTATAATAGCAACGATCGCGGCGATTTCTTCGTCGTCTTCTATGACGTCTCGAGAACAA
Source organism: Tinea semifulvella (assembly GCA_910589645.1). Taxonomy (NCBI): domain Eukaryota; kingdom Metazoa; phylum Arthropoda; class Insecta; order Lepidoptera; family Tineidae; genus Tinea; species Tinea semifulvella. Next base: position 3,875,001 of record OU342609.1, read on the forward strand.
CGACTGCGCGACCACGACTGCCGTCGCACACACGGCGGTCCGTCATATATTTCTTCTTTTCAGGTGCGCAAGCGCAGCGTGAGCGGGATGGGTAATGTAGAAAGGAAGCGGACAGAAAGAGACAGGACAAAGGTGTAGGGGTAACAAATTAGGACGTCTGTTTATGCACCGATAAATCACAATAACGCCTAACCATCCAAAATTGGTCGAATTACTTTTAATTATTGGCGATCGGCGCGAACATTCCCCCCAGCTTGAAGCGACCCAGTCCTTCAAATTCACGAAACGAGTTACATTACCCACGTATGCGAAATAAAACGAAATTAAATAATAAACTAACTAAACTAAATTAAACAAATTACAACTAAAGCGATATGAACGATAGCGAGTCGAACTATTGGGTAGGTAAAGGGCAAATCTTTACCACCGGACGACGAAAGACTCCTGATTTAGTCCGAACGTCGACAACGCGAACCACTCCATCCCTTCCAGGAAACGTATCCTCAATTATTCCAAGCGGCCAGGCAAGAGGCGCACAATTATCCGACTTTAGCAGAACGACAGTACCTTGCTGCATCGGCGCACAAGATTTAGTCCATTTCTTACGAGGTTGCAACGTGTTAAGGTACTCGGTTTTCCAGCGCGTCCAGAACGACTGCACGAGTTGATCGACTACGCGCTTGCGACAATGCAGATCCACGCTGCCTTTAGGTAAAACCTCTACGGGAAGTGACTTTAACGGTGTCAACGTTAAAAAATGTGCCGGCGTGAGAGCAAGGGGCTCCGATGGGTCAGAGCTCAAGACAGACAAAGGTCGCGAATTCAATATGGCCTCGATTTCAGTAAGAGCGGTACCCATCTCTTCGAAGGTTAGTAGTTGGTTGCCGACAACCTTTGCGAGATGTAGCTTGACGCTACGAACATTACTTTCCCAAATTCCACCGAAGTGTGGCGCCGAGGGAGGGTTCAGCTTCCATTCTATACGATGCTCGCGGAGCTCACTGGCAAACTTATCCCAGTACTCGTTAGAATCCACCAACTTATAGATACTGGCTAGATATGACCTTGCACCTATAAAATTTGTTCCGCAATCCGAATACATAACCATAACGGGGCCTCGACGTGACAAGAAACGTTTAAATGCATTTAGGAAACAAGCAGTACTTAAATCCGATGCTAACTCGATATGCACCGCCTTTGTGACGAGACATACAAAAATACAAACGTACGCCTTGATACTGTGCACCCCACGACGACGATAAGGGACGACGTGAAGCGGCCCGGCAAAATCCACCCCCGTGTGACAGAAGGCCTTAGCTTCTCTCACCCTGCATGCGGGCAGGTCCGCCATCATAGGGAAAGTGGGCCTGGGGTTACATCTATAACAAACATTGCACAATCGCACTCTCTTTCGAACGATATTACGTGCCGACACGATCCAATATTTTTGTCGCAACAAAGACATTAACAATTGGGGCCCGGTATGCAAGTATTTGCGATGATAACTATCAATTATTAAATCAACCATATGTCCACGATTCGGGAGTATAATAGGATGTTGACCGTCATAATCCAACGCGGCGTTCGTCAAACGACCCCCGACTCGAAATACACCACCGTCTAAAAAAGCATTCAGCCTGCGAAACGCTGGTGATAACGCGCGACCTGCCTTAGCATTCAAAAATTCTTGTGGGAAATAAACCTGCTGCAACTCTTTTATTAACGCCAATTCAACGATTAACAAATGTGACACTTCGAACTTACGCGGTAGTTTTCTAGCAAAGCGAAAAACATAAATTATTATGTTCAATAATTTTGACCAGGTAGACGCACGCGATGCGAGGGAATACAACAACGATGGTGACTCACGTCTTTCTGTAGCAACCAGAACAGTCGATTTACCTTCGGGGATTTCAACAACGACGCTCGGATCAAAGCGGTGAACCGGCCACTCTTCCACCGGGGACTGAGCAAATCGAGGTCCCGGAAACCACAATGGATGATCAAGCAACTGCGCCGGCGTCAACCCCCTCGACAGACAGTCGGCAGGATTTTCCTTACCCGGAATATGATAAAAAACGTCAGCGTCGACGTTATCCTGAATCTTTGTGACACGATTTGCGACAAAAGTTTGCCAACGAGATGGCGGCGAATGGATCCATGCAAGAGCGACCGTACTGTCCGAGAAGGCAAATATATTGTCTATTTTGCAGCGAGACAAATATGTGTCGATAACTAGGCGCATCAATTTGGACAATATTAGAATACCGCATAATTCTAACCTAGCGAGAGAAACAATACGAAGAGGTGCGACCCTCGATTTAGCGCAAACAAGATTAATTACGAAGCTATTATCGCGCGGGTCGTACACGTGCAGGTACACTACCCCTCCGTATGCACTCTCCGACGCATCTGAAAATCCTAGAATAGTAACGACACAACCATCCCTGACACCCACGTGTCGAGGCAACCTTATTCCCTTGAGTTGCGGCAATTCAGTCTCAAACTGTCTCCACAATGTGATGACACTCTGTGGCGGCGTGACGTCCCAGTCGATATTATCTTTCCACAAAGATTTAATTATTAATTTTGCCAACAATGTCACTGGCGCGACAAACCCCATAATATCCCAAAGCCTGGCGACGGTCGACAAGATATTGCGTTTCGTACAAGCTCGCGATTGTACATTTATTGAGAAGGTAAACTCGTCTTCGAAAGGTAGCCATTGTAAACCCAATATCTTTAAATAACTATCTTCGCTAAACTCGACGATCTCAGCTAGACGACGGGCTACCGGAATCGATTCCATCACCTCGGGAGAATTGCTAGAAAACTTAACCAATTCGAACCCACCCGCAAGCGACAGCGCGATGAGTTGACTGGCAAGTCTCGTACCGTCAGCAACACTAACACAACTCGTGACGACATCGTCCATGTAGATGTCTCTCGCAGCGACCGCAGCGGCGTCAGGAAAGCGGTTCTGTTCGTCCGAAATAAGTTGACGAACAGTACGCATAGCGAGGTATGGACTACAGCACAAACCGAAAGGTACACGCGTCAATTCGTAAAGCTGAAGCGGCTCCTTAGGATCAAAACGGTATAACAAACGTTGAAAACGTCTGTGTTTTTCATCGATGAGTATGCGTAGGTACATTTGACGAATGTCAGCGCTAAAAGCAACGTGGAAAAGGCGAAAGTTCAACAATATTTTAAACAAATTGTTTTGCAGGTTGGGGCCAGTATGTAAAACATCATTTAACGAAAATCCCGAAGTAGTTTTTCTACTCGCGTCCAGGACTACGCGCAGTTTCGTTGTAGCTTTATCTCGGCGAGCTACGGCGTGGTGAGGGATAACATACTGTGGCAAATCCCCCTCCCTCGTATGTGCGACCGGAGTTAGATATTTTTTTTCCAAATAGTCTCTAATGACGTTGTCGTACTCTAATTTAAACGACGGATTCGATTGAAACTTACGCTCCAAAGCGTAAAACGAGCGAGTAGCGTTGAGCAAGGAATCTCCCAAAATCGATGCGTCACGCTTAAAAGGAAGCGTCAGCGTATAGCGGCCACTCGCGTCACGCGAGGTGGTGGCACGAAAAATAGATTCACACTCCTTTTCCTCCGAGGTGAGAGGGAGCGCGACATCCGGAACGTCCTCCAATTCGAAAAATTTATTAATATCTAATGATATATCAGTAGAACAAAAGGTGTGACTCATATTATCCCGAGGAACGTCCATTGCCGGAGCTTCTCCAACAATCAAATATCCCAATACAGTTTCGATAGCGACTGGTTCGCCAGGCGCGCGAGAGATCGTATTTGAGCGTAGTATTCGAGCGAATACCTCAGCTCCAACAATCATGTCAATATCTGCGGGTTTATAATAGCGACAGTCTGCAAGTGGAAGGCTATTTAAATAATTTAAACTAGAAAACATAACAGACGTGCTAGGTAATTTGCTCGTGATACGCGCGACTACTAACGGTTGGATCGTAAAACGGATAGAATCATCAAATCGGGAACGGATCGTTAAGGAAGTGGTTCCTAAAACGGGGTTGCTAACATCTCCAACCCCGGCAATATGCGTGATTTCCGGCGATCGTAATTGCAGTTTTAAATGATGACAACAAGCACTTGAAATTATGTCTCTTTGCGACGCACTGTCTACTAATACACGAATTGTTTGTTTATTCCCATCGGCATCCATCACGTTACATAAAGCTGTACCAAGCAAAACGGTTTTCGTATGAGAATTAATTTCGTCACGATATCCATTGACCGCGCATAAAGACACCGACGAAGGGTCGCCGCTACCAGAAGCGGCAATGGAAGACTGTATCGACTCAACCGACGGCTGCTCGACTACGGCAGCCGCGGGCGCAGGCGAGAGCGAGTTGGCGTTATCCATTCCAAAGTGTAACAGAGAGTGATGGGCGCTGGAGCATTGAAGACATTTATTTTGTGATTTGCATCTCCGAGCAACATGTCTTCCACTTAAACAATTTAAACATAATCTGTTCGCTTTAACGACTCTATATCTATCCTTAGGCGACATACCCAGAAACTGGCTACATTGATAAGGCTGTACGTGGTCGCTCGAATCGCAAACAATACATGAACCACGGCTGATATTCACGAAAGTCTTAGTAACCGTTGATCTGGGAGGTCTGTTATGACCATACGACGACGATGGTTTGACAGAGCTACTAGCGCGGAGCAAGACTCGCGATTGTTCTCTAATAAACTCGACAAATTGCGACACGGGTGGAAATACATTCTTATGCGACAACGACATTTCAAATGATTTGACCGTTTCCACGTCTAGGTTTTTCGTACCTATATAAATAAAAACAAAATCCAATAAACTATCTAGGTTTAACTGCTTTAAAGCACAAATTAACGAGGCAAACCTATCAATATAACTTTCTAGGTTCGTTGGATTCGCATTTCCGACATTTGGCAATTTGAACAATTGGTCCAAGTATGTCGACCCCAAAAGCCTTTTGTCGTTATATTTATCCACGAGGGTTGTCCACAGAACTGTATAGTTCTCGGCTGTAGGTAGGAACCCGTGGCAGATATTCTGTGCCTTTCCCGTTAGCTTGCCGACTAAGTATTGAATTCTTTCGCCGTCAGACAAGTTTTTATTTTCGTGGATAACCGTCCTAAAGTTTTCGTAAAACGTAGGCCAATTTTCGATTTCACCATTAAACGAGCATAATTCTAGGCGAGGTAGTTTGGAACGGTGTTCAAGGGTTTGGGTTTTACCCACATTCGATTTCGATTCGTTACGTGACGAGAGAATGCATGCTTCCGTGTATTTTATTTTCGAGAATAAATCTTGGAACGAGTTTAATGCTTTGTAATTCGGTTCCTTATCAGGATGGAGGGCTAATTCGATTTCAACTTTTTCATCTAACATATTAACGAATTCGGAACGTATTAAATCGATAGTCGAAGATTTAGTCATAAATATACTGGACAATTCTTCACTTTCCTTCACATCGCGAGTGATACAATCATAGCATGATTGTATTTGGCTAAAATGAGCCGACAATTTTGCGTTTACTTTTCTTAACTTCAGTTCTAATTTCGCATCTGACGACATTTTAGCGATTTTACTTATTTTAATTTAAAAACGAAACGAACCAATGCGGCCGAAGTGACCAACTTATGATGGCGCGGGTTTAGCGGACTGTATAAAAAAAAGCGAGGTTGCGGTAATCGCCAACTTAGAATTCACAGACGATACTGTGACAATTGGTGCAATCAACAAACAAGAGAGGAAACTGGTAAAGGAACTCACCTGATGTCCTCGGCACCAGCACTTGTAAATATCACTAATTTTGCGGGGTTTTTCTAATGCGAGTATAATAGCAACGATCGCGGCGATTTCTTCGTCGTCTTCTATGACGTCTCGAGAACAACGACTGCGCGACCACGACTGCCGTCGCACACACGGCGGTCCGTCATATATTTCTTCTTTTCAGGTGCGCAAGCGCAGCGTGAGCGGGATGGGTAATGTAGAAAGGAAGCGGACAGAAAGAGACAGGACAAAGGTGTAGGGGTAACAAATTAGGACGTCTGTTTATGCACCGATAAATCACAATAACGCCTAACCATCCAAAATTGGTCGAATTACTTTTAATTATTGGCGATCGGCGCGAACATCGCAAGTATCAGCGAATATTGTTTCGTTTTCATCCTAATGATGAATTAAGGGTGTACGAATTTAATCGTGTAACGTTTGGTTTACGTTCAAGTCCGTTCCTAGCTATACGCTCCGTGCGGCAGCTAGCGGTGGACGAAGAGCACCACTTCCCACTGGCAGCGGCCGCTATCCGACGTGACACATACATGGACGACGTGTGCTCCAGTGTGACGTCAGAGGCGGAAGCCAGACAAATGTATGACCAACTTGTAGCCATTTTTAAAGGCGCTGGATTTGAAATAGTTAAATGGTCATCCAACTCGAGTGAGTTGTTGTCTCACATTCCCGAGTCTCATCATCACAGCCAGGTGATGAGTTTTAGTGATCACCCTAACCTTAAGATATTAGGTTTGCAGTGGTCGCCAGTCACTGATTTATTTTCTTATAAAATAAATATTACCTCGGACGTGTGTTCGAAACGGAATATTTTGTCCACAATTGCCCGTTTATGGGACATCATGGGTTTCGTGGCCCCAATAATTGTGTATGCCAAGCTTATTATTCGTGAGCTCTGGATGTTGAAGTTGGATTGGGACGATAGTCCGCCTCAGCATATTGTTGATATGTGGCAAACATTTGAAGCCGAGCTCCCGTCGTTGACAAAGCTGCAGATCCCGCGGCACGTGGGGGTTACGCCACCGTCTGTTATAACGCTGCTGGCGTTTGCAGACGCATCAGAGAAGGCGTATGGTGCTGTCGTATACATGCACGTCCAGCATGAACAGGCCGCCCCTACCGTTCAGTTGGTGTGCGCCAAGTCTAAGGTGGCTCCGGTGCAGTCGGTTACGATACCACGTCTGGAACTCTGCGCGGCGGTCCTCATGTCAAAGCTTGTGCGTGTCGTTGTTGACACATACACTCCGCGAGTTAAAATTTCGGAAATATTTGCCTTTTCGGATTCCACAGTCGCGCTTTGTTGGATTCACTCCTCGCCACAGAAATGGCAAACATTTGTAAGTAACAGAGTCGCTAAATGTCATGAAAATTTGGCACCTTCTTGTTACTTCCATATTGCCGGCAAAATGAATCCCAGTGATTGCCTCTCGAGGGGGCTCACTCCGGCTCAACTGTTGGATCATCCATTATGGATCAATGGTCCGCATTGGGCGTACTTGCCGAGAGAGAATTGGCAAATTGTGCCGTTCGAACCTCAACGTTCTTCAGATGTCCCTGAAGCTAAATCAGTTGCATTACATGTAGTCGAGTCGTGTGACGTAAATGTTCTTTATGAGCTGTCACAACGCTGTTCCTCGTGGAAAAAAATGCTGCGTGTAATTGTTTATGTATTTCGTTTTATGCATAAATTAAAACGTGACGAACGTATCACTGTCTCGGACTTAGATTTTGCCGAGTCAGTTATTGTTAAAATTGTACAAAATGTCCATTTCTCGGATGACGTAATAAATGTCAATGCGGGTAAATCTTGTACACCAAGAATACGTAAGCTCAACCCTATAATTGTTGATGGTATTTTAAGAGTAGGCGGTCGTCTTAAACATGCCGACCTTAGTTTTTGTCAGAAACACCCTGTTATTCTGCCCCGACGCGACCATATTATTAATTTATTAGTGTCCCATTATCACCAGAAACATTGTCACACTGGTTCACATTTATTAATGTCCATACTCAGACAACGTTACTGGATATTGTCCGCGCGTAGTATTGTTAGGAGCGTTGTACAAAAATGCAACTTTTGCTTTAAGGCACGTCCTAAGTCAACGTTTCCAATGATGGCCGATTTACCAGCGTGTAGGGTGCAGAAGGCTAACGCGTTTGAGCATACCGCCACTGATTATGGTGGGCCCATAGACATAGTGCTAGCTCACCGGCGTGGTGCTCGCCGACAGAAGGCCTATCTTTGTCTGTTTGTCTGTCTAGTGACGCGCGCAGTACATATTGAGGTGGCACCTGATTTAAGTACGGAATCTTTTTTGTCGGCGTTTAAACGTTTTATATCTCGCCGCGGTTCTTGTTTACATTTATACTCGGATAATGGTACGAATTTTATAGGCGCAAGAACTTACTTGCATGATTTATATACATTATTAATCTCTCGCATTTTTGTAGATTCTTTTGGTCGTGAGTTAGCGAATAGTCGCATAAGTTGGCATCTGAATCCACCTGCGGCCCCACATTTTGGTGGGCATTATGAGATTTATATTAAGGGCTTTAAAACTCATTTGCGTCGAGTTATAGGCAACCAATTATTAACATACGAGGAGTTACTCACAGTTCTCACTCAGATAGAGGCTGTGTTGAACTCGCGTCCACTTACATTATTAACTGATGACCCAGACGCCCCTGGTGCATTGACACCTTCACACTTTTTAATGTCTTGTCCATTAACTCATTTGCCTGCCTATGATATGTCTGGGGAAAACCCTAATTTGTTGCGGCGATTTCAATTAGTAGACCAATTGGTGCAGTCTTTTTGGCGGAGATGGAGCACTGAGTACCTACATCTTTTGCAATCGCGGCAAAAATGGAATACTCCTGCTGAACCATTGCGTGTAGGTACGATAGTTCTTATCCGGCTGGATAATACACATCCGTTGCAGTGGCCGTTGGGGATCGTGGTTGAGGTATACCCAGGCGGCGACGGTGTAGTTAGGTCAGCGTCAGTTAAGACTCAAAAGGGCATTTATACGCGTCCTGTTGTGCGCCTGTGTCCTCTCCCTTCTCAGTAGGGAAGGTGAGGTAGTTAATGTATTTTTATTATTATTATTTTTTATTCAACCTTAGTATTACTTTAATTTTAGTCTAACTTAAATATCCTATAAGATACGGTCTTGAGGAAAAATGTTGTGTATTTTATTTGTTTGAAGAGTTCAACCCTTCAAGCCCGGGGGGATGTTTACGCCATTCACATTGTTTATTTTAATTATTATGGTATGAGCAATTTATTTTCCCTCCTCCTCCTTTCCAAGTATGCCACTAGATGGCGCCACACGTTTTAAAAATGGACAATTATTTTTATAATATTCATGACGTTTTGATACCTTCAAAGTGAACATTAAATTTGTTTTCTTGTAAGCTTGTTTACTTTGGGGAATCAGTTGCGAGTTGCACGCCAGCGAAAGGACATAATAATCGCGCGCGGTTGTCTGTGCTGGAATTCTGCGGTACTTTGTGACTCGGTTGTGTGAGCATCGTATAGCACTTGTCTAAATTGGTGACGTCGAGTTTGCTGATTATCCTGGCCAGGATAGGTGTTCCGGAAGCTGTGAAAAGGTATGTGGCATACTTTCCTTTAATAAGTGACCTCTCCGATTTACCGTCTTCTTATGAACTTTACCTCTGTGTCCGGATTGCTCATAACCATTTATTTTAGAATTTAAAATACAGTCCACTTCTGCCTTTGTGCGCGTTTGGTCTGAGCCTGCGGCATAAGCATAGTTAGCTGAAAGGTTCCAGATCAGGCGCGGACAGTGGGTTTAAATATTTTTAAACATATTAACCGTAATTAAGAAGCCGAACACATCCTTCAAATTTCTTCTTCTTAAATTTATATTGGTGAATGTCTAAACACCTAATTGTGGTACATATATTAGATAAGTTATAATTATACTATGTAATGTGTGTGATAATATATGTACTGCTGTGTGTATTATATAAATAAATAAATAAATATTAAGTGAACAATAATTGCTACCAAGAATGGATGAAGCTGAAGGCTGAATGAGAAAAATTAAAGACTTGTTGAATGCGTTTTCCGATTTTTATTCAGCAAAAGCTGTCTGTCTATATTTGGATGACCCAGATATTTCGCATACGCTACGGCTATACGAAATAATATCAATATTTTACATTTAAAAAGCTTGTACACACCGGTACAGAACCCGGCATTAATTTATATTTAATCACGGTTTTATTTAGCGTTATATATGAGCAGTGGTGACTTGGTTGTAAGAATGCTTTCCATATCCAAGAAGAAGACAAATTTTTAAGCATTCAATGGATTCACCGTGCGGGTGCCGGGTTCATCGGGTGCGGGTAAGAGATGAGAAGAATGTTGTCTCGGGCTTGCGACCGACAATAGGCTGGTTTAAAAAAGGTGGCCTACATTATAAAATTAACATGGTGGCTCGGTTATAAGAACACTTTCCTTAAATCCTACAAGGTCGGTTCAAATGGTTCAAATCTTTCCGGCATGTACCAATAAGAAATACACTTTACTTACGTACATTTGTCATAGTAGTTCCCGTGCCTCGGAGAGCATGTTTAGCCGTCTGTCCCGGTTTCACTAATACCCACCAACTTGTGGAAATGTTAATAAATTGTCATTAAAAAAATTACATCAGATCATCGCCAACCCGTCTGGCTAGCGTGGCGAGTGTAGACCAAATTGTCCAGATATATGTTCTGAAAGGCCCATCTTTAACAGTGGAGGTCTAGGGTCTGTAATAATAATAATGACAAATTTGATATTCCACCCTTGCCAACCGGTCTAGTCAGCTTAGCGAGTGTAGCCCAAATTCTCCAGAGCTGGCAGTTTTTTCAAAGGTCAGAGGGGAAATGCTGAGTGTATTTGCTTTCTTGCCACAGGGAAATGATTTGGTAAAGCTATTTGACTAAGTATAACCTAAAAAACAAGAATGAAATCTATATAAGGCAAACCAGGTTGAAAAAAACGTTTAAACAAGGTTTGCCGTTGAAAATTACATTATACAATAAACTACCTGAGATTATAACTAGACTACAAGCAAGTGAATATCTTGTTCAAAGGGTCAGCCTCGCTGTTCAGCGGGGGAACGCAGCGAGTGTCCTCGGCACACTACGCCCATCGAATAGTCGTAATTTTATTTATTAATTTTTAGTTTTTATAATTTAGTTCTTAATTTATTTATTTTTTTAATCTTTGTACTTTACTCCAAATAAAGAGAAACTAATATTATTCCGTAAACAAAATTGAAACTTTTTTTCCAAAATAAGGTTATAAAAAAACCTGTCAGAATTTATTGACATGCCTTTGACGGAAAATTATTTTAAATAGTTGTATAGTTTTGTGGTCTTATGCCTTCTACTGTATTGTGTTCCTATGCTCCTTTGTCTACGATGCATGGTGTTAATAGCATTATTGTTATTATTTTAAAATTTGTTAACTGACATACCAAAATATAGCGATTGTTATATAGGTGAAATATACAAATATTTATTTTGTTAGTAAAAAATATTATTTAAATTTTGTTATTAATGTAGTGTAATTTATATTTTATATAATTTATATTAGGTATCTTTTTAGTTTTTCTATTTCCAATTCATTTTAAGTTTTTCTGTTTATTTAGTTATTTTTTTGTTCCTTAAAATAATTTTTCATATGTAGGTTAATTATCATATAGCTCTGAAAAGGCTGTAGGGAAGTTTATATGTAATTAAATATTTTACGAGATATTCAGGTATCACGTTCAAATAGCTCGCATTCTCCGATCAAGCGAACAAATATTTGGCATAACTTCCTATTTATCCTACTAATATTATAAATGCGAAATATTGTAAGGATATATGTATGTTTGTTGCTCTTTTACGCAAAATCAAAGTCAAATTTAAATTATTTATTGCATAAGACATGTTAAGTGGGTTTAAGTTATCCCTCTCGCTCGCAAAATTAAATATTATAAAGAAATTAAAGTATTAATTTAGTACATCAACTTTCCATTAAATATAATTACATTTTGAAAATACTTTGTGTGCATTTTGAGAGCAACCTGTTTTAAATATTATAAATAATACCTATGAAATTAAATAAGAATTACACTTACGACATTTGTCATAGATTTAAAACACCACCATTTTCGTGTCTCAGAGAGCGGGTTGAACCGTTGCTAATTTTATGGATTTTGTCAAGAAAATGTAAAGATGAACCTTGCCAACCCGTCTAGGCAGGCGTAGCGGAGTAAGGGCCATTTCTTTTTTATTTTTTTTATATTTATACTAGCTCGACAGGTGACCTTGCGCCCACCAGATGGTAAGTGACGCGCAAGGTCCATGAATGTTAGCAACTGGAATCAGGCAATCATGACTGACATCAATCCCTAACATTATGCCGGCTTCACTGGGCATGACGGCAATTCGAGCCTGATTCCGAAATGTGTGGATACACTTTACTGGGTTTATCGGCTCGAACGGTGGATATACATCCCTGCCCCGGCAGACTGGGAAATAATCACCATCAGCCACCAATTATGTTCTGGATCTCCAGCAGTGTAGTTTTCAAAATAAATAAATAAAATAAAATGCGTTTATTTCGGAATAGTACCCATAGCGGGGAGTTACATAGTGTTTGCTTATTCTATATTAGTAACAAGATGACATTTATTTTTTATATTTGCCTTCCCCTCTTAAAGCAGACGGACAGACAGTCGGGTCGTCCAGGCCCGGATGTCTAATGGGCCTGGGTTGGGGATGGGAACATTCCCCCGTTCTTCCCAGCAGGATCTCAGCGAGTAATCACCCGCTGGTAATTCATGCACTTTTAGTGCTGGGCACCGTTACTGGTATAACAGTGCCTGTATGGCTCACGAGCCCAGGGGATCTGGGTTCGGGTTCTTCAGTTCTCCTCCAGGAGCACTTCTCTAGGAAGTGATCTCCCGTTGGGGGGCCGAGCGCAAGACGGAGCGACATTCTGGAGATGCTTAAAGTGTGCGTTGTCGGCCCATACGTCTAGTCAGGCCAACGACAAACTCTTCAATAGTAGGCATCTCCAGATCGTAAAGCACTGGGCACATACACGTTAGTATGTACCCAGTGCCCCATGATAAAGGCAATCTGGCTTCTCACTAACTGTTTTAGGACTCTGTGTTTTACATGGGCGAAGTCGGGTCAAACAGCTTGTTTGGTTCTAATTAAGTTACGCAGCGTCGTTTTAACTTATTACCACTTTAATTATGCTAACAATTTGAAATACCGTATCGTTATTGTCTTTGAGCAGTAGAATAAAACGGTGTGTCTGACACAGTGAGATTCATTCAACATTATTGCAAATTTCGTTTGTAGTATAAAATTTATAGTACCGTAAAATAGTCAAAGAGATAATAAATAAATAAATAAACAAAAACAGTACTATCAAGTGTACCGCCGGCTATATCTATTAAATATTTGACATCAGTTATTTTGCGTCAAACTTCCAATGGAAGTAGATGAAAAATTTGACACATGACGTCATATATGCAATCAAACAGCTAATATATTGCCGTATCAATAATAACACTTTGTGTAGCATTGACCGAAACCCAATTAGCAAAATCTTAGAACATAGAAGGTTGTCAGATTGAAGTCAAGTGTAACGAATAAAGACGAAATATCTAAGCTAATTAAGTCACATACTACGAAGTTTATAGCGTAGCACTTTCGTAGTAAATGCCCGTAGAGACTGAAGTGTAAGATTTTGCTACGATATTGTGCTACGATCGCGGGAATGCTATTACGAACGATAATTTGGCCACTCATCCTTTCTGTGACCATAAAGTTGGCGGGCTAAATATTTATTTAAATTTGAGATTTAAGTTTAGTTGGATTTTTTTGGAATGTTATATTTTATAGAGTTCAACCCGCACGATATGACCCTATAAGTATTTTATTTAGGGAATTCGAATAGAAATGGGATTCAAAATAGAGAAACAAAAATGGTGTTTAAGAATATTGACATAATATAAAATTAAACACCTAATTATAAATAATATTAACTACAATAAAACCAAAATTATAACCGTCCGATGGATTCTTTGAGCTAAATATTCTCTGCTTAAGGCCGGTAAATAACCTGTAACCTACCCACTTCAAATCAAATCAAATTAAATATATTTATTGTGATATAAGTACATATAAGTCATATTTTTATTTTGTAAATTTAATAGTTTTTGTTAATTTTTTTGTTTTTTTTGTTTTAACAGTAGAAGTTTTTAATTTCTTCTTCTTCTTTTTATATTGGTGAATGCTGTGACACCTAATTGGTACATATATTAGATAAGTTATAATTATACTATGTTATGTGTGTGATAATATATGTACTGCTGTGTGTACTAAATAAATAAATAAATAAATATTTTTATAACATGCTAAATAACTCCGTACGATAGAGTGAAGTAAGTAATGTGTCGGCACACTTCGCGAGGTGACCCCGTGCTAAAGTTAAGCATGATTACCCTATCGTTACCAACATACCAAAATTTTAATGTGGTAATGTTTAGTTTATAAATAATGCGTTATTGGATTAGCAACTAAATACATATATAAAAGATAATACTCATATAATACATATATTTTAATAGTAAATAAAATAAATGTTCTTATTAAATTATTCTTATTAAATATTCTTATCAAACTATATAATGTTTTCGGTGTTCGGCTATATCGTGCGATTTATCACGGCGTTAAATCCGATTTATTACTTGATGACATCTCTTGACTGAATTTTTGTTTTCATTATTTCAATCGCTTCACGTACTATTCTAGAGTTCAGTGCCTCCGTGGTCCAGCTTATAAGTCCGTGTATTTAGACACAGAGGTACCGGGTTCGCAGGACACAATCATATTTATTAATTTTAATAAATATATTTAATTTATTTGTGATATTTTCCGAGTTTTATACTCTAGAGACATCGATATAGTCGTGTATATACTCGTACGAGTGTACACCTACCTATTCTAATGGTAGCAACTGACAGAAGCCACTGATGACCGCCATTACCATTAGTCTCTACCATTATTGTCGACGTTGGGAGGCCGAGCGCAAGACGGAGCGATATTGTGGAGATCTTGAAGTGTACGTTGTCGGCCCGATAAAACATAGTCAGGCCAACGACAAACTCTTCAAGATCTCCAGGTCTCAAGCCCGCACTCTGAGCGATATGTTCTGCTGACTTTGGATCTTGTCCCTGTTGGTCTTGGCCAGAAGGTGGTGCCAGGCTGGCGCGGCATAGGTGAGACGAGCAAGAATGAATGGAATTCATATCAGGACGTAACATGGCTAGGGCCGCCTTTGCCTGATTGACAGCGTGGCAGGCATTTTCACTTATTGTTAACGTCCTGTTAATGATACAGCCCAGGTATTTGTCGGTCAGAGTCCACTCGATCTTCTGCTCCCAAAGAATGGTATTAATAATCAAAAGTTACAAAACGCCTGGCGCCATCTATTATCGATTACAAAAACTACATAACAATTGCTTCGCAAATAAAACCTTTTGCACGATTTCTGAACGTTTAATATAACTCTAACGAATAAAAGAGAATAATGGATGGTGTTGGTAGACAATTTGTTTAAGTAATGTTGAAAAGTATAAAAGAGATAGCAAGCTATTTGAAACGTCGTTTACTGTTAGTAGGACTATATTTGCGCAGTGCGTTGATCATGTTTGAATACAAACTTAATATCAAATAATTGTTTCATTTTATCTTACAATGCCTTTTTTAACGCCTTAAACAACTAATAAGTTTGGCAATAGCACGCAATGTACGACGAATAGTTACATGGATCCTTTGTATAAATAAAATAATGCGTGGCTGTCAAAATTTTATCTGTCATTCGAACAGTCAACAGAGAAATATTTAACCCGCTTGTGGCGCTTGTGCGCGAGTGCGTCAGTCGGCGTTTCTTTATCTTTATCAATAATTAATATATATTACCATGTATCACATTTAATTAGATTCGTGTATAAATTAGTATTATAATTATTAATATAAGTTAACACAGAACTGTCACAGTAACAATAAAATGTCATTTATTAATGTCAAGAAGCAATATTTGGCAATCGGGATGCTGGTGTTTGTGTTATTATTTATATTTAACAATAAGCCTTCTTTTCAATGTCAATTTTCGCCAGAAGATACGACTTATTCTCCTACAATTTATGGTGTGACTCCGACTTACGCTAGACTTGCTCAAAAGGCGGATTTGACAAGGTAAGAATATTTTTTTAAATCGTGAGTATTCTGCCCTTGATTACCTCAAATGTTAAAAGCTTCTGCATTCAGGGTTATTTAAATTATAATGTACTGTTATTAGGCAATACATAAAAGTGTAGATGAGATTCTCTGTAGAGGAATTTATTATTTTCCTTTAAGCATCTTCAGATTTTCCCATATAGGATAAATTTATTTTTTTATTGAAGAAACCCTTCTTGTTGGTTGGCAAGGGAAGTTTATATACCTATATTTTTTATAATTATTATATAATGATAGTTTTTATTCTTTTGTTTAGATCTTAACTTTTTTGTATTAATAGAATAAAAAGTGTAAATAACCTCAATCAAAATCTTACCTCTGCTTATAAATCTGCTAGGCTAAAAAAAAGCCATTCAAAAATTATATACTGCAATAATAATTGCTTAATTTCTAGACTATCCCAGACCTTGATGCTTGTGAAGAACTTCCACTGGGTTGTAATTGAAGACTCTGACACTAAAACCAAATTAGTGTCAAACCTACTTCAGGAATCCACTCTAAAATACACACATTTAAATATCAAAACTCATAAGGCTAAACATTCTATGGTGAGTATTATTGGGTACTAGGTGTTTGATTCAGCTATACCCACATAGATTCAGAGAGAAGAAAGAAGAAAAATTTCTAAGCATTCCATGGATTCACCGTGCGGGTGCCGGGTCCATCGTGTGTGGGTAAGAGATGAGAAGAATGGTGTCTCGGGCTTGTGACCGACAATAGGCTGGTTTAAGAAAAGAAGGCCTCCTTTTTTTTATTGTGCGATAATAAGCTCACCATCCACCATTCTACTTCTCTCCCTACCCAACCAAATACTGTATTATTCCGTTAATGCCGTCTTGAAGAAAAAAATCTCAAATGACGTAAGATTGCTTGTCTTTTTAAGTATTTTGGGTGCAGAGTGCAAAGTCATTCCTATTTACCCAATTTTACGTTATCGAAGATAGCAACTGATTTACAGTTTGCCTGCTGTTGTATGTCAAATTCGTCAGCCTGTTGTCGTATGTAAACAGTGCCCACTTATCTCTCCACTACTCGATGGTTCCATCCCATTCTGCATTGTCCCGTATGTCTAGAACCCAAAATAATTAAAATTGATTTTCTTTTTGATTATTGAAGATTTAAGCATAAATAATCTTTAGTCGAAAATTTTATGCAATGGCAACAAAGATGTTTAATAAGCTTGCAGTTACTATAAGGGAGCTGGCACTACAACTGTTCAATTTAAGAGTCAAACAAATGCTGGTTAATAAATGTTTTTATTTGACTAAAGAATACCAAAACACCAAGATTGACAAAGTCATGTTTCTGGCAAATGAATTATTTCATTTCATTTATGACTTGCAGGGTTATTCACAAGATCTGTGCATTTTTGAGATTAAGAATCATGGAACATCAAAAATCTATCATTGTGTATGTTAACAGTTTTTTTTTTTTTTTGTTGTGTTCCTAATACCTCCTATTATATTAATGAATAATAAATGTTGCATTCAATAGTAATAACAGTTATACAAAATGTGTTACTAACAATTGATGGATGTAAAGTCCGAAATAAAAGGTTATTATTATAAAAAAAAAAACAGTTTTTTAACTAACAATTAATTGGTATAAAACATTTTTTTGGTTTAAAGAACACAATCAAATATTAATATACAATGCCTATTGTAAAAATAACTTATTGGGGAAAGAGTGGCTACTCACGTAAAAAACCTGCTGTATACTTAGCATAGCCAGTAGAATTGTATGTTCTAAAAAAGACTGTAAAGTATCATCACGACCGTTTCCCTTTCAGGATGGTTAGAACCACGCTTATAAATAAGCAGATTCACATTTAGCCATCTTTACTATGGGCCAATCATGACAAGTGGCAAGCTTGTCGATGTCTCCAGCGTACCAAACTCAAGAAATATCACAAATAAATTAAATATTAATTAAATGTATTTATTTACATTAATAAATATTTTTGTGTCCCGACCAGGAATCGAACCCGGTACCTCCGAGTCTAAGTCCACGCAGTTAAAAAAAGACTGAAACATGATAAAGATAAACATTTTTTCTTTATTACAAGTGGTTAAAATCAGGCACAAAACTCTTATAAAGCTTCAGATTTTTTTAAACTTATATTCTATTGCCCCCATAGTATAGTGGTTAAAAATAATAATAATATAATTGTTTATTGCACACAAAATATAAAATAATGTACATAGGCGAGCATAATACCGTTAGGTTCTCTACCAGCTGACCTTTGAGAGAGTGAGAAATTATTATAATGGGTGCAGAGTAAAAAATAAAAATAATATTAATAGTTTAAATCAATCATAAATATACCATAGTAAGTATAAATAACATACCAATATATAAATATGTCATACAATAAAATAAATACTTAAATTTGTTTTAGGTAAATAATCAATAACCTATTGGTTTTCACTTATTTATTATTATTGTTATTTTTCTTTTATTTTTGCTAGTCACAGTTCAATTGCACTATTAATTTAAATCTAATTACTATATTTTACTCTTATTTCTGTTTTAATTGTATTGTCTAAATAATATAAAATCTCTTTGGCTTGTGTTCCACTATTGCTACTTTGTTTATATATTTAATATAATAAACTGTGATTTTTTAAAAATAAATAAATACTAATATAATAATTATCTATGCCAAGATGTGGAAATTAGATATCTTTTTGTTTTTTGAAAAGTATGTAATTAATATATTTAAAGACGGAGCCTGTCTAATTGACAAAGGTAGCCTGTTCCATTGGCGAGCTGCAGAAACAGTAAGAAAATCTGAATATCTGCTGAAAGAGTAAAGAGGAATTGAAAGTTGATTGTTGTGAGTAGAGCGAAGGGAGTGGGAGTTGTGCAAGTACTCTAAACATATGGTTTAAATTATACTTTTATATTTTTGTATTGCTTTTTTGTTATTTCCCAACAGTGTCAACATGTGTTAAAAAAAATAATTGCCTTAATTATCAAAATTTTTATATATTATTTTAGGCTAGCGGTGTAGAACAACGCAATGTGGCACTAAAATGGCTCCGGGACCATTTGGAAGAAATTGAAGACAAGAAAGGCGTTGTATACTTCATGGACGATGACAATACTTACTCTTTAAAGGTTTTCGATGAGGTAAGAAAATATAAGCTTTAAATTAATTTAAAAAATCCATAATAATTCATGGATTCATTTTGTGTGATGCTGGGTTCTTTTTGTGTGAGGAAGACAGGAGAAGAACTACAAATTGCCAATTGTTGATGCCAAAATTCTTCAAAATCGTCCTGAAAGACGGACAAACTTATTCAAAGAAATTCTTTATTGCGATAAAAAATAATTGTACACGGGCCTAATGACTAAGCATTTTCTAACTACCAACCTTTGGGAGCGTCGAGAGATAACAATGAAGTGTGCAATTACATATACAGAATATATATATATATATAAATATACATATAATTTAAAATAAGTACACTCATAGATAAAGTAACAGAAGATTTAGAATAATATTAAGAATTAAATATATAAGATAGATAAATTAAACTAAGAGCCACTATTAAGTTAGTGTGAGAGGATTTCCAGCAAAATGTTTGCACCGCTTACTAAAAGAATTAGGTCTAAGCAGGTCTGCTGTTAATACATTTATGAAACGAGCTTTCATGGCAGCATTAATGGAATCATACAGTATTTGCTTGAGTAGAGTCTTGTTGTTGGTTGCAAGCCCGAGACACCATTCTTCACATCTCTCTTTTCTGATGATGGTAATTGTCCTAGTCTGTCAGAGCGGGGAAGTATACACCGTTCTCGTACCAATAAACCCAGCTAAGCCGGCATAGTGTTATGGACTGATGTCAGTCATTAGTGTCTGATTCCAGTTGCTAACATTCATGGACCTCGCGTGACACTTAGCAACAGGTTTACATAACTAAAAAAATATATGTGGAAGTCTACTCTTGTGTTCTTGTGTGATTCTTCTGAGATGAAGAATGAATAAAAAAATATTTAACACAATCTGTCTTCTTTTATTTCAGAAATAATATCAAGGTGTGGTATTTTATATTTATTTTATCTTTTATAGAAGTGTTTGTTTTAAAACAAATATGTATGTTTTATAAACAAAATTTGTTTACTCAATACTTGTTGAATAATTATTTAATTAAATTATAACTAAACATTCCTGTTAGTATACATATTTACTGCCTCCATGGTCTAGCGGTTAAGTCCGTGGATTTAGACTCGGAGGTACTGGGTACGATTACTTACATATTAATATAAATTAAGTTAAATAACGAAAATTGACGAACCAGATAAATGTAATATGTCGTGATCGGTAAGAAGTGGCGCTCAATTGTCTCTGCCTACCTCGCAAGGGATTTGATGTGAAGATATGTATGTATGTAATTTAAATATGAGTCATGGGTGAATATTTTTATTAGGTTTTTGTTTTATTTTTAATTTAGTTTATATATTTGTATTAGCCTCGAGTTTGGTAAGTTAGTGACATCGGCGAGCTTTCCACTTGTCATGATTAGCCTAGTTTTTAAGCAAGTAATAATGTAACCGACCACTGGTTGTCCTAAAAATAAATAAAAAATAAATAATTTGGATTGTTCGAAAGAGAGGGATACGATAGGGTTACACCCTCCTAATAGGATTTAAGTTTGTAGCTACAATTACAACCAAATATGCGTTCATTATTCCAGATGAGAAAAATCAACAAGGTTGGAGTCTGGCCGGTCGGCATAGTAGGAGGAATGCGTGTCGAAATGCCTCTAGTGAAAAACAATAAGGTGTCCGGTTTCAATGCAGTCTGGAAGCCATTTAGACCCTTCCCAATCGATATGGCCGGATTCGCTATAAATTCTACACTGTTTTTGAAACATCCAAAAGCAAAATTCTCGCGAAAAGTGCAATCTGGATATCAGGTATGATATAATTATTCTCACATACACAGTCTGCCTCCGTGGTCTAGCGGTTAAGTCCATGGATTTAGACTCGGAGGTACCGGGTTCGATTCCTGGTCGGGACACAAAAGTATTTATTAATGTAAATAAATACATTTAAATAATATTTCATTTGTGATATTTCTCGAGTTTGGTACCCTGGAGACATCAATGTGCTTGCCACTTGTCATTATTGACCTATAGTAAAATTTATAAGCGTGGTTTGTGACCACCCCATGCATTACTTTTTTCACAGGAAATTGGCCTTTCAGAATGTGTATTTGGATAATTTGGCCTACACTTGCCAAGATGGCCAGACGGGTTGATGAGCGTCTGGTGTGATGATGTGAGATGATGCAGCAATTGATGATTATGTTGTATTTATATTTTTTGCCTTGTCACAATTGACCGGTTGGCCACCCCTGATATATATGATTGATATACAGTAAAAAATTTATATAACACTGAAGGGACTGTGCATTTTATAGCGTTATAGAGAGTTGTCCTAAAATAAGAAGAAAAATCAGATTATGAAGACAAGCTAAACCAACCAAAGCCAATTGATTTCGACGCTTTGGGGAGTTAGTCGTTAAATCGAGTGACGTTACATGGAGTTTACACTGTATCTTCAAAATGATCTTAATTTTATTCCCTAGCAAGTTATAATAATAATAGGTTATATTTCTCAAAAGGATTTGCAAGCTAGAGAAATGCAAAAACGTGAATGACCTTCGTCCGAATCTGGGTTAGTTATGTCTAATAGGTAATTATGCTGGTATCATTAACATTATATAGGTACAGTCAGATACAATACCTTAACAAATAACCACTTGGACCACATTTCTTTAACCAAATCAAATCATTTATTTCCTTAGGTTAGTACACAACACTTGAATATTGTCAATACATATATTTATATATATATGTTTATAAAAAATATACTATCAGCAGTCATGGCT
This sequence comes from Tinea semifulvella, assembly GCA_910589645.1. Lineage (NCBI taxonomy): Eukaryota > Metazoa > Arthropoda > Insecta > Lepidoptera > Tineidae > Tinea > Tinea semifulvella. Next base: position 3,897,050 of record OU342609.1, read on the forward strand.
GGACCGAATCTAACAACAATACAATTGTAATTAATAAAACATTGTTGCCATAAGCGAGCATTTTGTTCTTATTTACAACTAGATACTTATAACTTTATTCGTGGCTATAAAAAGGCCGGGTCAGCTTATAATCTAATAACATCTATGTCCTTAAATATAAATTCGTGGCTGTAAAATGGCCGTGTCTGCTTACAATATATAACTACTTATTACTAGGGTTTTACAATAAAATTATCCTACTAGAGATGTAGGTAGGCATATTTACCCGACTGCGCGACGCAAAGAAGGGTTGTGTTTATCAGTCTATGTATGTATGTTTGTTTGTTCCTTTGTGGCACACTGGAGAAAAAACGCGTTGGCACTGACTCCAGAGTGCTCGTACGCACTGACTCCAGAATGCCCGTACGCACTGACTCCAGAGTGCCCGTACGCACTGACTCTAGAGTGCCCCGTCCCCCGTGCAATCATTTTATTGAACAACGCAGTCTAATGAGAGCTTTGATGTATTCGCATCATCAGATGCAGAAATGAAACAGGTTGTCTTAAAGTACTTGGAACCATTATAGATGATCCAAAACTTGTCATTTAAAATTTGTATTATTTGGATGTAAATCTGTTATGTACTGTAAATAAATAAATAATTGTTGTTCACTGTACTCGATAACAAATGATTAGTTTAACAAAAAACGATTATGCCTCTTATTGCTATGTAATACAGTTTAATTTTGCACTTTAGCATTAATAAAATAATTTGAACTTTCACTGCTGGCGTGTTATCAGTTGTACTTCCTGTAATGTCATCCACCTTGTTTTTAATTATTATTGCTAGTTTTTGACCCGGCCCACAGTGATTCACCTAAAACATATCAGCTGGACGGTGAAGTAGGTACATATAGTTTAGAGATTCTAATACGTTTTATCAACTTAACAATTCCTTCCAGCTGTAAATATAGTAATAAACGACAATTGTAATTCTTAGTTACCATTTTTATTTTATTTTTTATGATGCCAAGGTCCATAGGTGGTATACGGTAATTAATTAAATAAATTGACTGATGATGGTAATTTTTCCACAATAAAATACACACGTTTTGGGATCAGAATTTATAATATATGTTTATGTATTATGTTAATGTTATCTATATGTGTATGTATTAATGTTATGTATATAGAGTATTTAAGTATATGTATGTTTATATAGGAATTGCTTACTTTTATGATATTTATTGGAATAAAAATAATTTCTAAATATCATTTTTACTATCCTCGATCTAACAAAGAAATCTCATTTGTCCCAACGGTCAACGGTCAGAGAATGCCTTTAGTTTAATGCAATTAGTACCAGGAATTGAACCCGCTACCTCCGAGTCTGTTGAATAAAATTGTGTTTAACAAAATTATGTAATCTCGTTGAGTTTATCTTACACGTGGAAAGGAAATGGTTGATCAAGTGTGGGTGGGGAACACAAGATCTAAATATAAACCAATAATTTATCAGTATGAACCTTGACCATGTAAAAAAAAAAAAAAAAATGCTAGTTCTTTTTATATTTATCCTCCACTGTTGAAGAAGGGCCTTCTAGAACATATATCTGGAGAATTTGGCCTACACTCGCCACGCTGGCCTGACGGGTTGTCGAGGATTTCATGTCAATCTTAAATCTAATTTTCACCATCTTACATAGTATACCATCTTTTTGAAAAGTGATCTGTTGGGCACTTGACAAATATCCACCGATAATTTGTTCCACAGATATGCGGCCACTACTTCAAATGAGTTAGATTTAAATGTGGCCACTACTGCAAATGAGTTAGACTTAAAGCCATAGTGATGAGAAGGGATAGATAAAAGAGATAATAAATTTATGTTTTTTTTTTTTCAGGAAAGCGAGATTTTAATGTTTTTCACTAAAGTAGAAGATTTGGAGCCTCTAGCCGAGAATTGCACTAAAGTCTATGTTTGGCATACACGTACACAAAAACCTTCTATAATTCAACCCAAAAAGGGAAAACCCGTTCCTGACGAAGCACATATCGAGGTTTGAAGAGAGAAGGTAAAAAAATGGAGTTGCATAAGCGATTTTTATCGCTCCCAATTTGTTTTGACATTACCACCGTTCATTTATTACGTAAGACAATATAGGTGGAAAAGTGATCTCGATAGTTCTTACGTAAGATTATTAAAATGTCAAAGTTACGGTTATTCCAGGTGTAGATCCACTTTCCGAGTGTGATTTGAGCCCCTTAACTGATCAAAATCTCTTACATACATAATTTTAATGATAACGGAAAACTTTAAACAAAACTAAAGTAAATTATACAGCGTGATTTTGTATGCTCTTTCTTTAGACTAATGTTATTCTATTGATAGAAACAAACAACTATTTTAAATTTAACAGTTTGTATGGTGAAGACAGTTTTTTGTCACTTCCGACATATGATTTCTTAAGAAAAGTTTATTGTTTCTATCAATAGAATAACATATTTGTGTAGTTGCCAGAGGGTTACGTCAGAAGCCGATCTAGTAAAATATAAGAAACTTGGGAAAATTAAGGATAAAGGGACTCACCAATATTAGGTCGTCCAATCGACTGGACTGCCGAAGTCTTCGATAGTTCTGGAGCAGGCCTGATCCAGATACAAATACAAAAAACAAAAAATGTCTGCGCAATTTCAACTGAACGAACTTTATGTGGTTTTGACACTTGTTGTTTCGACGAAACGGTCGAGGCGAAGATTTTGCGTCCATGCATCCCTACTAGACTACCAAATATGGCGAGGAAAATGATTAGGGATTAGGACGCAGGAATTTTAACCCGAACAATATTAGTTTGGAGTATATAGTATAGTCATCACGTATGTCTTATTTTTTCCTTTAGATTCTTATAGATATTAAATAAGGGAATGTGGTCGGCCTATTTTTATTTTTTCTTACATAGGGGGTCAAAACATCGTCTTACGTAATAAATGAATGCAATATGCTGACTTCTAGACCTGTATTCATAGATGTGTGTTCAATGCCTTGTCGACTCAACTATTCCTTCCAGCTGTCAAAGTGATTATCATCGCTTAGCAAACCGCTCAAAACAATGTGACTAATTTTACAAAGGGTAACGATACTGTTTATATAATTTAATTTGAAAATTATTAAGTTCTAATTAGTAATAGGTACTGTATATAATATATATGTACAGTACATTTGATTTTATATGCTATTACATTAGACTAATATGTTATTCTATTGATAGAGACAAACTATTTTAAATTTAACAAAAAAAATTTGCTTCTCCATACAATCGGCTATTTATTAATTATGCCAATTTGTTTTGCCTTTTCCGACATTTGACTTCTTAGGAAAAGTTGTTTGTTTCTATTAATAGAATAACATATTAGTCTGGAGAGGGCATACAAAGTCGCCTCGTATATACCGCGTGACTTTGTATGGTCTTACTTTAGACTAATATATTATTCTATTGATAGAAACAAACAACTTTTCTTTAGAAACTATATGTCACGGGTGAATATTTTTTTGGCTTCTCCATACAAATTGGCTATTTATTTATTTGCCAATTTTTTTTTCTTTTCGGACATATAACTATTTAGGAAAAGTTCTTTTTTTTATATCAATAGTCTAAAGTAAGAGCATACAAAGTTACTGCATATATAGAAGTAATACATATATATAATATAACTAATTAGATCATAAATATTCCTAAAATAAATTGTATAATCCCCTATTAAATGCTATTTAATGCGATATTATGCTATTTAATGCGATATTATGCTATTTTCTACGTAACTTATTAATAATGGTGATACTTTAAAAAAAAAACATTATTAAACAAAACAAATTGTCAAACTCAAAAAAAAAGATTTCGTCTCAAAATTATATTTAATCTATCTGACAGACACACGATTCGTCTATGAAAGAAACAGACTTATGGATGTCAAAAGTGCTAGTGTAGTAATACAATTCTGACAAAATAAATGTTTGTAATATCGGAACGCAATCTTTAATGTTGCCAGAAAATAAATAACATTGGAAATGGCTTTCGAGGTTAGCAGGTTACAAATTAGAATACCTATTTCAATGATCACTTGAGGGAACCCGTTTGATAGCTGGAAGGAATGGTTGAGTCGAGGATCCGTTGAGGAAACGTCTTAGAAGAAAGAGATTTAATAAATAATTAAATAAATAAAAATTCTTGACAATTTACAAAAGTTTGTAAAATGTCACGAATTCTATTTATTTCTTGAATAAAATTATAATTTTTATTTAATAAAACAATAATTTGATATAATTATTTTTAATTGTGTTGCCAAGGCAATATAATACTGCCAATATGTAAAATTTATGACTAAGAACTCAGTATTTTTAATATTCGAACAAATACTGGGTGACGTTGTATGGTCTTACGTCAGATAAGATGTAATTCTATTTATAGAAACAAAAAACTTCAAAAAAACCATATTTCGGAAATGACAATTTTATTTTACTTCTCCATACAAATACGCTATTTTAAAATTAGCAGTTTGGGGCCGTTCATTAATCACGTGATGTTTTTTTTATTTTTAGCATTTTTAACCCTCCCCCTCCAAAATCATGTGTATTTTTTAGTACCTACAAAGAATCTTAATTTTATGATGAATTATAATATAATAACAGGTGGTAGTCAGACTGATGGTGGTAATTTGTCCAGTCTGCCGGGGGAAGTATCCACCGTTCGTGCCGATAAACCCAGTAAAGTGTATCCACACATTTCGGGATCAGGCTCGAATTGCCGTCATGCTCAGTTAAGCCGGCATAGTGTTAGGGACTGATGTCAGTCACGAGTGTCTGATTCCAGTTGCTAACATTCATGGATCTCGCTCCCCACTTACCATCAGGTGGGCGCAAGGTCACATGTCGTGCTAGTATAAAAAATAATAAAAATAGAATCTTCGAATACAGATATAAACTATAATTAAGAAAATTGAGGACCATTATAAAAATGTCTAGACAGAGGTTGTAGGTTGTTTGACGAAAAATTTATACACGTGATATTTCACTACACCCCCTCCCCCATTGAGATTTTTGCCGAACCCCCTCCCCCTCCCTTTCGAACGTAAAGTGATTAATGGACGGCCGCCTTTGTATGAAGAAGCCAAAATTATCTGTCATGGTTTCTTAGGAAAAGTTGATTTGTTTCTATCAATAGAATAACATATTAGTCTAACACAAGACCATAAAAAGTCACCCTGTATATAAAGGCCTAATTTAAGTTTTATATAATAAGAACAAAACCTGATTATTTTAATTTTATTTATGTGTATTTTTTTAGGAATGTTATAAGTGTGACAAATCCAATAATGACCTTATTATTATTCCTATCTGATTATAATCAACTTCTTTATTCATTCCAAAATTATTGTATATATTATTGATAAAACTCACTAAGCACCATTGTTAAGTAATGAAAAAAAACATGAGTTTCACCTGCGAAGCGACCATATTTTTTTGTACTCAGCATTTTTTTCCATAATACAATCTCAGTATAAAGCACACAAGTAATAACTTAAACTAGTTATATAGGATGATTTTGTATGGGCGTACATTAGACTAATATGTGATTCTATTGATAGAAACAAACAACTTTTTTTAAGAAACCATATTTATTTTTGACTTCTCCATACAAATTGTCTGTTTTTTGTATTAATTTACAGTTTCTAGCGTCTAGGTACCGGGTTTGATTCCTGGTCGGGACACAATAATGTTTATTAATTTAAATAAATAAATTTGTGATATTTCTTGAGTTTGGTACGCTAGAGACTTTTCATGATTGGCCTATAGTAAAGTTGGCCAAATGTGTATCCGCTTCATTAGAAGCGTGGTTTCTGACAACCCCGAAAGGGAAACGGTTGAGATGATACTTTATTTTTTACTTTAATTAACAGTTCGTATGAAGAAGCCATTTTTTTTTTTCATTTATGACATATGGTTTCTTAGCAAAAAGTTGTTTAAAAAAAAAAGGTGACATACTTGTTTTAATTAGATTTCGTTCCATAATTATAAATAATCTTCATGACATTGAATATTTATTATAGACTTATGGATGCCAACAGTGCTAGAGCGTGTAATATATAGGTTGATTTTGTATGCTCTCACCTTAGACTAACATTTATTTATTGCACTTAAAAACTTAACAATTGAGTAAAAGGCGAACCTAATACCTCTCGGCATTTTATACTAGCTAACCTTTGGGAGTGTGGTAGACGTCAGGTGCATTAGTGATAAAAACAAATACTTAAAACATTTAACTAACATGTTATTGATATTGATAAAACTCACTTAGCACCATTGTTAAGTAGTGAAAAACAAAATGAGTTTCACCTGCGAAAAATTTTTTTGTACTCAACAATGTTTTCCGTAATACAATCTCAGTTTAAAGAACACAAGTAATAATTAGTTAGACTTATATGTAATTCTATTGATAGAAACGAACAACTTTTTTTAATAAACCATATCGCACATAGATCTAGAGGGAGTTAACTCAAAAAACTTTTTTTTTTGAGTTATTGACACCATCGAATTCCTTATCTCAATACCTACCGACCCGTGCCCGCCTCCAAATAAATTGGAGATAAAATAAAAGCAATCTATACAAAAAACATCGGCGCGACGGTGGCTCGGTTGTAAGAACGCGTTCCTTAAATCCTACAAAGATCGGTTCAAATCCACCCGGCATGTACCAATGAGAAATGCACTTTTCTTACGCACATTTGTCATAGATTTACAACACCACCGTTCCCGTGCCTCGTAGAGCACGTTAAGCCGTCGGTCCCTGTTCCACTAATACCAACTTGTGGAATCGTTAATAAATTGTCAATAAAATGTTACATCATATCCTTCCGTCTGGCCAGCATGGCGAGTGTAGGCCAAATTCTCTAGATATATGTTCTGGAAGGCCCATCTCCAACATTGAAGGTCTAGGGGCTGTAATCATGATAAATGATACAAAAAACTTCAGCATAAAAACTTTCGCCTTAAAAGTATTTTTTTGAGTTAGTGCTGTTTAGATCTAGATGTGCGATATGTCGGAAGTGACAGAAAAAATGGCTTCTTCATACATTTAGGCTATTATTTATACAGAAGCCAAAAATCAGTTGGGGATCAACAAATTCCAAGTGTTGCAGAATTTAATGCTTTTTATAAAGTCAGAATTATATCATGGATCTAATTGTTTTGTACGCGCCTTTTGTATTTATATAGATAAGCTTTAGTTTCTCTATTGTTTTTTTTTAAGAAATTCATTCGACATTAATTTTCATACAACCAAAGGGTGTCTCAGAGTGTTTTTCGTTTTTTATCTTTAAATAAAAGACATTAAAATTAATTCTAATTCGGTTTATTTGATACTAAATAAAATATTAATTATTAAATTTTATTTGTAAAAACCAACCGTTTGCAAACGGCTACAAATTTTTTTCTAGTAAAATGAATCCATTTCACATGTTATAAGTGACTTGTTTGCTGCTTTTCACGAATTATTGACAGAGTGATAAGTCGCCGAAACCAGACCTAACTGCAGTTTTTCCCTGTGGGGAAAATTTAAGGGTAGAGTCTACAACCCTTTACCACCCAATTTGGATGCTACAAAAAATCACAGACAAAATTATAGCTATTCCTAGGTCGATGCTCCAGCGTGTTATTAAGAATCTTAGTTCTAGGTTAAACGAAAGTTTCAAAGAAAAAAAAAACTAAAGTTTTGTTTTTTACAAATACAATTTACAATCTGATCTTTTATTTAGTATTAAATAAAACCAATTGGAATTAATACTGATGTCTTTAATTTAACTATCAAAAATGAAAAACATTCTGAGACACCCTTTATTAATAATAGAACATTTTTTTTTAAATTTATATGTTATTATTATTAATATGTTAAATATGCAATCAATAAATATTTTACATTTGTGTTGTTATTTTTAAATAAATTGTCGCATAATGTCTAGTTTATTTATGCGATGTAACAATGGATAACATTTTTATATTCAAAATAGTTTTATTTTTATTTTATTAAACCGAAATAGGTAAAGTAAAATTATTGCTTGATTGCAAATTTATTTATTTAAAGGAGATTGACAAAAAGTCTATGGAAGTTGGGCTGAATTTGCGTCTGAATTAAATTATAAACAAAAATGGAAATAAAAGACATCGGTAATGTCAGAAGAAAGAAAAGTCATAAAGCTATTATGCTTAAATAAAGCATTAAAATAATAATAATAATGGTAAAGATGCATCTACAGTTCACTATTTGGCATTATTCTGTTATACATATTCCGTTATCCTTTTGGATATATTATACAATATAATGGTAGATTATGCGTAGTAATAAACGGCTTTGTAGTTAAATTTAAGCAATAATTAATTATTTAATGTATATATACAATAATATAGATTATAAGAATACTCTTTTATAGTATAATAGCTTAAAATTTGGCATCATAAGACTCGGTATGATAAGACGCCATTTTTTTATTTGTTAAAATATAAGAAATCTAAAAATATTAAAAAAAAAAAAAAAAAAAGTGGTAAGTATATAATAATACATACTCGTAGTACATATTGACTCTTGTAGAATCCATAATTTTTGTGTAACTTAACCAAAACTTGTGAAAATTACATTACAATAATTTAAAAAATCACAATATTCTACGTGATGTACGTGTCCACTTCATTTTACATCATTTATTATACAGGTTGATTTTTTTAAACGGGTTTTAAGGCAAAATCGTAAATTACAAGGAATAACGGAAAATTCTCGACTCCTAGCGAGGAATCGTATCGGTAGATTATAGAAAAAATACTGAACCTGTAACTAAACTAAACTGAAGGTGAATTAAATGGTGGAAAATAAACTATAAACTAAACGAAATATATATATATTTTATATATGTTTTTTTTATATCAAAGATGAGCTACATTCCACTATTTAATCCTTATAAGCGACACTATCAGTTGGTGCAAAAATACAGTCCATGTTTTTTTTTTCTTCAAATTCGACTGTTAAAATTTCCGGCTAGAAAATATAATTTATCTATTATTGCCTTAAAAGCCCACTTGAAAAATTATATCTCTATAAAAAATGATTTAATATTTTTGGATTTAATATATTTTAGCAATATACTAAGGCCGTGTTCGACTTGAAAATTTGTTACTTTAAAGCGTTGAGGCTTTAAGCCAATCCAAACAGTCGTTCGGCTTGCATAAAGCAAAGCAAAGTGATTACAGCGTCACAACGCTACGCGAACAGTATTTCGTCTCTTTTCTTTTTGTCTGTAGTTTCATTAACAAAACCCTAAAATAATTAAAAAGAAAACAAATCACGACGTTGGTAATGAAAATTTGATAAACTATAATAATATAAATATAACAGTTAAAATAAAAGACATAAGAAATATTTACAATGAAAATGTTCAATGGAAAGCATATATAAATAAAACAAACAACGTCGAGAAAAGAAACGAAGGCTGAAAAATTTTACTACATTTTTGACCACGGACAATTATGCTTTAATTGCACAAAGCATTTGCAGTAACATCGGTGACGTCATTCACTTTGTTTTTTTTAAAGGACATTGTACAATGTGTAAAATAATTGTTACTAACCGACTTCATCATCATCATCATCATCAGCCTGTATCTCTCCACTGCTGGATGTAGGCCTCCCCTAAGGCTCGCCACTTAACGCGATCTTTCGCTACCCTCATCCAACCCCCACCAGCGACCTTCTTTAGGTCATCTGTCCATCTGGCGGGGGGTCGTCCCACTCTGCGTCTTCCCGTACGTGGTCTCCACTCTAGAACCCGTTTGCCCCATCGATCGTCGGTTCTGCGGCAGATGTGTCCGGCCCATTGCCACTTCAGCTTGCTAATTTTAAAAGCTATGTCTGTAACTTTCGTTCTCTGACGAATATCAACGTTTCGAATTCTATCCACCAGAGATACACCAAGCATAGCTCTCTCCATGGCTCGCTGAGCGACCTTGAATTTATGGACCAGACCCACTGTTAGTGTCCACGTCTCTGCTCCGTACGACATTACCGGGAGGACGCACTGGTTAAAGACCTTAGTCTTTAAACATTGTGGTATAGACGATGAGAGGATGTGCCGGAGTTTCCCGAATGCCGCCCATCCTAGCTGAATGCGTCTGTCGGCTTCTTTGCTGAAGTTGGCTGCTCCTAATTGGATAGTCTGCCCGAGGTATACGTAATTTTGCACAACTTCGAGAGTGTCGTTTCCTATGCAGATTGGCCTCGGCTTGACATGATCATTGAACATGACTTTCGTCTTGTCTAAGTTCATTTCGAGACCAACCCGCTGGGATGCTACGTTTAAGCCGTTCAGCATTCCGCTAAGATCCTTGAGTGAACTGGCCATAATGACTATGTCATCCGCAAATCGGAGGTGTGAGATGAATTCTCCATTGATGTTTATGCCGCAGTAATTCCAGTCTAGCATTTTAAAAACATCTTCCAACGCGTTCGTGAACAGTTTCGGGGATATGACATCCCCCTGTCGCACGCCTCTGCGCAGTTGGATAGGCTTTGTATGCTGACCCTGTAACTGGACGGTCATAGTCGCAGAACTGTAAAGACATCTCAGCACCTCAACGTATCGATAGTCTATTAGGCATCGCTGCAAGGATTCCAGAACAGCCCAGGTTTCGATTGAGTCGAAGGCTTTCTCATAGTCCACAAACGCTAGACATAGCGGCAGATTATACTCCTCGGTTTTCTGTATTATCTGTCGCAATGTATGAATGTGATCGACCGTACTAAAGCCTTTTCGAAACCCAGCCTGCTCCGGGGGCTGGAAATCATCCATTCTCTGAGCGAGTCGATTTGTGACCACCCTTGAAAACAACTTATAGACATGGCTCAGGAGTGATATGGGCCTGTAATTCTTTAAAAGGGAGATGTTACCCTTTTTAAAGAACAGGACCACAACACTCCTGGTCCATGCCTCTGGCGTGGTTCCGTGGTGAATGACGTAGTTAAATAGTCTTGCGAGTTCTTTGAGTACTGGTTTCCCGCCTACTCTCAGAAGCTCAGCCGTGACTCCGTCATCACCAGGCGCCTTGTTATTTTTAAGTTGTCCAAGGGCTATATCGATCTCGCCTAGATTGACATCCGGGATATCCTCGGTATAGTGGCGAGTTAAAACAGCTCGTTGGTCGTCGTCCCTGCGGGCTATAGAGCGAGTTGCGTGTGAGGCATATAGGTCTCCATAAAATCTTTCAACTTCGGCAAGGAGCTCTGGTCTCGAGGTAACGGTCCTACCATCTTCGGTTTTAAGCTTCGTCAGGTGGCTACGTCCAACGACCGACCGACTTGGGATCACCAAATTCCAAGTGTTCCAATTTGATGCTTTTCGTGTAGTAATTCGCGTCAATATCGCCAAAACCACGTCGGGTTCACAGCGCGGAAAAACCGCAAGAAATAAACTGCCATTTTTGCCCCAAAATGTATAGTTTTCCATAATCGTTCACATTAAACAAAATAACATCACTTCCTAACAATATCCACAGTAATTTAAAAAACTTGGACTTGACATGTCCAAGGCAGGAATTCACTCCTCCGCTGTGAAACCGGCGTTCTTGTCTTTAGTTATGCGACGTCATCAAAAAGTAAAAGCGTTTGGATAAGCTCCTCGAACGCCTGTTAAAGCGAAATTCAGTAAAAAAAGCCCCAAGTCGAACAAGGAGTCAATGGCAAATTAATTAAGCGGGCCGCACACTTTAGCAGCAAACAGCTTCAACAAGCCTGAACCATCGTAGCATGCCTTTCCTTATTTTTGACCCTATGCTTTCTTTTATATTTATAATTTTCCGTATTTCGACGTTACGTATGCGGTCCGCGTAAGTGACGCCGCATATTCAACGCAACGACCTCTACCTCATTTCTACTGCATTAACCCTACTCACATGCTGGAATCCCTTCAGCTTCACCGAGATGTTGCTTCTCTGAGCGTGTTCTACCGGCTATACTATGGTGAGTACTCCGAAGAACTATATAACCTAATCCCTCCCTCTCCATTCCGCAACCGAACCACACGCACAGGTCAGAATATGCACCCACATACCGTAGTTTCCATCCCTTCGCGTACGTATAAATTTGGGGACTCATACATCTGTCGTATTATAAAGATGTGGAATGCTCGTCCAGTCTCTGTGTTTCCACTTTCCTATAACTTGGAGTGTGAAAAAGCTTCTAGTCAAGCCGGCATAATGTTAGGGACTGATGGCAGTTATGAGTGTCTGACTTCAGTTGCTAACATTCATGGATCTTGCGCGCCACTTACCATCAGGTGGGCCCTAAGTCACAAAAAAAAAGTGCGTATTCTGACATATCCATGTCTCGCTTCCATACATGTTTGTACCAGCATGGCATTGTGTATGGCGAGCCGAGTTTTGTCACTGACATTTCGACTGGCGATCAGTGACCCCAGGGCACTGTTAACACTATTTCCCGCGTTCACTCTTCATAACTTATACTACTAATATACTATCATACTTCCCATCCGCAGTAAAAACATTGCCCAGATAATGTCATTTACTTGTTCTGCCCTCCACACTAATAGATTATGTATATAACCTACTTTACGACGGATAGGAAAAACTCACTGCAAACGCCTACACCACATCAATTGAATTGAATGACGTTAAAAAAAAATTCATGCCGTGCCAAGTGGTCTCGGCACACAGTAGATGTTGCAGTGACACATAAAATACAGTGGCAGTATTAAAAATACACACAATATGTAGGTAAAACAATTTAAACGAATTGATCGTATGAATGAATGAATGACAACTCATTATGTTGAAACTGACATACTAGGCGGGGCAGAACCGAAATTTGACAATTGCTTGTTTTAAGTTTCCACCCCCTGCAGCAAACTCCGCGGAGTAGCAAATGCTTCTCATGTATGCGTATTGTATGGGAGCATTAATTGTTCCCTAAAACATTTGCTGTACGCTTGCTGCTTGCTGCTTACGTATGCGGCCTGGTTAAGTGTACGCTCAACTCTTCAAATCGGTCTAAACCTCTTAATGTACTTATTAAAATGTGATTTTTTTATTTATTTATTTACTTAGTACAATTATTACTACTTTTAAATTATTATTTGGCACACCTAGGTCTAAAGGGAGCTAACTCAAAAACAACATTTTTGGATTTATGCACACCATCGCATTCGTTATCTCGCTACCTATCGACCAATAAAAGAGATTCAAAAATATTTTATAGGAGATAAGATAAAAGAGATCCATACAGAACACTTCTTCAGTACACAGGGATACAGTAAAAACTTTTCCATTTTTCGAAAAATACCTTTTTGAGTTAGTGCTGTTTAGATCTAGGTGTGCCATTTGTAAATTTTAGCCTAATTATTTATTCTTGCTCAAACAATCTATCAAAATTTACATAATTAATTATAACTTTATTATGTGATAATCTTTTTTTTTTATTTAGGTTTAAACGACTTTATTTTTGTATACTAAAACGACATGTGACCCTGCCCCCACTTGATGGTAAGTCCATGAATGTTAGCAACAGGAATCAGACACTCATGACTGTCATTCCCTAACACTATGCCGGCTTGACTGGGCATGACGGCAAAAATTCAACGATTATTAATTTTCTAATGTTATGTGAATAAATTATTTTCTGTTTTTTTTTTGTTAAATATACGAAATATCTGTGTGAATATTTAAAATATACCCGAATACAAATAACGTAGATACCAAAATTTTGTTTTATTTCCCTCTCTTACTCACAAATTCAAATAATAAAATAAATATTTCCAGACAGGTCACACAGCGCCATCTAGTTTCCGTGGTAAGCTACGAGGCTTGTGTTACGGAAACTAGATGGTTGATAAACTACATACTATACTTTTTTTTTTTGTAAATATACATATTATACATATAAACACCCAGACCGAGACAAATTATACAATGTACAACTTGCCCCCGGTGGGAATCGAACCCACGACCTCCCGAGTTCACGGCAACGTTTGTTACCACTAGACCACGGAGGCGGTCGAGGCAAGTGTAGGATATAGGTACATAGATGATGATTTTATGTAATAAATTCAAAGACCATAATACATTGTCAATTGATTTGTTATTATTTGTTACTTGTCATACTTACATACACAGCGTGACGAGTGTAGGCCAAATTCTCCAGATATATGTTTTGGAAGGCCCATCTCCAGCAGTGGAGGTCTAGGACGCTGTGTTCTAGGGGCTGTAATGATGATGTCATACTTGTCAAAAAGTAGCCTCACCGCTTGTTTTTTTTTTAAAGAAATGTTAGCATTGTTAAAAAAGTGGTATTTCTTAACAAAAACGACATTTCACGCTGATTTATGAAGTTGCTAGGAAATGTTGGAAATGCTATGAAACGAACGCGGCCTTAGAATACGGGTGCTATTCTTACATAGGGGGAGGGGGTGTTGGTGCCTTGTTTACACCTATGAATGATCATTTTTTAAATGTTTTTGAAGTTTTTTTATTTTTATAGCAGAAAAATGAATTTTAACTTAACGTTACCTACCTTAAACCACGAATTAGGAAAGCAAACACCGTATTTAAAATGATAAAAGGTTTAATTAATAGAACGGCAATTTTGAGATCGCAATATTTTTGATTTCGCTTAGAAATTTCGATTTCTACACTTAAAAGCTGCTCACTTCGGCATAATATCCAGAAAATAATGAATTTCGTAATAAAATACAAGTTGTCTATGCAACTGATAGTTATATTGGGTACCATCTATCATGCGCCATCTATAGTGATAAAAAGTTAGTGATACACCCCATTGAAACATTGAATTATAGTATCTACCTCATAACCCCAAAATGGACGGAATCGGAGAAAATGATAAAGTAGACGTACCTACTCACAATTGTTTTAAAAAAAAAAAAATTAAGTATAGGCACTATTCCACGTCTTGAAAATGGATTTTTCTTTGGGTAAAAATTTGTTTTGCATACCTACGAGTACCTACTTAAAGTTTAAGTGCTAAGTTCAAAGCACGGGGTGCATTTAAAATTAGGGTAACTTGTTTTCCAACCCATCCTTAAATCCAAAATAAGAACCTGTAAATTTGTCATATTCTAAATGTATTAGATGTTATCGATACATCGATAGATTTATTAATAAGATAAGATATATAACCTATCATCGTCATCATCATTACAGCCCCTAGAACACAGCGTCCTAGACCTCCACTGCTGGAGATGGGCCTTCCAGGACATATATCTGAAGAATTTGGCCTACACTCGCCACGCAGGCCAGACGGTTTGGCGAGGATATGATGTCAATTTTTATTGACAATTTATTAACGATTCCAGAAGTTGGTATTAGTGGAACCGGGACCGACGGCTTAACGTGCTCTCCGAGGGACAGGAACGGTGGTTTTGTAGATCTATGACAGATGTACGTAAGAAAAGTGCATTTCTCATTGGTACATGCCGGGTGAGTTTGAACCGACCTTTGTAGGATTTAAGGAACGCGTTCTTACAACCGAGCCACCACCGCGTCTTTGGGTAACTTTAGGTAACCTATATCGCCCTAAAATCTACTTTTAAAAGTCTTGTTTCGCTCGGAAACGCTGCAGGTTGCAAATGGCGGCTAGATGACGTCACGTCACGTGTTCGACTTGAAAGCAAAGCGCGCTTTTTTGACTGATTTTTGCTTAATGAAATGAAAATTGATCGAATGACTAATAAAGCGAAATAAAAGTTTTCAAGTTGAACACGGCTTCGTATTATTAAGTGACGTCACTGACGTTGGTCAGCGTTTTTAAGATAACGTTCTAAAATCTAAAATAATGTATGTAGGTTTTTACGTATTAAAATATACCTAAATGATTTCTTTAATTAGTTCCTAAAATCGAGTGTGATTTAATAAAATAAGGATTATAATTCGTGACTCACATTTTTCCTGAAAACAACTGAAAGATATAAATAAAGAATGAGTCATTGATGTTAGTGACAATCGTGGGAGAATAAATTACAGTCATCGGTTCTGCGACAGACGTGATGTACCGCATTGCCAGCTTACAAATTTTGGAGGATTAGGATTTTTTGACGGATGTTCAGGTTTCGGACTCTGAGCTCTGAGCTGAGGAACTAAAACAACTACTATGCGCAACTCTACTGCTTAGCCCCAATACTTCCAGTGAGCGCTGCAAAGATTTTGCTGGAATTCCTCTCGCACCAATTTCTACTACTAACAGTATTAACAACTAACTATTAAACTAATTTTGGGTATAAAAGAAATCATAGGGACAAAAATAAGAAAAGGCATGCACGATGGTTCGGACGAACCAGCTAAGTATATAATGCGAAAGTTGTGCGTAAAAGAGGCTTTGGCAGACCGGGACTCGCATATCACGATAAAAAAAAAAAGCTGAAAGAAAATTAAAAAGCTTTCGTAATAAAACACCATGTATGAAGAGGTTTATGAATGTCGACAAAGTCGAAAGAGGTATGTCGTGATCGTTTCAAGTGGCGCTCAATTGTCTTTGCCCATGGGCGTATTGAGGCGTACTGGCAGCTGTCTGTGAAGAGCCTCGTAATATCGCTATATCTGATTTTTATACATTCCAAAAGACCACAACATGAAGTCGAATAAATATTATGATCTCACAGAAGAATTGATCAGGAACGGGTTCAAGACTCAGCTTTACGCAGTGGAAGTTGATGCGAGAGGAGTTCCAGCATATTTTGCACCACTTACTGAAAGAATTGGGCTTAAGCAGGTCTGCCGTCAATACATTTATGGAAAGAGCTTTCGATACGGCATTAACGGAATCATGCAGTATTTGGTTAGGTAGGGAGAGGAGTAGAATGGTGGATGGTGAGCGTATTATCGCGCAATAGAATAAAAAAGGAGGCCTTCTTTTCAAACCAGCCTATTATCGGTCGCAAGCCACCATTCTTCGCATCTCTTACCCACACACAATGGACCCGGCACCCGCACGGTGAATGCTTAGAAATTTGTCTTCTCTTTTAGTTAAAAAAAAAACGATCAAAACTATAATCTAGGATTTTCTTTGTCTGCCAATATACAATCCTGGCTACCCCGTAATGGATATGGCGTGAAGATATTGTTTATTATTCGTCCATAGGAACACTTGAACTTGTCTCGGTTACAATTTATATTTAAAACTATGACTGTAACTGTAACTGTAAAAAATATATATAGGTTAACACTAAATAAAGGATATTTGATGGATTGAGCTGTCGTTGGCAAGGAACAGTCAGTTAAGCCCAATGCTGCTGGTTAGATGAAGCTGTAAAGTAGATATTAAAAAAAAAATTGACCTATTAAAATAAAATTAGAATTTATTTATTTATTTACAAAGATGCTCACTACAAGTTGCAGTCGACGCCTGCTACTATTATAAATTAATCTGCTAGGTACTAATCTGGACCACAGCTCAAAATGTGAACATACGGCAAACAATAATAACCAACTTAAAACTATGATTAAAATAATAATAATAATGTCAAGCAAAAACATGCAAAAAGCTAAAACAATAATAATAAAAATAAAAACATGTCTTAACATTTAAATAATTAATTTACAGTTTACACTATCAAATAATAAAATAGAACATTCCTAATAAATTAATACTATATACAAATATGATAATAAATAAGATTCAATACAGTAAAAAGGTAAAACATATCCATTTGATTCAGTAAAATTCAATAAGAATTATGATATGATATGCATATATTTACTAAACTAACTCGACACGAAAATTGTTTGTCTCTAAAAAAAAACAGCTGCCTGCGTGCTACGTTTGAAATGAATAATTGTGGGATCTTCTACTCCGTCATTTTTTAAATTAACACCTCAGATTAATAAATCTAATCTGAAGGTAAAAACATTAATTAAAACGTCACACGAAAGTAGCATTTTGGGTAAAAAAATCAATCTGTATAATCGTCCATCATTTTGAAATGAAAAAATGAAAGGAAAATGAAATATCGCCTAGCCTGATGGCCGACCCCCCTCGGTTACATTTATTGCCTTATATACACTGGTATTTAAGTACTGGGCATTCGAAACGCTTCTTTGCCGATACTCATGTATAGTCAACGTCTATAATGTAGGGCCCGTATTAATAAATTTTAAAATAAATGTTAAAAAAAGTTTTAACAAGGCAGTTGATATTGACAATTTCACATTGTACTACAATATTCAAATCAGAAGTTATCGATTAAGTAGGTAATTTAAATTTTATTTATTTTACTTTATTAAGTAGGTAATATTTTAGTTATTATTTTTTTATTTCTAATAGGAATTGTATGTTTATTATATATATACATATATTTTTAGTTGTTTCAGCTTTAGTTTTTCGAATAATATTTAGTTTTTGTATACTTATTAAAAAAATATATATATGACCGCCTCCGTAGTCTAGTGGTAACAAACGTTGCCGTGAACTCGGGAGGTCGTGGGTTCGATTCCCACCGCCAAGTTGTACATTGTATAATTTGTCTCGGTCTGGGTGTTTATATGTATAATATGTATATATTTACAAAAAAAAAAGTATAATATATAGTTTATCAACCATCTAGTTTCCGTAACACAAGCCTTACAAGCTTACCACGGAAACTGGACGGCGCTGTGTGACCAATCTGGAAATATTCATTTATTTATTTATTTATTGTTATTTTTTATAAACCATAAAGGCTACTGTGGTAATGCGGTGCTGCCTATAATAGGTGCAACATCTAACTTCTGTTACTTCTGATTTAGTGTTAAGTACAAATAAGTGTGTGATATTAGCACTGTTAGCCCTATTATAAATAAAAAAATAAGTTATCAATTGCCATAGTGATTTGCGTTTTTTTTTTTTTTATATTTCTGATATTTATTTTTGTGAATAAATTAGTTTATTAGTTTTTGGCCACCTAATAAGTAGGTAACGCGTAAGGTCCATTAATGTTAGCAAATGCAATCAGACACTACTCCTGATTGACATCAGTCTCGGCTTGACTGGGCATGACGGCAATACGAGCCTGATCCCGAAACGTGTATACACTTTGATGCACTTATCGTCACGAAAAGTGAATACCTCCCCGCCCCGACAGACTGGTCAAATTACCACCGTCAGTCCGCCTACCACCTATTTGTTGTTCTCGTTGTAAGTATGTGCCATTTGCAATGATGTCAAATGCCAATTTTTACTTTCAAGGAGAACTAATTGATACTGCCATGTTGATATTTACGAGTATGTAAAAATGTCACCATAAGACTTAAGTATATCGTATATATATATCGTATATATTAAAATATTGTAAATTTCGATTTTATATTTTAAATTGATTTGTATATATTTGCATGCCTATAAGTACCGGTTTTAAGGGACATTTATTTTAAGACCTATTGTTAAAAAGACCTGCAAGTTAGGAGTATACATAAAAATAGTATTACCTACAATATGATGACTACAATGAGTTATATACAAACAGCAGAGAGTATATTTAGTTTACAGATTATGACCCAAAATAAAGAACAAAAAGTTAATTGGATTGCTCGGTCCTTTACATAAAGGTCATAGGTTACGTCTCATTGACTCGAGTCTCCATTTTCGTCAAGCTTTATTAATACACCGAACACACAATAGCTGTTTGTCCCTTACAAGTACTTAATGGAAAATTCCAATTTCAGACGATTGACTTTTTATATAATAATAATATATATAAAAACAAAACATATTTTTACTTAATGTTGGCGACTATCGAGTGTTGCCATCGAGAAAACAATGTCGTGCGAACAGAATAATAATAATAATAATAAATATTTCCAGACATGTCACACAGCGCCATCTAGTTTCCGTGGTAAGCTACGAGGCTTGTGTTACGGAAACTAAATGGTTGATAAACTACATATTATACTTTTTTTTTGTAAATATATACATATAAACGAGACAAATTATACGACGTATACGTATACGACCTCCCGAGTTCACGGCAACGTTTGTTACCACTAGACCACGGAGGCGGTCCGGTTTGGTTCTTTTTTTTTAATCATCCTAGCCGTGTAGGGTGGGCTGATAGGTGAGTCCTGGGGGTGGAAACTTAAAACAAACAAATGACTTCATGTTGTGGTCTTTTGAAATATTTGATTCACACGGCACGGTAAGTTTAATAAGAATTCATTTATTCATGTTCCGAGAAATCACTAAGATAGGCTAGTTCACGTGGGATCCTGTAATGATGTTCAAATGCATCCATGTGAAATTTTCAACTCTGATGCGGCGCAAGAATCGAAGTGGATTTGCATTTAGTTTGAGTACTTTGCTCTTTCAATATATCACCAGATTTGGGTTAGAAGCTCCGCGGGCTTCCGGAGACTCATCTCGTCCGTCGCCCAACTCCCCACCAGCCGAGCGTCTCTTCTTCACGCCCGGCTGCTACACGAGATAAGCATTAGCTAGATTACCTACACTCTTAAATGTGCGGATGTGTCCTCAACTGAATATACAATAAATCTACGACCCGTTATTTGTTGTTTTATTTGTCGAGCCCCGGTCCTTAACCGGGGAGTTCGCGACTTTGGCTACTACAATTCTTAATAGTACATTCGCCAACCCGCGTAGGAAAAAATCTCCAGAAATTTCTGGAAAGCCTATCTCTAACAGTGGAGTTCTAGGACTCACAGAGTCTTCTAGGGGATGTGATGACGACACACAGACTTAAAAAATCATCGAAAATATTGTATTGTGCGAGAGGGATATATCTAGCAGTGGAGAGGTACAGTCTGATGATGATGCTAAGGTATACCCAGAGCAGAACTGATTATTATTAGAAAAGAGAGAGGAGACAAATTTCTAAGCATTCTATGGATTCACCGTGCGGGTGCCGGGTCCATCGTGTGTGGGTAAGAAATGAGAAGAATGGTGTATTGGGCTTGCGACCGACAATAGGCTGGTTTAAGAAAAGAAGGCCTCCCTTTTTTAATTTATTGCGCGATAATACGCTCACCATCCACCATTCTACTTCTCTCCCTACCCAACCAAATACTGTATGATTCCGTTAATGCCGTCTTGGAAGCTCGTTCCATAAATGTATTGACGGCAGACCTGCCCAATTCTTTCAGTAAGTGATGCAAAGATTTTGCTGGAACTCTTCTCGCACCATCTTCCACTGCGTAAAGCTGAGTCTTGAACCCGTTCCTGATCATTTCTTCTATGAGATCATAATATTTATTCGACTTGTGGTCTTTTGGAATATTTGATTCCCACAGAACGGTAAGTTCAATAAGGATAACTTTTTTCAAGTTCCGAGAAAACACTAAGACGTCTAGCCTATAGGCTGATACAGCTAGTTCATCTGAGATCCTATATTGGTGTTCAAATGTTTTTAAATTTTAAATTTCCGTATAAAATAATAAATTTTAATAATCAGGTCATGCATAGCCTTTTGCGTACAAAAGTTGCTAATACTTTGGCGTGTATGAGAAAATTAATTTCCCCGTGCGCCGTTAAAACTTCGTCAAGCGAGCTAATCTTGAAATGAGAATTTAAATCACATACCCTTGGTTAATACTTGGCTAAGATTGCTCAGTAATTAGGTGTGAGAAATTTTGAGCTTACCAAAGACGTATGTTTGTTAAAATAAACCAAAAAACGTTGGACCGCTTGTATACGGTGCATGTTGCTAAATCAAGTAAATTAAATCAAATCTAATGGTTTCATCATCATTATCATCAGCCTGTATCTCTCCACTATTTGATGTAGACCGCCTGTTAAAAACAGAATTATTATTCACCTTTTCTTGAGAAACACATTCATTGTTAGTTTTACCATTATTTCACGTTTTTTCTTTATTTAAATAAAAATTTGTTTACGGAAAAAAAAAATAGTTTTATTTTATTCTGGATTGTAATCTGATAAATGGAATTTATAAAAATACATAAATACATGTTTTTCAGTAATTTTTTTATAAATTTTGAGTAAATTGGGTATATCCAAAATATCCCTAGACAGTGTTGATGTGTGTATATTAAATTGGTAACTGTTTCGTATCTGTCTTTTCTAGGGTTTAGAGGTAAAAATATCGAACACTTACAGACTTGAAATATCTCCAAAACTACCTACTGTTCCGATGTGGCACTGACGATTTAGTCTTGCGAGACGCTTGGACAAGACCAATATCTGACCTGGGTTAGTATGGGTATTGGTCTTGCTAACATACCGGTGGTCTTGTTCTTGCAAAAAGCAAGAATAAGAGACCAAGATTGGGCAACACTAAAAGTGTAGACCAAGTACGGGAAGCCGCGAGTAGGACGACCCTACGCCAGATCGATGGATGACCTGAATGAAGGTGGCAAGAGTTCGCGTTATGTGGCGAGCCTTGGAGGAGATCTACATCCAACAGTGGAGAGATACAGGCTGATGATAATGATGATGAACAGTATCTAGATACCGTTTGCACTATCATTCGTCGGCAGATGTGTCCAGCCCACTGTCATTTCAGCTTTTATACTCTGACGAATATCAACGTTTCGAATCATAAATAAGTCTTCCAAATTCTCTTAAAAATACAGCTACATTGGTACCTCTTATTTATTTAATACTAAGAAATAAACATCTATTGCCGTGTAACCATTTTTACCTACTCTAGATCTCGATCTTCTTGTTAATGTTAATGCAGTTCTCTCCAAATAATTTTGTTATTTCGAGACACTATTCTTCGGATCTTATCTCCAATGCGACGAACCTTATCCTTGCAAGAATCGCCATTAATTATTACGAAGGAAGTTCCAAGAAATAGAAGTATCCCATCTCCTTGTACGATAACCTACGTCTCCACAAATTACCGCCACCTGACTATTGTATTGTTTTCATCGTTTGCGTTATACGTTCCCTCTCTCTTCTTTCCTCCTATTTCTTCTACATGCTCCGGCAATAAAATAAAAAATGGCCCAGTCCTTGAATTATATGTCTATGTCGCTAACGAAGTAGACACCGCAAGCACGAAGCGACGGATGCTGAAATTGCGCTTTTCGCTAAAGTTAAGATCTAACGTGACAACACGTTTATTGGTTTAGGACGTAAATTAGTAAACTAGCGGTTACGGCCGTAGACGTGGAGGAAACGGGTTCGATCCCCGAAAATTACACGAGTATGAAAAAAAACCGCATTTTCTGGAGCTTTTGCCGCGCTTTTTCGTTATCGTTTCATACTTTCATTAGCCAGACTCTACCTATATATTAATTGATTTCTCTTACCTCTTTTATTAATTATATTTCAATCGCTACCATTAGTTAAAAAATCGTGTTTTTTTTTATTTAGGTGTGTCAGGTTTTATGATGCATTTCAAATTACAATAATTAAACGAATATAAACTCCAATAATAATAAATGACCGCCTCCGTGGTCTAGTGGTAATAAACGTTGCCGTGAACTCGGGAGGTCGTGGGTTCGATTCCCACCGGGGGAAGTTGTACATTGTATAATTTGTCTCGGTCTGGGTGTTTATATGTATAATATGTATATATTTACAAAAAAAAGTATAATACCACTGAAACTAGATGGCGCTGTGTGACCTGTCTGGAAATATTTATTATTATTATTATAATGGCGTTTAATACTGTGACAGTTTCCATTCGCTAATATATTTATTTGTATACCGTACGCGTCTAAAGAAACAGAATTTATCAACAGGAAACATTTTACCTGTTAGCTTAATTTTGGGTATTGTCAAATCGCCCTCGCTTGGGGTGACCAGATGCAATTTATCTCAATCAGGCAACATTGATTGTTCACGTAAGTCACATACCCCTGTCTATACCTCGAGATTACGTCACTGCTGAATGGCAAAACGTGATATAACTTAAAAGCCCAGTTAGATGGTCAAATATAGTGCGGGCCGAACCACAATACAAACTGGCACGTTTTTACTGAATTTTGCTTTAAAGTGATTAAAAACAATAGAAGAATGGAAAACGCTACTAAAGCGAAATAAATTGAAAAAACGCCAAGTCGAACATGACAATAAACCAGTTGTTGATTATTTTATGCTCCGTCAAAACCTTTGTGAAGGTTCCGCAAAAATAAATAATAATAATAAATAAATATTTCCAGATAGGTCACACGGCGCCATCTAATTTCCGTGGTAAGCTACGAGGCTTGTGCTACGGAAACTAGATGGTTGGTAAACTACATATTATACTTTTTTTTTTTGTAAATATATACATATTATACATATAAACACCCAGACCGAGACAAATTATACAATGTAGAACTTGCCCCCGGTGGGAATCGAACCCACGACCTCCCGAGTTCACGGCAACGTTTGTTACCACTAGTCTATAGTTATAATAAAAAAAGTGTACCTAATTATTGTTAAAAAATTAAAGAATAATAAACCAGTTTTTGATTATATTAGGGGTCCGTCAAATCCATCATCATAATAGCCCCTAGGACACAATAGACCCAGACCTTCACTGTCCACAATTTGGCCTACACTCGCCACGCTGTCCAAACGGGTTGTCGAGGTTCTCATGTCAATTGTCAATGACAATTTATTAACAATTCCACAAGTTGGTATAAGTGGAACCGGAAGCGAAGGCTTAACGTGCTTACCGAGGTACAGGAACGGTGGTGTTGTAAATTTATGACAAATGTACGTAAGAGAAGTGTATGTCTCATTGGTCGGGGTTCGAACCTACATTTTCGGTTTCTCATTTTTGTTTTAGGCCCTTTAGCCCTATAGCCCTTTTTGCGTCACGCAGTTGTGTAAAAACAGCAATGTATTTTATTATTTAAAAAGTGGAATTCTTCTACATATCATATACCTACTATAGTAACGCTTGCGATATAAATTATTAGTGTTGAATTTTGATTTATTTCATTTTTATTATTTATTCTTCCTTTTTATATAAATTTTATATTATATATAACTATTATTAACTTTAAAGCTTTATTAATATTAATATTTGTATAGTAAATAAAAAAATATTTAGGTATATTGACAATTAATTTTTAATTAAAATATATGTATTAATTATAAGATTGACTGCATGGTAAATTGGGCTTTACTGTTAAGCCATGTAATGTTTTATTAATAAAGAAATAAAGTAATTGCTATTTCATTGCAGGTAGACAAGATCACTTTTGTTTGTTTATAGACTAAATCTAAAAATCGTTTGCCGAATTAAATTGTGAACGCTTGACCACAAGTAAAGTGAAAAATTAAAACTAAACATATAAATTTAAAGTTACAATTTAACTTGTATGTTTCTCTGCTCACCTTTGTTACGGAAATATAATATTTCTCTAACACGTGTACTAGGACGTATATGTCTTTATAAGGATAGGCCCAAAGCAATTTATGCTACGGTCAAAAAATCGTTTGTAAGCGCTAAAGTTTGTTACGCCTTCACAGCTAAACCGAGTAGCGTTGTTGATGCACAGAGTACGATGGAGCAGCAACATCATCTTGAAGGCAGTTAGTGAGAAGCCAGATTGCCCTATAATGGGTTACTGGGTACATACTCACATGTGCCTTCAGGGGGGCAAGGCAAATATAAAAAGTAAATGTACTCTTTTGTACTAATATAGAATAAGCAAACACTATGTTACTAACCCCTACGGGTAATATTCCAAAATAATAGCATTTAATGTTATTTTTATTTCATTTATTATTTTTTTTGTCCTTGGCACAAAGGCTATATAATTGGAGCACGACTTGTGATACCTTGGCGATTTGCCTGCGTTTTAGAAGCTAATTTAATAACATTTGATAGAGAAGTTTTTTTGAAACCCAAGTAATAACTAAAGTTTTTTTATTATAATTATTTTGCACCCACGGCTGGATATAGGCACCCCCTAGGCTCGCCACTGCAAGCAGCCTTTTGCAACGCTCACCCATCCAGCGACCTTGTCTCGGTCATCCGTACATCTGCTAGGGGGTTGTCCCGCTCTGCGTGTCGTCCCGTACGTCATCTCAACTCCTGAAGCTGTTTGCGCCTTCGTTCGTCAGATTTGTCCGGCCCATTGCCACTTATTTTGCCACAGCTTGCTAATTTTTAAAGCTATGTCAGTGACTATGGTTTTCTGATGACGTTTCGATTTTTATGCATCAGAGAAATGCCAAGCATAATTCTCTCTATAGCTCGATAAGCGACCTTAATATTGACCATGTTTTTTTTTTTCTTAAATCTCGAGGATCTATAAAATTACGTGACCGTTGTCGTCGAATTGTCTGCTCTGGTTACAAGAAGACTGCTCTTTCCTCGCTCAAAGAATTAGCATTCAGGTTTCCATCATACCGCGCGGACATTATGAATATTAAAATTAAATGCACCCGTATGTACGTCTATGGAGGTGACATTTTCATTGCAACTTTATGGGGTAAATTATTTAACCAGATTCCGCTGTCAGCTGAAGTTATAGCCTTTTTTCGTTAACTAACATGTAACTGGGCATTTCATACCAAATATTTAGGACAAACCCAACAACGAATTATTGGCTAAGTTTACATCAAATAATATTTGAATGCGAGAAAAACCAAGGTACTAGTCTTTGAAAGAAGAAGGATGACAACCGTGACGATAAAGATTGATGATGAAACTCTAGAACAAGTAAATGAAATTATATATCTGGGCAGTGTTTTCACTGCGGATGGGAAGTACGATAGGGACGTTGAAAGAAGAGTGAACGCGGGAAATAGTGTTAACGGTGCCCTGGGGTCACTGATCGGCAGTCGAAATGTCAGTGACAAAGCTCGGCTCGCCATACACAATGCCATGTTGGTACCAACACTGATGTATGGAAGCGAGACGTGGATACGTCAGAATACGCATGAGAGTAGAGTAAATGCAGTAGAAATGCGGTCGTTGCGGCGGATATGTGGCGTTACTTTGGCGGACTGCATACGTTACGTCGAAATACGGAAAAGGATTGGTATGAAGGAAAGCATAGGGACAAAAATAAGGAACGGCATGCTACGATGGTTCGGGCATGTTGAAAGGATGAGCGATGAAAGATTGACGAACGAGATATATAATGCGAAAGTTGTGGGTGAAAGAGGCCCTGGCAGACCGAGACTCACATATCACGATCAAATAAATAAAACGCTGACTGAAGGTGCATTAAAATGTCTTCGTAACCAAAGGGCATGTATGAAGAGGTTAATGAATGTCGACGAAGCGAAAGAAGTATGTCGTAATCGTGTCAAATGGCGCTCAATTGTCTCTACCCCGCAAGGGATCTGGCGTGAAGATATGTATGTAAATAATATTTATACATTTGTCATAAATTTATACGTTGAGCCTTTGTTCCGGGTTCTACTAAAATCAACATGTGAAATCGTAAAAAAAAAAAATAAAAAAAAAAAAAAAAAGCGTTGGTGGTACGGTTGTTAGAACCCTCTTCTTAAAATCCTGTAACCTGTTCTAACCCCGGCATGTACCAATGAGGAATTATAAAGGTTACATAAGTATATTATGATTCTATTTATCCCATAGTTTAATAATAATTATTATTATTCTCTTTTTTTTTTTATATATTTCATTTTATTTTTCTGACTCTGCACCCATAAGATTCATTCTATCACTCTCCCAAAGGTTAGTTGGTAGAGAATACCTTTATGGTATTATGCTCGCCTATGTACATCTTTTTATATTTTATATTTTTAAGGATTTTATTATTATTATTATTAATACTCCTTAAATTAACATTTGTATTATTGTTAAATAACTTTAGACTATTCTCGATTTGTCGCTTTAAGCGCTTTTTTCACTTTATTTTGCTTTGAAAGTCGTTCGACTTGGCGTTTGTCTATGGTTTTTATACAAAATTAGGTAAAAAAAAGCAAGTATTTCTTATGCTTTCAAGTTGAACGTAGCATACGAATGACCGGTTATTAATTTTAAGTCTAAGTATTTTCTGCATACGTCTGCTTTTATTGCAGTCGTTGGGTGCACGGTACAAATGTGGATGCAAAAATCAGCTTAGTGCTTTGTACAATTTTTATATTAGAAAATATTATCCTACTTGAAATGCACGTGAAAAATAAGTGGAAAGATTGTAACTAACGAAGAATTATAGCCAATATGTTGTAGCCTGCTTAAAGTAAAAAATAGGCCGTAGATACCTAATGCCTGATAGTTATATTTCATCCCACCTTTTACAAAAAATAGGTTTTGTTACTAGAATAATAGTCATATAAAAAAACTGGCGAGCGGACCTCTATGAACATGCTATCTCTTTCTCTCATAAACAAACGACAAACAAAGCGATCGATCAGAAATTATTTAACATAAATGCTATTTAATATTTATTACAAAATCAACCTAATTCATTTAAACATAAGTTATAAATTGCCTCGACAGAAAGTGTGAATAGTTTGAAACCCAATAACCATGGAAACCTAAAACTTTTTTCCTACTGCTACTGTACTGACGGAAATATTAAACAATTTTTGGTGCAGAAATTTCTTCCGGCTTTTTCATAGCCGTAACCTATATTCTAGTTGATCCTTAATCAATATGGCGGGCAAAGTAGGTCTTAAAAAAAACTTTTACAGCGAGCAATAATGAGTTTTGAATTTAGAACATTAATTGTTTTAAGAATGAGAGGAGCGCAACGAATGACGCCAAACAACAACCATGCCTAAATTAAATAAAAATTGTTAATTTAAAACCCGACTGCATAAAAAATTAACTTTAATATTAACTTATAAGAAATAAACAAAGATTGAAAAGGAAATTTGTAATGATGTCAAATGCCAATTTTTACCTTCAAGGAAAACTAATATTGTAAGCTTGCGCCATTGTGATATTTATATAAAACAAGACTTACCTAAAAGTATAAAGTTTTTTGGATTGGAAAGCGTTCTTTTAACCAAGTCACCACACTAAAACATATTTACACAAAATTATAAAAAACAAATGTAAATACCTAGTTATTTTTTATTTTTAGGCAACTTTTTTTTGGCAATATAATAAATAATAATAATAATAATAAATATTTCCAGACAGGTCACACAGCGCCCTCTAATTTCCGTGGTAAGCTACGAGGCTTGTGTTACGGAAACTAGATGGTTGATAAACTACATATTATACTTTTTTTTTTTTATATCAACATATAAACACCCAGACCGAGACCAATTATACAATGTACAACTTGCCCCCGGTGGGAATCGAACCCACGACCTCCCGAGTTCACGGCAACGTTTGTTACCACTAGACCACGAAGGCGGTCATCATATACATATGTATATGATGATATTTACGCATGCGTTATATATTGAGTGATACCAGTTTTTTTGTATGCAATTTTGTCAGTTTTTTTAAATCGCAGGTTTGTGCATTATCAAAGCATTATTATTTTTTAATAATAATAGTAATTATCTAATCTTTACCTATTGCTATAAATAAATAAAAATGCTGGCACCTGCAGAAAAAGCTATCCTGAATGCAATCGGGACAAATGCAAAACTTGCTTACATAGACGCATATTATAAGGACCCAGGTATTTTATACTTCCTTTGTAGTCTAGTGGTTAAGACCATATATTTAGAGGTGTCGGGTTTAAATCCTGCGTTCATCCATCCAATTTCGTTTTACACATAGAACATATATTCAAGCCAGATCCCCTGCAGGAAAGGCAGAGACAATTAAGCGCCACTGGACACGATCACGACATACCTCTTTCACTTTGTCGACATTCATCAACCTCTTCATACATGCCCTTTTGTTACGAAGACTTTAAATGCACCTTCAGCCAGTGTTTTCTTTATTTGATTGTGATCTGTTAGTCTCGGTCTGCCAGGGCCTCTTTTACCCACAACTTTCGCATTATATACCTGGTTCGTCAATCAACAAGCTTGCCACTTGTCATGATGGGCCTATAGTAAAGTTGGCTAAATGTGAATCAGCTTCTTCAAAAGCGTGGTTTCTGACCACCTCAAAAGGGATCCGCTCGTGATGATGTATTATAGAGGTATGTTTGGCCGCTGAGAGACCATGTTCCTTACTGCTAAGAACAGCGACATAAAGTACCTGTGGATCTAGGCTCATTCTTCATCATGAAGACAGCGCCTAGCATAGAGACTTAGACTTCCATTGTTGGAGATGGGCCTTCCAGAAATTTCTGGAGAACTTGGCCTACACTCGTCACGCTGGCCAGAAGGGTTGAAGAGGGTTTTATGTACTTCTTTTTAATGACAATTTATTAACGATTCCACAAGTTGGTATTAGTGAAATCGGGACCGATGGCATAACATGTTCTCCGAGGCACGGGAATAGTGGTGTTTTAAATCTATGACAAATGTACATAAGAAAAGTGTATTTCTCATCAGTACATGCGGAGGGGTGGGGGGGGGGGGGGGTTTGAAGCAACCTTTGTTGTAGGATTTTAAGGAAAGCGTTCAACTTATACAACCGAGATACCACGGATCTAGAGTACAAAACAAACTATTTAGTAACGCATTCTTTTGTTGGCCCTAAACCTTCCGTCTGTTAGAATAAACAGACAGGTTAAAATATATGTCTTTGCCCGCTGATAAATTTCTTATTGGAAAATAGCCTGCAGCTGTCGGGCCTGATTAGCATATAAATTAATTTTCCATTTACGGACTTATAGCAGATTTTCTCTTACACACAAGCATATAGGTAAAAGTAAAGTATCATCACGACCGTAATTCCTTGAGGCGTGGCAAGAAACCACGCTTTTTAAGGAGCGAGTTAACATTTAGTAACTTTACTATTAGTACAGGATACGCGACTTTCACCGATCTGTCTGTTATCCTAATGAGATCCACTTTTTATATAATAAAATATGCTAACACACAAAGGCTCGAAGAGTATTTCTTGCAACATATAAAAATAATAAAAACGTAAATAAATACGGGGATCCCTGTACTATGTCCCAGGAGGTCTGTGATACAGGGAGCCCCACTCTTGCTTACAAAGGCATTCGTGATTAACATGCATTAACAATAATTTTGAAAACAGTTCAGACAAGTTTAAAAAATTAATACAATATTAAATCCAAAAACTACAGTAGGAAAAATAATAAAAAAGTGTATTTAAAAATCTCATTATTGCATAAATCAAGTTAATAAACAAATAAAATACATAAAAAATAAATCAACTGCCTCCGTGGTCTAGCGGTTAAGTCCATGGATTTAGACTCGGAGGTACCGGGTTCGATTCCTGGTCGGGACACAAAAATATTTATTAATGTAAATAAATACATTTAATTAATATTTAATTTATTTGTGATATAACTCGAGTTTGGTACGCTGGAGACATCGACGAGCTTGCCACTTGTCATGATTGGCCAATAGTAAAGTTGGCTAAATGTGAATCCGCTTATAAGCGTGGTTTCTGACCACCCCGAAAGGGAAACGGTCGTGATGATACTTTACTTTTTTTTTTTAAATAAATAAACATATACATATGATATAAATACAAAAGATAAAATATAATATAGTATATTACTTAAACAATCTTTAACAAATCTATGTTATTACTTTCAGTACTTCTTCTGTTTTTTGGTAGTCCTGCAAATACAACCATTCTGTAACGGCTTTTTAGTGCTAGCGTAATTCATTCTGTAAATGTCTAACACTCTATTGATGGTATTATATATGTGTTTACTGCTCTGCTTAAATTGTTTTTGTGCAAAAGAAATTTTGCAATTTAATGGCGGACAGACAATATCATTTCTACGTCTACGATGGCTGTAATAAGGGTAAGTGAGTATGCTGCCTCAGAACGGAGTTAAGAATGTAAAGTTGCTTTATTGTAAGTATTTTATGCTTAGAATACAATTCGAAACTAGATTAGCTAAATGGTTTAAAAAACATCACTTTTAGGAGGGATCTCTGCGCTCTCTCCAGAGTAAGCAATCTGATTTACCCAGCTGGGTAACACAGCAGATCGGAATACAGCTTGTAATTTATTAAAGAGCAAATATTTTCACATTATAATCTAGAATAAAAATAAAGAACTGCGTATTTTTTATTTTAATTTTTTACTAATAAAATTTTAAGTTACGATGCAGAGAAGTTTTCCTAAAAATTGCTTACCACCAGGGAGGGTACCAAAACGCTCGCCGCATTTCCTCGTTGAATTATAAGGGAAATATTCTGTTTTAGGTAGTTATGGTATTTGGGGTCGCCACACTCATGAAAAATTCGTTTACCCAGCTCTTTATTAATTTGTTAGTATCAAGAGAATATACCAATATATTCAATTGGCAGCGATTTGGAGCTTGCCACTTGTCATGATTGGCCTATAGTAAAGTTGGCTAGATGTGAATCCGCTTATTTATAAGCGTGATTTCTGACCACGCCGAAAGGGAAACGATCGTGATGATGATACTATTTTTATTTTCTTTATTTTAGTTTTTAGTTGTATTTTTATTTATTAAGTAGGTTTATTTTTATTATTAGTAATTTATGTATTTAAAATGTAATTTATGTAATTATTTAGTTTAATTAATAATTAAGTTTATTTTTTTAATCATTCTACCTCACAATTTAAATGGGTATCGATAGTTTGTGGATATTGGAACATCCCTAATTGAATTACGCACTAAAATGAAGCCTCGGGTCTGCTAAATCACGTCGACACTTTGAAAGCCTTTGTGAGATTCAATAAGCGGTGAGAACAATCCTTTGAGATCACCTCCAGGAATTCCATTCAAGCCAAAGACGAATTTAACCCATAGATGGATGACTTGCCACCTCATTTTATTTTTAATTTATAGTTTTATTTAAAATATTTTTTTTAAATACCTACATCTGTATTTTAGCAGTTAAGGCCGTAGATTTAGACGCAGAGTTACTGGATTCGATTCCTGATCATTAATTTGTTAATTAGGATATGCGGCGTCAATTATTTAAAATTCAAAATACTTCTATTTTCATAAATTGTGGTTGTTGGGAGCGGTGGTGACTCGGTCGTAAGAACGCTCTTCTTAAAATCCTACAAAGGTCGGTTCTAACCCCCCCGGGTATTGGTACATCAATGAGAAATACACTTTTCTTACGTACATTTGTCATAGATTTACAACACTACAGTTCCCAACAGAGCACGTTAAGCCGTCAGTCCCGGTTCCACCAATTCCACTTGTGGATTCGTTAATAAATTGTCTTTAAAAATTGACATCAGATCCTCGCCAATCAGTCTGGCCAGGCGTGGCGAGTGTAGGCCAAATTCTTCATATAAATGTTCTGGAAGGCCAATCTCCGACAGTGGAGGTCTAGGACGCTGTGTTCTAGGGGGCTGTAATGAATAAAAAAAAACAAAGATTGGCACAATAATGAGAAAATACACAGAATGACAGGTTCCAAATTATATAGTTTTTTTTAAAATGTATCCATGTATCATTTCCCTTGTGGGGTGGTCAGAATCTACACTTTTTTTTAAAGACGCGCATCACATTTATCCAATTTTACTATAATGCCAATTATGACAAGTGGCAAGCTTGTCTTCCAGCGTACCAAACTCGGGAAATATCACAAATAAATAAATTAGTTATTTATTTATTTAAATTAATAAATATTACTGTGAGGAAATGAAACTGGTACGTACCTCCGAGTCTAAATCCACGGACTTAACCGCTAGACCACGGTGGCGGTATATAATACTATATACTGTTACATTAAATGTATTTGACTAAAATAGAATATTGCTTGAATTATAGGTTTCTTTCAGAACAATTATCTGATCAATTCACTTGACTGCGGGTGCATATAAAGTTACATTAATATGCGTATCGTGTCCACTGCGAGAGTTCCTCGTTGTACTTAATCAAGACCCTTGTTCGGTGATTGGAATAATTTAATACCCAATATAATAAGCTATATATATAAGCTATTTAAGCTTTTGACACTGGCTGTTTGACACGGATTTTCCCGTCTAATATAGTGGCCAACAAAAAATACTTCACGAGGAAAAATTCCTTCCTTCCTTACTTGGTTCAAAACAAGCCAAATCATTTCATCAAATTAGGTCTAGTAATTATAAGGCGTGAAAGACGTACAAACAGCCATACGCACATGGATACATACATACACACATTTATCAGTATGAGTATCATACAGTATAGAGTCTATGGTCTTGGTATTTGGTCTTTCTAACATATCGGTGGTCTTGGTCTTGCAAAAAAGCCAGAAAAAGACCAAGATTGGGCTACACTAAGCAGAATCATATTGTAGAACGAAATAGTGGATGTACGATTATGTATCGTTGCGCAATGAAAAAAATTACGGGATCCACAGATCCGCGTTTGACTGCTTTTACGGGATTGCAATCCCTAAATGGGTCTTTATTTTTTTTGTAGTAGTTGCTACTAATTTATGGAACGATCTTCCTGTCATCATACGGCAAGCAACTACCAGGTCAATAAACTGGTGTATTCACACTTCTTAAATAGCTCCTGACAGCGTTAGTAAGTAGTATATATGTATGTTTATGTATAATAATGTGTATTATTAGTATTTAGTATATTGATATTATGATATATATGAAGATATATGATGTAAGTATATATAAAAAGCACATCAAATATAATAGCATTAAACAAAATTATAACTTTGTGGCATTTGGGGTTGAAACAATGGGGGTATATTCTCTTGATACCCACAAATTCAAAAAAGAGCTGGGTAAACGAATTTTTCATGAGTGTGGCGATCCTAAATGCCATAACTACCAAAAAATATAATATTTCGATTACAATTCAACGAGGAAATGCGACGAGCGTTTTAGGTACCCTCCCTGGTGGTAAGCTCTTAGTTTATTTTGTAGAATAGTTTTAATTAATTTATTTATTTATTCATTTCCACAGCACATTATTATTACATATTTATTTTTATATTTATACATATTTCATATGTATTTTTAGTTTAGTTTTATTTATAATTAGTTTTTTAATCTTTTTTATTTTAATATTTTTGTATCTACTCCGAATAAATATATCTGTGATTGAAACGACAAAAAAGTATATATTAATCCTATTAAATTAACTTTTATAATTATAGTATTATTATTATTTCTATGATTGCACGTATAATTGTTCAAATTTGTCCCTAAGGTTTGGCTGTCAGAGAATGTCTTCGGGCATTAAGTTCGCCTTTGTACTTTGTGCAATAAAGTTTTTTAAATAAATAAATATAAGTCATGTTAAATTTATCGGTCTTATGTTATAGGATTGTGCAGATCGTCTCAAGAAGCAAGCTTGATTGATCAGTCGTAAAGTCGGTCTGACGCGCCCTCCCTTTCTGCAATGTTGGTCGCTTTGTTAAATTGAATTAAACTAGACAACATCCCTTATTGAAATTGATCTTATTTTGTTTACGAATTTTGTTTTGTTTTTGCTTTTTCAGTAATCAAAGTCACATTATTAACCAAAGATCATCATTCAACTTGTATGGGGATTTGGGTTGAATTATATTTTAATTAAGACTTCATATTTTTATTTTGTAAATTTGATAGTTTTTTTTTTTTTTTTTTTTAACAGTAGTAAGTTTTTAATTGTTTTAACAGTAATAAGTTTTTAATTTCTTCTTCTTTTTATATTGGTGAATGCTGTGACACCTAATTGGTACATATATTAGATAAGCTATAATTATACTATGTTATGTGTGTGATAATATATGTACTGCTGTGTGTACTAAATAAATAAATAAATAAATGACAATGGACAATGGCGGGTTTTAATGCCGCGAGACATTAGCCAATCATTGGGACAACTTTAAACATTTAACTGAAGAGTAGATGTACACATATTAAAATAAAAATTAAGAGTAATATTTTATGTATATTTAAATATAAAATATACTAAATAATAATACATATAATATATGTATCAAAAAAAGTATCTAAACTACTACATATTTATTAGTTTTTAATTATTGTATGATGTAAAGTTAATGATGTAATTTGATCTAAATTGGCTTAGTAGTATGGAAAGGCAAGACAAACCGATAGACAACAGACAAAGCCTATGTTTTTTTTTTCATACAATTTATGTTGGATACCTAAATATAACATGTGATTATACGGGTAACGTCGGGCCAAACAGCTAGTCTTAAATAAAAATGCAAACAGCATTCATTTTGCATGAAATATTCAGCTGTGAAAAGGGGTACCAAATAAGGGGGCATAAAGTAGTATTGACTTTATATATGAACCGGGCGTTTATATTTATCTATTTTTTTAACTGCTTTCGTGGCCTAAGGTCAGCGTAACATTAGACGGAAATTACGTCGCGAAATTTTGAAATGAACATCGCAGAATCGCAGATACATAACAGGCGATTGATCGCAGATTATCAGTTGACTGCCATCGCTTCTCACAGTAATAATGATTAATATATTCCATGATTAACTATTTGATATATGAGTACACCGCGCATTTGATAGTTAGCTTGTCAATTTAGTTAATTTAGCCATTGACTTGCCTCATGGACATGTAGATTAAATATGTCAAAAGCCAATCAGCCTTTTTGCAACTGGCAAATAATAATATAATAATAAACCTTTATTTCGGACTTTACATCCATAAATTGTTAGTAACAATTTTACTTAATCAATATTTAGTATAACTAATAATTTATTTTAAACTATCCGCTACTGGAGGCTGTCTACTTGACTGTATGCAGATCCAGTGTTCCAGCAGCGGAGAGTCCCACCGATCTGCCAAAACGTTTAGCAAAGCAAGCGTTCTTTTCGCCAAGTGTTGCGTGTCGCATTAAAATACATACAATACGACGTTGCTGATTTGACGGTGACGGAATTTAAGCACGTAACGGACGGAAAATAACGCCGAAAACGGGAGTTCCGCTGACGGACTGTGAGCGTAGAGGAAACAAAATATGCAATAAAATATATCAGCGTTCCATCGTGGATATTTTGCAACAAACTTTCCGTGTAACATGGCACTGGCCCAACGGTTACGGAGGCATGAATTTTGGTTCAGACTTTGTATGCTCTAACTTTATAATAATATACGAGTATGATTCTATTGATAGAAGCAATGAACTTTTTCTTATAAACCATGGGCTGGTACGATCATCATCATCACTGCCCATAGAATACACCTCCACTCCTAGAGATACGCCTTCCCTAATAATTTTCCTATGGTCTTCTCTTACGACGAGTGAAACCGCCTTAAAGAGTTCTCCGAGATCAGATGAGGAGAACGTTGGTGTTGTAAATCTATGACAAATGTATGTATGTTAGAAAAGTGTATTTCTTACACACGGGGGTTCGAACCGCGATTGTATGGATTGTAGATACGCGTTCTAACAACCGGAACACCACCGTCCCTGCATTAAAAAAAATTATGCAATTATAATACGTTAGTTAATCGATAAGTATTTTTTTTTGTCGCTAAGATCTTTACAAATAAAATGCCATTAAAGTAACTCATATTCTTAATCCTCGAGGTGCTGCCAGTAAGAAAATATCACAAATCTTCATTACCAACAAATGATTTCTTATTATCATCATTACAGTCTACACCTGGAGAACAGAACCTATATCTGGAGACTTTGACCTACACTCACCACGCTGACCAGACGAGTTGGCGAGGGTCTGTTGTCAATTTTAATGATATGATATATTAACGATTCCATAAGTTAATATTAGTGGAACCGCGATCCAGGGCTTAACGTATTTTCCGAGGCACGGGAACAGTGGTGTTGTGAATCTATGACAAATGCACGTGTATTTCTGATTGGTACATGCTGTTTTGATTGAAAATACGCGTTCACTATGTTTTACCCATGACCGTGTAAAGATTAAACACTTATGTATACTAGATATACAAACATTTTTATATTTTCACAATCAAAATAAACTAAACAGATTAAAAAATCCCTTGTAGATTAAGTGTGGAAGATTTTTATCTATAGAATGCCTTGTTCCTTACATGCAAGTCAATGAGAAGTAGTAATTTAAATAAATATTATTTCGCCACATAATTTATGTATGAATGCTCTTATAGGACTTACAGTTGATATCCGGCACCCTTCTGAAAGTTATAATCTTCACCTGCGCATAACATGTTAGGCTTTGTTGGGCTAAACTTGTACTAAATGTTTTAACGTAATTTACCGGTTTTTCAGGTGAGAATGGGGTGTTTGTTAATTACTAGGTAAAACATATTCAACGATTTAAGCCGCAATCTTTATTTTCTTAATTTTGTTATTAATAAGGCAAAAACGTCTGTAAACTATGTGTTGAAAATTGTAAGTAACTACGCCTCCTCTCGCTCGCACGATACAGGGTTCGATTCCTGGTCGGAACACAATAATAATAATTATTATTTCCAGATAGGTCACACAGCGCCATCTAATTTCCGTGGTAAGCTACGAGGCTTGTGTTACGGAAACTAGATGGTTGATAAACTACATATTATACTTTTTTTTTTAAATATATACATATTATACATATAAACAACACCCAGACCGAGACAAATTATACAATGTACAACTTGCCCCCGGTGGGAATCAAACCCACGACCTCCCGAGTTCACGGCAACGGAGGATAATTATATTAATTTAAATAAATAATATTTAATTAACATAAAATGGGCTCTTGCCACCATTGAGGTTCCAACTATTCTGGAACCCTCTGGATTAGTCCGCGATGATGGCAAGACACCTGATGGTATGACGCTGATCCCCTGGGAGCGGGGACGGGCTGAAACCCATCTCTTCTCGCACAGCACACAGCACTCATCTCTGCTTTGGTGGAGTCCCCCGAGCTGAAAAACATCTCTTCTTGCACAGCACACATCTCCGCTTTTGAGGAGTCCCAGCCTTAGTGTGGGATGTCACTTGTGTCGACACTATGGCTTTGTCACACCTTAGGGGAACAGCGCTAAAAGCGGGAGCCGCAGCTAAAAGCGCAGTCTGGCAAGCGGCGCAAATACGTATCTATAATCAAAGACTACGTGTTTGTGCCGTTTGCTAAAACATTTTTAATAAACATCACCCCTCGTCTATTGTCTGCTCTGGGGGCAAAAGCGATTCAGCGAGGAAATGCGGCCAGCGTTCTTGCCACCATGCCGCGCGGATATGTTTTATATTTAAGTTGGGTTTTATAAGTAGGTTTTTTTTAGTTTTTTTTCATTTGTAGTATTTAAAAAAATTGGAAATATTAATATTTAATTCATTTGTGATATTTCTCGAGTTTGGTACGCTGGAGACATCGAGCTTGCCACTTCATGATTGGCCTGTAGTTAATGTGAATCCGCTTCTTGATAAGCGTGGTTTCTGACCACCCCGGAAGGGAAACGGAAGTGATGATACTTTAATCATCATTACAGCCCCTAGAACACAGCGTCCCAGACCTCCACTGCTGGAGATGGGCCTTCCAGAATATATATCAAGAGAATTTCGCCGCGTGCTGGCCAGACGGCTTGGCGAAGATATAATGTATTTTTTATTAAAGCTTATAAAGAAGCGGATTCACATTTAGCCAACTTTACTATAGGCCAATCATAACAATTGGCAAGCTCGTCGATGTGTCCAGCGTAATTATAAAAAAAAACAAAAAACATGCAAGAATTGGCGGCAGCTTTCTCAATTATTTTAAAATCCAGTGCTCTTTAAAACTATTATTCGCTCTTTGTGCTTAATAGCTATCTTGGACTGCATTTTTAGTTCTCCGAATTCCTTTTGACTTCTATTTAAAGTGTCAATAAATCCTCGGCTGGGTGAAAAAGGTCCAGGTTCATTCCCGGTCACGTTTCTTACATTAGTTCGTTTCTCTCGAGAGCCAAGTTGCTAATGGCCGAACATGAACGTGCTTACCACTGTACTTGCCAAGTTTTTACATTATTACTAAACTGAAAGACTTCACTAAGTATTCAGTTATGTTTTTGGGATTTGACGACTTGTTCCAGTGTTGTGAAAACAACAAGGTCACACATAAGATAGAGCGGTTATTAGTTGCAATTAAAACACAATTAAAATTAGTTACATAGGTACCGTACTTTT
Source organism: Tinea semifulvella (assembly GCA_910589645.1). Classification (NCBI taxonomy): domain Eukaryota; kingdom Metazoa; phylum Arthropoda; class Insecta; order Lepidoptera; family Tineidae; genus Tinea; species Tinea semifulvella. The sequence continues at coordinate 3,937,085 of OU342609.1, forward strand.
TAAAGTGCGTAGACGAAACTATGCTTTAACTTAATGGAATATAATTGAATATTTAATAGCATATATGAGTATTAAAAAAAAAAAAAAAAAATTTATTTTTTTTGCGTTTTAATGGTAAGTTTCGCGTGAGGTTTATAAATGTTAGCAACTGGAATTAAAAAATCATGACTGACATCAGTCCCTAACACTATGCTTATTTATATGCTTGACTGGGCATGACGGCAAATCGAGCCTGATCCTGAAACGTGTGAATACACTTTACTGGGTTTATAGGCACGATTGGTGGATACTTCCCGCCCCGGCAGACTGGACAAATTACCACCATCAGTCTGCCGAATATTAGATTGTATTTTAATAAAATGCCTTTTTTCATTTTATTCAACTAACTAAACAAAAGAAAATATTTCTTTCCTAAAATTAAAAAAAAACATAACAAAACTTCTGACGTATGAAAAAATCACATAATCTTACTTATTTGTGATCAACTTAATTATTTATTTACAAAGTACTTCGAATAAAAAAGCTTTGATCTCATAAAGGACAAATTAATATTTGATGGTTACATATGACGTATTATACGAACAAGTTTTTATTTATTAGGGTCGCCAACAGTGACAGCAACAAAAGATACATCGATTTTTACTTACAACTAAGACAGAATACAGATGCTGCACCAATTACAGGCAACCACCACATGCCTTTGAGTAGCGAAAACAAAAACACAATACAATTACAGCAACAACTAAGTAAATCTAAGCACAAACAAAAACAAAAGAACATGATACAATCAAGCAACACAATTCCAAGGATCAAAATTAGTTAAACAGCAGTTCAGTTTACAGTCCCAGCCAGGATCCGCTGCAGTGACAATACATTGTGCTTAAAAACATGCAAAGAATTAGCAAATATGTCTAGACTGTCATTATTTTTTCGTGAAAATATATTGTATTGACGACATGTACGGTTCAGTGATGAGTGGTAACCCAGATTGGTTTTTCTTGTGCTGCGATCTCTCATTCTAATACAATATGCACTCTCACTGGCTACATAACCCACAAACTTTAAATCCTAATTTATCGCACGTCTGCAAGCGATGAGCGCTTACGCCACACTAACCCCTCATTCCGAATCGCGTGCAGAGCACTTAGAACGATTATGACACTGACCGTTCGTTCCGAATCAATTATCGCGATTTGGATGCTCAGAGCGTGATATCAATTCGGGACGGTCGAAATCACATTTTCATTCATAAAATGTTAGTTTATTTTTTAAATGTATGGAAGATAGGAGTTGTCTAAGTATGTTAATTTTTAATATTATTTATGTTTCATTTTAATATTTTATTTCTCTATTTGCACCGTACTCATATTTAAATGTCCCAATGTCCCAAAGGTTAACGGGAAGAGAATGTCTTGCGGCATTACGTTCGCCTTTTGTATAGATTTACAATAAAGTTTTTAAATAAATAAATAAAAATAAATAAGATTAATTGCGGATCCCAAATCTTTGAGAATGAATATACATCTCTCGGTTTATTCATCTTTATATGTTTAAAGTTTAATATTATTAACTTATTTTGATCTTTTACAATAAATTGCCGTGTTACAGACATTTTTTTTAGAAGTAACATACAAACAGTATAAACGAATTACAATATTCAATAATTTAAAAGAAAACCTAATATTAAATAAACTTGAAATTGGCGCGCGACATAATGACAAACAACTGACAGCGCTCAGAGCGATCTACCTCGATATCGTGAGCAGTCTAAGCGCGAGAAATGATGTCGTTTGTGACGTCACACAGCTTTGGCAAAACAGTTTAAGCGCGTATCGGAACACCTTAAGCGTGCTTAGGTTACTATTATCGCGTATTGGAACGATAGGTAAATGCATTAAGCAACAACCAATTGGCGCTTAGCTAGAGACTCGAAGTTGAATCGCATGATTTCACGAAGTTATTGCAATAAACAATACCCTGGGCTACATATGTAGCCCGCGCGTGTACTGCAGTGTTAAGTATCCCCTAGTCTGGATGCTAGACCTCAAGAAGAATATAAGAAAAACAAAATACCAAAGAAACTAGGTACAATTATTTCTAAACTACAAACACAATATTAGTATAGATTTACACTTTTAAGTATAAGTCCATTTTGCTGTTTCTTAACAGAATGCGACCGCAAATTAATTTGATCGCTGGGTAAAAGGGTTTAAGTGAACTCCTGCTTTATTTGGTTTTAAAAGGATTGCCTAACTTTTAAATTGAGTTTTGCGATCCGTCGAACTCCTCCTGTACCTAATCTGTCTTCTTTGTTCCCCAAAGGAATTACTGGCTACATTTGTTTGAGCATCCAAATCGTGATATTTAATTCATATTCATTCTAAGCGCTTAATTTGCGCATAAATGCCAAAATATTTGACATTTCTGACAGTCGTAATCGATCTTAGACGATACGTTTTCGGTCGATTGTGCACTCCGCCTCACCCCACTCAGCATAATTCGGAACGAGTTAGTCGCAAAACTTTATTTACGTCAGTGGTTGCGTCATAATTACAAAATATTCAATTTTCAACTCAATTTTTTCTTTCTATTTCTTTTGAGGTGGTCAGAAACATTATATATATATATTATAATACAACAGACAGTGATAACTAAAAAGATTATAATAAAATTTAATACTAAAATGAAAATAAGGTTGGTTGTTAGAAAATGCTTAGCCATTGCACTGTACAATATTTTTAGTGCAATAAAGATTTTTTTAAATAATTTTATATATTTTATTATCAGACCCTTGCCACCCAATTGGCCATCGTGGCGAATGTAGGCCAAATTCTCTAGAAATTTCTGTGTTGCTCCCTAGAACATGCCTAGTCCTTGTCCCTATATTTATCAAAACAACCAATCGTGTGCCTCGGCCCTCGCCTTACAAACGTCAAATGTCATTGTGACGCGTCGAGTCGAGAACATTCGTAGAATTTGAATATTAAAGCCGGTTTAAAATCACCGCGTTCTTTTCATCATTCGCTCTCGTCACACATATGCGGCTACGGCTTGGTACGCCTACAAGACTAAGAGGTCGACAAGCGCAGCAAAATCTTACGCTACGTACCATAGTCGACGCCATGCGTTATGCAAGAAACGATGTCATCCTCCGCGATTTGTGGATGGAAACACTGGATAAATTCGTACGTCTTCTTTCTGGCCGAAGGAATGTTCGTATGGGCAGAGAGGTAAAATTTCCCACTCATGAGAAATTTGGCACCTCTGCACGCTAGACCTCTCAACGCTCCACGGCGCATGGCGCATCTGTATCCGTGACGTGCTTTCCATCCGTAAGGCGGCGGCTGAAAATCGGCGCAATGGCTTATCTATAGCTTGTAGCGGACGCCGAGCTGATCGCCATCTGTCGCTATACATGTGCTGGTAGGCTAATTATTTTGCGCATAATCTTTTTAATATTTTGAATTTGAATTTTGATTTTACCTATAATAAAGGTTCCACACCCCTAGTCCACACCCGTAGTCACGTGCAGCGAATATTATTTTTGTCAGAAAGCCAACACCTCGTTACAAATTCCCGTCTTCTCCCGGAATATGGACCCAAAACACATCAAGCAGCAAGTTTAGTTACTTACAAAGTAAAACTCGGTGATTCGAAAACCGGCAAGGTGGCAATCCTGGTGACTCCTTCCTTATCTACCTGTGTTAGGCTAAAATATCACCTACCGGAGACTCAGCGGGATCTTGCGGTAGTTCCTCTATGTGAGCGCACTTGGGAACTCATTCGTTCGCGAACTATACAAGCCTAAACCGGCCGTTATAGCCATATCGAAATCCGATATCCGCGCACTTAAAATTCCATCCAAAATAGAGAAAATAAGCGTGCGGTCTAAAAAGTTAAAGTTTATTGATCTAGTCTAGTCTCTAGTCTAGAGGGTGCTCCGGAGGATGCAGTAATTGGTGGAAATAAAAAGCTATCTTTTGTTGCCCTTGCAACCACTAAAACAATATATTTATTCTACTTATTCTAATGTCTTGTCGTAAATTGCTTTCTGCCTAATACATAATATTTATACAGTAGACGCTACAACGGTACACTATTTAAAAATTGTACTGCTATGTATTAGTTCGCCAAACCTTGGTACGTTCTTAAATGATACTAACGCCATCTATCCGTCACTGCATGCACTATTTTGTGTGTACTTGGAAAAAAAAACTTCAACCGCGCGAGGCGTCAAACAGTCGCTTGATTTGCATAAACCAAAGCAACGCTAAGTAGAGCGTTTACAGCGTTTTATCGCTACACGAACGGAATTTCGTCTTTATTTTCTTTGTAAAGTAATGGGGTGTATCAGGCAAAGCTTTTTGTAGATGTCGCTAGCGGCACTGGTACCTTGTTTACACCTTTTGACGCATCATTTTTTTATAACAGAAAAAAGTATTTTAAATTAACGTCACCTACCTTAAAATACGAATTAAAAAAGCGAACACCGTCTTTGAAAAGAAAAAAGGTTGGATTAATAGAACGGCAATTTTGAGATCACCATATCTTTGATTTCGCTTGGAAATCTCGATTTGTACACTTAAAAGCTGCTCACTTCGACATAATATCCAGAAAATAATAAATTTCGTAATAAAAATACAAGTTTTCTATGCAACTGACAGTTATATAAGGCCCTTCAGGCATACCATGGATATGTTGCGTCAAATATAAGGTACGGCATATTATTGTGGGGTAATGCAGTGGAAATAAATAGAATCTTTATTGGACAAAAACAATGCATTCGTGCTATTTGTAACACACCTCCTATGACTTCCTGTCGTCCTTTATTTATAAAACTAAAATTACTGACTGTTCCTTCTATCTATATACTTGAATGCTGTTTATTTGTAAAAAGCCACCCGGAACTTTTTAAAACTCTTGGGGATAATTGCAATTTTAAAACGCGTTATTCTAGTAGAATAATTATTCCAGCTCATAAAAGTACTCAATATAGCCGAAATTGTTATGCAATGGCGACAAAGATATTTAATAAGCTTCCAGTTACTATAAGGGAGCTGCCACTAAAACTGTTCAAATTAAGAGTCAAACAAATGCTGGTTAATAAATGTTTTTATTCGACAAAAGAATACCTAGACACTAAGCTCGACAAAGTCATGTGACTAAATAAATATTTGTATGCTAGAAATAGCGAATCATGTGATATAATTACATATAATAACTTACATCCCTGTACCTACCATGTTTCTGACAAATAAATTATTTCATTTCATTTCACCAACTATCATGCGCCATCTATCGTGATTAAAAGTTAGTGATACACCCCATTTAAAAAAATATCTTGAACAAAATCTCACAGAGTATTAAATATAATAATTAAAATATCCGATATAGGATTTAAAAACAATTCACGACGATGCCGATGGTAATAAAAAATTGAAACGAAACGAATGCTGAAATATTTGACAACATTTTTGACTACGGACAATTTGCTTTGATTGCACTACCCGAACCCGAGTCCTTTTCTTTGGTTATTCGTAGATATCAAATAGTCAAAGCTACCCAAACGCCTGAAATATAATACGTCATACTTGGCTGTATGCGCTTTGCCCCTTTGCCTTCCCTATCACTTCATTCATCATCCATCGGGAGAAGAGAACACAACAACACAATATTTAAGGGAGTCCTTCGCGCCATTTTTCGTGGACATGTCATGTGCAAGTTTTTGTTTTGTAAATTAATTTACTGTGGATATTATTGGTCAAAAGTGGTGTTGCTTGGTTTAATAATGTGCTACCATGTGAATAATTATGGAAAACGATAAATTGGACTTTAAATATGGGGCACAAGTTGCAGTTTATTTTTTGCGGTTTTCCCGCGCTGTCAACTTCCATATTTTACCCGACGTGTTTGAGCTATGGTGCCGCGAGTGACTCCAAGAAAAGCATCAAATTCTGCAGCATCTGGAATATATTACGTCAGACTTGGCTGTATGGGCTAGACCCTTTGCTTTCCCTATCATCTCATTCATCATCCATCGGGAGAAGAGAACCAAATTATATAATAATTTATATAATAATAGTTTATATATAATATAATTTATACAAATTAACCCCAATTAGAAACTAAGGTTGGGTTGTGTTGAAATACACACAAATACTTACATATATTGCAAGGAAACCATACCTGTTTTATTATTTACTTTTTATTTGTTTATAAAGTGACAAGCATATATAAGACAGATGGCAGAGTGACAAATATAAAATACTAGCTGTTTTATTTGGCTTTGCCCGTGTAAACCGCGACACGAAATTAATTTCGATGTGGTGTAATTTGATTTTGCGATATCTCTTAAGGTGTTAATTTAATTTACATGGTGAAAAAAACAAGTCTATCCTGGAGGAACTGAGAATAAAACCTTTTTTCCTCAATCGTACAATCGTGCATTCTCACTTTCATCGGACACGTGTCGCGGCGTGGACAACATCCATTGAGCGCGGTAGTTTAGGAAAAAGTTATGAAGAACGCGTGGTAGGTCTCCGATGAAGTGGACCGACCAGGTTAAATCAGCAATGGATCACTACCTACATGAGTGCGCCAGGAAGGCTGCAGTTCGAGACGAGTGGCGACGGCTTGTTAAGCGTGCACTGACATGTGCACTCAAGTGACAACCACGACCACTCTGCCAAGAGTGTAGCGACTAAGAAGAAGAAGTAAGGGAAAAAATAATTTTCATGAAATGCTTAAGCCAACGTATTTGTGTAAATAGAAAGTAAAGTATCATCACGACCGTTTCCCTTTCGGGGTGGTCAGAAACCACGCTTATAAATAAGCGGATTCACGTTTAGCCAATTTTACTACAGGCCAATCATGACAAGTGGCAAGCTCGTCGATGTCTCCAGTGTACCAAACTCGAGAAATATCACAAATAAATTTAATATTAATTAAATGTATTTATTTTATTATTAAATATTTTTGTGCCCCGACCAGGAATCGAACCCGGTACCTCCAAAACAGTTCCGAGAAAGTGAAGTGTGAGAAGAAAGCGTGCCCGCAGTGAAAACCTGGCTTTTTTCCCGTGTTATGTCCTTTTTTCTTTGTGTTACCCAGTACGGACAACTGACACAATTCTTTGTTTCTAATTACTATAGTAGTCTTATTATAATTACTCTCTAAAACAGTTTCAATATAAATTGTAATAAATTCCCTTTCTAAATATGTATAAACTAAAATTATGTAAATTGTATAAAAAATCGGGGCACTCTGCGACACAGGCATCACGCTAAGTTTAGGGGTCTTCGTAAAATGAAAAAATGTACTTTAAGAAATAAATGTTTATTTTATTTTTTATACTATAAGTATCCATTTTAATACTTAAAAAAATTGGCAATTATAGGGCGGTAATTGTAAAGCTATTTACACAAATACTGCCTCCGTGGTCTAGCGGTTAAGTCCATGGATTTAGACTCGGAGGTACCGGGTTCGATTCCTGGTCGAGACACAAAAGTATTAATTAATGTATTTTAAATTAATATTTAATTTATTTGTGATATTTCTCGAGTTTGGTACGCTGGAGACACCGACTAGCTTGCCATTTGTCATGATTGGCCTACAGTAAAGTAGGCTAAATGTGAATCCGCTTATTTATAAGCGTGGTTTCTGACCACCCCGAAAGGGAAACGGTCGTGATGATACTTTATCTTTACTACCTACTCTATCTGTTGATGAAAATAGAGTTAAAATCGGTGCAGCAGTGGATTTTGAATTTATCGCGAACAGACAGACAGACAGACAGATAGACAGACAGACGCGCGAGGCCTTTGTTTTACAATATGTAGTGATAGTGATTTCTAAAACACAATTAAAGACAACAGAGAAATGGCTATTTATATTGGAAATATAAGTCCTTTTTACGATGAATTAAATTTTCATACTTCGCTTCCTCATAGCTAGGAACCCAATATCCGCATCACGTGACTTGCAATATCCGCGCCAAAGTCATTCTTAGTACTTATAAGAATTTCGCTGGATAATTCTCACATTTCTAAGTGACTTTTCCCACCACCCGATGTTAAATGGGATATATATTAAGTTAAATTCATGGAACTATCCATCCTGATATTAGCAGTTACACACCAATTATCCACCACAGCCTCTATGGGCCTTCCAGAACATATATCTGAAAAATTTGGCGTACACTCGCCATCCTGACCACGCGGGTTGGCTCTGATATCAATATTTTAATGACAATTTATTAACGATTCAACAAGTTGGTATTAGTGGAACCGGCACTGACAGCTAAACGTGTCTCCGATGTACGGGAACGGTTCTGTTGTAAATCTATGGCAATGTACGTAAGAAAAATATAAATAATAAATAAATATTTCCAGACAGGTCACACAGCGCCATCTAGTTTCCGTGGTAAGCTACGAGGCTTGTGTTACGGAAACTAGATGGTTGATAAACTACATATTATACTTCTTTTTTTTTTAAATATATACATATTATACATATTAACACCCAGACCGAGACAAATAATACAATGTACAACTTGCCCACGGTGGGAATCGAACCCACGACCTCCCGAGTTCACGGCAATGTTTGTTACCACTAGACCACGGAGGCGGTCTTACGCATTCACTTCATTCACACTTACGCAATATCCATTTTAATACTTTGAAAAATAGGCAATTATAAAGCGGTAATTGGAAAGCATAACACATATTCGACCGCCTCCGTGGTCTAGTGGTAACAAACGTTGCCGTGAACTCGGGAGGTCGTGGGTTCGATTCCCACCGTGGGCAAGTTGTACATTGTATAATTTGTCTCGGTCTGAGTGTTTATATGTATAATATGAATATATTTCAAAAAAAAGAAGTATAATATGTAGTTTATCAACCATCTAGTTTCCGTAACACAAGTCTCGTAGCTTACCGCGGAAACTAGATGGCGCTGTGTGACCTGTCTAGAAATATTTATTATTATTATTATATACGGTATTAATCCTTATCATTTTAAATACCTTAGTTGGCTTGAGCATTTTTTTTCCCATTACAACATGCAAATTAAATGATTACCTTAGGAAACATAGCAAAATCAAAATAATGCGAAATTAATTTCGTGTCGCCGTTTATACGGGCAAAGCCTGGTAAAACAACTAGTGTTAAATACATTTTAATTTTTAAATGAGATTAAAAGCTCGTTTTCAATTTCTTTGTGACTCGCACGGTCTTTCACTTCGTTCTTCCCATAGCAATTTACTTAAAATCCCTCCCCACTCTTCCAGCAGATATTCAGACTCCTTTTCAGTATCTGCAGCTCGCCAGTGGAACAGACTACCTTTGGTAATCAGACAAGCTCCATCTCTCAAAATATTTGAAGACGAGAAGTTATACAAATTTTTACACCATAACAGAATAACTTACCATATCTTTCTACTATGTACTTAGATATGTATTTATTATTTATGTAAATATTTATTTAATATGTAGGATATGTATATTTAATTAGTATGTATTTATATTTCATTATTGTTGATCACAATATTATTTCTACACCCGCTTATAATGGCTCCCCATTCACAAAGGTTAGTTGTTGAAAATGCATTAAGCTCGCCTTTGTACCCACACTATTTTTGGTTCTGTACAATAAATAATTTATTATTATTATTATTAACTCAAGTAATTTTCCTTTACCTTTAAAATAATACGTAAAGGGAGATACATGCCAGCGGATAGGCGGAAAAATGCCATTATTGACACCTGCGGAGTCTATTTATGTTGAGAGGCTATAAATTGTCTAAATAGGTAGTTTACGTGAAACAGGCCAGGTGCTATAGTAGGGCGAGATCATTGATATCTTTTACCAATAGATGAACCTATATCAAAAGACCGGCACAATCATCATCAGCCTATATGCCTTTTACAAGTCATGTCTATCAAAAAAAAAAAAAAAAAAAGTATAGTATAATATGTAGTTTATCAACCATCTAGTTTCCGTAACACAAGCCTCGTAGCTTACCACGGAAACTAGATGGCGCTGTGTGACCTGTCTGAAAATATATGTATATCTATCTGGCGGGGGGCGTCCCACTCTGAGTTTTTTCGTAGTCGTTGTTAGTTAAAAAAAAATATTTACAAAATATAAAATTATTATTAATACCATGGATATGGCTGAATTTTCCTGCTGAATTGCAATACTGATTCTTTGGAGGAAGATAAGCGCTCTTGTCACCGCAGGAGTCGACAAGACGCGATGTTATATCTTTAAAAAACTTTTTAGCGCTTAAAAAATATGTAATCTTGTTAAATGTTCGGTATGATGGCGTGCCAATTGCGTTCTCCGGCGAGGTTAAAAACCTTGGTATACACCTCGATTCTCATCTTAGCTGGGGCACGCAGACTGCCAACACTAGTCGTAAAATATTTTCTTCACTGCACTCTCTTAACAAATTCAAAAATTTCTTGCCTATGAAAGCTAAAATAACTTTGGTACAGTCCCTGTTGCTTCCTCTGCTCGACTATGGTGACGTGTGTTGTGTGGATCTCACTGAAGAATTATTAAATAAAATGGAACGTCTACACAACGCATGCATCAGGTTTATATTTTGTCTTCGTAAATACGACCACATATCACCTTTTCGAAACAAATTGAAGTGGTTAGCCATTCGTCCTCGGAGGAATCGCAGAGTACTCTGCATGTTATACTCAATACTTAATGAGCCCGCTACCCCCAATTACTTAAAAGAGTGCTTCACTTATCTTGGCGCTACCCATGACAAAACTCTCCGTTCTTCCTCTAATTCTACTCTGTCCATTCCCACTCACCATTCTTCTTTTGTCTCAAAGTCCTTTGCAGTTGTAGCCGTAAACCTCTGGAATCAGTTGCCTATAAAAATCCGGCAGGCCCCGAGCAGGGCTATCTTTAAAAAACTTGTATATGCACACTACATGAAGTCATAATAAACTTAATATACTTATATATTATACTTGTATTTGATATGGTTATAGATAGTATTACATTTTATTTTATATGTATGTATATTATTATTGTTTATATGTGTAGTTTATATGTATGTATTTGCATGTAGTATTAGTATGTAGATATGTAAATATTATTTATTTGTATGTTTATGTAAGTATGTTATTTATATATGTCATTATATTGTCTAATTAAGCCTGTAATTGCACCTACCTTTCATTGTTTAATTGCTCTTGTTGTCCCGAAGGTTTGACTGTCATAGAATGGCTAGCGGCATTAAGTCCGCCTTTGTACTTTGTGCAATAAAGATTTAAATAAATAAATAATCTTTTAAATAGATGCATACTCACTTCATTAGTTATTTGTTCTACGACAGGCGGTTTCGATCCATTACCACTTGGCATATACTATTTGTGTTCCTTGATTCGATAAAGTGCGTGCTTAAGCTACCAACTGTATCTATTATTTTAGATGTTTTACCATCGCGCACCGTCCTAAAACGTATCATTTTAACATCACCATTAAACACACGTGTTTAGGGATCAGGCTCGAATTGCTGTCATGCCCAGTCAAGCCGGCATAGTGTTAGGGACTAACAGTCATAACAGACTGATTCCAGTTGCTGACATTCATAGACGCGAGCTACATATCATCAGATGGGCGCAAGGTCACATGTCGTGCTAGTATTAAAAAAATACTACAACTGTTTTTTCGAAGAGTGATTTCCATAACTAGTTTTCGTACTCCGGAAAAAAATGCGTTTTGTTTTCCAAAAATTTTACAAGTACTCGTACCACCACTACATTATTTAAATCCCTGGGAAGAGGCGAAGATGAAGAAAGAAGAAGAGAAGACTAAAAAACTAGAAATGTGGTGTTGGCAGAGAATGTTAGATGGAGTTCCGAACCAACAAGTCCATTCTGGAGAAACTGGAAATAAGACAGCGCCTTTCCTCAATCGTACAATCACGCATTCGCACTTTCTTCAGACACGTGTCGCGGCGTGAAGTTACATCCATTGAGCGCTTGGTAGTTCAGGGAAAATCCGATGGCAAGAGAATACGTGGTAGGTTAGGTGAGGGGAACTGACCAGGTTGAAGCAGCAATGGATCCCTCCCTACATGAGTGCGCTAGAAAGGCTGCTGTTCGAGAGGAGTGGCAACGGATTGTTAAGCGTGCCACTGACACTTAAGTGACGACCACGACTAAGAAAGAAGGGGCAGCTGCTCCCTGCCCCTCGTTAGCGACGCCCTTGAATGTCGTAGTCAAATGATGTTGTTCCTGGTCTTTGAATATAAGTGGATTCTTTTAACAGATTTAGCTAGTCTCGACTTAAGTAATGGGGGTACCGGTTTACATTAAGGTCTACCCTTGGTTGTATTATCTGTTTTTGTTTAAACCTCCGTCTACCTTAATTCATTACATATTCAGAGCCAGAGAATCTGTGGCCGAACGGTGTATAAAGGAAGATTTTTAAAAAAAAAGTAAAAAAAAAACTATTGTTTAATATCTTGAATATAAATAACATAATAAATAAACCTATTTTTTTATTATTATGCATCGCTGTGCAGCAGGGGAATAGTGTTGCCTTGGCTTGGCTAGTTTTAATCTTGCTCTTGCATTCGAAAGATCAAGACCAGCTGTCTCGTCTTGGTCTTGACCTTGTACTCTCAATCTTGGTCTACCCATCACCACTGCTTTTTTGGCGTTTTTTTTTTAAATACAAAAAGTGGATTTCTCTTCTGCGTTTGGATATTAGACGACATAATATTTTAGTACGCACTGTCATCAAGTTGCAGAATGTTTTTTTTTTGTTTTAATTAGCCTCTCTTTACACAGTATCTAATTATATCTCAATAAAGTTTTAAATTTACACGGGCAAAGCCGGGTCAAACAGCTAGCTCTACTCATAATTTGCAATTGCTTCCCTTTGGTCCGTAGTTTAATATTGGAGGTACAGGTGTTCACTTTCCATTCCTCCCAATTAAGTCTCCCCCAGGTGTACACAATTTCAGGTGCTCGTAGAATTAATACCAAATTCATTAGATCAATAAACATTAATCTTGCCAATATTTAGCTCAATCGCCGAAGAGAAAAGTCTGAATTTTTATAATTTTAAATTCATACAGTTAACGGTCCAGATGCTAGAACTATCGATAGTCTATATTATTAACGATTGGCTTAACATACTCCCCAAGGAACGGTGGTGTTGTAAATCTTTGACAACTGTATGTAAGGGAAGTGTATTTCTCATTAATACATTCCGGATTTACGCTTTACTCCTAAAATGGTCGTGGTTCGAACAAGATCATCATCACAGCCCATCATTTTTCCCGCCCTCAGTCAGACTTATTCTTTAAAAAGGTCATGAGTGGAATTCTGTGCTCATCTCTAGGATGGTTCCGCTAAGCTCTCAGACCAAACATTTCAAATGCTCTCAATGTCCTGCAGAGGCGGGCGATTTGGATAGTCGACGACACTACATATTCCCTGTTGTCGTCACAGTCTAGACATGATAGTTGTTTCTCGATTAACGACACAGTGACGTCAGAAATCGTGATAATGGGAACAGTCAGCCACGATGCTTAAACACGTTATGTCGTCAAGACTTTGTAGTAGTAGAAGAGTCTTCTCACACCCCCCGCAGGGGGGAGTGGGGAATCTGTGTCAAGGTATTTGCCTTCTAACAGAGGTTGCGTTCGCTTTCCGTAACTACGGACAGGGCATGGGGTAACCATTAAAGGTTGAAGTATACGAGCCAGGCGGCGGAGCCGCGATTACGGGAATGCGCTCTTAGTGGCACCGGGACCGACGACTAACGTGCTCTCATCGAATGTAGAGATGGGCGATATGTTACATAGATAGTTCTTAAACTAACTACTAAATTGACAACGATTGCTTGTATAAAAGTCTAACTTGACAGCGCAATGTATGAGTAAATATTTGTTAAAATAGACTAAATTATCTACCGAGCATCTAAACGATTGATCGTTTTCTAGCGAAATAAAACTATCTACTTTTAATAAAAGTCTTTCTTGACGGCGTAATGTAAACGTTCGTTGAAGTAAACTAAATCATCTACCGAGCTACACAACGATTATTCGTTTTCTATTGAAATAAAACTTTGTACTTTTACAATGATCTACTAAAAATTGCTTCGTGGCGATTGGTAGTGATCTCGCAACGGATAGACTAGAAAGCATTGCGTTGCGTACGAGTAAAACGAATAGAGAATTGCACATTCACCCGAGTGCGAGTCAGAAACTTGCACAGAAGTTACCTTGATGTTTAGTTTAAAACAAAAATCATCCTTTTGTGTAGTAGCATGAGTTAGAGAGAAATCAAATAACTAATATTTGTTTTGAAAACCTGACGTAAAAACTTGAAGTATGTTAAAGTAGATAGTTTTTAATAACGATGTTTGTAGACGGATAACGGTTACCTTTTGTTATTTTTAAAAACACAATATAACGACACAACTGTAGACAAATGTACGTAGTTTATTTCTCATTGGTATGAGAAATATCATATCGGGGTCCGAACCGCGGCCATTTTTGGATTGAAGGAAAGAAAGGACTGCAAATAAAAATAAATACCTAAAAATACACTTAGGTACTTTTCTAAGGTGAAAAAACCTGAACATAAAAAACTAATTTGGCCTTTTTCATTTGCCGTCTACTCGATCATGCCTTTGTGAATATATCCTATTTTAAAACTATTAGGTCAAAAATACAATGGGTGTATTTGGTAGGTAAGGATCATCTACATATGAGTATATAAAGGAGAATGTGTGTGTTCCCTATGCATTGCAAAACTACTTGACCGATCGGGATGAAACTTTGGGAATATGTTGTGTGAACATCGGGGAAGGTTTCTGACATATTAGATTGCATAATAAGTAAATCTTAATATATAAAACAAAGTCGGGTTTGTTAGAACACTTATAACTCGAGAACGGCTGGACAGATTTTCACGGTTTAAAGATTTGTTGGATTTGTCTCCATCCCGAATAGCAGAATTACTATAAATAATATTGGAAAATTGAAGAAAAAAATAAAATAAAAGAAAAAACTTTTCCCATAAAAAAGTTCGTGGGTTTACCTTTTTTGGTTACCTGCCAAACAATGTAAATAATAATAATAATAATAAATATTTCCAGACAGGTCACACAGCGCCATCTAATTTCCGTGGTAAGCTACGAGGCTTGTGTTATATACATATTATACATATAAACACCCAGACCGAGACAAATTATACAATGTACAACTTGCCCCCGGTGGAAATCGAACCCACGACCTCCCGAGTTCACGGCAACGTTTGTTACCACTAGACCACGGAGGCGGTAAAATATACTGTTGTACAAATATATGTTGGTTGTCAAATATATTATATGGGTATCAAATATATACACGACATTCAATGACAGTTAGGCGGTACAAAGTTCGCCGGGTCAGCTAGTTTTAAATAAAACAATACAAATAATAATAATAATTTAATCTTTGGTAAATGTATAAAGGGAACAATATTTAAAAGTTTTATAAAAATTAACATAATTATTTTTGTAACATTTGTATCATAAATACTTTTTTTTTTTTTTATATTTTAGGTGGTTTACAAATATTAATCACAGTTAAATTAAATTATTTCTCATTTAACCCTCAATAGGGCAGGGGCAAATCTATAAACTTGTTTTTTTTTATCAATATGAGGTCCAATTACCTAAACATTTCGAGTCATAAAAAATCTACTGCCTTATTAAGGGTTAATATTAGTTCTAAATTTTATAAACACTTAAATTAAAAAAAAATATAGATTTTTACATGTAATTATTTTATCCTATAAATAACTTAAATTAATTATTTTACATGTAAAATAAAAATAAACATAATTGTTTAATGATTACTTGAAATATTAAGAGCTTTAGCAGTTTTGCATCTCTCTCGCTCGCACAATAGCGTACATGTACACTTAGACATGAATAATGTTTAAAAATCATCACGACGTTTCCCTTTCGGGGTGGTCAGAAACCACGCTTATAAATAAGCGGATTCACATTTAGCCAACTTTACTATAGGCCAATCATGACAAGTGGCAAGCTCGTCGATGTCTCCAGCGTACCAAACTCAAGAAATATAACAAATAAATTAATAAATAAATAATAAAAAAAAAATGCACCACTCACAGAAAGAATTGGGCTTAAGCAGATATATGTATAGAGAGATACATTTATGGAAAGAGCTTCAAGGCGGCATTAACGGAATCATAAAGTATTTGGTTGGTCGTAATGGCGGATGGTGAGCAAATTATCACACAATAAAGTAAAAAGGAAGGCCAGCCTATTGTCGGTCGCAAGCCCAAGACTCCAATCTTCTCATCTCTTACCCACACAGGATGGATCCGGCACCCGCACGGTAAATCTATGGAATGCTTAGAAATTTGTCTTCTCAAACAACACAGATCTTCCTAGTACCTATATCTATCATACTATTTTTATTGTGTGTAAACAGTACTATATACTTGCTTGGTTTCGTATTTGTGTATATATATATTGTGTATAATATATATATATATATATATATTTATGTATTTAAGTAGTACTATGTAACGATTATTATGTATTGTATGTAAATTGTATATTTATAATAATGCACCCCGCAAATCCTCTACCACACTCCCAAAGGTTAGCTGTTATAAAATGCCTTTGGCATTAAGTTCGCCCTTGTACTCGTACATTACTTTTAAGTTTTTTTGTGCAAAAAATAAATAAATATGTTTTAAGTAAATTAGAGTAAAAGCGTTACAAATGAATTTGTTATTTTTCTCCGTCTAAAATTTGGTTTATAAAAGTAGAGAAGTGCGTATGTTGCGCATTCCGCGGACAGCGCGGAGAAACAATGTATCAATACTCAAGGAGCTCAAAGTCACTACCAGGCTCTCTTCTATCTGCCTGCAGAGAGTCCTTGAGTGTTTTGGTCATATAGCACGGAAAAGTTCTGCCAATCTGGAAAAGCTAGTTATCACGAAAGATCCGCACCATAAGACTTAACACCCTAGTCCACAATGCGCTGCATGCCGCCGTGCGCAGACCCGGATCGCGCAGCATCGTTCGAGACAAAGTGATCCGTAGAGGGGGTCACGACCCTCAGCATTGAGGCAAACGACGTTAGGAGGAGAGTGCAATCCTATATACAGGATTTTTGAGTAAATTAATAATCTAGTTTTTAAGTTTTAATGATTCCCCCTATACTTACAGGTCAGTTTATTATCTGTACCTATTATTATACAGATGAATGTTTTCCGGTAATAATACCTGTAGTTTTATTGTAAACGAATTCTTTGTGTCCTTTATCGCCTTTTAAAGTATCGCCCGAGTTCAGTTCCCCTTTCAGTAGCCCTTTTTTGTCACTAGAATAAAAAAAAGAAGTAAAGTATCATCACGACCGTTTCCCTTTCGGGGTGGTCAGAAACCACGCTTATAAATAAGCGGATTCACATTTAGCCAACTTTACTATAGGCCAATCATGACAAGTGGCAAGCTCGTCGATGTCTCCAGCGTACCAAACTCGAGAAATACCTATCACAAATAAATTAAATATTATTTAAATGTATTTATTTACAATAATAATTATTTTTGTGTCCCGACCAGGAATCGAATCCGGTACCTCCGAGTCTAAATCCACGGAATTAACCGTCACTAGAATAAATAAATAAAAAACATTTAAGCTAGTTTTTTAATCCGGCTTTGCCTGTGAAATAAAGTGGTCGACAAAAAACCATTAATTTAGTTAGTAGTAAAATACACCTTTTTATTATTTATTATTATTATTTTTCTATTTCATCATCATCACAGCCCCTAGAACACAGAGTCCTAGACCTCCACTCTTGGAGATGGGCCTTCCAGAACATACATATATCTGGAGAATTTGGCCTACACTCGCCACGCTGGTTGGCGAAGATCTTATGTCAATTTTTAATGACAATTTATTAACAATTGCACAAGTTGATATTAGTGGAACCGAACGGTTTAAATTCGCCGCGACACGGGAACAGTGGTGATGTAAATCCATGACAAATATACGTAAGAAAAGTATGTTTCTTATTGGTACATGCCGGGGTTCGAACCCACCTCTTTACGATGGTAAAGAACTTATAACCGACCCACCGCCGCTCATAAGAAAAGTTGTTAGTTTCTATCAATAGAATAACATGTTTGTCTGACGTAAGAGCATGCAAAGTATAAAGAAACAAAATTTGGATACTGAAAAAAAAAAAGAGTAAGTATTGAAATTTGGATACTGAAAAAAAAATGAGTAAGTATTGAAATTTGGATACTGAAAAAAAAATGAGTAAGTATTGAAATTTGGATACTGAAAAAAAATATGAGTAAGTATTGAAATTTGGATACTGAAAAAAAAAATGAGTAACGATTGAAAACTATTTGGAAAAAACGAATAAATAAGAGAAAGATTTAAAAATACAACAACTAAAAACATTTACCTACCGTTCTCCATTTTCATTTTGTTTGTCTTTTTTGTTTTTATTGAAACAAACGGCCGCCATTACTCCTTGCCGCTTCCAGAATAATAAAATTAGATCCAGTGTGAGAAGAATTAGGAACACTACCAAGACTACTAGACCGATTGTGGCACCAGCTGATATAGTTGATACTTCTTCTGTCACACCTAAAATAGAATAAGATCAAAATAGGTTATTGAATCCATTCTATTATTAGTCCAAGATTCGTCTTAGATTCACCGAAATCGTATCCGAATGAAATCAACTATTTAAATAAATAATAATAATAATAACTTGATAACTACACACACAGAAAAAATAGTAAATACAGAGACCTTGCAATAGAGCTTAAATCCCAACTCAAATTAGAAAAAGTAACAACTGTACCCAAATTAGTGTCTATATAAAAGTATATGTGAAATTTACTTATAATAATAATGCAGAGAAATACTTATATAAAATAATAATAATATAATACAATAAGTACATAACTAAACAATTAAATAAAAATATATATTTAACTTTTTTGTGAAATGTACCGCTATTATGAACGAAGGCTACACCGCGCAGCTCCAGTTAATCCATGACCACGACCAAAATCACGTGTAAAATCGCGTAAAGACCCATTAAATTATAAATACAATTATGATTTTGCGCGAAAGTTTAATAATAATATTACTTTTTTCCAAAATTTATTTAGATAATTTTAAATTACTTACTAGCTGTTTGTATGTATGTTTCTGCAGCTTCTGAATTTCCTTCTGAGTTGTGAGCAATCAACGTGACGTGATATGTCGTGTTTGGTGTTAAATCCTGCACTTCTATTGAATTTACTGACATCAGACGTTCTTCTTTGCAATCCTCATATACTACCACGTTTTCCACTAACTGCAAATGTAAAAGTAATTTGAAACAGTTTTTTTAATGTAGATGTTATAAACATCGTAAATTCTCACTTACTGGACAATATCGAAGAAGGTAGTAATCTATGGGATCTCCATTTACTTCTGGAGTTTTCCAACTGACAAGATGAGAATTTGATTTGGCTTTAGTCTCAATTTCTTCATTTGGGGCTGCTTCTTCCCACGTCGGAGGTTCAGGAACTGATCTAAGTAATTTATTTTGTTTATTATATTTTTCTTTTAAAACTGTTTTTTTTTTCATTATCTACAATTATTGTTATTATTATTATTTCTAGTTTTTTAGTAATTTAGTAATTTAAAAGTTCTTACTTTTCTGGTGTCATAACTTCTATAGTTTCACTCCATGACCCCATACCAACTTCGTTTAGAGCTGCAAATTTAAAAGAATATTCCGTGCCTGGTTTTAGACCATCAATTCTATATGGTCTTTCTACTGACCAAGTTCTATTTTGATGAATATCTGTGTAATTATAATTTTCACTTTCGTCGTACTCAGCTGTGTACGCTATTATTGGTAATCCTACTACTTCATCTGGTCCAGAGATTTCGAATATTACTGATGATGCTGCAACTGTAGTTGCTGATACCTATAACATAAATTTACTAATGCATAGCTTGAATTCATGTCTAATGTGAAAGAAGTTGGGATAAAATATCAATCAGAAAACTTAAGAAAACTGCAGAAATAAATGCAGCACTCTTACTCGTAAAAAAATATCACTAGTGCTGTTGTATGGTAAATACCGACATGTAATTTTGTAACGACAGCGAGGAATGAGTTATACGAAAACAGTGTAGTCGTTAAGTACTTATAATAGATAGATCAATTCTTTATTGCATTATGTGCATGTATAAAAATACTTAAATGTAGAGACAAACTTAATGTTTACGCATTAGCTATCAGTTAACCTTTGGGAGAGTGAGAAGAGAGTGTGGGTGAATTAGTAAGGTTTGATGGATATGATTTGATAAATAACTTACTAAAATAACTTATTAAATTATAAACAATTAATATATCATACATATATAAATAAACATTTATATTCAAAACATAATATAAAAAATACATAATACATCTTTGCCGAGAAAAGTGAAAAATAAACGTACTTACATTGGATATCGTTGTCGGTGGAAATCCTTCAACAAGTCTTATAATCTTGATTGATTCTCCGAGTTTATTTCTAACAAAGCATCTGTAAACTCCGTAGTGGGTATTGTTTTCAAATGAAATGTTCAAGTAATGTTGTGCGAAGGAGTCGTATATAGTTATATCTTCGGAGTCCTCTTTGATTTCAGATTTGTTGTATCTAGAATTTAACACATCATCTCATTTAAACGAAAGTTTTTTTTGTTTACCATCAGGTGATTGATCACTCTGTTAATTAAAGGTGTTTATGATCAAACGATATTTTATTCATTCTTCAGGTTAGGTTGAGAGTACTTGATTAAGGTCCAACCCAATATGCTATCTCTATTTTTTGTTTCTGGAGTTCACATTTTCTTTGAAAATAATCAGTAAGCAAATGAAATATAAAAACATCCCATTTTTCTTGTGATATTTTAACAATCAAATAATAAAATCTAATTTATTTTCAAGTTCTTTATTGCATGTTGAGTATTTAGATTGGTAGTAGATGCTGCTGCAATAACTATAATATAATGAAGTTTTACTCATACATTGATATTTTAAAAATGTTGGTTTTTATTAAAATTGTAATCCTTATATTACCTCCAAATAACTGTGCTTTCAGGGTTACTTTCATGGTGGCAGCTCAATTTGACAGATTTTCCATGCCATCCGTAAACAATTTCTTCAGTCTTTTCAAATTCTGGCTTAAAAAGCACAGACAAATACGATGTCTTATTAGCTACTTCCACTGTAACATGTAAAATATGTGTTTTTATTTACATATTCGTAGCTATAATACATATTATCTAATCTGAGAGATTGTACAAATCAAGCATTCTCACTTTCGTCGTAAAGAAATATCCATCGAGCACCGAACTACTAGGAGAAAGTTGACAGCAAGAGGACGCGTAGTAGGTGTCCTATGAGGTGGATTGACCAGGTCAAGGCTGTAATAGACCATTTGCTACATCAGTGCACAAAGAAAGCTCGACTAGTTTAGCGTGCCACTAATGCTGAAATGACGGACACGGCCTATCATCCAAGAGTGTAACGACTAAGATGAAGTATCTTAAATTGACTAGTTTACATCTAATTAGTAAGTTTTTGGAAAGTATCCAATTTATTACCTCTGGAAATATTGTATAATCAAAATAGTCTACATTTAAATTTTGGTAATCAGGTACATAATTATTGCTAGTTAGTTGTTTGTGTGTAATTGTTCTATATTTCTCGCATTTGTCTCTAACTGTTTTTTAGTATTTGCTACTAATTTAGATTTATAACGATCTACCTGTCAACTGGCAAGCAACTACCAGGTCATTATAAAAAAACTGGCGTATTTAAACTTCTTGAATAGCTTCTGACTGCGTTAGTAAGTAGTATATATGCATATTCATATTTATGTATAATTTGTCTTTGTGCAATAAAGTATTAAATAAAACAATGTGTATTATTAGTATTATCATAATTAAAGTCTTATGCAATGTTTGTTTTCTTACCTCTATTTCTTGCGTTACATTTGTACTCTCCATCTTGTGATTTGTCAATTAGAGAGAACATTACTGTTAATAAGCTAGCAGTTTCATTTGTTTGTTCATAAATCCAACTAACACTGAAAATATGAACATTGTTATCAAAAATATTAATTACTAGCTGTTCAACTAATGCTCGGCATCTATTTCGTCACATGAAAATGAAGACGTCATACAGTCCGACCCTTGGTTTTTAGGAAAATCTGTACCAAATTTTATCAAAGTCGAAGTAAGGCTAATCAGAACTAATATATGGGCGTGCTGTCACATGTCGTGAATAGATGATCATATTATAAAGCTTATACATACTGTTTAGTTCCGTCTAAAGGTATATCTTCATCGTCTATTCGTCTTGTAATTGTTAATTTAGGTGCAGGACGTCCTGAAGCTGTACAAGCTAGACTTATATTTGTTCCCTGAATAGCAGTAAAGTTCTGAAAATCTTCAATCAACGGTGGTACAAGAACTTCTATTATAAATTCCTTTTCTGTTTTGCCAGCATCGTTAAATGCAGTGCAAACGTAGGTTCCTCTATCGTTCGCTTGAATCTTCTCAAATATTATTACGTTATCTTCTTCGTGGTACGATTTCTTTTCATCCGTTTTTGATATCTAAATAAAAAATGCAATGTATAAACATTAACGTCTAGAATAAGAAAACCAATTACACATCGAACGTTTATGTTTTTGATTGACTTAATTACCACAAAAAACATAAACGTTCATAACTTATTGATTTACTCAGTAACTGGAGGCAACTGTAACAAATATAAGAATATGGCTAAGTCAGGTTTCTTATATCATTAGTTAATTTTACTTTTAACAGATTGAGTACTAATCAATTAGTGAGGTTCTTATGCGTTACCGGTTTTATTTCTTATGACAATCGACTTTGTTTTATAAAAAACTTTTTGTTTTAACATAAATGCATTGTCGCATATTCCAAAATTAAAATTATCTAATGGATAGGTGATATAAGTTTTTGCCAACTCGTCTATTTCCTGATTTTGTACCTCGTTTTATACGCTAAAATTTCACTCTGATAGATATGATTTAAATTATTTTGTATGTTACCAGTGTTAAAAGCTATAAATGATTTCTGTATTTGATGATGATGAAATGTTTGTTTACCTCGTTGCCGACTTTAACCCAAGTAATATTGGGTTTAGGAATTCCAGTGGCAGTGCAATCTATTTTTAAAAAATCCCCAACTGTTATTGGATTGCTTGAGGTTATGACTGCGTCTTCTATTTCTGGAGCAGTAAATACCTAAAAGATTTTTTTGTTTATAAAATCAACTGACGTTCTGATTAAAATATGCCACCTATTATCGTGAAATTTTACTTGCGACGTTTAAGAATTAGTGAATGAATCTACTGTATTATTATTTATTTAAAACTTCATGCACTTGGTCCAAAGGCTAGTCAACCAACCAATACGCCAACCTTAGAAACAATGTAAAACATTGTGTTAGTTGTAATTTATAGTAACTTATATTTTTATTTATAAAGATGAATAAAACTATTGTATTTAGTTAACTATAGTTAAATTTATTTTAGTACATAGAACACAGATTTCTAGACAGCTGAAAAGTTCAGAACATATTTCTGGAGTTACTCTACAATTGTCTTCGTTTTAAGTTAGAGATATTACATAAGCAAATGATTAATTTACCTTAACTTTAATAAACTTATCAACTTCCTCTCCTGTCTCAAGAACTGTCACAATACATTTATAAACTCCAGAATCGGTATCTTCGACATTCTTCACTACTAAACCATTTCCTTCAATAGAATATTTTTCTTCATTTATCATCTGTAAAAAAACTTATGAATTCTCTTAAGGACTGCGTGTTTTTTCACTTATCATCTGTATTAAAGCATTTATTGTTCTTAG
The DNA here is from genome assembly GCA_910589645.1 of Tinea semifulvella. Classification (NCBI taxonomy): domain Eukaryota; kingdom Metazoa; phylum Arthropoda; class Insecta; order Lepidoptera; family Tineidae; genus Tinea; species Tinea semifulvella. Next base: position 3,961,058 of record OU342609.1, read on the forward strand.
ATTAAAATATTTTGGTTACAGGTATAATTAAATTTAAGTCTATTATATGATTGGTTACTGCTAACAATAAGTTATATTCTTGTTATTAAATCGCATGCCCTTATTTTTCTCTTCAAATAAATGCATCTTAATAATCAGTGGTTAATGTGGTCGAGGGCGGTTTTATAAAAGTACGTCTAGAATTTGACGTTAATACTTTTAGTAGTGACAGTAAAGATAATTAAGATGACGAGTACAGATTTACTATCAAGGAGATGCTGACTAAACATTACTTGGCATATTAAGAATTATTTATTTTTTAAATACCTCCAAAGGTCCCTCTTCTCCCTTATACCACCTGACTATCAGTGGAAATGCTCCTTGAGGCTCGCAGCGGATTTTCGAATTGCCTCCTTTCACGATAAACTGTACTTGATCAGTGTTAATAAACGATAGAGGATCTGAAAAAACAAAGTATATTATTAAATGGGCTGGAGACATCGATGAGCTTGCCACTTGTAAGTGTTAAAATTAAAATGATAAAAATAATTTAAATAGAATTAAAAATAAAACGAAGTATTAATATTAATGAGATATAAATTACTTAAACACTATATTTCATTTAAAATGAGTACACTCAAAATTTGCTTTCTGAATTTATGTCGATTAGGGTTAAATATATCAAGAGCAGTCAGAGCAGGCCTTAGTGGCATCATTATATAATCGATACATGCGTATTAAGGGATTGTAGAAGGAGGTAATATTGGGAAATGTGTTTATATAAGGACCTTCTAGTCCAAGTCCATAAGTTCCATAATAACTAAGCTTACAAATATCTTTATCTAATAGTACTTACCATAAGCAGCAATGGAATGTGTAAAAAGGTGCTCTTTGCCATTAACTTTGGCTATACATTTGTACTCTCCGGACATTGGTTTCTTAAACATCTTGACGTGAAGACTGACGCTGTGCTGGAATCGAATCGTGTACGCGTTCGAACCTGTACCTGGTCTTGTGGAAGCAAATGTCTTTATTAGCTAATCATTAATAATACTATATAAATTTATTTCAACAAAATAATAATAATAACTAAAAAATACAGAAAACTAAATATATAAAATCATCTAATATTCATTCACATTTAATCATTCATTTGTTCCTTCAAACAAACCTGCTCCATCCTCACATCCTATCCATCTCACTCGCTTTCTTGTTCCTCTGATCCTAAGCTTATAGCCCTTATTACAGAAATTTGTATTTTAATTTTTAGCCAGCCTGCAACTTGTGAGAATGGCTTCTGCAATTTTTTAGAAAGCCGTGAAGCGGTCTTTTCGACAAAAGCCGCGTACTCAGCACCTAATGAGCCATCACACGAGATAACCAACGGCGTAAATGAAGCTTTGAGATCTTCTGCTGCCCCAATCATTATTTATTACAACCTCTAGAATAAAAAGCTAGTGTGTTGTAATAGGTTTCATAGTGTTGTGTATGTAAATTCTCGCCATTTCATGCCACCCTCATCCAGCCCCCAACATCGATACCCAATAACCTTGTACAGGTGATCCGTTCATCTGGCGGTCGTCCCACTAAGTCTAAGCGTACGTGGTCTCCACTCCAGAACTCGTCTACCACAAAGGTCGTCGTTTCTGCGACAGATGTGTCTGGCACTTTGCGACTTCAGCTAGCTAATTTTGGGGGCTATGTAACTTTGGTTTTCTGACGGGTCTCAACGTTTCGAATTTTATCTATCAGAATATTAGAAATACACAAGTGACAGTAATAATGGTAAATATTTAACTAGGGGGTTCCTAGTAATATAAAAGCATATCGATTTGAAGCATGGGAGCTTAAGTAGATTTGTCATAGATTTACAATACCACCGTTCCCGTGCCTCGAAGGGCACGTTAAGCCGTTGGTCCCGGTTCCACTAATACCAACTTGTGGAATCGTTAATGAATTGTCATAAAAAAATTACATCATATCCTCGCCAAGCCGTCTGGCCAGCGTGGCGAGTGTAGGCCAAATTCTCCAGATATATGTTCTGGAAGTCCCATCTAGGACTCTGTGTTATAGGGGCTGTAATGATGATAATGAATAAATGAAGACTCCAACTTTCAAGACTAGCACATTATGCAAAGTATATGAATTGTGAATTTATATGGCGGTCGTATTGCACCCCACAGGACCCTGCGCCTGGATGCCATGCAGAGTTACTTAGTTATTACACCCCCGGATAAGGACAGCTCTAATTGGAAGTTCAGCAATAAAGCTGCAACGTATAAGAACTTATGGTATAAGAATGCTTTGGTTTTTTATGAAATACTTACCCTAATCCCGGAATCACTTGTCCAGATGGGTCGATCCAGTTCACACTTTCAAGTTTTCCTTCACTCTCAGGACAATGGCATTCTTGGTAAAATGATGAATTTGATATTATTCTATGGTCTATTCTGGAGTTTGGTGGAAAACAGCATTGGCCAACTGAAAATAAAACATGATCTCAATGACATATGGACATCACAGTGTATATAAAAAAATAAAGAAGTGTCCTTCGCGCTATTTTGCGCGGATATGTCAAGTGAAAGTTTTTGTTTTGTAAATTAATTTACTGTACTTATTGTTGGTCAAAAGTGGTGTTGTTTTGTTTAATAATGTGCTACAATGTGATTAGTTATGGAAAACGATAAATTGAACTTTGAATATGGAGCACAAGTTGCAGTTTATTTTGTGCGGTTTTCCCGCGCTATGTACCCCCATATTTTACCCGATGACGTGTTTGAGCTATAATGCCGCGAATCACTTCAAGTAAAGCATAAAATTCTGCAGCATCTGGAATTTGATGATGACCTCATTAACTCATAAAAAAGAAAGATATATTACGTCAGACTTGGCTTTAAGGGCTAGACCCTTTGCCTTCCCTATCACCTCATTCATCATCCATCGGTAGAAGAGAACACAACAAAAAAAAGTAAAGTAAAGTATCATCACGACCGATTCCCTTTCGGGGTGGTCATAAACCACGCTTATAAACATAACAAGCTTATAACTAAATTTAAAAGGTTATTAATTGATCGTTGTGGTGCAGTTCTGTATATGTTTTATTTTGTAAATCTGATATAGCTGAGTTTTTCTTGCAGATTCCTTTCTCAGTCAGATTAAACATTAACAGGCCACTGGAATCTGCTAAGCTGCTGGTCTTCTGCTAACAGCTTACTTATTGGACCACTTTGCTGCTTAGTCTTCTACTAGCAGGAGTAGAATCATTCAAAATAATTAAATTAATGAAGTTTCATAAATGCCTGTAATAGGTTTACGTGAATAAAGATATTTTGACTTTGACTTTGAATAAGCGGATACACATTTAGCCAACTTACTTAAATGTATTTATTTATCGATTTATCGAACCCGGTACCTCCGAGTCTTATTCCACGGACTTAACCGCTAGACCACGGAGGCAGTGTATGAAATTCTCGAATCACTGCAGCTTATAGACGGTCGCAAGCCCCACACACCAGTATTTTCTTCTCTCGATAAGTGATTATGAGGTGGGCACTAGTGGGCAGTTGTCCGTATTGGGCATGGTATTACATTCAATGTTTAAATAAACAAAAAATATTGAAATAAAGTAAAAACGTAATAGAAATCCAACAACTCACAAAAGTCGCAATAATGAGACAAAATAAACACGCGATAAGGGGACCAAAGCTTTGTAAATGCTGTAATAGGATGAAATTGGCTTAGTGGCCACAAATTGTGTGGACTGTAGAACAGAAACAATAGTTTAGAAACATGATTAGTAAAGGAATCGCTTGTGTTTAAAGACAAATTAAAAAGAATCAGTTTTATTGTAGTAGCAGTGTATGTATTAGTTATTACAGTTATATAAAAGTAATTTATTTAAATATTTATAATTATGTTTTTGAATTTATCCTACTATTTATATTTCCTAATAAGTATTTTTTATTAATATTGTATAACATTTAAAAAAAAATACTAGTAGTCTTTATAGCGATAAAAATCGACAGTGGCTAAGCGAGTTTTTTTCCGGCTGCAATCGACATCCTTTGCCTCATACCATTTTTATAAAAACAACTGTCAGACTTCATTTTCGTTCCTTTTGCTAAATCAGCTGCTTCACATCGGCTTTGTAAATTATTCCAGCTTTTATTTAAATTCTTAATATTAACATAACTTTACCTAATACATCTGACAAATATTATTGACCCCCAGCTCGGGCAAGTATTAAATAGTACGCGATCACTTCATGACCACATGCAATAACTTAACTTTATTTTTGTGAACTACCTCTGCAGTCTCACCAGCTATCGGGTATCTCATCTCGGTGTAGACTGGAGTGGTGGAAGATTTAAGATGAAACGTAACGCGTGTTCTCCGTGCGTTCCAGGGTTCTATGTCTGGACTTTAGAGCTGGGGCCTAGCGTGAAAAGATTACCCTGCTGCCCAGGATCCCCGTAACACCTTATTGTCTGCTTGGGATGGGCAGTGGAGTTACCGTCTTCAGGCTCTCCGATGGAAGAAACACCTACGTACGAATGCATTAAAAGTTTTGGCTTGCAACGCTCCCATGTTTAATAGTAGTATCACTTCTTTGCTGTTTTAACTTATTTTTGCTAAATAGACTTAACTTTAATTACTTAGTTTCTTATAGTTTTATTTAAATATCAAGCATAACATGAAAACATGAAATACATATTTTACACACATTCATGTACATTAGTCGAGTGAGGCAGCAGATTTCTCACACTTGGTCTCCAAGAGACCATTGTGCGTGATTTTGGCTTATAATTTATATTTATAATTTATAAATTGACTTAAGGCCTATTTCATGTACCTCATATTAAAAAAAATATATGTTTTGAAAGTTATTGACGGCACACGAATGAAGCCGCACGGTGGTAAATATGCGTTACTTTGACTTATTATTTCTGCTCTGTGGCACGGACCAACGTGTCTGGAAGAGTAATCAATCAAGATCACGGGTACGTGGACAGGGATGAACTGACACAAATATACACTGGTTAAATTGACTTTAGGTAGGTACATGTGAGAGCCTAAGTGTCAATCAAAGTTATTTTTATTGAACTTTACCATTCCGTGGGAATTAAATATACCAACAGATCACAACATAAAGTCGATAATAATAATATCACAAAGGAAATGATCTGAAACAGATTCAAGACTCAGATTTACGCAGTGAAAGTTGGTGTGAAAGGAATTCCAGCACAATCTTTGCGTCATTTACTGAAATATTTAGGCTTAAAGCAGGTCAGTTTATGAAATAAGCTTCCAAAACGGCTTTAAAAGAAGTCATGCTGCCAAAAATGAAACTAACTGCTGTTTCCTTTAATTTAACGTTTGACATACTTTCCAAAAAAAATATGCTTATACGAGTAAGCGACACTAATAGCTAGTGTGAACTAACAAATATTTTTTAGGCGTTAAGTGACATTAGTAGAACATGTATTTGAAAAAAGGTCACTTTTTAAAAGATTTTTTAGATTTAAAGCCTAAAAAAATATTTTCTCTTCATTTCATTATCCATACATACATACATATCTTCACGCCAGGTCCCTTGCGGGGTAGGCAGAGACAATTGAGCGCCATTTGTCACGATCTCGACATACCTCTTTCGCTTCTTCGACATTCATCAACCTCTTCATACATGCCCTTTTGTTTCGATGGCTTTTTATTGCACCGGCAGCTATTGTTTTATTTATTTGATCGTGATAAGTGAGTCTTGGTCTGCCAGGGCCTCTTTCACCCACAACTTTCGCATTATATATCTGGTTCGTCAATCTCTCTTCAGTCATCCTTTCAACATGCCCGAACCATCGGAGCATGCCTTTCCTTATTTTTGTCCCTATGCTTTCTTTCATACCCACCTTTTTGCGTATTTCGTCATTACGTATGCGGTCCGTTAAAGTAACACCGCATATCCGACGCAACGACCTCATTTCCACTGCATTAACTCTACTCTCATGCGTGCTCTGACATATCCACGTCTCACTTCCATACATAAGTGTTGGTACCAGCATGGCATTGTGTATGGCGAGTCGGGCTTTGTCACTGACATTTCGACTGGCGATCAGTGACCCCAGGGCACCGTTAACACTATTTCCCGCGTTCACTCTTCTTTCAACATCCCTATCATACTTCCCATCCGCAGTGAAAACACTGCCCAGATATATAATTTCATTTACTTGTTCTAGAGTTTCATCATCAATCTTTATCGTCACGGTTGTCGTCCTTCTTCTTTCAAACACTAGCACCTTGGTTTTTCTCGCATTCAAACGGAGTCCTTTTTCTGCACATCCCTCTTTCATTTCCGTGACTAGTGATTGCAGTTGTTGTTCGGATGATGCCATTAGAACAGCATCATCTGCATAAAGCAGGCAGTTCATCACTAGATCACTCATCTTTATCCCACAGTCACTCTCTCTCACTCTTTTTAGGCATTTGTCGAGATATAGAGTGAATAATCTGGCCGAAAGCACACAGCCCTGTTTGACGCCCATTTGGGATTCAAAGCAAGGCGACATACCTCCTTCCACCCGCACACAAGCTTTACAGCCCTTGTACAGGGATTGTATAGCCTGTAGCAGTTTGTCCTCCACTCCATACTCCGGCAATATGTCCCAAAGCTTCTTTCTTACAACTCTATCAAAAGCCTTCTCCAAATCCACAAAAGCACAGAAAACCTTCTGGTTTAAGGCCAAAAACTTCTCTGTGATATTGCGGAGCGAGAAAACTTGATCAATACATCCTCTTCCAGGTCTAAAGCCTCCTTGTGCCTCCCATAAAAGATCTTCAGTCTTCTCTTGCAGTCGTTTCGTGAGAATCTTGCCATACATCTTGCTCGCCAAACTGATCAAACTAATCGCTCGGTAGTTGGCACAGTCCAATCTAGATCCTTTACCTTTGTATAAAGGAACGATGACTGATTGCTGCCAGTCCTCCGGTACTCTTCCCTCCTGCCAGCAAAGGTTGCACAGCAGATGGAAAGCGTTCCAGACCGGTATACCTCCGTATTTAATCATTTCGGCGAGCACTCGATCTTTTCCCGCTGCTTTGCCACATTTTAGGCTTCTAATTGCTGATTGCAATTCTTGCAGACTTATTTCCTCCTTAAATGTGGACGTTGTATTTGTGGGTGGCTCTGGAGGTAAAGTACCCGTCGTAACGTCGTTAGGAGTTCCACTAGCATACATCTCGCTAAAATATTCACTCCATCGCTGTAACACCTCATTTGTGTTTGCAAGAATGTTACCGCTCTTTGATTTAACTCTATTCATTCGACAAGATGACAAGCCACCTTTGGCCTTCCTAACTTCCCTCCAGAAAAGTTTGGAGTTCTCCTTGAAGTTGCTCGTCATCTTATTTTCACCTATTTCCTTGCATCTTTCACGCTTCTCCTTAATCAAAGATTTTGTCTCATTCCTGCAGCGATGGTACATCTTCTTTTTTTCTCTTTTCATACTTTCATTCATATTTAGCGAAGCAACGTAATCTATCCAAGCTTTCTTCTTTCTTTCTACCGAATCTTTAACCTCATCATCCCACCACGCGTCTCCTTTGGTTGCTCGCTTTTTTGCTACTCCACATACTTCTTTTGCAGATTCTACCATACCATTTTTTAGGTACTTCCAGCACTCCTCTACATCTTTGCTCACATCTTTCAAGTTGATAAGTTTATCTTTGACGCGTTTCATATACTCCTCTTTCATACTGTCATCTTGTAACTTTTCACCCTTTATTCTTTCTACTGCTGACAGATTGCTACCTGATCGCCGGTGGCGCCATGTTGTGAACAGACCACTAATCCTAGTAATTACTAGGTAGTGGTCCGTTCCCAATTCCGGTCCACGATACGCCCTGGTATCCAGAATCTGTGTTCGCAGTCTTTCATCAACTATTATTAAATCAATCATACTCTTTTCACTATTCATCGTTCTCGTATACATGTGAATATCTTTGTGAGCGAACATTGTGTTAGATACAAAAATATTCTTTTCTAAGCACACGTCAAGAATAAGCTTACCTGCATCATTTACTCTCCTATCTCCAAAATCACCTAGGACCGTTTCGTAATCTGCACGACGTGTCCCCACCCATCCATTCAAGTCGCCACATAAAATTATATTTTCGTTCCCAACTGCCAAATCTAGAACTGTCCTGACCTGGTTCCAAAAATTCTCCAGTTCCTGCTGTGGGGCTGAGCTTACTGGAGCGTAGACCACGGCTACAAATAACTTTTTAAGTCCAGTTTTCAGGCGAACCCAGAGTATTCTTGGGCTTTCCAGACAGTACTCATACATGCTGTCGGCCAATCGGCCGGATAGTAAGATGCCAACACCCTGACTACCGCGATCGCTGTCTCCCACTCCCGACCAGAGCGCGATCCCCCCTCCCGGCAAGTCCTGCACCTCACTACCCCGCCGCTTGGTCTCGGTCACGCCAATCGCATCCAACTTCATTTCATCCATCATATCTAGGAGTTCATTCATCTTATCTTTCATCCCTCCACGGACATTCCATGTGGCAAGTCGGCACTCAGCTGCCCTCAATCCGCGCTTTTTGGGCCATGCGTGATGGGTTGCGGACCCCATCGCCGCTCCGGCTCGTACTACTGCCTACCCCGCATTACAATTTTTTAATATTAATATTACAACTGAGGATGTCTCTAAAATTATCAAGTGAAACATTATTAACCACAAAACAGACAACCATAACATAACAATTAAATTAGGATGTCAAAATGAAAACAAATTAAATTATATAAATGTCAAAATCAATCAATTAAATTAAATTAGGATGTCAAACTGAAAACAAATTAAATTATATAAATGTCAAAATCAATCAATTAAATTAAATTAGGATGTCAAAAAGAAAATTATCCGAAAAACAAAACACTACTGCATGGTGAATAAGACCGCGTCTGAAAATCGTGATAGGCAAATACCTAAAGGCTGGGGCTGCTTATTATAAATTGATCTCGCCCATAGCCGAGTGACGAAATAGAGAGAGAAATAATTTCGTAAGTCAACCTTCGCGCGATCGTCGACCTCACGCTACTTGATTATGAAGTATGAGTATGAGTGGCGATATTATTAGGATAACTTCTCTGCACCGTAACTTAAGACTTAATTACTAAATAATTAAAATAAAAAATACGTACGTATTTATTTTTATTCTAGATTATAATATAAAAATATTTTATCTTTAATAAACTCCACGCAGTATATAAAAAAATAGTCTTGAACATATTCGTTAGCTTTCCATCACTGTTGCATTTGATAGCGCATTTTATTATATAAGAACTGGATTTCATTCGTATAACCGATCGGAGAAGGTCGCTTTTACCCTTAGGCTATAACTGTTTTTAAGAAAATAAATGTAGAATTGACTTTTAAAAAAATTACTATTGTCAGAATAATAATGAAGTCGAGACGTCATAAAACAAAATGTCCCAAATTATATTTTGATGAGCACATCTATATTCCGCGATAATGATGTAAACAAATTAAATACTTCCAAGCAATAAGACTGTTTACCCACCTATGATTTGTGAGGACAGTGAGCCGCACTAGGGATCTATACACCAATAGCATCATATTAGTCTAACAAGCTCGTTGCCTATTTAAGAGAGAAGACGACGAATTTCTAAGCGTTTCGTGGATCCACTGTGCGGGTGCCGGGTCCATCGGGTAAGAGATGAGAAGAATGGGGTCTCGGGCTTGCGACCGACAATAGGCTGGTTTAAAAAGGAGGTCTTCTTATTTATTTAATTGCGCGATATTACGGTCACCATCCTACTTCTACTCCTCTCCCTACCCAACCCAATACTGTATGATTCCGTTAATGCCGTCTTGGAAGCTCTTTCCATAAATGTATTAACAGCAGACCTGCTTAGACCCAATTCTTTCAGTAATATTTTGCTGTAACTTCTTTCGCACCAACTTCCACTGCGTAAAGCTTAATTTTTGAACGTGTTCCTGATCATTTCTTCTGTGAGTTCATAATATTTATTCGGCTTCGTGTTGAGGTCTTTTGGTATATTTGAATCCCACGAAACGATAAGTTCAATAAGGATAACTTTTTTCAAGTACCGAGAAAACACTAAGATGTCTGGCCTATAGGTTAATAACAGTTCATCTGGATCTATAATGATGTTTAAATGTATTCATGAGAATTTTCCGGTTTTCGTACTTTGCTCTTCCTTTACAAATGTAGTCAAAATTTTATTTATAGTTAGTACTTTTCTGGCTTTTGCAATAGAAAGACTCACTGCTTCACGGATAACACCAAGGAGTTTGTCATGTCTGTGAATATATATTTTCGTTTATTTCATAAGCTGCACGAGTGTCCGGTGTCTTCACCGACGCATGTCCTGTACCACGCCGTTATGTTTAACGATTTTGCATTACTCTTTTTTTGTCATTCTTTAATCAAGCCTAAGTGTACTTCTGTAGTCCATTAACCTTCTTGGAAATATAATTACGGGAATTATACGTGATGTGATAAAAATGTGATATTTCTTGACCAACGCATCTAGGCGCTCGGTGGATTGTGTGTGTTTCGCCTACAGATACAGTGTTTTTTTTATAATTTTAACGGGTCTTTACGCGATTTACTTTATAGACATATTTCTACCCACGTTTCAGCCAAGTTGCATTGGCCGTGGTCACGGGTCGACTAGAGCTATGCGATGTAGTCTCATACATACTGGGCGGTAGATGTAAACCTACCCAATTATTACTTTTAAAAGTTTTTAGAAATCACGACACACGACACTTACGGGCGACTTTTCCCGGCGTCGAAACCTATTGATTACTAGATTCCACGATGAAGATAGCTTATAACCCCCCACTCGATTGAAATTTTTGTGTTTTTTTATTTCGATTGCTTCACGTACTATTCTAGGGTAGTAGTGACGATCGGTGGAAAGTATCTTTGGGTCATGCAGCTCAATCCAATGGTTTGTGCCACTATCCATTAGGTGTTCCGCTATTGCTGACTTGTTTAATTGGCAGTTTTTTACAGCTGCTATATGTTCCTTGACCCTCTCGGCTATTGTGCGCTTAGTTTGGCCAATATATGAACTCCCACAAAATCGAACTCTCTAAGGTAAATCGCGTAAAGACCCGTTATAATTATTGAAAAAAAAAACTATTATGAATGTGCGCGAAAGTTTAAAAAGTTTGGATACAGTGTTCATATGGATGTGAGTGTTTGCAACATCGACACAAGCCACTATGTTTCGCAATTTATGTGTCTATCAATCATAAAATTATTTCAATAGTGTATAGCTTTTTTTTCTTTTTAGTTTTTATTTAAAGTTAATATTTTACGCAGTCGGGTTTTATTATTATTATTTTCATTGTATACGAGTATCTTATTGTTTTATTATTCATCAGCATTTCATGGATTCTCCGTACAGGTGCCGGGTCTATCGTGTGTGGGTAAAAGAGAGAAGAAGAATGATATCACGGGCTAACGACCGACTTCATGCTAAATACTTAGATGTTTGTTCCCGAAATATTGATAGGCGTCTAGTTGGCTTGGTTGAGTTATACTATTGCTGGATAAGCAGCATAATGATGTAAACAAATTAGAGACTTCCTGGCTATAAGAGTGAATATTAAAAGTCTGGTAATAAAAGTAATGGGATAATAAACTTTTTATTTTCACTTAAGATTATAATTAGGTTAAATCATAAAATGTAATTTTTTAAACTCGGAGTAATATTATAAGAGGATAGATTTTTTGTGTTTGTAATGGATAATTATTATATGTAAAAACCTTTAATAGTTCTTAGTGAATTTACTGCATATTTTTATTATTTTTTTTTTTCTTTCGCGCACATTCATAATAGTTTTTTATAATTTTAACGAGTCTTAACGCGATTTACCTTAGAGAGATATTTCTCCCGACATTTCAGCCAAAAATGAGAACGGTCATGCCGTCGGGTATCTTCCCATCGCTCCGGCAATCCCAGAGGGTTCTAGGATTACGGATACTGAGTGACAAAAGCGGTTCGGATTATATCGTTCAGAGCAGCGTGGCGAGGAATGCCGCCAGCACTTTTAGCGCAAGAAAGACCATAGTGTCCGAGATGTTCCACGGGCTCTTTACACCGACACTGGTGTCGGTGGTCAGTCCGGAATCCGCGACGAAGGCACACCGCCATGGTTAGTGTATTTCAATCAAGGAGTGTACCAACCGATGCTGAGGGAAAAGCCTGCAACCAGAGACCCGACTTCCTAGTGGAAACGGCCATGAGGCGAGCCTGCTCTCTCTGCTATACATATATAATAGAGTAATAGACACAAAGAACAGCCTTAAAAACTAAAGGTGAACCTAGATATATACGCGAGATTAAAATATGGTTGCTAACTAAATCTCTATTATTGTACTATTGTTATACAAAATGCAAATTATATAATGCTAATCTGGCTTATATTTATGTCATGCTGCCAAACTGACATCACCTGTAATTTGGAACAAGGTCAGTTTTTACTGCAGTGAGGGAATTTTAAAATAATAATGCATTTAACTCACGACATAGAAGTATATGTATTGACTGGTAATAAACTTTCAGTACAACTTATTCTAGCCAATATAGTGGTCGGATATTGATATGGCTATTTCTGTGTTCGATTTGTAAGCAATGTGGCGGCTGATGGTCAGGTAAATGAAATACTTCTTCTCAGCTCACCAGTATATTGGCAAAGCCCTAACTGCCTAAACATAGGCTAAGATTTTTTTGGTAAAAAATTGTATTGAGTGGCGCGACCTCGGTCTTCAATACTGTCGTATGGGTGCCCCGGACCCCGCGTCCCGCGGTTAATTATCGCTCTGGCCGCAACAAGCAAAGCTCGTTTTTTTTACTGAATTATGCTTAAAATGTATTGTAAAGGTTTCGTTAATTTGATATTATATATATAATCATCACAGCCCCTAGAACACAGAGTACTAGACCTTCACTGGTCTTCCAGAAAATTGTGGAGAATTTGGCCTACACTCGTTATCCATTAGAGAAATACCAAGCATAGCTCTCTCTCTGGGGTATGTTTGATAAGAAGATGTGGCGCAGCAAATACTAAGCAGCAAAGTGGTCCAATAAGTAAGCTGTTAGCAGAAGACCAGCAGCTTAGCAGATTCCAGTGACCTGTTAATGTTTAATCTGACTAAGAAAGGAATCTGCAAGGAAAACTCAGCTATATCAGATTTACAAAATAAAACATATACAGAACTGCACCACAACGATCAATTAATAACCTTTTAAATTTAGTTATCAGTACCTATGAGATTACAATACTTGGTACAGCAGTAACCCTCGAGGCAAGTCAGAATTAAGATGGACTACATGCCTATGTACAACCCGAAAGTCGACAAAACGCAAAAACCTCTGCCAATTTAAGAACAATAAATTGAACGCTTTCGACAGAGGTCCCGGCCCCCACAGCAGCACCGGATCACGGACGTAACGCATGTGCCAGCCATCCCCCCGCTCAACAAGGCCCTTAGACCCGACACACGTGCCACCACTGCAATGGCCTTCTAAGGAAGGGACGACCACCGGACACGCCATACCATGAGAACCTGAACACTAACAATGACTTTCGAGATAGAAGAAGAATAAATATACTACGTCTGTCGGCTTCTTTGCTGAAGTTGGCTTCGCCTAATTGCATAGTCTGTTCAAGGTAGACGTAATTTTGCACAACTTCAACAGTGGCATAATAAGAGATTGAGTTAAGAGTTAAAAATGTCACGCCTCACATTATCGTTCCATTAATTGAATCGCCTCTAAATTCTCCGAAAAAACGTTAAATTGTAAAACACAGTTGCAATTTAATGAAAAACACTACGAATCGATCATTAGCCTTATGATTTAACTTCTTGAATTTGACTCATATCTGATAGGAAAAAAGGGTAATATAACCTAACCTCACCCAATATTCTATAATAAAGTAAAGTATCATCACAACCGTTTCCCTTTCGGGGTAGTCAGAAATCACGCTTATAAAGAAGCGGATTCACATTTAGCTAACTTTACTATAGGCCAATCATTTTATATTCTATATCTATAATTATAACATTGCTTTGTTAGAGAAAAAGTGTTATATATATACAAATATATATACTCGTATATATTTATTTACTTGTATTTCTTAAGTATTTTTAATATTCGTTTTGAAGGTTCGATTTTTACGATATAAGAGTTGATAAATATGTATATACCTACGTAATGTAAGTAATATATGTAATAATATATAAAGTCTCTGTGATTCGTGACCTGGTTCGATTCCTGGTCGGGTCACATGTATTTGTGATATTTCTCGAATTTGGTACACTATCGACATCGACGAACTTGCCTATAGTAAAGTTTGTTGAATTGACTTTACTTCTATGGTATGTATGTCTATGTTACAGACTCGTAAAAGTTACAGCTTAATAAGTGAATTTATGTTTTGATGTTGAATTGTCCGTCTGGAGGAAGTCCCAAGTTAAGTGGCCGGCAAGGCCACTTTATTAAATTGAGTCGAGAAAAAAATTGGTCACATCAATGATGTAACCATTAATTGATAACAGCAAACTTCTGATTAAAAAAATCTATTTTTCTTACCCGTCGTATCTCAAAGGATAATAATAAAATTTAAATATAAAATAATGTACATTCATCATAATACCACCGGGGGCAAGTTGTACATTGTATGATTTGTCTCGGTCTGGGTGTTTATATGTATAATATGTATATTTTTACAAAAAAAAAAAGTATAATTACGAGTATGTAGTTTATCAACCATCTAGTTTCCGTAACACAAGCCTCGTAGCTTACCACGGAAATTAGATGGCTCTGTGTGACCTGTCTGGAAATATTTATTTATTTAATCATCATTACAGCCCCTAGAACACAGTAAAGACCTCCACTGTTGGATATATCTGGAGAATTTGGCCTTCACTCGCCACGCTGACGGGTTGGCGAGGATCTGATGTCAATTTTTAATGACAATTCATTAACGATTTCACAAGTTGGTATTAGTGGAACCGGGGCCAACGGCTTAACGTGCTCTCCGAACCACGGGAACGGTGGTGTTGTAAATCTATGACAAATGTACGTAAGAAAAGTGTTTTTCTCATTTGTACATGCCGGGGGGGTTTGAACCGACCTTTGTTACTACCGCGCCATAATGTACATAGGCGAGCATAATACCGTATAGTATTCTCTACCAGCTGACCTTTGGGAGAGTGAGAAATTATTATAATAGGTGCAGAGTAAGAAATAATTATAATAGTTAGCGGCAAAAACGCCGACAGACGCATTCAGCTAGGATGGGCGGCATTAGGGAAACTCCGGCACATCCTCTCATCGTCTAAACCACAAGGTTTGAAGTGCGTCCTCCCGGTAATGTTGTACTGAGCAGAG
Organism: Tinea semifulvella; assembly: GCA_910589645.1. NCBI lineage: Eukaryota > Metazoa > Arthropoda > Insecta > Lepidoptera > Tineidae > Tinea > Tinea semifulvella. The sequence goes on from OU342609.1 coordinate 3,976,488, forward strand.
ATGTGGACACTGACAGTGGATTTGATTCATAAATTCAAGGCGAGCTATGGAAAGAGCTATGTTTGGTAGAATTTGGTGGATAGAATTTAAAACGTTCATATTCGTTAGAGAACAAAAGTTACCGACATAGCTTTTAAAATTAGCAAGCTGAAGTGGCAATGGGCCGGACACATCCGCCGCAGAACCGACGAACGATGGGGCAAACGGATTCTAGAGTGGGGGTTTGAAAGAGGCTGGTGAAAGATCGCGTTAAGTGGTGAGCCTTGGGGGAGGCCTACATTCAGTAGTGGAGAGATACAGGCTGATGAGATGACGATCAATAATATAAATAATAAATCAGGTATTGTATTCTCATAGGTACTGATAACTTAATTTAAAAGGTTATTAATTAATCGTTGTGGTGCAGTTTTGTATATGTTTTATTTTGTAAATCTGATATAGCTGAGTTTTCCTTGCAGATTCCTTTCTCAGTCAGATTAAACATTAACAGGTCACTGGAATTTGCTAAGCTGCTGGTCTTCTGCTAACAGCTTACTTATTGGACCACTTTGCTGCTTAGTCTTCTACTAGCAGGAGTAGAATCATTCAAAATAATTAAATTAATGACGTTTCATAAATGCCTGTAATAGGTTTACGTGAATAAAGATATTTTGACTTTGACTTTGATGTAGTTTAAATCAATGAAAAATATACCATAGTAAGTATAAATAACATGTCAACATATAAATATGTATGTAATATATATATATATTATATGTAAATTAGGGACATTTTCGTTTTGGATGACTTTTAATTGTAAGACACGTGATTGGCATCTAACAAAGTGACAACCAAATCATAGCCCCTAGAACGTACAAGAAAATAGGGGAAAGAAGACCTCGAACCAACCAGATTTTCGTAGCTTCTGTAATGTTTCGATTGTCCATAATATATCTAGACACTACCATTCGACGCCTAATTAATTTACTCCTCGCATCCACCGCTATGAGAAATACACTTTTCTACGTACGAGTACATTTGTCATAGATTTACAACACCACGTGCCTCGGGTTTAATCCGTTGGCTCCGGTACCACTAATACCAAATTTGTTAATAAATAATAAATAGCTGGGTAAACGAATTTTTCAAGAGTTTGGCAATATTTCGATTATAATTCAACGAGGAAATGCGGCGAGCGTTTTAGGTACCCTTCCTGGTGGTAAGCCCTTATGTTTATTTTGTAAAATAGTTTTAATTTCATTGGTATTTTTAGTTTAGTTTTATATATAATTAGTTTTTTTAATCTATTTAGTTTAATATTTTTGTATATTCGAAGAATATATATAATATTACTTACAACATAAGTTAATAAATTGTCATTAAAGATTAACATCAGACTCTCGCCAACCATTCTTTCTGGTCATCAGGCCGAATGTAGGCCAAATTCTCGAAAACTTTTTGAAGGCCCATATCCAACAGTGGAGGTCTAGTTTTGTGTGCCTTCTTAAAACTAAATGATTTGATTTGATCATCATCACGACCGTTTCCCTTTCGGGGTGGTCAGAAACCACGCTTATAAATAAGCGGGTTCACATTTAGCCAACTTTATTAAAACTAAATGCAATGTAATATTAAACTAAATTTTACTAACAACATCATTACAGTCCCTATAACACAGGTCCTAGATCTCCAATGTTGAAGAAGGCCTTCCAAGTTTCTGGAAAATTTGGCCTACACTCGCCACACTGACTAGACGGGTTGGTGAGGGTTTGATGTCAATTTTAATGATATTGATGAAAAATCCCACAAGTTGTTTGATGAACCGGGACCGACAGCTTACGTGCTCTCCGAGGGACAGCTGGAAGGAATAAAGGAATAATTAAGTGGGGTGGGGGGTACGTTGAGGAAACGTCTGAGATACAAGATGCCAAGCTTTATTGAAATTGAATAGTAACATAAATATTTACTTCGTCTTCGACGCGTGTTTGAGTCAACACACTTTTGAGTGAACAAAATGGGCTTCAATTATTTTTATTGGCGTCCTGTTTCATTTGAACTCGTCTTAGTCATAAAAGATGAGAAGACGAGACGAGGCATAAAATATTTACACTGGGGAGCAATGAAAACGGGTCACTTACAAAATCACTAATAACTACGAAACGCTAAGAAAAAGTAGGTCATAAAAAAATCACAAATTCAGTGAGGGTAGGTGTAAATTTTCTACTAGAAAAAATATCAAAATTGTAGCGTTTAAAATTTTTTTTTGTTGTTTAATGAGTGCATTATGTGTCATTATGCCCACCTGATGGTAAGCGGTCCAATAATGGGAGCAACTGACGCCTATAAATATGCTTTTCTACACTTTGCTTGAAGGACTCCAGGGTTAAAAGAAACACACTGGCTGGAAGAACATTCCACGTCTTCAACGTGCGACAGATTTACAGATGTAAGAGTCTCCAAATTTACATGTACTCGTAAGGATAGTGACTACAGTATAGGGGTGCTTAATTTGGTCTTTGCGTGTGGTTCGTTGCAAAATAGAGAAGAGGGGATTGGGTTGTAGAACTCTTTTAAACATTAATTATAATATAACTTGTAGAACGCGCTCAGGGAGGCGTCATCTCGGTAAAGGCGATTCGAGAGTTTAAGATACTGTAGTGTCATCCACTATTCGATTCGCCTCCCTCTGCAGGACATTGAGAGCATCTGTAAGATCCCAGATAAATTTATATATTCCACGCATTACTACGCGACCACGCCATCTGGCATTATACAGAATAAGTCTTAGTGAAGCTGGATAAACTTAGTATACCGAGTTTTGGTGAGGCTGTTAATGTAATTTTGGTGGATTAGGTTTGAGCGTAATTCGACCCCAAGTTTGTTGAAGATGAGTTGAAGTTCTGAAGAGTAAGAGAGTTGGCTTGGTAGCAATAAACTGGACTAGGTTTTGGTCACATTTTGCGAAGAGTGCCGTCCAGTTCATTATTCAGCTCCCGTTATGCCTAACTTACTAACTTACCAACCCATCTGGACAGCAAGGCGTGTAAAGGTCAATTTTCCAAAAAATAAAAATGGAATGCCCATTATCAACAGTGGAGGTCTAGGACTTTGTGTTATAGGGGCTATGATAATAGTGATGATGGAATTATTTTTTTATTTTAATTTTTATACTAGCAGCCATGTGCTGGTAAGTGGCGCGCGAGGTCCATGAATTTGAAAGGGCGGTTGAAACCCATCCTGCATGAGAAATATACTTTTCTTACCTACATTTGTAATACATAGATTTACACCACGTTCCCGTGCTTTGGAGAGCACGTTAAGCCGTACGTCGGTCCCGGTTCCACTAATACCAACTTGTGGAATCGTTAATTAATTGTCATTAAAAATCGACATCAGATCCTTACCAACCCGTCTGGCCAGCGTGGCAAGTGTAGGCCAAATTCTCCAGATATATGTTCCGGAAGGCCCATCTCCAACAGTGGACGTCTAGGACGCTGTGTTCTAGGGGCTGTAATGAATGAATGAAAGAACCACAGCTTGAAACAAGACTTACTGAATCATCCATATTCCATAGTTATAAAGTTTAACATATGCCTATGAGGAAATAAACAAGTTAAATTATCACGTGGGGTATATTAAAATGTTGATTATAGATTATTTTAATCATCGTTTATGCAACCGGTCGTTACTGTAGGGTATTCTAATTAATTTACCAAAGTAGAGGTGTTGTAGGTGACTCACGCTGGCCACTAACAAATTTGTCCAAAACAAATATCGCAAATAGAAATGACCTTATTAACCTACTTCTGATGTTCAAATAGGATTTTGGTATTTGTCAGTCAAAGAAGTCAAATATTAGATAGAGCGGGCATTGGTAGTTATTTTTATACAAAATGTTTGTAAGATAATTTTTTATGCCATCTACTTTTGTCGAAGAAGAACGTGCTCTACACTACCGTAGCATGCCGACTCATTGTTAGCGAAACAACAAAATGTATTTGAAAGTGCACAGCGAATACGACAATAACCAGTTCATATGTAGTATATGTATGTACCAAATTAAGAAGAATTGTGTATTATATTTATTTGCACCCTGCCCATGATTTCTCACTTTCCCAAAGGTCAGTTGTTAGAAAATGCCTAACCGGCATTAAACTCGCCTATGTAGACTAATTTTAAGTTTTTGTGCAATAAAGTATTTAAATAAATAAATAAATAACCAGCAATGCACTGTCATAGACTAATTAATTCTGAGTTGATTGGCCTAGTTTTAATTCTCATTCCGTTTGACTTCTTGCCCCATATTGTATATATTTAATGTCTTTGTCTTCAGTACAATAAATTTTCGCATTTTTTTTAAAGCTACTGTGTTTATTATTTAGAAGATAGAGAAGGTAACTTTTTTAGCAACATATTTTATCACTTAAATAAACATCATTTGATTACTATAATAATAAAGTGTTTGCCTACATATTTTTTTAAATCCAAAGTTGTATAATCCAAATAATTTATTTTCTGTCAATAAATTCACGATACATTTAAATTATCCTCTCGTTAATGAATGCTTATACAGACTTTTAATTAAGCCCAATGTGTATAGTAATAAAATTGGCCTATTTTTACTTTTTTTTTTTTTTTGGTTCTCTTCTCCCAATTAAACTTTTTAAACTTTCGCGCACACTCATAATAGATTTTTATAATTTTAACGGGTCTTTACGCGATTTACCTTAGAGACATATTTCTCCCGACGTTTCAGACAAGTTGCATTGGCCGTGGTCACGGGTCGACTGAAGCTATGCGGTGTAGTCTCGTACATACTGGGCGGCAGATGTAAACCTACCCACTTATCACTTTAAAAGTTTTTAGAAATCACGACACACGACACTTACAATATCCTTGGCGACACCGGGCGATTTTTCCCGGCGTCGAAACCTATTGATTACTGGATTCCACGATGAAGATAGCTTATAACCCCCCTCTCGATTGAAATTTTTGTGTTTCTTTATTTCTATCGCTTCACGTACTATTCTAGGGTAATAGTGACGATCGGTGGAAAGTATCTTTGGGTCATGCAGCTCAATCCAATGGTTTGTGCCACTATCCATTAGGTGTTCTGCTATTGCTGACTTGTTTAATTGGCAGTTTTTACAGCTGCTATATGTTCCTTGACCCTCTCGGCTATTGTGCGCTTAGTTTGGCCAATATATGAACTCCCTGGCGTATATAAAGTGGACTGCAGCTGTGGGAGTTCATATATTGGCCAAACTAAGCGCACAATAGCCGAGAGGGTCAAGGAACATATAGCAGCTGTAAAAAACTGCCAATTAAACAAGTCAGCAATAGCAGAACACCTAATGGATAGTGGCACAAACTATTGGATTGAGCTGCATGACCCAAAGATACTTTCCACCGATCGTCACTATTACCCTAGAATAGTACGTGAAGCGATAGAAATAAAGAAACACAAAAATTTCAATCGAGAGGGGGGTTATAAGCTATCTTCATCGTGGAATCCAGTAATCAATAGGTTTCGACGCCGGGAAAAATCGCCCGGTGTCGCCAAGGATATTGTAAGTGTCGTGTGTCGTGATTTCTAAAAACTTTTAAAGTGATAAGTGGGTAGGTTTACATCTGCCGCCCAGTATGTACGAGACTACACCGCATAGCTTCAGTCGACCCGTGACCACGGCCAATGCAACTTGGCTGAAACGTCGGGAGAAATATGTCTCTAAGGTAAATCGCGTAAAGACCCGTTAAAATTATAAAAATCTTCTCCCAATGTATGATGAATGAGGTGATAGGGAAGGCAAAGGGTCTAGCCCATACAGCCAAGTCTGACGTAATATATCTTTCTTTTCTATGAGTTAATGAGGTCATCGTCAAATTCCAGATGCTGCAGAATTTGATGCTTTTCTTGGAGTCACTCGCGGCACCATAGCTCAAACACGTCGGGTAAAATATGGGAGTTGACAGCGCGGGAAAACCGCAAAAAATAAACTGCAACTTGTGCCCCATATTTAAAGTCCAATTTATCGTTTTCCATAATTATTCACATTGTAGCACATTATTAAACAAAACAACACCACTTTTGACCAATAATATCCACAGTAAATTAATTTACAAAACAAAAACTTGCACTTGACATGTCCACGCAAAATGGCGCGAAGAACTCCCTGGCCTATTTTTACTTTTTAATTATCTTTTGAACTTTTCCCATGTCCATCGTCAAATTAGGTATTTTATTAGTAACATGTGTTACTGACAGGCTTCTGATGTAAATAACTTAAACAATCTTGTTCATGATAAAAATACCCAATTCTTTTCACATATACTTTTACGTCTATTATGTAATTGTCTCAGCCTATTACGTTTTATTTTGAAATTTTCCTTTTCTAAATCAATAGTTTTATTATTTGTTTCCTTGTATTTTATATACGAGTATGAGTAATTTGTTTTTTTAGTTATCTTCTGATTCATTATAAATGAGATAAAAATATCTTCGCGCTTTTTTTTTCGGACAATTTAAGTCCAAGTTTTTTGTCTTGTTTATTAGTTTAGTGTGAATATAGTTAGTCAAAAGTGGTGTTATGTTGTTTAATAATGTGCTACATTGTGAATGATTGTGGAAAACAATAAATTTGTCACTAATATAGGGTACAAGTTGCAGTTTATTTTTTGTGGTTTCGCGCGGTAAACTCCCCGACGTGTTTGGGCGATTGATGCGAATGACTGTATAAAAAGCATCAAATACTTGTACTTAACTCGGTTATGACCACTGTAATGGACAAATATTATAAATAAATTAAGTGTTTAGAACTGATATATTCTGTACTTTAACTATAATGTCCTTTAAGAATTAAAAAAATAAAAATAAAAATATGAGATAATAGGTAAGGCAAATGGTTCGAGCCTATACAGCCATAAAAAAAAATATTAGGTCTTTTTTTAGACACGGCACAATGAAATGATTCTTATTAGACAGAAATAATTGAGCTCCTTCTGTCACGATCAACTCCACAGAACCAAGAACTAATTATTTCTGTGGCCAACAGCTACCTCTTTCGCTCTTCGAAATTCATCACCCTTTTTTGTTAGCGACGCGTTCTATTGTTTTAAAAAGAAAACCACCGTCTATGATTTTGTGTTCTTTTTTATAGCTATCTTTTGTTTTTTTGTTGAATTACAGTAAGTCGTCGCCGTCGCGGTGAATTTTTTCATGTACTAGCAATACTGGTAGTTTTTGCACTTTTTCAGCTTGCTGCTGGCTTTTTCAGTGGTCAGCTTCGATCCGGATCATCATTAAGTAAACTAGTGCTATTAAGGAATATGGAAATCGAACAACAAGGGCAAGAACATGCAGCAGGGGCAGCGGCGACCGGTGGTCCATCCCACCAACTTTAGAGCGGGGCGTCTTCACGGCGTAAACAATTGAAAATTACCGCGCGAAGAAGAAGGCTCGCATTCAGATGGAAATGGTTAATGGTCAGTTGGTTGCCGACCTGGCAGACCCAGAGGTATACAGTCCATCAGGTACTCATCACAATTCTATAGTATAAAGTTTAATTACTCGTAGCGAGTGTGAGAATAACACCGACACGGAGGCCCAATTTAAAAGTATGGAGCCGGGAGTGTCAGCAGGCTAACGAACAGGGCAAACTGTAACTATTCGATAAAGCTTTAATAATCTGACAGCGATAACTGCTGACAATGGGACGAACGCTGACTTACTTTGTAGTCTGAGCACGCAGAAGTAGCAACCATTTTTCCATGGCGACACTATTGAATGGTTAAAATTTAAACAGACCTTCCATGTGCATTTTTTTTAAGGAAAACCTATTTCGCTTGCGGCTAAGGAGGCCGTCACGGCTCTTTCATTGTACTATAATATGTCTTGTCAATGAGAACATTCTTCAATTTAGATTTAAAGTCATTTAATGAATTTATTTGTCTATCGTCATATATGATTTATTTACTTTGCCATCGCCTGTAGCGTCTCGCGTGGTCTTGTTTAATGATGCGACTATCATGACATCAACAATATAGCCGCTTATAATTTCTGAAATTGGAACATCAGCGTGTGGACTCTTAACAAGCTTAACGAGCTAGTGACGGGACACATGAAATTGCTGATACACTTGTATTATGTTACCGTTACCACTACTCCAGTAATTGGTGTTGACAATGTTATCTATAGACCGTATTAACTCTAGAAAGTTAACCATTATGACAACGTGCGTAAAAGATACCCATTTAACTAAAATTGCATTTTATTTTAAAATATATTATATGACCATCCCGTCCCGTATTACATGTCCCGTATTTCGACAGAATCGGAAGAAAAAACGTCCCGTATTGGTTCCTAGAAGTTATGCCAAACCTAATTATAACCCTAAAGGATTTCACAGTAAAAACTTACATTTATACATTTAGGTTTATTCCTTGAATATTTATTTTTTTGTAACCATTGTAATTGTTGCGATAAATAAAGTATTTTCTTTCTTTCTTTTAAAATTACACAAGTAATAGAAGTCAAATCAAATCTAGTAATATCAAACAATTGTTGTTCTGCTAAATAAACTATTAGCTTTACAACTATTGTTATATCTACGATTTCAGTTTTTCATAAAGTTCAGGTGGTAGGCAGACTGATGGTGGTAATTTGCCCAATCTGCCGGGGCGGGGAAGTATATATATATATAAGTGTATCCACACGTTTCGGGATCAGGCTCGAATTCCCGTCATGTCCAGTCAAGCCAGCATAGTGTTTACGTAGATACGTATGGTTTTTAGTTTTTCATAAATAATAATAATAATAAATATTTCCAGACAGGTCACACAGCGCCATCTAGTTTCCGTGGTAAATTACGGAAACTAGATGGTTGAATGCCCGTATAGCCGACACAGATACGCACGGTTTTTAGAATTTCTCGAAGGCCCGTACAGCCGACACCCATTGTTCGTATAGTACTTAAGGCTATTTGTTACTTCACACCAAGCTACTTGTGTTATGTGTGTTATACACATGTATACGCACGGTTTTACGTTTCTCATAAAGGCCCGTACAGCCGACACACGTTCGCACGGTTTTCCGATTTTCATAAAGGTCTGTATTGCCGACACACATACGCAAATATTACAATATTTTAATAAAAATTCATATTTTTTGCGTTTTTCTTCTATTTTAGGAAATGCGTTATTGCAACCGACTCTTATTTTTAATATTTATTAATTACTATTATTTTTAGCACTTTTTAATTATATTTAATATTCGTTGAATTAATAAAATCAATATTATGAGGTAAAGTGTAATTAATTGATTTAGGCAAAACATTTAACCTGAATAGGTTCAAAGTTCAAAGCTTTTTCTTCACTTTGATCACGAATGCTTTTGAAACTTGACAGTGTAAACAAATTAATATAAATATTTAATAATTATTAGGTTTTTTTAAATATTTCCTCTCATTTTCTTTGGAAATAGAATAAAAAATAAAATATCTAAATCCAATATATATTTTTTAATAGGTAGTTGCAGATATTTAAATTTACAGAATCGTGCCAGATTAGGATACGGGGGAATACCTTGCGCAATGTAATATAGGATCGTCCATCAGCATAGTAAATAAAACGATCGTTGGATATAATAATAATAATTATTATTATTTATTGCACAAAGTTAAAACTAAGCGCATAGGCGAGCTTTATCTCTTAAGGCATCTTCATAAAATACTATATCTCACGTAATTATATATAAACTACACTACATTACACTACACTACACTACATTACACTATAGATATATTTATTATTAAGTTTGAGTCAGAGGAACCTGGAGTGCTTTAACACAGACTATGCTTTCGCTTAGTTTAGTTTTACCTCCAGTCTCCTACATAAATGTTTCTAAAATATTGTTACTAATTTTAAGCTTAGTGGGAGAAAATAAATAACTTTTTTTTTTCTACCAGCTAACCTTTGTGAAATGTAACCAATATACTCGAGGGCGTCAGATTGTTGTAAGGAAAGAAATGAAAAATGAAAAGTGTGCTATATCCAAGGTACACCAATTCGTTACAACAAAACTAAATAATACCTATACACTTAGCACTATAGCACTTACTGCTAGGTGCTTTATAGGCAATACCTTAATTATAAGAGATTACAGCATTCAAAAAAATGTAACAATAATCATCGTCATCATTACAGCCCCTAGAACACAGCGTCCCAGACCTCCACTGCCTTCCTTCCACGGCCTTCCAGAACATATATCTGGAGAATTTGGCCTACACTCGCTACGCTTGGCGAGGATATGATGTCAATTTGTAATGACAATTTATTGACGATTCTACAAGTTATAAATAAATAAATATTTCCAGACAGGTCACACAGCGCCATCTAATTTCCGTGGTAAGCTACGAGGCTTGTGTTAAACTACATACGAGTATTATACTTTTTTTTTATTTATAAATATATACATATTATACATATAAACACCCAGACCGAGATAAATTATACAATGTACAACTTGCCCCCGGTGGGAATCGAACCCACGACGAGGCGGTCAAAGCTAGTATTTAAAGTTAGTATTAGTGGAACCGGGACCGGACGGCTTAACGTGCTCTCCGAGGCCGGGAACAGTGGTTTTGTAAATCTATGACAAATGTACGTAAGAAAGGTGTATTTCTCATTGGTACATGCCGGGGGGGTTTGAACCGATCTTTGTAGGATTTAAGGAACGCTTTCTTACAACCGAGCCACCACCGCGCCAATAATATTAAAATAAATTTGAAAAATAAGATTAAGCACAGTTATAATTACATAAATTAGAAAAAGTAAAAATATTGAAGGTTGTTGGTAATGTCCAGGTTCTCATGGTGTGGCAAGTCCGGTGGTCGTCCCTTTCTAAGCTGCAGTGTGGGCACGTGTGTCGGGTTCCGGTCCGCACCTAAGGGCCAGGTTGGCACATGCGTTACGTCCGTGATTGCGTGCTGCTATAGGGGCCTGGGACATCTGCCGAATACGTTCAATTTATTGTTCTTAAATTAGCAGAGCTTTTGAATCTTGTCGGCTATCGAGTTGCACACGGGCAAGTACCACTGAACCAGGTATTTTTTAATTTATTGTTGTTGTGTAATTCTGTATTTGTTTCATTTGTACATAGCTGAGTTTTCCTTGCAGATTCCTTTCTGCTCAGCTGCTAGTCTTCTGCTAACAGCTTACTCTTTGGACCACTTCGCTGTTTAGTCTTTCACTAACAGGAGTAGATTCATTCAAAATAACTTAAATAATGACGTGTCACAAATGCCTGTAGTAGATTTACGTGAATTATTTATATATATATATATATATATATATATATATATTTTTGGGTTTGAGAATGTTTAATGAAATAACAATAACAGAATGATTTAGTTTCAATAAGATAAGCCAAGGAAACAACAAAAGATTTATATAATAAGAAAAATATGATCCATTTTCTCTGGAACTAATACAAAGTTGGAGGAAGTTCGCGATAAAGGTTTACTAAGAACTTGTGGATTAAGAAGTTGTTAACACATCTTTATAAGATTCAAACTGTATTAATAGAATAAAAATAGGTAACAGCCCCTATTTTAGCGATACACATTTATCATAGCAACACAAGTTACTAGTAAGTCTCGTTTCAAGCGGTGTTATTTTTATTAACATCGCACGACGCCAGCCTGGCACCACCTTCTGGCTAAGTCCAATAGGGACAAGATCCAAAGTCAGCAGAACATATCGCTCAGAGTGGTCTCCCGAGCGCCATGGTTCGTGCGTAATTCCGTCATAGCTCGAGATCTGGAGATGCCTACTATTGAGGAATTTGTCGTCGGCCTGACTAGACGTATGTTCTATCGAGCCGACAACGGACACTTCAAGCATCTTCAGAATATCGCTCCGTCTTGCGCTCGGCCCCCCGACGGGAGACCGCTTCCTAGAGAAGTGCTCTTGGAGGAGAGCTGAAGTAGTAGAACCTAGACCCCCTGGGTTCGTGAGCCACACGGGCGCTGTTATACAGTGACGGCGCCCAGCACCAAAAGTGTATGAATTACCGGTGGGTGGTTGCCCGCTGAGATCCTGCCGGGGAAAACGGGGGAATGTCCCCATCCCCAACCCAGGCCCATTAGCCATCCGGGCCTGGACGACCCCACTGTCTGTCTGACGACGCAAAGAAGGGTTATATGTCTATCAGCCTATGTTTGTACCTTTGTGGCGCACTGGAGACAAAACGCGTCAGGCGATTTTATTAATTCTTACGTCAATCAATTCGTTTTCATTACGCAAGTGTCACTGAAGATATGACGTGAATTTAATTTCGATAAGGCGACAACCAGACGCCATATTGTTAAAAATAAAAATCGACAAACTACGAGTATATTGATTAAAAACCAAAACAGGTACAAATCTTCCGAACAATGTGTTCCGACTGTTAGTTGCTATGTAATAAAATATATAAAATTATATCAATGTTGTAATTAAGCAGTTATTAAACTTTTTAGCGACGGAACCACTGGGCTAATATAAATATACCATGGCAAGCTTACAATTTTAGTTTTCCTTCAAAGTAAAAGTTGGTATTTCACATCAGAAATAGATGGTAGGCCAACTGATGGTCGTAATTTGCCTAGTCTGTCGGGGCGGGAAAGTATAATAAATAAATATTTCCAGACAGGTCACACAGCGCCATCTAGTTTCCGTGGTAAGTTACGAGGCTTGTGTTACGGAAACTAGATGGTTGATAAACTACATATTATACTTTTTTTTTTGTAAATATATACATATTATACATATAAACACCCAGACCGAGACAAATTATACAATGTACAACTTGCCCCCGGTGGGAATCGACCTCCCGAGTTCACGGCAACGTTTGTTACCACTAGACCACGGAGGCGGTCACCGTTTGTGCCGATAAACACAGTAAAGTGTATCCACACGTTTCGGAATCAGACTTGATTTGTCGTCATGCCCAGTCAAGCCGACCTGTGTAAGGGACTGACGTTAGTCATGAGTTTTTGATTCCAGTTGCAACATTCATGAAGCTTGCGCGCCACTTACTATCAGGTGTGCGTAAGGTCACATGTGCTAGTATAAAAAAAAACAAAATCCTTTTACTACTAGCCTTCCAAAACATATTTCTGGAGATGGTCACGCTGGCCAGAGGGGTTGGCCAGGGTATAATGCTATATTTTTTTTAACAATGGTGTTGTATATCTATGACAAATGTATGTACGAGTTAGAAATAATTATTTCTAATTGGTACAGGCCATGGTTCAAACTGACGTTTTTAGGATTTTCCACAACCACCACAAAAAAAAATACTAAGATACTAAAAATATAATATATCTATAACCCCACATAAACAAAACATTAACCAACCTTGTATTCCAACAATAATGCATAGCGCTAAAACCAATTTTTTGCAGCCACAAAAATTCAACATGACTACAGCTATAACTAGCACGTGCCACTTAAATAAAAAAAAAAAACAACTGTCACTTTTCCCCGCGTCTATTCAATTGTGTTCCATTTTCAAACGGAGGCAATTGATCCGTGCGCGTATGTATGCGGGCATAACTCGACTGATGGCCGCGACACATGCTTTAGAAAATGAACTAAATTATGTAAACATCACGCTTATTTTTAGATCGCTTTCAATACGGAATACTGTCGAGCCTAACCTTCAAACGCCTCTCAATTTTTTAAAAAACCATGCATCCTTTTTAGTCATAGATAGGCTTTTTAAACAATCGAATAATTTGAATTTTAGTTGTAACTTTCATACAAAACGTTTTTTTACGACACCATTTTTTTTCTTCTTGAAAATGGCAATGCTCTGTCATAGACTAATTAATTTCAAAGATATTTTTTACTGTTAAATTACATTACCTCTCGAAATTGGTACAATATTATATGATTTATATTATATGATTTATATGTATATTTATTATGTATTATATGTACTTGACGGTGCGGTGGTGGCTCGGTTGTAAGAACGCGTTCCTTATATCCTACAAACGGTTCAAACCCACCCGACATGTACCAATGAGAAATGCACTTTTCTTACGTACATTTGTCATAGATTTACAACACCAGTCAACGTTCCCGTGCCTCGGAGATCACGCTAAGCCGTCGGTCCCGGTTCCACTAATACCAACTTGTGGAATCGTTAAAATAATGGGGAATAAAAATTGACATCATATCCTCGCCAGGCCAGCGTGGCGAGTGTAGGCCAAATTCTCCAGATATATGTTCTGGAAGGCCCATCTCCAGCAGTGGAGGTCTAGGACGCTGTGTTCTAGGGGCTGTAATGATAATGATGATATGTACTTGTGTTATTATATATTTATATATTAGTGTACAAGTATTTTAGCTTTAGTTGCTAGTAATAGTTTTTTTTTTTATTCCGATTTTAAATTAGTGATTTAATGCACCCACAATCATTGCTCACTATCCCAAAGGTTAGCTGGTAGAAAATGTCACTAGACATTAAGTTCGCCTATTGTACACTTAAATGTGTTTTTTTATTGTGTAATAAAGAATTTATCTATCTATCTATCAATCTAATACGCAGCAATCAGTTATCGATAAAAAGTCCATGAAGCTTTAAAATTATTAAAAATTAAAGGCCAAACAAAGTGCAATTTTGTTGTAAAAATATTATTTAAAGCCATTTTAATATGAAAAAAACCTCGTTACCAAACAATAGCAGACAAAATATTATTGAGGGGATAAGAGAGTGTTTTTCTTGCAAAATAAATGAATCGTTACGTTATTGACTTATAAACAGGTACCGGGCATTTCTAACCAAATAAAATAATATATCGTTTTTAAATGCCAATGAAGTAGCTCACTCACTATAGTCTGATCGCCGAGTGTTAACGAAAAGGAAATTGAATCACGGGTTCTTAACTCAATTTAAATTTCGACCCGCTAATTATTTTATCGATGCCGCTCGCCTGCCTGGGTTGCGCTTAACAACAACTAGGCACACAGTAACGATACCCAATAAGCGACGCCCGTCATACAGTTTGCGATAATTTAAGCGGCATTCGCTATTCCGAGGTTTTGATAATAATTATCAACGCACTGCGAACAGCTGACTATATTGAGTTAAAAAAGTCGTAGATACACATGTGCATTAATTATAACACTCTCGGCTTTATTAACGGCTGTAATCCTGTCTCGTCTATTTATTGATAAATTTGGCGCACTTTTACCTATAAATTATTATTCCAATTATTTACTATATATACTTCTACAGTACATTTGCAAAGATTTCATCACCATCATTATCATCAGCCTGTGCCTTCTTCTGTATGTAGGCCTCCCCTAAAGCCTTGCCACTACACGCGGATATCGCGATTTTCAAAAGCGGCGTTATTCACCATACAGTGGTGTTTTGTTTTTCGGATAATATTTTTCTATTTTAAACTTTTTTATTTCAAATCAGTGTGATACTAATACACCTGAAGCCTAAAAAATATATTTGCTCTTATGACAATTACACGCGGTATAAAAGTTTTTTTTTTTTAAGACAGAGTTCGTTAAATCATCAATGATACGACCCCAGCCTGAAGGGCCACCGCGGGACGTTGCCTTATAAGGAGACCCCAAGGCGCCTACAGACTAAAACCATATAAGCCGTCTTTCTTTCACTGTTGGCCCTGCGTGCCTTCACAGCTAAGTCTGAGTCGTGGTTACGGAATGAAGGCACTCGTTCGCCGCGTAAAAAAAGTTAATGGTAAGTTTAAAAGAAGTAACATTTTGCCACACCATATTACCACCGCGTCGCCAAAAATAACTATCAAGTCCCAGTTTTATTATAAAGGTCAGTGGTTCCCCTTTTCTCAAAAGAAGTAACATTAGTCAAGAAAGGGGTTGAAGCGGCTACGTTGCTTAATCGTTTGTTTGCATCAAAACCATATTTAGATTTGGTAACTAGATGACTCTTTGTTTTTGTTTCCCAATTAACAAACACCAGACTTATTCTTGAATATGTTTATTCGAAGTAGATACAAAATAATAAAATAAAATAGATTAAAAAACTAATTATAAATAAAACTAAACTAAAAGGCCAAAAGTCGCAAATACGAGTCGATTAGCAACGACTACGTGTGTGTGCCTTTTGGTCTTGAGACAATGGGTCCGTGGGGGGCAAAGAAGTTCTTTAAAGAGTTGTCTAAGCGCCTGGTTAATGCTGTATGTGACAAGAGGGCTGGCAGTTTACTCGCGCAGCAAATTAGCATTGCTGTGCAGCGGGGGAACGCTGCAAGTGTTCTTGGCACACTGCCACAGGATCAAATCATGGGTGTATTTTTATTTATAATTAGTTTTCTAATTTAGTTTTAATTTTTATTTCATAACCTTTGTATTTTACATCGATTATTTATGTAATAATTATTCAACTTAAAATACCTATGAAATTAAATCTATTCTACAATACTGTGTTCTACTTATTCTTAATATTTTTTCAAACATAATTGCACAAAGTACAAAGGCGGACCGGACCAAATGCCACTTGACATTCTACGACTACGGTCAAACCTTCGGGACAACGAGAGCAGTAAGTACATAAGGTAGGTGCAATACTAAATTAACTTGAAGAGTTTTAATGCAGATAACTTATACATACTTATTAATAACTACATACATATAACCTACATACATAAAATATTATCAATACTATACCTACTACTTCTCGAGTTTGGTACGCTGGAGACATCGACGAGCTTGCCACGTGTCATGATTGGCATATAGTAAAGTTGGCTAAATGTGAATCCGCTTATTTATAATCGTGGTTTCTGACCACCCTGAAAGGGAAACGGTCGTGATGATACTTTACATTACTACCTACTAATGATAAATCACAGTAAATCAACTGAGCTAAAACAAAAGGAAGAATATAAAAAACTAAGTACCTCGTTCTTGCATGTAGTGAGCATACACTAGTTTTATTAAATTAATAATAAAAACACGACTGCGAATCAAATTAGTGTACAAGTCCAAGTGTTAAGTCTCCAAAAAGTTTGATAGCCACTTATCTACACCATTAGCAAGCTAAAATGGCAATGGGCTGGACACATCTGTCGCAGAACCGGTGAACGTTAATATTAACACTGTTTTATATAAAATCAATAATAACGGTGCGGTAATAATAATATCTAATAACGGTGGATGCGAAGATGAAATCAAGCGTCGAATGGCAGTTACAAGATCTGCTATGGACAAGCTGAAAAAGATATGGAGGAACCGAAACGTTACCAAAGCCACTAAAATTCGGCTGGTTAGAGCTCTTGTGTTCCCTATTTTTCTGTATGCTGCGGAGACGTGGACCCTACGCGAAACAGAAAAAAAACGAATTAATGCTCTAGAGATGTGGTGTTGGCGGAGAATGCTGGGCGTATCATGGACAGAGTTCCGAACAAACAAATCCATACTGGAGGAACTGGGGATCAGACAGCGCTTTTCCTCGACTGTACAATTACGCATTCTCACTTTCTTTGGACACGTGTCACGGCGTGGAGAAACATCAATCGAGCGCTTGGTAGTCCAGGGGAAATTCTATGGCAAGAGGATGCGTGGTAGGTCTCCGATGAGATGGACCGATCAGGTGAAGGTTGCAATGGATCATCCCCTACATGAGTGCACTAGGAAATCCGGGGTCCGAGAGGAGTGGCGACGGCTTGTTAAGCGTGCCACTAGCACTCCAATGGCGACCACGACCACTCTGCCAAGAGTGTAGCGACTAAGAAGAATATAAAATCAATATAATAAATACTTATCTAAATATACTGCGTGGAATTTATTAAAGAGAAAATCTTTTATATTATAATCTAGAATAAAAATAAAGAATAACGTATTTTTTATTTTAATTATTCAGCAATAAAATCTTAAGTTACGGTGCTGAGAAGTTTTCCTAAAAATATCGCCACTCATACTGAGCCTAATCAAGTAGGTAGCGAAAGGTCGACGATCGCGCGAACGTTGACTTACGTAATCGTTTCTCTCTCTATTTCGTCTCTCGGCTGTGAGCGAGATCAATTAATAATAACTCTTACTGCCGCCGGTTGCAGAAAGCATGATTAAAATAATCTATGATTAACATTTTGATATATTCCACGTGATTGGTAGTTAATTTATCACTTTTGGTATTTAAGTCAATTGCGAGCTTCATAGGCATACATGTCAAAAATTAATCATCCTCTCTGCAACCTGCCGTATAACGCCTTTAGGTATTTATCACGATAGACGCAGCCTTATTCACCATTTTATTTATTTATTTATTAATACATTACATTACATGGCTTAACAGTAAAGCCCAATTTACCATGCAGTCATTCTTATAATTAATACATACATTTTAATTAAAAATGGATTACATGGATGGACCATACAGTAGTGTTATGTTTTTCGGATAATGAGTTTTACCTTTAAAGAAAGTTACTTCTGGATTCTACCAATAACACCTGACGCTAAAAAAAAGTATTTTCTCTTTTGACAATTGCACGCGGTATACTCGTATGTTCTAAAAAATATTAATATACAAAATAATATATAACAATAGATTAATAGTATTTCCATATTCAAGGTTTTATTCTGATTTGTAGTTTAGTTTTATTTATAATGTAGCTTCTAATATTATTTAAAAAATGAGTTTTCTTCCGTTAGCTACGATAGATGAGATATATAAACAAAAGAAAATAATAATAATTCAAAAATTAACGCTTACATTTAAATAATAAAAAAAACCTATTTTATTTATTAAAACTTTATTGTTTAATACAAAAGGCGTATGTAATGCTGCTTGGCATTTTCTTACCATCAACCTTCGGGACAAGAAATCGAAGTTTAGGCATGGCAAAATAAAAAACACAAAAAAAAAAGAAATTAAATCACTTATTAGCACTAGTTAAATTAAATATACTATGAACATCATAAAAATAATAATACTGAAACTACATAAATAATTATATTCTTACATACACTACATAGACTACTTAAATGGTTGAAAGAACAATAGTTTTATAGTATCCAGAAATTTTTACATTATAAGTGTTGACAAATATAATTTTAGTTGTAATTTGACATGTACTATTATTTGCATACCATTATGGTAGGATACAGCTGGGCTGTAAAATTGTATTATCCTATATTTATCTGTATTCTGTGCAATTAACGATATTGAATTTTTGAATTTGAATTTGAATAACTAATTATATCATACACTACGTAAACGGGAAATATATACGTATATACACAATAATATGCAAACTACAATACACTTACGAGTACTACAACGAATAATTAAAAATATATCATTATACGACTAATAAATAAATGGACTTACTTAATACATATATATAATATTATATAGGTACACTAATTGACAACAAATGTTTCCGCACTAGGAGTATAACCAGCAAAATCAAAACAATGCGGAATGAAATTAATTTCCTATCGCCGTTTACACGAGCAAAGCTGTGTAAAACAGCTAGTTAATAATATTAAAAAAACAGACGCTTGTTTTTAAAATTGCTTGCCATAATGCAACAAAGAGCATTCATCTGCTTCTTAAGAACACTTTATTTTAACGATACCTTCTTTTCCCTAAGACAACATTAATTTTCATAGCTACATAAATAACAACCCCCAACCCTAATCCAAGTGATTTGTTACGAAATTATTTTAAAACGTCATTATTACTTGCAATTTAGTTTTAACACTCCTCAAAAGAATTACAATATAACTGATCTATTTATTCGAAAGAATATATAAAAAGATTAAATAATATTACAAACTTCCTAAATAAAAATAAATAAATTAAATAACTATAAATTAAACCCAATAAAAAAAAACTATAAATAAAAAATATCCTCAAGAGACGACCCATCAGAGATAGTCCCAAGAAAACTAACAACATTTCCCCACTGTATAGGGAGACTAATACGTTGGCAGAAATAATTACCAGCATTCCTGTCTCCAGATTTCTCCGTCATCCGCTTCAACAACTCCTTGGCCAGACGCTTGGCTGAGGGTACCCATGGTCCCATCGTATCGACCCCAAACGGAACAATCTCGTAACCTGTACCGAGGTCGGCGTATTTGCGCAGCTTGAGGTTCTCAGGAGAAACCGCCGCACTTTCCGCGCTAGATGTGATATGGCAATAGACCGGAGTCTCTTGCATGCTCCGCGCAATCCCAGAGGGTTCTAGGATAGCGGGTACTCCAACAGTGACTAGAGCCCTACGAATGATGTCGTTGAGAGCCGCGTGACGAGAAATGCGGCCGGCACTTCTAGCACACGAAAGCCCGTTGTGTCCGAGATGTTCCACTGGTTCCCCACACCGACATTTGTGTGGGTGAACAGTCTGCTCCGAGACGAAGAAATTACTGGCAAAAGACATTGCGCAAAACTTCTAGCACACGAAAGCCCGTTGTGTCCGAGATGTTCCACTGGTTCCCCACACCGACATTTGTGTGGGTGAACAGTCTGCTCCGAAACGAAGAAATTACTGGCAAAAGACATTGCGCAAAACCAGCCCCAACTTTTTAGCAGCGTGCCTCAAAAAACTATAATTAAATAATCATAATATTTTTTTACAACATCTATCTCATTTACCCCATCATTAAAAAAATATATAATTGTTTTTTTTTTATTTATTTATTTAAACTTAATTGCACAAAGTACAAAGGCGGAGCTAATGCCGCTAGACATTCTATGACGGTCAAACCTTCGGGACAACGAGAGCAGTAAGTACATAAGGTAGGTGCAATACTAAATAAACTTGAAGAGTTTTATTGCAGATAACATATACATACTTATTAATAATTACATACATATAACCTACATAAATAAATAGTGAATATGTAAACATTACATAATTCTTAGAAATAGTTACAAAACACTATTCATACGATTAGGTTCTATATTATGATTAGGTACTTTATTATAGATAAAACACTGGATTTTAAAGTGTTCATAATTATCTAAATATATCGGCGGGATCGAAACTATACATACTCGTATATTCACAAATAAAAAAAAAGTTTTTGTCAGTTGACATTATGCTAGGGTAAAATAAATAAAATTAATTACAGATTCTGAAATCACAATATATTAACTATCAAATAAAACAGAAATCATAATGGCACGAGAACATTTTATTAGGCCCATTTCTCTAAGAAAAATGGGCATTCTCATTTCGCATACACATGCAACGCTCGCACTAGATAGAAGGGTTGGCGAGGGCCTGATATATATTTTTTTATGATAAAAACAATTCCACAAGTTCAACTCCAGAAATATCATATTTAATTTTATTCGTTCCATTCTCCCTATGAATGATGAATAAAATTATTGGAAAGGTCTAACCCATACAGCCAAATCTGGCGTAATATATATTTCTTTTCGTCAGTTAATGAGGTTAACATTAATTCCAGATGTTGCGGAATTTGATGCTTTTCTAGGAGTTACTCCCAGAATTATAGTTCAAACACGTCGGGTATAATATTATGGGAGTTCACAGCGCGGGAAAACCGCAAAAAAATAAACTTCAAACTTGTGACCCATATATAGTGTCCCATTAATAATATCTTCATCACGACCGTTTCCATTTCGGGGTGGTCAGAAACCACGCTTATAAATAAGCGGATCCACATTTTAAATCCCCTTATTTAAATTTATCCACATTTACCCAACTTTACTATAGGCCAATCATGACAAGTGGCAAGCTCGTCGATGTCTGTAGCGTACCAAACTCGAGAAATATCACAAATAAAATATATATTAATTAAATATATTTATTTATATAATTAATTAATAAAATAAACCCTCGGACTTAACCACTAGACCACGGAGGCAATTATAGACTAGACCTACGAGTATGAATCGTTTTACGTAATTATTCAGATTGTAGCACATTAATAGACAAAACAACGCCACTTTTGACTAACAATATGCACAGTAAAGTAATTTAAAAAACAAAAACTTGCCGTGACATGTCCATACAAAATGGCGCGAAAGACTTTTTTTGTGTTTTCATTCGTGAATCGAATTAAAAAAGTTTTCAATTAACTGCGATCTTCCTTTGTAGTTTATGTCGGCTTAAAACACGCAAAACAAACATTGTTCTATTTAAAATTGCCAATTTAATCTCCCAGAGCCAATGGCCTATATTACAACAAGCGTAGTAATTGAGACAATTAAATGCGACTAAACATTTAATTAACAAGCAGATTCTGTACATTCCGTACGCTTGTTATATTGTGTTTTTAATAACCTTGACAACACCGGCAACTATTATGAGCGATGACCTTCTTTCACATCGGCGATTGTCAAACACGTGGGATCCTATTCCAAAGTTGCCTGGGAAAAAATATTGGAAGACACTGTCAGTTTTTTTCTGTTGCAAACAGTTGCAGAGCGTCATATCAGGACGACCAATAGCTTCACTTCCTGTGCGACCACGATGGCTGCAAAGTTTACCAAACGTCGGCAAATACAATAAGGTAATCAAGATTATTACTAAAATAAATCGCATAAAAAGCCGGAAAAAAATATATTTTATGTTTAATTTAAATTAACTAAGTATAAATTCTTTAGATGAAATTATAAAAGCCTATTCACACAAACTTACTCTCCCCTGCCCTCTGCCTTTACCCTCCCCAAACACACCCATTCATACAGACAACACACTTACACATACATAACTTCACACTATACTAATACAGTAGGTAATGGTAATAGGTAATGTGAGTGCTAAATATATCATTTTATTTAGGTACCTAATGTTACTAATTGTGTTCAAATATCTTTTTTTTTTAATTTAGGAATTCTTACAGCTAATTTATACATATATAGGAGAAAATAGTAATACTATAAAGCCAATAATAAGAGTTCGCTGACAGATACAATAAAAGTAAGCAAAGAAAACAATCATAATAAATTTAAAAATAAAAATGAATACAATAAAAAAAGAATTACGAAGGAATAAGCATTACATCAATACAACAGAATAACTACAACGGAAATAAACATACATATATACACACACACATACACATAAACTTATAACATAAAACTATTCTAATGCCTCGAAGTACTCACCTGCCATCACCCGTCTAATCATCACCGTACTAGTATTGAAGAGATCGATATCGACACTGAGCTCATTAAACATTTTACCCGCCCAATAATATTAATTATGAAGGTATCATAAGAGTACAACACTATGTGCTCTACTGGGAAAGTCACTACGGCTGTTACTCGCCATGCTGTTAACCCTGTGTATTAGGATTTGATATTTATTATTATTGTTAGATTGTAAGCTGGCTCGGCCTTTTTACAGCCACGAATTTATATTTAGTTGACACGGCCTATTTACAGCCACGATCTTATATTAAGTAGTTATTAAGTTACAATTACCTTGCTTATGACAATAATGCTATTATAACACACATAAATCTGAATTGTTTACCTGTTACGGTCCAACCATGATATGTTTTATGTTATGTTTGTTTATATGTTTTTTTATGTTTTTGTTTTATATTATTTTAGTGCTGACAATATCCAAGTTGTTACAAGATAACCTAAGGAAATAAATAATTTGATTTTGATTTTGACTTGAAGCTTTAATTTTTTAGGCCGGCATAGTGGTAGGGACTGATGTCGGTCGTCTGAGGCTGGCGTCAGTTGCTCCCATTCTTGGACTTCGCGTACCGCTTACCATCAGGTGGGCGCGGTGTCACATGTCGTGCTCCGTATAAAAAAAAAAAAAAAAAAAAAAAAAAAGGTGCTTTATTTTCACTTTATTTCGCTTTGAAAATCGTTTCACTTTGCGTTGTATTATGGTTTTCATACATTTAAAAAAAAAGTTTTAAAAGTGAATTCCTTTCAAGAACACTAAATAAGAAAAAGAAGCTTTGTCTGTGTGTAATTTTTTATTGTATTATTATACAAAAGGTCGTACAAAACAAAATGCCGTTACATTATATTTTACAGACAAAAATAACATGACCGTCATATCCAATAATGTAATAATCAACGCCAATAATCTACACAAACCACCAACCTAATTATTGCAATAAACAGACAAAATGGGAACGCGTGTTAATTAAGAACCCAATGCTCCCAAAACTCCAGCTTTTCTGGAGAAATCATAGACATATATCTGTGGTGTCAAGGAAATCATCTGGAATTTAATTATAACCTCATCAACACATTAAAAATAATATATATTACGTCAGATTTGGCTATATGGGCTGGGTCTTTGCCTTCCTTATCATCTTAATTTTGTAAGAATGGAATAAAATAAAAAGAAAGAGTTCTCCGCGCCATTTTGCGTGGACATGTCAAGTGCAAGTTTTTGTTTTGTAAATTAATTTACTGTGTATATTATTGGTCAAAACTTGTGTTGTTTTGTTTAATAATGTGCTACAATGTGAATAATTATGGAAAACGGTAAATTGGACTTTAAATATGGGGCACAAGTTGCAGTTTATTTTTTGCGGTTTTCCCGCGCTGTCAACTCCCATATTTTACCCGACGTGTTTTGAGCTATGGTGCCGCGAGTGACTCCAATGAAAGCATCAAATTCTGCAGCATCTGGAATTTGATAATAACCTCATTAACTCATAAATAAGAAAGATATATTACGTCAGACTTGGCTGTATGGGCTAGACCCTTTGCCTTTCCTATCACCTCATTCATCATCCATCGGGAGAAGAGAACAAACAATAAAATTAAAATTAAAGATTTTTTTATTTAGCTTAGTTGTGTTATTAGAAGTTCAATTTTATCTTTTACTTAGAGTTTAAGGCGTTTGCACCACTCTCGCTTACACAATCCAACATTTTTAAAGATTGTTCAAGTCTGAGTGTACTTTTGAGAAATGTAGCCTATTTACTTTCTAGGAAATAAAATTCGTGTTACCAGAACCCGCATATTAGAGCGATGGTTTTAAGGTTTTAAAAAAATGTATGTGTCTTTGGTACACACAATTTTATGAGGCCATTCTCAGGGCCTCTTTCGTAATTGAAGACAAACCCTCTAAGCGATCACCAATTTTCCTTTTAGGTACAGTCGACAACAAGACAAGCTGCCTACATATAAAGGCGAGTTTATATATATAGGGTGGATTTTTGAGACGGGCCAGCAAGGGCACCTTAACCGTATAAATTTAAAAAAATATAAATTGTAGTGGCGTAGCCAACTTCAGCAAAGAAGCTAACAGACGCATTCAGTGAGGATGGGCGGTTTTTGGCAAGCTGCGCCACATCTTGTTATCAAACATATCCCAGTATTTAAAGACGAAAGTTTTCAACTAGTGCGTCCTTCCAGTGCTGTCGTATGGAACAGAAACGTGGATACTGACAGTGGGTGCGGTCCCCAAATTTAAGGTCTTAATGGAGAGAGCTCTATTCGGTATTTCTCTGCTAGATAAAGTCCGAAACGTGGACATACGTCAGAGAACCAAAGTTACCGATTTAGCATTCAAAATTGTTAAGCTAAAGTGGTAATGGGCCGGACACTGTCCCGGGACAGATGAACGATAGAGTAGACGGGTTCTGGTGTGGAGACCACGTACAGAAAGACGCAGAGTGGGATAACATCCGCCAGGAAGTATGAGCTAAAGAAGATCACTGGTGGGGGCTGGATGAGGGTGGTAGGAGATCGTGTAAAGTGGAGAGACACAGGCCGATGATGATCATGATGATTCAATTGTTATTTATAAAATAAAAATATATAAAAATAAAATTAATTCATTTCAGACATTTGTCCATATAACAATCCTATGACTTAAAACTATGTTAGTAATAATACAAAATAATAATAATAATAATAAATTGTTTATTATCAGGCAACAGACGGCCAATAGATAAATAAATACCTTACAACTAAAATACATAAAAATAATCTTAGACTCATGTCCACTGCATGTGCCACTTCGGGCAGGTGTCAGTATAAGTGCCAGACATCCGCCAAGCAACACCCATGGATCCCTGCAAAAATACAAATAATAATACTTATTTGACAATGTGTAACAGTGGACTTTAATCCACAAGTCACACAGGCAACCCTATCAGCAATAATATTCAGGAGGCTGTCGGTACTGGAGCGCAACCCTGCTTCCCTGTATAAAATTAATGAGCGAACCTTAATAGTTTGACAAGATATTTTTACAATAAAAAACCTATAAATATTATTATTACCTATTCGGTGATCCCCACTCGATATAGTTCGTCGACTTTTATTTTTTTCTCTCTCACAATATAGCGTCTGGTTGTAGCCTTACTGAAATTTAAGTAATGCCATATCTTCAGTGACACATGCGTGATGAAGAAGAATCGATTGACGTAACTGTGACGTGACACAGTCGGGTAAAAAAACATGGGATCGTCGGGTCAAACAGCTAGTTACAAATAAATGAAATGAATCTTCCGACCAAGAATCAAACTCAATACTTCCGCGGCTAATTACTGCTAGAGCACGGAGGCAATCAAATTAAAACTATCTATAAACACAAACAAAGTTCATTCTTTTGGAGGTCATGTAACTACTTTAATAGTAACTGTTCAAAGCTTGATTTATTTACCGTGAAGCCATCGATTGCTCGTAGCTACTTGACCAGATCTTTTTGTACTGACCATGTGCCTTAGCATTGTATGTGTATGCAGGCACTTTTTTTAAAAGACCTGTTTAGTTTGTATAATGGTTTATTTAATATATACATATATATATATATATATATTGAATAAGCTATTATGCATACAAATATATGTGTGTATATATATATTCAAATTTAAATTAATATATATATATATATATAAATAGTTTGTAGTCTATTTGTGGTAACTTTTAATTGACCTTTTATGTTTCCATTTTTTTTGTCTTTGTGTTTATTAGTCGTTAGTTATCCTGTAATAAATAAATAAATAAAATAAAACACAGTTGAGTACTGCAGGTTGCTTTTAAAATAAAATTGTGGTAAAAAATAAACAATCAGCTAATAGTTTTTGACGTTAAAAAAGACTATCAATAGCCAAAATTTGATTATTTTCTATACCGTGATCTGCCTAACGAACTGTGCAACAGCCAATTTAATTTATTTTTATCCATTTGTACAAACTTACTGTAGTGTGGTGTACTTAGCGTAGTGTAGCGGTTTGGACCGTAGATTTATGACGCAGGGGTACCGGGTTCGATTCCTTGTCGAGAATACATCTTGCCATTTGTCGATGGGCCTATAGTAAATAGACTAGCTCACACTAGCTTTTTTTTTTAATTTCGATACAAAACCACATCTTGTAAAGAAAACTATGTTAGTAATTAATCTGAAATTTTTAAATATGAAATACTACTTCAATAAAAATAACTAAAATAACTATAAATCTAATAAGAAAATCTATAAATAAAAAATGTCCTAAAGAGACGACCAATCAGAGATAGTCCCAAAAGACTGACAACATTTCCCCTCTGTAGCAAGGCTATAATATGAAGGTACCCCATGATCCCATCGTCTAGACCCCAAAGTCAAGGTAAAAAAATATTTATTCACGTAAACCTATTACAGGCATTTATGACACGTTATAATTTAAATTATTTTGAATGATTCTACTCCTGTTAGTGAAAGACTAAGCACCGAAGTGGTCAAATGAGTAAGCTGTTAGCAGAAGACTGGCAGCTTACCAAACGGCGCAAACTCGTAACCTTGGCGTATTTGCGCAGCTTGAAGTCTAAAATTTACGAACTATTTGTCCATAATTTTGGAGCATGAAGCAATGCTCATAGATATTTTTTAAAATTTTATTATAAGTGTCTATTATGCCGATGGTGGTAATTTGTCCAGTCTGCTGGGGCGCGGAAGTATTCACCGTTCGTGGCGATAAACCCAGAGATCAGGCTCGAATTGCCGTCATGTCCAGTCAAGCCGGCATAGTGTTGGGGACTGATGTCAGTCATGCATGTCTGATTCCAGTTGCTAACATTTATGGACCTTGCTTCCCACTTACCATCAGGCGGGCGCAAGGTCACATGTCGTGATAGTATTTAAAAAAAAAAAATGCATCTTATTATTAACAAGCTGACTACCACCCACTGAGTCTGGCTAATGAAAGTAGATAACAAAAAATCGCAGCTAATCAAAAAATATTAGTATGCTATCCCTGAAAGTTTGCTAAACATGTGGATAAAACTTAAGTACCTACTTGATACTTGGTTTATTTGAAATAGAAACGGAATGCTTTCACGGAGTAGATTATTTTTTTCCAAGTATCAAAAATAATAAATCATACTAACCTAAGAAATTCAACACCACACAATTGTTCCTTTATTCAGAGCGTCATGAAAAGCACGTATTTATTAGAATAAATATTTATTATTTTTAGATTTAGATACCTAATATTTTTTATTTATTTTAAGTAAGTACCTAACATTTCTGACAAATTATTACATTTACATTACATTAACTGCCTCCGTGGGCTACCGGTTAAGTTCGTGGATTTAGATTCGGAGGTACCGGGTTCGATTCGTGGTCCGGCCACAAAAATATTTATTAATGTAAATAAATACATTTAATTAATATATAATTTATTTGTGATATTTCACGAGTTTGGTACGCTGGAGACATTGACGAGCTTGACACATGTGTCATGTATTATGTCATGATTGGCCTATAGTTAAGTTGTCTGAATGTGAATCAGCTTATTTATAAGCGTGGTTTCTGACCACCTCGAAAAGGAAACGGACGTGATGATACTTTACTTTACATTAAATACAATTTATTTTTATTATATGATTTTTCCAAAATTCTGTGGAGTTATCTCATTGCAGAATAAATAAATTGAACAAATATCGCAGTCATTCGTTTTATGTTTTGCGTTGAACTACAGCGTTATATGCTCCAAGAGTTTATCGCATTTGGCAAGAAGCGGGCAAGTACTTTTGAACAGTATGCGATAGTGCAATTCAAAGTAAAGGTGAGACACACCAAATGCGCAAATAAAACGTTAAGACTTACACTCTTAAGCTAGCTTCCCACGGTCCGTGATATCGCGGACGAACGCGGACCAGCTCGAACGACACACCGTGGGGTCTCGTCCGTAGTAGCACAGACACGTCTGTGGCGGTGCGCCGGTATCCGTCGCGAGGCGGTAACTTCAAAGGTGCGTGCGGTGCGATATTATGATAAGTTTTTCCGAATCATTCTCCATGATCCCAACGGTAGGATCACAGGACAGGGAATATTTTATGTCATTCGTTAATTATCTACTGTGATCAAAACCGAAAATAAAATTAGATATTTAGATACACTTACCTTGAACGACTTTTGTTGTATGCTGATCCACCAGCGACGTTTCTTTTTACTTTTACTAGATCGCATAATTTGGTAATTGTTAATTAATACCACAGCCGCAGCTGCAGCGACGATACGTTACCTTTAACTTTGCATTTTGAAATGAAGCATAATGAAATCTACACAGACCGACACGCACCGTTGGTAGAGCTCTGTCTGTGTGCGTTGCCGTCCGTGCCCGTCAGTTGTGCGTGATGATCCGCAGAATCACGGACCGTGGGAAGCTAGCTTTACATATTTCCCAGCTGTCAAACGGAAAGACGCCTCGGTACTTACGATACACTCGAGCGATAGAACTGTCAAACTCAAGGTATACTATTATTATTTTCAAGTTAATATTTGCAATAATTAAACTTATACTTAATATTTTCTTATCAATATTTAGTTAAAACAATTAACTAACTAAAAACAAGACGAAACACATTTTTAAAAATATGAAATTGCCAAACCAGAATTTGTTTCAAAATTATAAATAATTTTATGACTCATGAATTTATTTTTTATTTACAAAGTATAAAAGGCGGACTTAATGCCCGTAGACATTTTCTGACAGCCAAACCTTTGGGACTAATTAAAACAACTGTGTACAGTTTTAATAAGTTTTTTAACTAAATATTAATAATAAAATAATTAATACAAGTTTAAATAATACAAATATTAGCTGAAACATCGATGTATATAGATAAGCCTATTCAATACAAAACGCACTCTTAAAAACGTGCCGCTTGCTTTGTGTACCTACCAACTTTGGGGGGCAATTCTTAAGCAAGGATAATGCCACATGCTTTATTCATTGGAAATTATATCACAATGCACACAAAAAGACTAGTTTTACTCGATATAAATATTAATATTAGGCGCCCTCAACGCTTGCTATCTCGCGACTGTTGGTGCAGCTACATGACTTCGATTGGTTTTACGGGAACGTTTTTATATCAGTGAGGGCCTATCTATATACATCGATGGGATTCAAGGGGGTTTCAAGGTACGTCGCGGGTTTTTATTTTTTTGCCTTTGTGTAGATAAACATCGCAGTGTGTCAATGCCTTTAATGCTTTCGAAGCTAAAGTTCAGGTGAATAAGTTACTAAAAGTTTGCTGCCTATTGTACGAGTACACATTTCTGTTTTAGTGTTTCCTTTAATTGCAAGTTTCTTCTCATTTGCTGTTGATGAGCTTTTCGCGAATAGTTGTTTTAACTACTGCAATTTTGTTTAATGTATTTTATCATCGTGCATTCCATAATATATATTCTAGATGACAAGAGCTTCATCAGACGCGTAGTAAATTGAAGATAACCCGAGAGTAAAGATGTAACAAATAAACCATACTTTGCCACAAGAGATTGCAATGCCGCAGCTCTTTAAATCCTGGAAGATTGATGTGCTGGATTGCGCAATTCCCCGCGAATCCACGTAGGCCATCTTTAACAGAGGTAGGTTTCTGTTTACCAAACCATCATAAGTTTATTATCAGTTGATCTATTTATTTATTAAAAAGATAAAGGACAAAGACAAACAACATGAGATCATTTGTTTATTTTTTTATTTCTCTAATTTGGCGCTTTGGGACATTTAATATTCACTCAATTTTAAATGTTCCAAAGCGCCTAATTAGAGAAATTAAAAATTCAACAAGAGTCATATTTTAAAGGCATGCTACGATGGTTCGGGTATGTTGAAAGGATGAGCGATGAAAGATTGACGAACCAGATATATAATGCGAAAGTTGTGGGTGAAAGAGGCCCTGGCAGACCGAGACTCACTTATCACGATCAAATAAATAAAAAACTGACTGAAGGTGCATTAAAAACTATTCGTAACCAAAAGGCGTGTATGAAGAGGTTAATGAATGTCGACGAAGCGAAAGAGGTATGTCGTGATCGTGTGAAATGGCGCTTAATTGTCTCTGCCTACCCCGCAATGTCATGCATGTTCTAACGTGCCAAAGGTTAACAAGAAGAGAATGTCTTGCAGCATTGCGTTCGCCTTAAGTATAGATTTACAATAAAGTTTTTAAATAAACAAAAAATAACTAATTCATTCTCAGACAATTGACATAGCTTTAATTCTCATATTTAATGTCTCTGAAAGCTATCTATTTCTTTTTACCACCGCCTTTATTGCCAAAATTTACTCGTATAGATGGTCTTCGTTGTCATTTTAAATCTTCCTTGATCCTGGATTTATTAGTCCACGACGGGAATACAAATGGGGCGAGCTTGTCCTAAATCTTGTGTTAAAATCTCAACCTACCCTCATCTTGTGTCAAAAAGGATTATAAATATTTTCGTTTAAGAATATTTTCAAATTACCTTTAACCCGGAAATATGGAGCTAAAGTTGAAATTTAAATGTTTATTTAAACTTTTACCCAATTACCATACCAAAATAAGAAGTTTTCATATTATTTTACCCAATTAATCAGCTATATTTACACGAAGCCAGTACGTTGACGCTAGCGCCCGTCTTACAGATAACCTGGCCCGGTCCGAGTTTTTAGACGAGGCTAGTCCTACGATGGCCTATGCCAGTGCTGGCTGCCAGCTTGCGCCCACCAGATGTTAAGTGGCGCACAAGGTCTATGAAACAGAACAGTTAGTTATTACAATTATATCTATACTACATTTTTATTTTACTTATTTCTTATGTAACATTTATATTTGAGTGTTATTATTTTATTTTAAATATATATAGGTGTATATTTATTTATTTATTATTTATTAAAAACTTTATTGCACAAAGTACAAAGGCGGACTTAATGCCCGTAGACATTTTCTGACAGCCAAACCTTAGGGACAAATTAGAACATTTATAGGTGCAATGAAATAAATATTAATAGTAGGATAAATTCAACATAATTATATATACTTAAAATATGTAAATCTTTTATATAATATTGTTGTGTAAGTGTATAATATAAAATAAAATGCACGCATAGATAATTTTCCACACTCCGAAAATGCTTAGTCTTATTGACTATGTAGATTTTTAGTGCAATAAGGTATTTTAAATAAATAAATAAATGTTAGCAACTGGAATCAGACACTCATGAATGACATCAGTCCCCAACACTATTCCGGATTTACTAGATGCTTTTTCACACTTTGCTTAAAGGATTCCAGGTTATAAGAAAGTGGAAGCACAGAGATTGGAAGAGCATTGCACATCATGCGACAGATGTATGAGTCCCTAAATTTATATGTTCGCGTAGGCATGTGCATGTGGTTCGGTTGCGGAATAGGAACGGACTAGGTTCTTAGAGCTCTTGAGCACTCACCAAAGTAAAGCTCAGAACACGCTCAAAGAAGCCACATCTCGGCGAAGCTTCATTCCTTTACAAATGTGATCTAAAATTTGTTTTTAATATTTCTTTAAAATGGCCCTAATTTTATCCTAATTTTATTCCCTGGTAAGTTGATAGAAAAACATGTGTATAAAAAATCTTTGAAAATATTGGTTGTGCGTACTTGTGGTGCTGTAACCTGTAACGTACTTTGCGGAACCATACCAAAAGTGAAAACAGTGTTTCACGCATGATCTGATCTGCGCTTTGTACAGCAATAGTCTTATTGAAGGCGGGAAAAACCTTTTACCTTTTTCAGCATTCCGAGATTTATTACGCTGTTGTTGACCTCTGCCTACCTTGCATCTTTTCCTAATCATTTTAGCATTTTAATTATATTTAAGAATTAAATTTTATATTTTTGAATTTATTAAAGAGCAAATATTTTTATATTTAAATCTAGAACAAAAATAAAGAACAACGTATTATTTATTATTATTATTCGGTAATAAAAAATTAAGTTACGATGCAGAGAAGTTTTCCTAAAAATATTGCCACTCATACTGAGCCTAAGTAGGTAGCGAGAAGTCGACGATCGCGCGAACGTTGACTTACGTAATTCTTTCTCTCTCTATTTCGTATCTCAGCTGTTGACGATATCCATTAATAATAACACTCCCCAGCAAATACCTAAAAACCTTATTCACCATGCAGTAGTGTTTTGTTTTTCGGATAATGATTTTAATCTTTAAATTTTAAATAGAGGTTCTACTAATGACACCCGGAGCCCTAAAAAAAAAGATTTTTATTTTTGACAATTACACGCGGTATATGGTGGTTATTTTATAGGGTAGCAAAATATTATGTTAGCAAATCGACCTCAAAGTTTCCTTGTAACCTCTATGGTTTTGGAAATGTAACATTCTATCCCCCGAGGGGATATAGGGCATGCTGTTCTCGATTCATCTGTCGTCTCGTCATCTGTCCGGCTTTTAATCTGAAAGCCATTTTGTGTTACCTTGAAGTACTATAGTTTGGGAGGTTACAGTAATAATTTTCAATAGTTGTCACGCATGTATTTATAATTATCTTTTATTATGGATGATGAATGAGACGATTGGAAAGGCGTAGGGTCTAGCCCATACAGCCAAGTCTGATAGATAGATAAATTATTTATTGCACAATAAACAAAAACACATTTAAATGTACATAGGCGATCTTAATGTCTAGTGATATTTACTAACAGCTAACAGTACTACAAAAATACAGTATTAATCCTTATCATTTTCAACACGTTAGTTGGCTTGAGCATTTCATGGAGATTATTATACCCTTTATTATATACATTAAAAGAATACCTTAGGAGATATAGCAAAATAAAAAGAATGAGCAACGAAATCGTAAATGTCGCCGTTTATATGAGCAAAGCCGGGTTAAACAGCTAGTTAAATATAAATAATATAATCTACTAGTGAGGGTAGAAGACAACCTAAACACGCGTTGTGCGTAATTCCTTCATAGTTCGAGATCTGAGAAATGACTACTATTGAGGAATTCGTTGACGTGACTAGACGTATGTTTTATCGGGCTGACAAAGTACACTTCAAGCATCTCCAGAACATCGCAGCGTCTCGCTCACAGCCCCCTAACGGAAGACCACTTCCTCGAGAAGTGCATGGTGGTTAATATATTACGAGGATTGTTGATTATACAGATCAAACGAAAAATAATTTTGTGTAAGGGTAGTGTTGCTGTTTCTAAGCTAGCGAAATTTTAAAGTACAATTTAAGGTCGCTAACTTCCCGACTACAATTGGCACCAGAACCCGACACGCATGGAGGGCCCGAAATTCTGTTATTGTTTGGCCATATCAGTCATTGTTCGGTCTACCCGTTCGATTTAGGGTGGAGGCATTGTCCTGAGGGAATGCTATTTTGAAGGCAAATGGTAATGAATTAGGCATGGATTTGACGCCTAATATCACGGAAACAATGAGTCTAGTGCTACATTTAGATAACTTATATTAATTATAACCTTGTTTACCACTTACGATCATAGTGGGCGCATGGTCAAGATCAAAATATCTTTATTGACGTAAACCTAGTAATGATACGTCATTAATTTAATTAAGTTGAATGATTCTATTCCTGCTAGTGGAAGACTAAGCAGCAAAGAGGTCCAATAAGTAAGCTGTTAGCAGAAGACCAGCAGCTTAGCAGATTCCAGTGACCTGTTAATGTTTAATCTGACTGAGAAAGGAATCTGCAAGAAAAACTCAGCTATCAGATTTACGAAATAAAACATATACAGAACTTATACCACAACGATCAATTAATAACCTTTATATTTAGGTAAATTTAGTCACATGTCCTAGTATAAAATGTAGGTGTTGCGAATCGACGGATACCAAATTCATATATTTATCCAACATCCAATCGTGTGCCACGCCTCTAAAAACGTCAAATGTCATTGTAACGCGTCGAGAACATTCGTAGAAGTTGAATATATATTGTATATATGTCCTTATAATTCAAATCAAAACAAATTATTTATTTCCTTAGGTTATCTTGTAACAACTTGGATATTGTCAGCACTAAAATAATGTAAAACAAAAACATAGAAAAAATATATAAACAAACATAAGTTAGGTAATCATGTTTGGACCGTAACAGGTAATAATCCATATTTATGTGTGTTATAATAGCATTATTGTCATAAGCAAGGTAATTGTAACTTAATAATTACTTAATATAAGATCGTGGCTGTAAATAGGCCGTGTCAACTAAATATAAATTCGTGGCTGTAAAAGGGCCGAGTCAGTTTACAATCTAACAATAATAAAAATATCAAATCTTAATACTAGTTCGTGGCTGTATAATTATATATATATAAGGTCATAAGCAGTAACTTTTTATTATGTGGTAGGCAGACTGATGGTGGTAATTTGCCCAGTATGCCGGGGCGGGGAAGTATTCACCGTTGGTGGCGATAAACCCAGTGAAATGTATCCACACGTTTCGAGATCAGGCTCGAATTGCCGTCATGCCCAGTCGTCATGGTGTTATGGACTGATGTCAGTCATGAGTGTCTGATTCCAGTTGCTAACATTCATGGACTTCGCGGTACCACTTACCATCAGGTGGGCGCAAGGTCGCTTGTATTGTCGTGCTATTATTTAAAAAAAAAATTAAGTACCATATTTTTATAACGGACTAAATGTATAAAAAAATAGTTTATTTCAAACAAAACCTTAAATTACATAACTATATAACAATAAAAACTAAATATAAACTAAAAAACTTAAAAATTAAACTTATACCTAAACTTAAGCTAACTTAACACATACATACATATAATATTCGTATGTCATTTCAAAGTTTTCTTACAAAGCAATTTTATAATAATTAAATAATAATGTTGCCAGAAACAAAACTTATTTTACAGGAAATATTGAAAATGGTAACATTTATGCCTTTCGGGGTTGTAAGAGTTCTAGGGGCTGTAATGATTGGTTTGGACGCCTAGTCATTTTTAACTGTCATTTTATTTGATTGGTACTATTCGTAAGCTTCTTAAAAATCTAAAATAGGATGAATATTTTATACGTTGCAACCAAAATGGAACAGTTTAGTGGAGCGAACATGAAAAATCAATCGGTTCGACACGCGGCGGCTCTTGCCCCAGGCATATAAACATTACTTATCCCACAACCTTATTCGAAAATAATTCTGTATTGCCCCGAATAATGTAGGTGGTATACTTTTCAGAAAAATATTTTATAATAAATATAAACTTAAGAGTTGTGGTGGCTTGGTTGTAAGAACGCATTCCATCTCTTAACATCTCAAAAAGGTGGGTTCGAAATACACTTTTCTTACGTAGGTACATTTGTCATAGATTTACAAAACCAACGTTTCCGTGCCTCGGAGAGCACGTTAAGCCGTCGGTCCCAGTTCCACTACCACCAAGTTGTGAATCGTTTATTTATTTATTTATAAACTCTTTATTTATTTATTTAATTAGGATCACCAACAGAGTACACATTGAATCCAATTCTATCAATAGAAGCAAACAGTGAAAAAAAAAAACATTAATGAATGGTACCCCAGTAACAGGTGACCACAACATGTCAAACTACATTCAATTATGATACATTATATGTTTAAGAAATTTAAATAATAATATTAACAATATTTAAAAACTAAAATTTATTGCACAACTTAAAAAGTAACTGCCTCCGTGGTCTAGCGGTTAAATGCGTGGATTTAGACTGGGAGGTACCGGGTTCGATTTCTGATCGGGACACAAAAATATTTATTAATATAAATAAATACCTACATTTAATTAATATTTAATTTATTTGTGTAATTTCTCGAGTTTGGTACGCTGGAGACATCGACGAGCCTGCCACTTGTCATGATTGGCCTATAGTAAAGTTGGCTAAATGTGAATCCGATTATTAATAAGCGTGGTTTCTGACCACCCCGAAAGGGAAACGGTTGTGATGATACTTACTTTTTTAAAAAGTAATGTACAAGGGCCAACTTAATGCTTTCGGCATTTGATAACAGCTAACCTTTGGAAGTGTGGCAAAGATAACATTAAGATAAATACAATTACTATAAATAATTAAAAACCGTTTGAATGCGAGAAAAACCAAGGTACTAGTGTTTGAAAGAAGAAGGATGACAACCGTGACGATAAAGATTGATGATGAAACTCTAGAACAAGTAAATGAAATTATATATCTGGGCAGTGTTTTCACTGCGGATGGGAAGTACGATAGGGACGTTGAAAGAAGAGTGAACGCGGGAAATAGTGTTAACGGTGCCCTGGGGTCACTGATCGGCAGTCGAAATGTCAGTGACAAAGCTCGGCTCGCCATACACAATGCCATGTTGGTACCAACACTGATGTATGGAAGCGAAACGTGGATATGTCAGAATACGCATGAGAGTAGGGTTAATGCAGTAGAAATGCGGTCGTTGCGGCGGATATGTGGCGTCACTTTGGCGGACCGCATACGTAACGTCGAAATACGGAAAAGGGTTGGTATGAAGGAAAGCATAGGGACAAAAATAAGGAAAAGCATGCTACGATGGTTCGGGCATGTTGAAAGGATGAGCGATGAAAGATTGACGAACCAGATATATAATGCGAAAGTTGTGGGTAAAAGAGGCCCTGGCAGACCGAGACTCACATATCACGATCAAATAAATAAAACACTGACTGAAGGTGCATTAAAAAGTCTTCGTAACCAAAGGGCATGTATGAAGAGGTTAATGAATGTCGACGAAGCGAAAGAGGTATGTCGTGATCGTGTCAAATGGCGCTCAATTGTCTCTGCCTACCCCGCAAGGGATCTGGCGTGAAGATATGTATGTATGTAATTAAAAACTATTACATTACAAGGCCTCTGGGAGCGGGCACAGGCCTTAGTGTGGGATGCCACTTGTGTCGACACTTTGGCTTCGTCCAGCGCTAAAAGCAGGGGCCGCAGTTGACAGCGCAGAGTCTGTCTTGCTCTCCTAATTTCTTGGTCTTGGTATTGGTCTTGCGCAAGATTCTCGCAAGACTCTTGCAAGATTGTTGCTCTAGCTGAAAAAATATTTTTTCTAATTGTAGTAAGAAAACGTCGTTTGGTGTGCCAACTAGTATCTCGAGAACGACTGGTCAGATTTACTTAGCCTGCCTTTGTACCCAGACAATTTTTGGTTATGTACAATAAATAATTTATTATTATTATTATGACTTGAAATTTGTATTGGTTATACGAGGGGCGTTTAAAATATTCTCGGTATTGATACGTTACAACCTCTTTTATATATATATTTGTTACTGGCCGCTAAGATTCATCCATTGACATTAAAAAAAAGTAAAATTGGAACCGAGATGTTCTTTTGTTTTTCTGCAATTGCCGAACAAACATGAACACCATGAGCGAATTAACAATTTTAACGAAATTAGAGCACCGATCCGTCATAAAATTCTTGACAAAACAGGGTAAAAATCAAAAAACCATAAAAGAGGAAATGGATTGTGTTTACCGTGAGTCTGCTCCTTCTTTATCTACTATTCAAAAATGGTCAAGCGAATTTAAGCGTGGAAGGGAGAGTATTGAAGATGACCCTAGACCTGGCCGGCCTGTAGTGGCTACCTCACAAGAAAATATTGATAAAGTGGAAAAACTTATATTGGAAGACGGCCGAGTGAAGGTAAAATCTATAGCTCAAGTAACCAATCTCTCTATTGGTACCGTACATGACATTATACATGACCATCTTAATATGTCAAAAGTAAGTGCAAGATGGGTTCCGCGAATGCTGACGCTTCTTCAAAAGGATATGCGTGTGGCTTGCTGTTCAGATTTTATCGACCTGTGTGGTGAAAATCCCGATGAGGTGCTGCAAAAAATAGTTACTGGAGATGAAACCTGGGTTCATCATTATGACCCAGAGAGCAAACAGGAGTCCATGCAGTGGCACATTAAGGGTTCAGCTCATCCCAAGAAGTTCAAGGTAATCCCGTCAGCTGGCAAGGTCATGGCCACAATATTTTGGGATTGTGAAGGAGTTTTGCTTATCGATTATAAAGAAAAAGGTGTAAATATCACAGGGCAGTACTACGCTAACGTTATACGTCAATTAAGAGATGCGATCAAAGAAAAGAGGCGAGGAAAGTTAACCAAAGGTGTTCTGCTTCTGCATGACAACGCCCCTGTCCATACTGCTCATATTGCCAAGGCAGCTATTGTTGAATGTGGGTTTGAAACTGTTACTCATCCACCCTATAGTCCGGACTTAGCCCCAAGCGACTTCTTTTTGTTTCCCAATCTTAAAAAGGATCTGCGTGGAAATAAATTTTCTGACGATGAAGCGTTGAAGACGGCCGTGGAGGAGCATTTTTACACCAAAGATAAAAAATATTTTTATGAGGGATTAAAAAAAATAATTGATCGATCTTATAAGTGTATGAACATAGGGGGGGAGTATATTGAAAAATAAAAATATCAAACTTTTCGTACTTGTTTGTTTTTATCCACATACCGAGAATATTTTGAACGCCCCTCGTATATCTTGTTGACCAACATGTATCCTCAAATGTATATTTATAGTAAGAGCTAGTTTTGGAAATATTCCAAGTCAACTAATATAAGGTTCGACATTTTTACAACCCAAAAAAGACAGACACAAAAAAGTTAACAATTGAAAAAAAATAATGTATGCACAAAAAATTAGACCATATTTTGCAAAATTAGTAAAAATGTCTGAACAAGAATCTTGCGAGACTCTTGTTCTTGACCAAGACCAACATTGAGCAACACTACAAGTAAATGTGATCCAGCATCTGTAAAACCTTGGTTTCTGATTTATACGGCCGTAATGATACTCTAACGTAAGCCATACGAATTGCATGTGATATACGCGAATATTAGATACAAGTTATTGGAATTGAAGTTATCGCTACCAAGTTAGGAAGGGGATGAGTTGCACAGCTGTTCCCGTATATAACCACTACGGCCACAGGGGAACAACTTACGTGAACATTAATCAATACGCCAAAGGTTTTCTATGAATATCATCTGTAAACGAATATAATTATTATTTAGCGATATTAACTCTTAAATCACCGGCAGTTTTAATTCTAAGAAGAAATAATAATTATATTTAATTTAAATTCAATTATTTATTTGTTATTTATTTACATAAAAGCGCAATAATGTTTTCAAAAAACATAACACGATGTCTTGTCGTCTCTTTCTTCGCCCAAAGAATCAGTGTTGCAATTCAGCGGGAAATGCAGCCAGCGTTCTTGCCACCATTCCACGCGGACGGGACTTATATCCCTATCCTTAGTATTAGAAGAAGACAAATTTCTAAGCATTCCATGGATTCACCGTGCGGGTGCCGGGTCCATCGTGTGTGGGTAAGAGATGAGAAGAATGGTGTCTCGGACTTGCGACCGACAATAGGCTGGTTTAAGAAAAGGAGGCCTCGTTTTTTTTTTCTACTGCGCGATAATACGCTCACCATCCACCATTCTACTTCTCTCCCTACCCAACCAAATACTGTATGATTCCGTTAATGCCGTCTTGGAAGCTCGTTCCATAAATGTATTGATGGCAGACCTGCTTAGGCCCAATTCTTTCAGTAAGTGATGCAAAGATTTTGCTAGAACTCCTCTTGCACCAACTTCCACTGCGTAAAGCTGAGTCTTGAACCCGTTCCTGATCATTTCTTCTGTGAGATCATAATATTTATTCGACTTCATGTTGTGGTCTTTTGGAATATTTGATTCCCACGGAACGGTAAGTTCAATAAGGATAACTTTTTTCAAGTTTCGAGAAAACACTAAGATGTCTGGCCTATAGGCTGATACAGCTAGTTCATTAATTTTATTTTAAATTTTGTAAATATTTTATTCATTTTTTTTGTGTTACTATCTTAATAAAGTACTAACATAACATTAAAAAAAATAAAAAAAACATATTTTAAAGTGAGGTTAGCACAACACTTGGATATTGTCAATACTATACATATATATACATATACATTATAAACCTTTGGAGAGGAGTTTCGTGTGGACTGCGAGCAAACTAAATTAATACTAATGAACTTACTTACTGTGGGTAGTGTATTGTTATTTTTATTTAGAAATACATATATGTAAATGTTTCATAATTGCTTGCTGTGTATTTGGAGATAGTACTTGATTTGTAAAAAAAAAAATTTAAAAATGTTTTGTACTCATTTTTGTTGTCTGTACTTAATAAATAATTTAATAAAAATATACGGATCATTCTAGAAGTTATCATTAATAAATATTTTCGCTACTCGATCATAGATGGCGCTACTATAGATGCACACAATTATACCCTTAAAACACTATAAGGCTTCATTTACTGCTGAGTTATGGGATTTAATTTATATAGGTACGGGAATATGTCAGAAAAGACATTTTTTTGGCTAAGCTGTTGGCTATTTTAAAAATAACAAGCCAATTAGTATTATTTTCTATTTCTTGACAAACAGGAGTCGTCATTAGGCTAAAATATATATTTGACATAATATCCATGTATATATGCGTTTATTTTTAAGTAAGTATATGTATAATTTATGTATCCATTAGTATGTAGTGTGTGTAGTATATTAGATATTGTCACTTTAGTAGCACGCAGGTCGGCATATTGTCCGTGAAACACGATCGTAACAATAGATTTAATATACAAGATCAACATCTTGTTATAGCTTTCTTGGTATATAATAACTGACGCCAAGAAATATCTGGTTTTATAATAGACTTACTACACCAACTAACTTTTGAGCTTTTACGTGATTTCGATTGTACAAGCTATAAGGCGGCTAGGCAAGCACTCAGTACAAAGTACTTTAAAATTACCTTGACTTTCTATTATTATTATTTTGCTGTAACTACACGACTGTGAATGATTGCTTTATTGTTCTGTTTATTGTTTTATAATATTTTTGAAAATGTGTTTCTATAGTATAGACTGTTTCTTAAAGAAAATACTTTAGTGCCGTGTCTGTTGTTTCTATCTGTGGAAACTTTTTAGTGGTTTAAGTGTTTATATTTATGTCTAATTAAAATTATGTAACCATAAGTTTTCCTAATAAAATAAAACAAACTAACCAGCTATACTTGATTACTGAAATCTCTTACCAGTTCAGTCCAAAATGGCAAAACATTTATTGTTAGTATGACCGGTAGATATTGTAGCTAAGACGCGAACATCTGGTGCAAAGTTCGCCCACTGAATATCGCATGGGGGAAACATATTATGCCATATATGAGGTGGTGTACCGCTTATGGACAAAGTTGTATAGTACTGTATATTACGAAACACAATATGCAAATACAAAGTTGGTGAACAGAGTTATGAAGTGCAACAAAATGTTTAAAATCTGTATAAATCTATTACGATCCAACCAAATAGATCAAAATATAAGATAGAGTGGGCAATGGTTGTTATTAGAATAATTTATTTATTATTTATTTATTTTTATACACTTTACATGGTATTACAGTATATACTCCAATACACCATGCAAGGAGGAGTCAGAAACGCTTAATATTATTTACAAACATTCATAAAAATTAAAGAAAAAGCCACTATATTAGGAATCAATTAAATACATTTCAATAAAATCCCGTCCGTCCTTGAACCATCAGGACTTTCACGTAGTAATGGTAAAAGGCCGGATGGTATGTCTCTTGTACCATGGAGTGAGGAAAGATGTCTTGTTTGGAATGCCACCTGTGTGGATACCTTTGCGGCTTGCCACATCAAAAAGGCCGGTTCGGCTGCTCATACAGCCGAATTTAGAAATCACATCAAATACATTTAACTCATAAATAGCATTAAACAAAATTATAACTTTGTGGCATTTGGGGTTGAAATGATTTGCGACTCATACCGCTACGAAGAAAAAAATCTACCGTTTTAGTTTGTTTATAAGCAATGTTTACACTTTCTCCATATCTACATTTACCCCAACTCACCGTAGGTATACATTTTTTTTACGTGTGTGTTATATATATATGTGTGTGTGTGGGTATATTTAAAAACAAAAATTATTAAACGTGACTATGTTAAATAAATAAATTTATTAGTTTTAGCTTTTATTGCATAGTTTATCAGCGTTTTTACTTAACAAATCACCACTTTAGAATATTGGCCAAGTTACCAGTAAATGTGGCTACATTAAGGCCATTTATCGTTCAGAAATAAATGCTCTCCTGTCATTTGGCCACGCAATTAGATTAAAAGTTGCAGAATGTAATTTAAAACTTGCACTTCCTGCGGAGTGTTGAAATAATTTTATTTCCCATGTTCACGTTCTCCGATGCCGTAAACTTTGCTCCACATCTGTGCCCAACAGTCGCCGTAGCCCAAAAAAATGATCTCGAAATTTTGTAGATGCAGCACTTGCGGACGAAAAGCTGACTCAAAAAGAGTTTTACTCAATCTTTAATCAGTCAACAATTAGCTGCGGTGGAATTATATTAACACGAACGTTATTAGTAATTTTTGACAAATTTTTGACAGTGTCTGTGCAAGTTTTATTGCGTTACACCGCCTGATTTTGTGAGCTCTTACTTTAGATACTAATATGTTATTCTAAAAACAAACTTTCTTTCAATAAATTTTCCCAACTCGTCGATTTTAATAGCGTACGGTTAATTTGCATTGTTGTAAGTTAAAATTCACAATGATAACTAAAACCTTTAATTTAAAATTAAAGGGAAAGGCTGTGTTAAATAAAAATATCATAGTAATTCTTGTTTCATGCGGTGTTTCAAATATCATAATGGCAAGCTTATAAACTAGTTCTCCTTGAAAGTAAAAATTGGCATTTGACATCATTGTAAATGGCACAATATCCACCGTTCGTGCCAATAGACATCGTAAAGTGTATCCGTTTTGTGATCAGGCTCGAATTACCGTCATGCCCAGTCAAGCCGGCCATAGTGTAAGGCACTGATGTCAGTCATGACTGTCTGATTCCAGTTGCAAACATTCATGTCGTGCTAGTAAAAAAAAAGCAAAATCAATTTATAGAAGATATGAGCGCGTTTGACTCACACAATGCGTTATGCTTAATAATAAATGAAATTATGTTTTATGTGGTATCTATGGTTTTAAGTATCGTATCTTTGTCGTAGCGTATCCTTTCAGAAAAGTTGCTCAAACTTTTATCGTCGTGTTACCATGTAGTGAAATATAGAAATACTTGCATGGAGAGAAAACTGATGCGGAAATGCAGCGATTGAGAACCAGCAAAAGTTCATTCATAGCAATTGAACTTTGACTGTCCAGTTATGTAAAATATACATAATCATCATTACATGTTGTATCCTGTTGGAAATGGGTCTTCCAAAAATAATCTGGATAATTTGTCATACATCATCATCATCATCAGCCTGTATCTCTCCACTACTGGATGAAGGCTCGCCACTTAACGCGATCTTTCGCTACCCTCATCCAACCCCTACCAGCGACCTTCTTTAGTCCTGTATCTGTCCATCTGCGGGGGGCCGTCCCACTCTGCGTCTTCCCGTACGTGGTCTCCACTCTAGAACCTGTTTGCCCCATCGTTCGTCGGCTCTGCGGCAGATATGTCCGGCCCATTGCCACTTCAGCTTGCTAATTTTAAAAGCTATGTCAGTAAATTTCGTTCTATGACGAATATCAACGTTTCGAGATATA
The DNA here is from genome assembly GCA_910589645.1 of Tinea semifulvella. Lineage (NCBI taxonomy): Eukaryota > Metazoa > Arthropoda > Insecta > Lepidoptera > Tineidae > Tinea > Tinea semifulvella. The sequence continues at coordinate 4,021,351 of OU342609.1, forward strand.
CCAAGCATAGCTCTTTCCATGGCTCGCTGAGCGACCTTGAATTAATGGACCAGACCCACTGTCAGTGTCCGACCACATCTCTGCTCCGTACGACATTACCGGGAGGACGCACTGGTTAAAGACCTTCGTCTTAAGACATTGTGGTATAGACGATGAGAGGATTTGCCGGAGTTTCCCGAATGCCGAATTTGTCATACACTCGCCCCATTTTCAACACCACCATGCTCGGAGAGCACGTTAAGCCGTAGGTCCCGGTTCCACTAATACCAACTTGTGGAAGTGTCATAAAAAAAATATCTGACCCTCCTCAACCTGTCTGGGTTGGTGTTTCAGCGTGGCGAGTGTAGACCAAATTCTCCAGAAAATTCTGAAAGGCCCACGGTGGAGGTCTAGGACCCTGTATTCCAGGGGATGTGATGAAATCAAATAAATGAAATTTGTGATATTTCTCGAGCTTGGTACCTTAGAGACTTCAACGACCTTACCACTTGTCATGATGCCTAAAGTTGGATAAATGAGAATCCGCTTCTTTAAAAGCGTGGTGTTTGACTACCGCCAATGTTCCCGGGCATCGAGAATCGTATCGAAAAATATTTGCCTTTCTCCAAAATTATATTTCTTAATACAGGAGTAAATTGAGCTAATAACTGGTAACTGGTGTGGGTTATTTCTGAAATGGTCGAACAAAAGTTATGTGGTAACAAAACTGAGCTTTGAGTTAATTGACCGACGATTATGGACTGGGCATTCAATTAAATTTATTGGTCGTCAACGCGCTGTTGGAATAAAAAATATTATATTAAATAATAACAAAAAAAAAAAGAATTAGGCACCTTCTATCCGACTGTCGTATTTTATTATAACATACGTAAGATACATAACCTACCTCGTTGGTGTTGCGCGTGGAATTGTGGATTCTCCTGAGTTAGTTATTTATAAGTATATAAGAAAACCTTAAAATTACCCTCAATCAAACTCAGGCAGCGTCCACTCTTACATGTTCCTCGCTGCAACACCAATTACAGACGTAACGCGTTCTTCAACAGAGCAAGTCGGCTTATTAATGACGTGAGCATAGATATTGATATTTTTAATGACAGTACCATGTCCATTAGACGTGCGATGACAGATGAGCACTTCGGGTAAGAGAAGTGTGATTGGTTTTTGCACGACTTATTATTTTATTTTTTGGTTTATAAGTTGTTTTTATTCTTTATCTATTTTTTTTATATAATTGTGTTTTCTTATATGTTTATTAGCTTATTAGCCTAATTGTATTTCATCTTTAATTTTATGTTTGTATAGTAGCTGTAGGTTTTCTAAAATTAATAAATTAAAATATATTATAGATATACTATATAAATATTCATAGTTGTTCCATCACTTATTTTATATTATATTTCAGGAAATATGCATTTTTGTTCGAAAATAAAAGAAAGTCACATGAGTGTCTGAATCCAGTTCCTAACATTCATGGACCAATGGACCAAGGTAGGCACAATGTCACATGTCATGCTAGTATAAAAAAAAACATATTATTGTGCCCTGTCCTTATGTATAAGTCAATGTTTCAGAGCTAAGAAAATACTGAAAAGTGAAGTGCATTGTACAATTTTATGGTGCAACAAATCTTTGTAGCGCTCGTACGAGTTACAACAGCTATTTACTCGGGATTTTTATGTTCTGTGAATTGTAGTACAACGTAAAATATTGAATTACCTAGATATTTTAAGAAATATTTTGTCAAACAGCCGTTTATTTTATTATCCCTAAAAAAAAAGTATATTTACGACCTTGTACACGACAAGAAGTCAAAAGCCAAGCTTTTGTACGAAGCCAGTTCACATTTAGCTAATTTACTATGACAAGTTGCAAGCTCGTCGATATCTCTACCGTACTAGACTCGAAAAATAAATTTAAAAAAGTATCATCACGACCATTTCCCTTTTGGGGTGGTCAGAAACCACGCTTATAAATGAGCGGATTCACATTTAGCCAACTTTACTATGACAAGTGACAAGCTCGTCGATGTCTCCAGCGTACCAAACTCGATAAATATCACAAATAAATTAAATATTAATTGAATGTATTTATTTACATGAATAAAAAAAATATCCCGACCAGGAATCGAATCCTAGTGGAGTCTAAATCCATGGAATTAACCGCTAGACCACGGAGGCAAATAAATCAAATACAGCTATTTTTGTGTTTTCAACTAGAAATCGAACTCAGGATCTCTAACTTTATGTCTAAGGCCGCTAGACCAAAGTGTGTTTCTTAAAACTAGTTATCCTTAAATAAGAGGTTCTTCGCGCCATTTTTTACGGACATGTCAAGTGCAAGTTTTTGTTTTGTAAATACTTTTTCTGTACTTAAATATGGAGCACAAGTTGCAATATATTTTTTGCAGATTTTCCGCGCTTTGGGTATGATACCTAACGTGTTTGGGCTATAATGCCGCGAGTGACTCCAAGAAAAGCATAAAATTCTGCAACATCTGGAATTTGAGGATAACCTCATTAATTCATAAGAAATAAAGATATATTACGTCAGACTTGGCTGTATGGGCTAGACCCTTCGCCTTCTCTATCACCTCATTCATCATCCATCGGGAAAGAGAATTTAACAAAAAAAAATATGAATTCTTCGCGCCATTATGCACGGACATGTCAAGTGTAAGTTTTAGTTGTTTACTTTTCTGTGGATATTGTTAGTCAAAAGTAAAGCCGGTATAGTGAATATTTCCAGACAGGTCACACAGCGCTATCTAATTTCCGTGGTAAGCTGCGAGGCTTGTGTTACGGAAACTAGATGGTTGATAAACTACATATTATACTTTTTTTTTTGTAAATATATACATATTATACATATAAACACCCAGACCGAGACAAATTATACAATGTACAACTTGCCCCCGGTGGGAATCGAACCCACGACCTCCCGAGTTCATGGCAACGTTTGTTACCACTAGACCACGGACCCTATTATTATTATTATTTTTTGCAAAATCTATGTTTAATATTTAAGTGGAAACTTTGCTGGATTGAGTAACTTTTAGAATTGTTGTAATTATGATTTAAGATCTGTTATATATAAATAAAAAATAAAAAAACCGATAAGCGAGCCCCATCAAGGCCCCTCCCTGCTCCCCGCGCGGCTTGTATTAGCGCGGGGTGTTAGGTTTAAATGTTAACGAATTCTTGGCCCACCCTGTATATGTTTTGACGCCTCTGTTTAACAGCTGGAAGGTATAATTGAGTCATTACGGAAACGTTCACGTATGCCAATGTTCATGTAGCAATGCTTTTGTACAGTTTTTATTGTCCTAATTTTATTTGGATTTTTTAATGCATATATTACCAAAATAAACTATAATACCGTTTCAGTAAATGCAGGGTTATTTTAATTTCCAAAAAACCATTCACATTGTATTAAAGCCACGCAACGAGATTATTGTATTATAAGATTTCAAAGGCTTATGTTTTCGCAATAATTCCCCACAGTACCAGCTTAATTCTGAATGCAGCTTTTATTGTTAAAAATAGGTATTTATAACCGCTGAATTTTTTTAATAAACAGACAAGAACTCATTAATTTGATGTCCAATTATTTATTAATATTTTATACATGGGATTTAACATATAATTGGTATAATTATTTATTCGAAGGAAGTAAGGTACAATGATAAAAAAAAAATGAATTAATTTAACTAAAAACTAACATTTTAAAACATAAATTACTAATAATAAAAATAATCCTACTTAATAAATAAAAATACAACTAAGAGCTAAAATAAAGAAAATACAAAATAAAAAATTGTAAATAAAAAAATTGCTCCAAATCGCTGCCAATGGGCAAAGTGCCAAGGATACTGGCAGCATTGCCACGTTGAATGGCAATGCTGATCCTTTGGCCCAAATATTGCCCAGCCCTCTTGTCTCCCGAGACTTGACTTGACTTTGACCCTTGACAAGACTTTTTATACATTATTTATTTAACAAGTGTTTTGTTTTCGTTTTTATGTTGTTTTTAATTTTTATGTTTTCTTTATAGTTCTATTAAAAAAGAAAAAAAATATAATTTTATTTTATGAACTCATATTTTATTTGTAGTGTAGTTTATTTTATTTATAATTTAGTGTTTAATTTTATTTAATGTAAAAAAAAATCGAACAAATGTTCTAAATATATGTTGGTATATCTCTATAACTGCTCCAATAGTCTAGCGGATAAGTCTGTGGAATAAGACAAGGAGGTACCGGGTTCGATTCCGGGACACAATAATTTATTAGTAATATTTCTTGAGTTTGGTACACTAGAGGCATCGACGAGCTCGCCACTTGTTATGATGGGGCCATAGCAAAGTTGTCTAAATGTAAACCTCGCCAACCTATATGGCCAGCATGGCGATTGTAGGCCAAATATACATACATATCATCATGCCAAATCCCTTGCGGGGTGCGCAGAGACAATTGAGCGCTATTTGTCACGATCACGACATACCTATTTCGCTTATTTATCATTCATCAACCTCTTTATACATGCCCTTTTGTTTTGATGGCTATTCAATGCACCTTAAGCTATTGTTTTATTTTATCGTGATAGGTAAGGCTTGTTCGCCAGGGGCCTATTTTACCCAAAACTTTCGCATTATATATCTGGTTCGTTAATCTTTCTTCGCTCATCCTTTCAACATACCCGAATCATCGGAGCATGCCTTTCCTTATTTTTGTCCCTATGCTTTGCTTATACCTATCCTTTTGCGTTATTTGTCATAACGTATGCGGTCCGTCAAAGTTACGCCGCATATCCGACGCAACGACCTCATATCTACTGCATTAACTCTACTCTCATATTCTGACATATCCAAGTCTCGCATCCATACATACATGCATGGCATTGTGTATGGCAAGTCGAACTTTGTCACTGCCAAATAATCCAGAAATTTCTGGAAGGCCTATCACCAACAGTTGAGGATTCTAGGACTCTGTATTCTAGAGAGCTGGATGAAAGTTGCATCGACTTACAAAAACAGCTTAAAAATTACATTTCAAATTATAAAATCGTAATCTGTTTTCCGATATATTTTGATAAAATAAACATTAGGGGTGGTGTAAATTAATTTTCAACTCGTCGAGAAGCACCATTTCGCCCATTTGGGAACTTGCTAATCTTGGTTAATCCTGGCGATGTGTTCGAAGCTCCGACCCTGGGTGGTTACTCCGAAAATTTTTACATTCGAATCTTTTTGGAAAAAATCGAAAATTTGAACATTTATTCTACGACAATCTAAATCCAATTTGGGTTACCACTCATCACTAAACCGTACTTTTATGAAAAAGAAACGCAACTGGAGCATTAGTGTTGCCAAGATAAAAATATTATAATAATTCAAAAAAAAAAAATTGTGATTTAATAAATTACTTATCGAATTTATTTTTTTATTATTTCTGTTGGTAATAATTATTATTTAGTAAGTACCAATAAAAAGTATCATCACGACCGTTGCCCTTTCGGGGTGGTCAGAAACCACGCTTATAAATAAGCGGATTCACATTTAGCCAACCTTACTATAGATAGGCCAATCATGACAAGTGGCAAGCTCGTCGATGTCTCCAGCGTACCAAACTCGAGAAATATCACAAATAAATTAAATATTAATTAAATGTATTTATATACATTAATAAATATTTTTGTGTCCCGACCAGGAATCGAACCCGGTACCTCCGAGTCTAAATCCACGGACTTGACCGCTAGGCCACGGAGGCAGTTTCAGAGGAGTAAGTACTAATCACGTAAGATTATTAACAGCAGTAGGTCTAAAAAATATATTTCATCTTGAATAATTGCTTTTGTTAAAGAGTGGTTCTGCTGGAAGTAACAACAAGAGCCTAATAGCTCAGACCGGGATTAGAGGGTCGTTGAGAGAGGATTCGAATGTTTTGTCTGCCGGCTCATGTACAACCAGTGGAGGGGTTAACACCGACAGCGCGCTACTGTACGACATTGTCACAGAAATGTCTTCATTTAATTCCCTCGCCAACCCGAAATCTTCGCAATGGTGAAGGAAAAACACATGATAATTATTTTATAATAGTTTTATATTATTTATTGGTATTTGTGTATTAGTATGTAAACGATTGTTATGTATGTTTAAGTATTTGTTTTTATTTCTAATGCACCCGCAATCGTCTACCACACTCCTAAAGGTTAGCTAGTATGAAATGCCGTGGGGCATTAAGTTCGCCCTTGTATTTATTTATTTATTATAAACTTTATTGCACAAAGTACAAAGGCGGACCTAATGCCGCTAGACATTCTATACTGGTCAAACCTTTGGGACAGCAGTTACGACGAGATAAGGCAGGTGCTATCAAAACTAATAGAAAAATATTAGACTTCAATATATACTAGTGAATAAATACTTATTTACATACTAATACATACACAAATACATACAAATAAAACTACATACATACGTTTTATGAATATACATAAATATAATATACCTACTATATGATGACTATAATGAGAGAAATAAATATAGCAGAGAGTGTATTAAGCTTATGGTAAATTTAAATAGTGAGCATAGACCAGTTTCTTAAATAGTGTTCTATTTGGAGCTTGACGGATGTCCACTCAACTGTTAAGTTTATAAGTGCAATAAAGATAAATTGGACACTCAATATATACTCGTATACTTAACACTCAAGTTGCAGTTTATTTTTTGCGGTTTTCCCGCGCTGAAACTCCCATATTATCCCGACGTGTTAGGGCCATAAAGCCGCGAGTGACTCCAAGAAAAACATCAAATTCTGCAACATCTGGAGTTTGATGATAACCTCATTAACTCAAAAAATTAAAGAATATATGACATAGCTGTATGGAAAAGGCAAATGGATCTACTTTGCATTCCCTATCATCTCATTCATCATCCATCCACTTATTGACAGATTTTGTGATTTCTTCGGATTATGATGAATTGGAAATAAGTTAGTCGAAGTCGAAAATTGAAGAATTGAAGATTGTTGTGAGGAGCGTCCATTGCTGCATTCGGCTGGAGCTGGGGTGTTACCCAGTTCGGCAATTGATGTAAGTTTTTTGTGGTCTATTGCTTGTAGGGTTGCTGCAAGCCTGTTGGTGCCCAGCTAAAGTTGGATAAACCTGCAGCAGGAGCTGCACAAGTGGTCTTCCCGGCAACTGACTTTGTCGCAAGTTTCATCTCCTAGTTTAAGCAATAAATGCTCTAACCACAGAATGGTTTGTTTAATTCTGTGCGGCGATTCTTCAACAATTTGTAACCCCGTATTTACTTAATAGGATATCTATTATCGCCACTGAATGTCTTAGTTGAAGAGAGTTAGTTACGCGGTCGTACTGAGTCATTGACTTTTATATATAAACCGGGCATTCAGCGTGTGTATTTACGCCTTCCAATAACCTCACACAAACTTACACCTACTGCTCTACACACCACAAAAACACTTCTAAATGCTAACTAGGTATGCTATTTAAAACAATGGTCTTCACACACTTCTTGAATAGTTACTATCCTAACAACTGTAAGTTATAGTATGTATTATTATTTATCTGTGTGTAGTATATTATATACATATATTTATAGTTATTTATGTTTTTTTATTAGTATTATATTTAGTTTTAGTAGAATTTTATATATTTTATTTTGAGTTCCAATATTTGCACCTACTGTCCACACATGTGGGAGTTAACTAAGGTTGACCGAGTAAGAATGTCTAGAGGCATTAGGTCCGCCTTTACAGAAGTTAAAAAGTATTTTAAATAATATTTTAAAAGGACATCGTTGTTTTCAGATTCCATCCGTTGGATTTTAAAGGAACATTTTTGTTAGTTGTCTTGGTGCTTGCATATAAGTCAGTGTTCTGAGATATCAATTTAACATCATAGACTGAACACGCTATCTCCAATCATGGATCTATTCACCAACCGTTCGACGATGAACTTAAATTACTGTTCATACACAGACCTAGATATTAGGATCGGGCGAATCGGGTTGAGGACGACACCGCAATATACGTGGCGAACGAGGGTCTTCACTCCGTAGCCACGACTCAGACTTAGCTGTTAAGGCGCGCAGGACCAACAGGCGCCTTGGGGTCTCCTTATCGCGGTGATTCAGGCATGCGACCTCCCGCGGTGTCCCTTCAGGCTGGCGTCGTATTGTCAGGCGATTTTGCGACCCCCGCCTTTAAAATAAAAAAGAAGACACTGCAATGTCAATTATTCTTCCATTTGTCAAATGGAGGTCGCCTTGGCACGTCACTACGCTCGAGGAATAGATCTGTCAAACTCAAGGAACATCGCGACGTACGAGCGTGTTTAAATTATTTTCTATTATTTATATTAGGCCAATAATTATCTTATTTAAACTTGTATTTCTTACGCCCAGTTGCAGAAAGGGCCCTTATCTTATGACATATTTAACGTATGAATAGGAGGCACATCATTGACTGACATTGGCTACTTACCAATGAAACTATTTTATTGTCCTAAAGGTTTCGCTATCAGAGAATGCTTGGCGGCATTAAGTCCGCCTTTGTACATAGTGCAATTAGGTTTTTAAATAAATAAATAGATAATATAAGGTTACATTCGTCAACATCCCAAAAACTACTGTTTATATTAATTTATTTTATTTTAAATATATTATTACAAAAAAATGTACATACTCGTAGGCTGGCCAGGCATTTTTGTTCAAACCAACCTGTGAGTGTGTCACAACTATGTATGGATACAAATTTATTATGATAAACTACATACTAATAATACATAAAATAATATGTACAAACATATAACTATAAAATACTAAAATAAGCCTACACACTAAACGGTAGTAGTCTTTGCAGTGTCAATAATGATAAAGATATACTTCATGACCGTTACAATGTATTTATGTATGTAAAATAAAAAATGCTTTCCCATGTTACATTATTTCTATTCCCTTCAAGCAAAATGTTAAAAACTGTTGTGTATACAAGTGACAGTAATGACAGTTGATATGAACTAGTGGGTAGTATTGAAAAGTGAACAGAAGTTGGAACTTTAGCAGTGAAGCTGTATCATGCATAATCCTTAATTGTGAGTACATAATAGTGGCGACGAGAAGGAGATTAACAGTGGAATAATTGCGAAAATAGTGATAAAAAAAGTTCAGTGTGATAAAGTAAATAAATAAAATAAAATAAAAAAACTTGTGGAAAAGCATGTTTTGTATACAAGTGACAGTAATGACATTTGATATGAACTAGTGGGTAGTATTGAAAAGTGAACAGAAGTTGGAACTTTAGCAGTGAAGCTGTATCATGCATAATCCTTAATTGTGAGTACATAATAGTGGCGACGAGAAGGAGATTAACAGTGGAATAATTGCGAAAATAGTGATAAAATACACACATCAAAAGTGTCTAGGGATCAACATATATTTTTGCAATAACTTTTCTCCTGATTGATATTCATTAAAATTTTCTTTAAGGATTGATCAAATAAAATGTTTTCGTTTGTCTACAGTAACGATAAACCAAGTCACCTTTGCATTAGTAAAAAAAATTGCCATTTTCCTAATAAAGGGATTTTTGACATTTGAACCACTAACATTAAAGTTCGAAAAAAAGACTGAAATAACAGTTTTTTTTTTAATTTTATTGGGTAACTTAAACAATTAATAATCCGTGTTTCTACCGCGAACACTAACAACACAAGAACATCGGTTTGGCATACTCAAAATGAGTTCATCCAAATCACACTGTGGAATGGCCGCCCATGTTCGTTGCAACAACAAAAAAAGGTCTTCTTGCGACTGGATACCCTCCATATTCGGCAGAGCTCTTCTCTGAAGAATATCCCATGCATGCTCAATCGGGTTCAAGTCTGGCGACTGAGCAGGCCAGGGCAGGACATTGATGTTAGCTGCGGCGAGAGTCTGTCTTACAACTCTTGCGGTGTGCGGTCGTGCATTATCATGCATTAACTGAAATAAGGGACCGATATGCACTTGTAGAGGAACGATGACGTCTGATACAACCGTCTCAGCATAAATTTGAGCGTTGAGGTTGCCTCTGATCCAAATCAACTCAGTTCTTCCGCCGATCGAAATACCCGCCCATACCATGATGGTTCCACCACTATAAGGATGGACTTCCTGGCAGGATTTTAATCGCTGTTGGCGTCCAGGGGTTCTCCAGTGTCGTATACGTCTTGTATCCGGCCTCATACTAAAACGAGACTCATCAGAAAAGCACACGAAACGCCATTGTTCTTCTGTCCAATTTCTGTGTTCAAGAGCCCATTGATATCGAGTCCTACGATTGTGCATTGCTATAGGTGGTACCCGTAGCGGTCTTCGGGAATGAAGGTTCACTTCATGCAAGCGGTTTCTGACTGTTTGGTCGCTAATTAAGTTCCCTGAAGAGCGATGAAGGCTCACGGCTAACATCATGGCGGTTATTGTTGGAGTTCTTCGAGCTGTGATTTGAATGTATCGGTCTTGTCTCCGTGTGGTGCAGCGATACCGTCCTCCATGGCGCTCAGCCACGGTACCAGTGGTTCGGTAACGTGTCCAAAGTCGACTGATAACACTCTGACTTGTATTCAGAGCTAAAGCCACAGTACGTTGCCGGGAACCAGCTTCTATCATTCCCACGGCTCTGATCATTTCTTCCCTGCTTAAATGACGTCGCCGCTCCATAATAACGTTGGTTTTAATCAGTAGTAGGGAAACAGTAGCACTAATAATGTCTTCAATGCGTCTTATGTTTTTATAGGGAAAATATTGACAGCTGATTTTCATCTTTTACTCGAATTTGATTGACAGTTCCTGTTTTAAATTATGAAATGCACCAAAAAGGATCCATATAAATTTATAAAATCATAAATTTATTACAAAGCCACATCTCAATCACAAGAAATCCGCATAAACATGCTTGATCCCTAGACTTTTTTGATGTGTGTAAGTTCAGTGTGATAAAGTAAATAAATAAAATAAAATAAAAAAACTTGTGGAAAGGCATGTTGTGTATACAAGTGACAGTAATGACATTTGATATGAACTAGTGGGTAGTATTGAAAAGTGAACAGAAGTTGGAACTTTAGCAGTGAAGCTGTATCATGCATAATCCTTAATTGTGAGTACATAATAGTGGCGACGAGAAGGAGATTAACAGTGGAATAATTGCGAAAATAGTGATAAAATAAGTTCAGTGTGATAAAGTAAATAAATAAAATAAAATAAAAAAACTTGTGGAAAGGCATGTTGTGTATACAAGTGACAGTAATGACATTTGATATGAACTAGTGGGTAGTATTGAAAAGTGAACAGAAGTTGGAACTTTAGCAGTGAAGCTGTATCATGCATAATTCTTAATTGTGAGTACATAATAAAAACCATCTATATAGGCTTGGATATTGGTAGGGACTGATGTCGGTGGCTGGCGTCAGTTGCCGTCAGTCCCAAAAGAAATATCAAAGATAATAATAATTAAGTAATTCAAACGCTTAGGGAAATGATCCAATAATGAAATCTGCGTCACGGACACAAAGGAAAACGGCAAAAAGAAGAAAAACCAATAAAACTCTCGATCAAATAAAATCCACGTAGCTCTGAAGCCGAATTTATATATCAGACTTTAAAATTGATATTTCTTTTTTATTCAATAATATTAGGTACCTATATTTTATACCTAATTTATTTATTTAATACCTAAAATAAGGTAAAGTAAATTTTAGTAATAACGCACCCATACCGTCATTTACTGGCGCATGTTTAGCCGAGCTTACGTATATTATACGATTTTTTTTTTTTACTGGACACGACATGTGACATCGCGCCCAGATGGTAAGCAGTACGCGAGGTCTAAGAATTGGAGCAACTGACGCCGGTCGCAACGACCGACATCAGTCTCTACCACTATGCCGGCCTAACAAGATGCTTTTTCACACTTCGCTTGAAGGACTCCAGGTTAGAAGAGTGGTGAAACACACTGGCTGGGAGAGCATTCCACAGCGACAGATGTATCAGTCTCCAAAAATATGAAGTTGTAAGTCTTTCTATTGCAAGAGCCAGAAAGGGACTGATATGACTATAGATGGTTTTTCACATTTTGCTTGAAGGACTCTAAGTTATAGAAATAATGTAACATGGGAAAGCATTTTTAATTTTACATACATAAATACATTGTAACGGTCATGAAATATATATTTATCATTATTGACACTGCAAAGACTACTGCGGTTTATTAGTGTGTAGGCTTATTTTAGTATTTTATAGTTATATGTATGTATTTATGTATATATTGATTATTTTATGTACTATTAGTATCATAATAAATTTGTATCCATACATAGTTGTTCCACACTCGCAGGTTGGTTTGAAGAAAATGCCTGGCCATTAACTGCCATGAAACATTAGCATCGAATTTTAGCAGACATTTGTTAAATAGTGCAACTTACCCAAATACTATTTGGGTTGATTTCCCGTTCGAGGAATGCAGTTGTCCTATAGATGTTTGGCGAGAAGTGGCGTCGCACGAGATGGTTTTTTACATTTTGCTTCAAGCACCCCACACTACTTATCGCCACATCTGTATGTATGTATGTTTCGGTATATAGAATAGGTTTATATTTATACATTTAGATTTATTCCTTGCATATTTATTTTATTGTAACCATTGTAATTGTTGCGATAAATAAAGTATTTTCTTTCTATCTACTTCAGTCTTCTTATTCGAAAGTTCAGTCTATTGATTTGGCTAAAAGAAATCCGCAAAAAGAAGTGGACAATCTTCATTAATTTAGGCTCGAATAACATTGATGAATGAAAGCCCTCCTTCTGTGTCATTTACTGTATTGTTCTTGTGGCCAAAAGAGATTAATCTAACTTAAGCATAAGTCTCACTTAATACAATAAGTGATTGTTTTCTATAAATACATCGTGTATAGTTCATAAAATATAGCTTAAGAGGGTTTGAAACGCTGTTGAATCCCTCTCACTCTCACTATCCAATATTTAAAAAAAATGTCTATTAAATTAAATAATAAAATAAAAATCGTTTATTGATCCAATTAACTTAAATCTATTACATTTTTATATGCTCAATGACCTGCACTGGTAGAAACCGTGCCGCAGGTCGTAGTTTTTTGTTATATTTACCCATTTTGTTATATCCAGTCGACAGAAAATACAATTTATTTTATTATTAAACAATCAATTATTGACCGCCTCCGTGGTCTAGTGGTAACAAATGTTGCCCTGAACTCGGGAGGTCGTGGGTTCGATTCCCACCGGGCGCAAGTTGTACATTGTATAATTTGTCTCGGTCTGGGTGTTTATATGTATAATATGTATATATTTACAAAAAAAAAGTATAATATGTAGTTTATCAACCATCTAGTTTCCGTAACACAAGCCTCGTAGCTTACCACGGAAACTAGATGGCGCTGTGTGACCTGTCTGTAAATATTAATTTATTAATTAATATTATTAATTAATTTAATTAATAAATTAATTATTATCAAACAAAACAGCACAAACAAATACCCACCAAAATTGTTCTGTGTGGGTATGTAGGTGTGAGCGTATATGTAGTTGTGTGTGTATGTGTGTCTATATCAAATTTAAAAAAAAACACAAGGAGTTCTTCGCGCCATTTCGCGTGGACATGTCAAGTGCAAGTTTTTGTTTTGTAAATTAATTTACTGTGGATATTATTGGTCAAAAGTGCTGTTGTTTTGTTTAATAATGTGCTACAATGTGAAAAATTATGGAAAACGATAAATTGGACTTTAAATATGGGGCTCAAGTTGCAGTTTATTTTTTGCGGTTTTCCCGCGCTGTCAACTCCCATATTTTACCCGACGTGTTTGAGCTATGGTGCCGCGAGTGACTCCAAGAAAAGCATCAAATTCTGCAGCATTTGGAATTTGATGAGGACCTCATTAACTCATTAAAAAGAAATATATATTACGTCATACTTGGCTGTATGGGCTAGACCCTTTGCCTTCCCTATCATCTCATTCATCATCCATCGGGAGAAGAGAACCAAAAAAAAACACATTTAATTGTTATGATCATTGAATTGTATTTAGTTGAGGCACGCTGCAAAAAAGTTGAGGCCTGGTTTTGGGCAATCTCTTTTATAAGATACGACAGTTACTTAGGTTAAGTTAAAAAAAATATTGTTTATTTATTTAATTGTATGTTTGTTTATTTTTTATCACTATTACTGTAAGGTGTTTGGTATTATAATAGTATAATTTAGTATTAAGTATGACAATGCCAATTTACAGCTGCTATTTATTATTATTACAATAAAAAGAATAATTATAATTTAAACATGCGGTTTCTACTGTTTCTGGCCAGTAATTTTTAAATTCATTACCTAGAGTTGTTTAGCTGATATAATGTTTATGTTTGGATCACTAGTAAATATTATAATGTATTATGTAAATTATATAAAATTATAAATATAAAATGTAATAAAACTGTTATGACGTGTAAAAGTGCTAAAATATTGCCTATTTACTGAATAAATTATTTGATTTGATATTAAATAAACTACAATAATTTATTTATTCATTCGAAGTAATATACAAACAATATAAAATAATTACAATATTATTAATTAACCTAAAAAAATAAACTAAATCTAAATAACAAATTAAATATAATAAAAATTTAAGCATCCTAATGTCTCAAACTTTACAATATAAAAATTTCCTCCAGGCCATTGTCCAGTGGCATGGTGCCCAAAACACTGGCAGCATTTCCTCGTTGAATTTCGATACTAATCTTTTCAGCGAGGAAGCTGCCAGCCTGTGGGTCACCAGAGACGTCGAATAGTTTTTTTGAAATTTCTTTAAATAAAGGTTTTGCCTCGAGGCCCCACGGTCCCATGGTTTCAACGGCAAAGGCCACAAATATATAATCATTGCAAATGTTTATATATTTGCGGCGCTTGACGTTTTGAGCTTGTTCTGCTGAAGTTGCTAGCGTGTCTACACATGTGACGTCCCACACTAAATAAATAAATTAAACATTAAATTACAAAGTTATGATGTCCGTACCAATCAGTAATTACACAAATACAGTAATTGCAGCATCAGCGCGCTTGGCGAAGTTCAGAATAGATCTAACTGCTGTTTGGAGCAAGATATGTCCTCGTTTAGTCCGTTGCATGCTCTGCTGATATACGTGTCTGTAGTTGCTCAAGGCACGCGTAGTATGCGTGGTTTACTAGTTTTTTTTTATATAGGTACGAGAAATGTTCTTCGAATGTAATTCGGGACAATCGTTGGAACTTGTGATATTACTCGAGCTTGCCAGTTGTCACTGGTATATAGTACCTACCAAAAAACTTCTTTTAAAAGTGTAGTTTCTGAGAACCCCGCAAGGGTTACGGTCGTGATAATGCTACTAACATTTTTTATTATTTATCGATTAGGATTCATAAACCTCTACTTTATAATTTATGACCTAAAATGAAAACACGCGCCATCTGGTGATGTCAAATTTTAGACAAAACCGCAGACAGAAATAACCGCAGACTAAATCACAATAAGGGGTTTACAATCTGATAGCAGGCAGGTTTAGTTATAATTAGTGTTAATCATTTTAACTAACAAAATGAGTCTTATTATTCACGCCATTTTGTTTATTTTGCGTTTTTGTAACTTATTATTTTAAATATAAATTATTTATTGCACTTACTAATTCTAGTAAGCGGTGGTGGCTCGGTTGTAAGAACGCTTTCCATTAAATCCTACACCCCCCCAGCATGTACCAATGAGAAATACAATTTTCTTACGTACATTTGTCATAGATTTACAACACTATCGTTCCAATGCCTCGGAGAGCACGTTAGGCCGTCGGTTCCGGTTCCACTAATACCAACAAAAAAAAAAGTATAATCACGACCGTATCCCTTGCGGGGTGGGGTGGTCAGAAACGACGCTTATAAAGAAACAGATTCACATTTAGCCAACTTTACTATAGTAGAAGAGTCTTCTCACACCCCCCGCAGGGGGGAGTGGGGAATCTGTGTCAAGGTATTTGCCTTCTAACAGAGGTTGCGTTCGCTTTCCGTAACTACGGACAGGGCATGGGGTAACCATTAAAGGCTGAAGTATACGAGCCAGGCGGCGGAGCCGCGATTACGACTCCGTGATTGGTAGCAGGTGACGAGCGTAGCATTGTCTGGCGTCCGGCGGACGGGCGTGCAGAGGGGCCAGGTTTCTCACAAGTGGGAAATTTTTCGCTTCTGCGCGCGCGAACATGCCAGCCGCCAGACGACGCACGAATTCGTCCAGTGTTTCCATCCGCATATCCCTATGGATTACATCGTTCCTCACGTACCGCGAGGCGCCGACAATGGTACGAAGCGTTAGATTTTGTTGCGCTTGTAAACGTGCTCTCAGCGCAGCTGAGGTGAGAGCGTACCAGGCCGGCGCGGCGTACGTGAGTCGGCTGCGGATATAGGCTTTAAATATTAATGTTGATGCGTTTGTCTATCGTGACGCCCAGGTATTTTACTGGATTAGTCCACGATAGACTCTCGCCGTAACTACTTGAAATATAGTTAAGAAATAATTGGTAATTAGGTAAATAAAGCTAAAAACTAAATTATTCTTCCTTCCAGAACATATATCTGGAGCAATTGGCCTACACTCACCACGCTGGCCAGACGTCTTGGCGTGGATATAATGTAATTTCACAAGTTGGTATTAGTGGCATGTTATTACTACAAATTATTAATAATAATAAAAAACCTACTCACAAAACCTAATTTAAATATAAAACGAGTCAAGTAAGTACTATATTAAACATACTAAATTATAAAATACCTTACAGCACTTAGAAAGTGTTTTTGTTAGAACTTTTAAACCTCTAACAAGCGTCTAATTGAAAGCCCAAACAAACAACACCCAACAACAACTCTACAGTATATTTTTTCCCAGAATAACAAACGAAAACAAATTAATTAATAGCCTAGTATTTGCTTGTAATTTAATCTACCCCCATTTGTGAACAGAAAGCGATCAATCATTCAACTTAAAACAAGTTATATACCTATTTCAGTACCAATCCATCGATATAGAATACAATAGAGAATCAATGACTTTTTTTTAATAATAAAAAAGATAATTATTAAATCTGCGTTCAAGTTATAAGACGTGATAACTTTATGATGCTACATAAACCAGCACGAGCGACACCAAATGAAAATTTAAGTTGTGCTACATTTTAGTACATAGGAATGGTTAAGAAAGCTACACAAAATTTGGACGGACAGGACGATCTCTTTAAGAACGAAATCCAGACTCATTCGGTCACTGGTATTCTCCATATTCCTATATTGTGCTGAGACATGGGCCTTAAAGAGCACTGATCAAAAGCACATCGTCGCCTTCGAGATGTGGTGTTGGCGGAAAATGCTAGGGATCTCATGGACCGAGAATCGAACCAACAAGTGTGGATTTGAAAACAACTCCAAATATTTAGGATACTACAGTACTTCGTATGCAATGCCAGAAAGAGATAATCTAGATAAACTCCTTGCTACTGGCAAGGTGGAAGGAAAGAGAGCAAGGGGCCAAAGCCAAAGGTCACACACTAGCGTCTATGATGCTGTGCATGCTGTCGAAGATAGAAACGGGTGGCGTAGCATCATCAAGACGCACACCAATTCATTTGGAGGTCATTTTTATATGCTCAATGACCTGTACTGGTGGCAACCGCATACCATTTTGTTTGTCCGGTCGACAGAAAATACAATTTATTTTATTATTAAACAACAGGAGCAAATACCTACCAAATTTGTGTTTTGTGGGTATGTAGTTGTGTTGTGTTTGTGTGTCTATATCAGCGTGGGTCCGCGAAGAGGCCAGACTACCTGACGTCAGCTATAAGGTTTTCAGTTTCTGTGATCCTCTAACTGAGCCATTTTTGTGAAATGTGAATCCGCTTCTATAAAAAGCGTGTGTTCTGACCAGTCTGCAAGGGTGAAGATACTTTTTATTAGCCACTGTAATTGCCAACAAATGCGAATTCGCCACTGTAATTGCGCAATATCGATGTTTTCACAATAGTAGTGTGCACAAAAGTATCAATAGTTTTATTTATTATGCAATATATTAGGTGTATGGGTCTTCTAAGATATTTTTAAAATTAATTTGCAGGGTAAATAGATCAATTAAAGCTGTCATAATTGATTGCAGAATACCGATTACAATAAAAAAATAAAAAATACATCGTGCGGCCGATTTTTTTGGGTTATTCGGCTTCGGCATAATATTTTTTTATTGTTTTCTTTGCCACTCTTGTTATTCTATTTCTATGGTACTACCCTTTCGCCCTGCCAATCAGTATCAATTGAAGGGTTTTTTACAAAAACTACATAACTAACAATTTTAAGGTTTTTTTGTTAATGATGGCAATATAATCTATGGTAAAAGTTACACTAGACACTTTAATTCGATTTTACAAAAATAACATAATTAGGACAGAATCACACTGTAAAAAAACACATATTTTACAAAAACTACACAAATGCGTGCAATTTTTACAAAAATGACGTATCTTAACGCAGTTATGTAGTTTTTATAAAAAAATAAAACGTCAGTTATAGCTGTTAAAAATGTCGGACTACGTGCAAAGTGAGGAATTTTCTAATTCAATTTTTAAAAGAAAACGCAAAGAAAAGAAGGAAACGATGATTAAAAACAAGAAAGTAAAGGGTGAGGAACATATTAACCATAAAAACAAACTGGTGGAAGCTCGGAAAATCGGTCCTGATTGCAGGTTTGTTTTGATAACATTGCATTTTTTTGCTATTATCTTGAAATATTAGGCCTAACACAGTAACCTCTATTACATTGTTTCAGATGCAAGCATTACCAATGTTTTAATAAAGTATCACCCAGAGATCGTGAAATGATATTTGCCAATTTCAATAACCTTGATAACAAAAATGAACAGGATGCATATTTGATGGCTTTGATATCTACCTCTCCAGCTGCTAGACACACAGTTTTAAACCCGCAAAAATTCAGAATGAGTTCTTTCAAATATAAAGTGCGAATAGGGCTGGAAGAAATAAATGTTTGCATGGTATCGTTTTGCAGTTTTCATGGTATATCTGTGGGGCGCGTCAGACGATTACAAAACTTAATATCTGCAAACATATTGACACCTAAGGATCAACGAGGCAAGCACACAAAAAATAGAGTGAAGAAAACACCAGAAGTTATTTTAAATTTAATACGTGATCATATTGCATCATTTAAATCCAGACAGTCACATTATTCACGTCGTGATAACCCCAACATATTTTACTTGCCAGAAGACTTAAGTGTAACAAAGATGCACAAGTTATTTTTGGAAATGTACCAAATAAACGTAAGCTATGTGGTATTATTGATTATGCAACAACTGAACTTCTTCTTGACATTATTAAATAAAACAGAAAAGCTAACAATAACATAAAATATCCGTTGAATGTGTATATTGTGTGTGGTTGTACATACGTATAATGTATATAAATAAATGTATGTCATAATAAAATAATATAACATGACATATACATTAAACTCATACTTGGATGTACATATGAGTTACTCTTACAGTACTGATTCCTACTCACCTGGTCACGACAAAAAAAAAAAATATATATATTTAAAAGTAACACTATATAAAATATGTTCGGTGACGCAATAATAGGTAGATTAGACACTTTTCTTTACTTTTTTTTTTTATTTTCTTTTCTCATTATTTATTATATACTTACCTAATTATTAATTCCTTCCTTATATGGACGCTATACTTACACATTACAATTATTAACTATTTAAATATATGTTTACTTGATATATAATAATATAATTTAATATTTATAGAATAAGCAGCTTTCATTTCTAGTTTTGTTTCTATGTAAGTTTAAGTTTTATTTTTGTTTTACCTAAATATTGTGTACCTTTAATACTGCCACTGTATCTTATCTGTCCATGCAACATGTACTGTGTGCCGAGACCACGAGGCACGGCTTGACCATTTTTTATATTCAACGTCATTCATTCATTTGCTGCGGCGCGGGCGCTTGCAGTGAGTCTCGCCTATCCGTCGTACAGTAGGTTATAAAAATAATCTATTAGTGCGGAGGGCATTGCAATGTTTAATTACAAGAGCTAAATTAATGTGTCAATAAAAACATATCTCGTTTCTGTAGTAACGTCAAAACAATATGTGTTTGCTTACTGTGTATATGTATTTTAGCTTAAGTATTTTAGAAAATAAACGTTTTTTTTTTTTTTTTTTTTATACTGGTCTGTGTTTAATAACAAATTTAATCTGAAATTTGGGCTACCTAGAACGGACACTTGTGCTGTCTGTGATAGTTACCGATTAAAAATTAAATGTGCTGTATTACCAGAAACAAAGAATATTGGAAGTTGAGCATAAACTTCATTTAACTAAAGCAGACAAATTTCACCAGCTAAAAAAGAAATATAAACTTAGAGCACAGCAAGATAATGTGATGGCTATTAGTTTCGACTACATGCAGAACTTGCCGCTACCGCACATCCGTACAGGTGATGTTTTCTATGCCCGTCAATTATGGCTGTACGTATTTGGTATACATGATATTGGTAAAAATAAAGTTTGCATGAACTTATACCTCGAAACAGAAGGAAAAAAAGGGCAATGTGATGTCACATCCCTTTTATTAAAATATTTTAATGAACACAGTATTACCAATGAACATCTTATAATCTTCAGTGATGGATGTCCTGGTCAAAATAAAAACTACCTCATGATACATTTTTTATATATATTAGTTCATGTATTTCGATTATTTAAATCTGTAAAATACATATTTCCCATACGTGGCCATTCTTACCTGCCAAATGACCAGGATTTTGCCTTGATTGGTAATTTGAAAAATAAACACACTGTAGAAACTCCAGAAGAATGGGAAGACCTAATAAAATTGGCACGCAAACATCCATCACCTTTTGAAGTGAAAAGTATCACTCATGATATGTTTTTTGATCTGAAAAAGGCACTGGAGCCTTATTTTTTAAAAACTTGTAAACCAGCAATGAAAATTAAAACTGCAAGAATGATTAAAATATATCAAGAATCACCATTTGTCTCAGTTAAGTATAACTTTACTGGAGAATGGACAAGAATCCATGTGCGGACAAAGCGTCCACTACCTTTGGAACTGAATTTTAGTCCATTGTACAAGGCTCAAATTCCATTAAATCCTAATAAAGCTAAGGATATTCAGAGATTGAAACATTTTTTGAGTGAACCCTACAAGATGATTATTTATGATAAAATATGTGAAATTGTAGCAGAGGAAGGAGAAGATATTGATATTGATAATGAAGATGTAAGTGGAGGAGAAGAATAAATAATTAGTTAATTAGAATCTATAATGGCTGTATTTCGTATGACAATAAACGACTTAATTATGAATATTAAGATATCTTTTATTCCAAAACTTTTACTTTTATTTTTACAAAAATAACATAAATGCATTTTTTTTACAAAAAGAACACTAGTACGAACTACATTTTATCATTTTATTCCATAACAGTAGGTATGTATAATAAAAAAAAAATCATATTCAATCCAATACATTAACATGAATAAATGATCTAAAGTTGTAAGTTATTAAACAAAAAATATGGATTGGAGAATATTTTTTCTATTTCATGTAAAATTGTTGCTAAAAAGTTGTGCTGTTTTTGTAAAAAACCCTTCAATTCATCTGACCCATGGTGGTAGATAATTGAATACTATATAGATGCTAGTCGTAGACGTATACATAGAGTCAGATACGACAATGCATTTGATTATGTTCACGCAAAAAATCTGTTGCCTCTGCGCGCGCGAACATGCCAGCCGCCAGGCGAAGCACGAATTCGTCCAGTGTTTACATCCGCATGTGTGTGGCATATAAATACGAGACATAAACTTTATATGATGACCATTTATGTTTATTAGGAACTTCATAATATTCATTACAGCCCCTAGAACACAGCGTCCTAGACCTCCACTGCTGGAGATGGGCCTTCCAGAACTGGAGAATTTGGCCTACTCTCACCACGCTGGCCAAACGGCTTGGCGAGGATCATCATAATATTACTTAAGTTAAAATACCCAGTGACTTAGTATTCTTCTTCTTCTTACGGTGCCATCTCCTATCGGAGGTCGGCTATCATTAAGGTGATTTTGATTTTGTTGGCCGCTGTCCGGAACAAGGATCTGGTGCTCATCCCGAACCACTCCCTGAGGTTCGGGATGAGCTCGTTGATGATGATGTACGAGATGAGGAAATGCGTATAGTAAGTTAAGACTTAGTATATAACTAGTTAATTTTTCCCTTTAACTCTGCATCCCCCAAGTTCTTATGTCATTCTCCCAAAGGTTAGCTGTTAGAGAATACCTTTAAGGTATTAATCTCGCCAATATGTAGGTACTCTATTTTATTCTTTATCCTTAGTGTACATTCCCACCGGAATTTGGTTAAGTCAATATAATTTAAACAAAATTGTACACAACATATATTTAACGTTAAAATATCTGTCTTGCCTGGAGAGTGCAATGTGAAGACAAGGAACAGAACTGGTAGTGACATAGGAACATCAACACAATAACAAAAAATAACCAAAAATATAGGTACCTATATTAAATATAAATATCTACCTACCTACAGCAAATTCCTGTTAAAGCGGCTGTAAAAAGCCTTTGTCAATCATATAATATATTATTATATCTTAGATATTATTGTGCAATAAACTTTTTATTGCATTTTTTTTTACTTACAATCGCTATTCCAACCATCAGCCCAAGTTACAAAAACGTTACTATCTTTAGCCATAATAAATTGCTCAGCTAAGCAGGTCCTTATGTGTATTTCTATGGCTGCACGGTTGCTAGGCGACCTGCCCCCCACGACGAGACGGCGCGACAACAAGGCGCGACGGCTGACGCACCAGGGATGCTGAAGCCTTACTCATGGCATAATAAATGCTACCAATTTTAAAACTTGCCAATTGTATGTTTTTAATTTGCAGTATTTCATGTTTTGGAACTAAATTTTATATTTAATAATAATGTCAACGTATTTGTTCATACATACATACATATATATATAATAATAATAATATTAATATTTAATATTTCCAGACAGGTCACACCACGGAAATTAGATGGCGCTCATCTAATTTCCGTGGTAAGCTACGAGGCTTGTGTTACGGAAACTACACACATCAAAAAAGTCTAGGGATCAAGCATGTTTATGCGGATTTCTTGTGATTGAGATGTGGCTTTGTAATAAATTTATGATTTTATAAATTTATATGGATCCTTTTTGGTGCATTTCATAATTTAAAACAGGAACTGTCAATCAAATTCGAGTAAAAGATGAAAATCAGCTGTCAATATTTTCCCTATAAAAACATAAGACGCATTGAAGACATTATTAGTGCTACTGTTTCCCTACTACTGATTAAAACCAACGTTATTATGGAGCGGCGACGTCATTTAAGCAGGGAAGAAATGATCAGAGCCGTGGGAATGATAGAAGCTGGTTCCCGGCAACGTACTGTGGCTTTAGCTCTGAATACAAGTCAGAGTGTTATCAGTCGACTTTGGACACGTTACCGAACCACTGGTACCGTGGCTGAGCGCCATGGAGGACGGTATCGCTGCACCACACGGAGACAAGACCGATACATTCAAATCACAGCTCGAAGAACTCCAACAATAACCGCCATGATGTTAGCCGTGAGCCTTCATCGCTCTTCAGGGAACTTAATTAGCGACCAAACAGTCAGAAACCGCTTGCATGAAGTGAACCTTCATTCCCGAAGACCGCTACGGGTACCACCTATAGCAATGCACAATCGTAGGACTCGATATCAATGGGCTCTTGAACACAGAAATTGGACAGAAGAACAATGGCGTTTCGTGTGCTTTTCTGATGAGTCTCGTTATGGTATGAGGCCGGATACAAGACGTATACGACACTGGAGAACCCCTGGACGCCAACAGCGATTAAAATCCTGCCAGGAAGTCCATCCTTATAGTGGTGGAACCATCATGGTATGGGCGGGTATTTCGATCGGCGGAAGAACTGAGTTGATTTGGATCAGAGGCAACCTCAACGCTCAAATTTATGCTGAGACGGTTGTATCAGACGTCATCGTTCCTCTACAAGTGCATATCGGTCCCTTATTTCAGTTAATGCATGATAATGCACGACCGCACACCGCAAGAGTTGTAACACAGACTCTCGCCGCAGCTAACATCAATGTCCTGCCCTGGCCTGCTCAGTCGCCAGACTTGAACCCGATTGAGCATGCATGGGATATTCTTCAGAGAAGAGCTCTGCCGAATATGGAGGGTATCCAGTCGCAAGAAGACCTTTTTTTGTTGTTGCAACGAACATGGGCGGCCATTCCACAGCGTGATTTGGATGAACTCATTTTGAGTATGCCAAACCGATGTTCTTGTGTTGTTAGTGTTCGCGGTAGAAACACGGATTATTAATTGTTTAAGTTACCCAATAAAATTAAAAAAAAAACTGTTATTTCAGTCTTTTTTTCGAACTTTAATGTTAGTGGTTCAAATGTCAAAAATCCCTTTATTAGGAAAATGGCAATTTTTTTTACTAATGCAAAGGTGACTTGGTTTATCGTTACTGTAGACAAACGAAAACATTTTATTTGATCAATCCTTAAAGAAAATTTTAATGAATATCAATCAGGAGAAAAGTTATTGCAAAAATATATGTTGATCCCTAGACACTTTTGATGTGTGTAGATGGTTGATAAACTACATATTATACTTTTTTTTTTGTAAATATATACATATTATACTATTGTTTTAATAACTTAGCGGCTGGTTAATGCTGTTTGTGACAATAGGACTGGTAGATTTTTTGAGCAGCAAATCAGCATCGCAGCAATCAGCTGGGGAATGCTACAAGAGTCCTTGGCACACTGCCACATGACTTGACCATGAGGCAGTGTGCTTATGTGTAAATATTTTTACTTTGGTTCATATTTTTATTTATTTTTTGGCGTCACTTTGACGGACCGTATACGTCATGACGAAATATGCAAAATGGTAGCTATGAAAGAAAGCATAGGGAAATAAATAAGGAAAGGCATGCTACGATGGTTCACGCATGTTGAAAGAGATTGACGAACCAGATATATAATGCGAAAGTTGTGGGTAAAAGAGGCACTGGCAGACCAAGACTCACATATTACGATCAAATAAATAAAACAATAGCTGAATGTGCATTTAAAAAGTCATCGAAACAAAAGGGCATGTATGCATGCACTCGCTAAAACGTTTACAGTACTTCATTCCACACAAGGCAAAACTTACGTTAGTCAGTTTGCTGCTTCTTCCCATCATAGACTATGCAGATATCTGCCATCCTGACGTCACTGAAGAACTACTGAACCAACTCGATCGTCTGCTCAACTTATGCATCCGCTACGTTTTCGGCTTGCGTAAGTATGATCATGTCTCTCATTTTCGCACTCAGTTAAAATGGATCAGTATTCGCTTTCGCAGGTCTGTTCATGTCCTGGTTTCCCTGTATGGTATTCTAAACAATCCTAAAACTCCTCTATATCCAAAATCACGCTTCGAGTACTTGTGCGACACACACAGCCTTACCCTTCGTTCTACTTTTAATAACCAACTTAAAATCCCTTCCCACTCCTCTAGCAGATATTCAGATTCCTTCACTGTGTCGGCGGCCCGCCAGTGGAACACGTTACCGCTGGCTATCAGACAAGCACCATTTGCCAATGTTTTTAAAAGTCAAGTAACGACATTATTTTTAAATAAACAGGAAATAACCTCATCAAGATGATAATATAGATATTTTGGCATAATTATATTTTGTGTATGTAGTATATAATATTTAAAGTGTGTAGTATATGTAGTTCGTTTTATATGTAGTATATGTATGTACCAAATTAAGTAAGTATTGTGTATTATATTTATTTGCACCCTGCCCATGATTTCTCACTTTCCCAAAGGTCAGTTGTTAGAAAATGCCTAACCGGCATTAAACTCGCCTATGTACACTAATTTTAAGTTTTGTGCAATAAAGTATTTAAATAAATAAATAAATATTAATGTCGAAGAAGCGAAAGAGGTATGTCGTGACCGTGACAAGTGGCGCTCAATTGTCTCTGCCTACCCCGCAAGGGATTTGGCGTGAAGATAAATTTATATCAGTGAATTTTTCTAATATATGAGTAGCATCTATTCTGGAATAATAAAATTGAAAAACTTTTTACTTAAAGGCAAAAATGCTTGATAAATAACAAGGACATGCTTTTTAATTTTTTTTCGTCCCGTTAATGTTTACGAACGACAAAATGATGAAGTGACAAGCTATAATGGATTTTTGTTTTCATTTGAATTTATAAGTAGGTAGGCATTTTGAAAAACTTCCACCCTCTGTAATTGAGCACTGTTTTAATTGCAATGCTTTTTGATCATTTATTTTTGGTTAATAAATTTGTTTTCATTTGTATTTATGCAAAAACTGGATTATTTGAATATTTTTTTTTTATTATACGCCAAACTGCATAAAAGTTTGTTAGCGAATAGTACATCTTTTTTAATAGTTTTTTTTTTACACTATATTTTTAAAACACAAAATTATTTAACATTAAATCACATTACTGTTGTATTTACTTAGCAAAAGCAACTTGTAATTTTCTTTTAAATTATTTTTTTGTCATTTTTATACAGTCATTATATTATTAAATATAATGGTAGTTAAGAACTTTCTAGTTCTTTTACCATAATAGTATTCCGGTATTCATTGTATCTTGTCTTTTGTGAGAATCTAGTATTATAACCTGCAGCCCAATTCTGTTACTTAGCCGCAAAAGTTATTAGTGGATTTCGTTATTTACATCAGAGCTTGCGTCATAATTACAATATATTATTCTAATCTAATCTAAATAATAATAATAATAATGGCGCGGTGGTGGCTCGGATGTAAGAACCCACCCGGCATGTACCAATGAGAAATGCACTTTTCTTACGTACATTTGTCATAGATTAACAACACCACCGTTCCCGTGCCTCGGAGAGCACGTTAAGCCGTCGGTCCCGGTTCTACTAATACCAACTTGTGGAACGTTAATAAATTGTCATAAAAAATTGACATCATATCCTCGCCACGCCGTCTAGCCAGCGAGCGAGTGTAGGCCAAATTCTCCAGATATATGATCTGGAAGGCCCATCTCCAGCAGTGGAGGTCTAGGACGCTGTATTCTAGGGGTTATAATGAATAGCGTGATACGGCGTGAACATATGTATGTAATATCTCAAGTCAAAAGATATTTTCCTGCCGACAAAAACATTCCATACTACATTGAACCCATATTGCAGCTTTGTTAGTATTCTAAGGAAACTGAATATGAATGTAAATGAACGAGTTTCATGAAATATGTTCCCTATTATACAAGCGGCGAGGTCTCTGACGAGACGCTTTCTCAAAGACCTAAAAACATGGAGCTATGAAAATAAAACCTTTATTATCCATAATAGATAGCTGTTTTATATAATAAAATTAAAATATAAATATACAAATGTCTTTAAAATGCTGGACTGGAGAACCTGTGGCATTAAAGTCAACGGAGAATACATCTCGCACCTCCGATTCGCAGATGACATAGTCATAATGGCTAGCTCGCTGGAGGATCTTAGCAGAATGCTGAACGATTTAAATGTGGCATCCCAGCAGGTTGGTCTCGGTATTATTATTATTAAATTCTTTATTGCACAAAATAAGTGTACAAAGGCGAAGATTAATGCCTACAAGGCATTTTCTAACATCTAACCTTTGGGAGAGTGTGAGATTAAGGGTAGTGCTGATATCAAGTTTAACAATATAGAATATACTACACACATTACATACTAATAGATACTTACACTGTTACATAAATT
The DNA here is from genome assembly GCA_910589645.1 of Tinea semifulvella. Taxonomy (NCBI): domain Eukaryota; kingdom Metazoa; phylum Arthropoda; class Insecta; order Lepidoptera; family Tineidae; genus Tinea; species Tinea semifulvella. Next base: position 4,049,380 of record OU342609.1, read on the forward strand.
ACACATATACCTATAAATAAACGTATATACACATATACATATATTATGCCAAATATATATTTTTAGCCTGATGACGACTCCTGTTTGTCTAGAAATAAAGCAGTGACCAAGCGCTTAAAAACGTGGACAGACGGCGCGTGTCTAATAGCGAGTGGTAGCCTGTTCCACTGGCGGGCTGCAGACACAGTATACGAATCTGAATATCTGCTAGAGGAGTGGGATGGGATTTTAAGTTGGTTGTTATGTAAAGAGCGAAGTGGAAGGTTGTGAGTATCACACATGTATTCAAAACGGGATTTAAGATATGCAGGCGCATGAGGGTTGTTCAGGATACCATACAGAGACACGAGGAGATGGGTAGATCTTCGAAAGCGGATATTGAGCCATTTCAACTGATTACGAAAATGAGAGATATGATCATATTTACGCAAGCCTACAATAAACCTACAATAGGGTACGGATCCGAATGTCCTGGAGGAGGCGAGGAGCCCACTGACGAGTTCTTCAAGTGTCTGGCTCGGGAGTACACTGCGGCAGAGAACCACCAGGTCGGGACCTGCAAGATGGGACCCTCCACAGACCCCATGGCCGTCGTGGATATGGAACTAAAAGTGCATGGAGTAGAAGGTGAACCGTATGAACTTGGACAAGACAAAAGTCATGTTCAACGAGCGTGTTATAACGAGACCAATCTGCGTGCGAAACGCCACTCTCGAGGTTGTGCAAAAATATGTCTACCTTGGACAGACCGTCTAATTAGGAGTAGCCAACTTCAGCAAACAAGCCGATAGACGCATTCAGCTAGGATGGGCAGCATTCGGGAAACTACGTCATATCTTCCTATCGAACATACCAAAGTGTTTGAAGACAAAAGTTTTCAACCAGTGCGTTCTTCCAGTAATGTCATATGGTGCAGAAACGTGGACACTGACGGTAGGTCTGGTCCACAAGTTCAAGGTCGCTCAGCGAGCTATGGAGAGAGCTATGCTCGGGATTTCACTAAAAGATAAAGTCAGAAACGTTGACATCCGTCAAAGAACCAAAGTTACCGATATAGCTTTTAAAATTAGGAAGCTGAAGTGGCAATGGGCTGGACACATATGCCGCAGAACCGATGAACGATGGAGTAGACGGGTTCTGGAGTTGAGACCACGTACTGGAAGACGCAGAGTGGGACGACCCCCCGCCAGATGGACAGATGACCTGAGGAAGGTCGCTGGTGGGGGATGGATGAGGGTGGCAGAAGATCGTGTGAAGTGGCGAGCCTTGGGGGAGGCCTACATCCAGCAGTGGAGAGACACAGGCTGATGATGATGATGATGATAAATATACACTACACTACAGCGTTCGCATCTTCATCATATTGTGGTCAAAGTAATAGCCATTGGGTGCAGCGACCACCTTCTTCTATATTAAAATAATTATTATTATTTTATTATATAATTTTAATATAATTTATTTTCTAGATTTTAAGTGACAACGCCCTTGTACAGCAGCATCTATGTAGGTATTGATTGTTTGTAGTGTTAAGTGGTAAATGACGATGGCTGTTCTTTGCTATTAATGGTATCCTGCAATCCTGCCATGATTGGTAAACAATAATATGTATAAGTGACAAAACCGAGTGTACTTAATGTATCTTATGGTTAATAAATAAATTGAAATGAAGGCTGACTGCTACAGTGGGGGTCGGCGCCGGGGTCCAATTAGGTGGTTCAAGACGCGGCGATGGTTCGGTGCTGCCGGTAGGTCGTATCGTCGCATCTTGTGTGGTCCATTTCGTAGGCACTATGTACTATAATTAACCTATGTACCGACGAAACACAACCACTCTACAAACAGTAAACTTTAAAAAAAATAATGTCTGATGGCATAGGCCGTAAAATTTGTGTCCCGCCATTGGACCAGCTTAGTGATTTCCTTGACCGATTCGGACTCTCCTAGTCCGCGTATGTGGTCAAAGACATCCCTGTGTGTTGAACTTTTGCAAAGCCGCGACACGAGATAGATGTCATCGCCGTGGCGGCTTATAGCTGGCAAGATTCTGGGGGTGTCGTACCTCGGATGTTGCGGCGGCATCTCCTTTCGCACTTTTCCAGGGTCTTAAAAACGTCTTCCTCTACGGAAGCTACATTTTTATTGTCAGCCTGATCTTCTCAGTTTTATTAGGGTTTTAGTCGGCTGAAATTGCAGCTGGGTCGGTATAAGGCCCGGCGCTGCAGCTCGAAGAGGCGCCGGCATGTCAGGCTTTGGTGACATAGGCGAGCTTTATGTAGGTCTCACCGTCACGCCTAGACAACTGAACCGATTTTTTTAAAATCTGATTTGATTTATTTCCGTGTATTTAGACTCGGAGGTTCCGGGTTCGATTCCTGGTCGGCACACAATAATGTTTAATAAATTAAATAAATTAATATTTCGATTTTGCTAGAGACAATTTGACCGCCTCCGTGGTCTAGTGGTAACAAACGTTGCCGTGAACTCGGGAGGTCGTGGGTTCGATTCCCACCGGGGGCAAGTTGTACATTGTATAATTTGTCTCGGTCTGGGTGTTTATATGTATATATTTACAAAAAAAAAAAAGTATAATATGTAGTTTATCAACCATCTAGTTTCCGTAACACAAGCCTCGTAGCTTACCACGGAAATTAGATGGCGCTGTGTGACCTGTCTGGAAATATTTATTTATTTATTACATCGACGAGCTTGCCAATTGTCATGATTGAGTTAGTTGGCTAAATGTGAATCTGATTTTTTATAAGCGTGGTTTCTAACCACCCCGGAAGAGAAACTATTTGTTTTTATGTACCATGTTTTTATAACGGACTAAAAAGTATAAAATAATTTATTTAATCCTTATGAAGGATGACACCACATACAGATTTATAACTTTTTCTGAATTATCCTGAAAATTCATACTAGGTAAATTTTGATAGGTATTAAAATAACCGTAACAATTTTGTTTTACCGCAATGAATGAGAACAATGAATACATGTTATACAAAACACATGGTTTAGCAGACATTTTTCTCATTGTGCATTTTTGGCAGCTTATTATAATTCACATGAAATGAACTTTTAAATGCCGCATCATCAAAATGTAGCTTCTTTCCTAGATTAA